>CM054057.1:371677580-372877580 GCA_028641055.1 Alopecurus myosuroides | reverse complement strand
GATATCAGGTATCTCAGTTATCACAAGACAATAATCAGGATATATGGTGCGGCTTGGTTGGGATTCCTAACAACACCAAAATAGCACCTCTAAATAACTGTCAACTGTGATATAAAAATTTACTAGGAAACACACACACACACACACATACTTTGAGACAAATGTGGCTTAGCAACTATATGGTAGAATTTGTTGCAAGCACTGAAAAGACACTGGCAAAAGCTCAATTGAAATAGGCACAATATTGCTCAAAGTAGTGTCCACAAACCACCAAATATGTGTCTCAAGCTCCACTAGTAATTTAGGCCTCTTTTCTGTTTTCTCTTTTTCTCTTTTCTATTTTATCTTTTTATAATTTTTTCCACTAGTCAATGAAGCAACTAGGAGCAAAGAAGACTAATAAAATTATGACACCAAGATGTTATCTCAAAAAGAGCAACCTGATGAGCAAAAAGTATGCTAGTCTTGTAGGAAAGTTCCTAGTATCTGTGATGGTAGAATGGCATTGGCTATGTATCACATAGATCAGCAAGAAAACCTAAAGAAATTTGGGAGCAAAAAAACTAAGAAAACAGCTCAAATATGCGCCCACGGATGCACTTGATCTCACGGCAGAAAACTGCCTATTTTTGTGTCGGGCAGGATGGTGTACTTGCTGTTTGATGAGGACATCCCTAGCTCTTCACCTATTGTTACACATGATAATGTTGCTGCTCAAGATAATGGTGTGAGACTTGGACCAATGACAAGATGAAGAACCAAACTACTAGAACAACAGGTGAATTCACTCCTACTAGAATATGATGTTTATAATTGTGAGAACTTTATACTACCTAAATCTATGCATTTATGTATGATCATGTTTATTGATAACACAAACATGCTTGGAGGAGAACATCAAGAGGAGCTGGAAAACAAGGAAGAGAAGCTAGAAAACAAGACAACACTTTGTGAAAACAACATGTACAAGTTGAAAGCAAGAGGGGAGCTACTGGAAAACAAGTCTACACTTGGTGAAAACAACATGTGCATGGTGGAAAACAAGACCCAACAGTTGCAAAACAACATGTGCTTGAGGGAGGAGAGGGAGGCAGCACATGGAGGGTGTTAGGGCGCATAACACAATGTTAATGCGCATTATAGGAGTGGGCCTGCATGTCCAAAGTGGCCGAACCCCTTTGGAGTCGGTTTGTATCCAGTTTAGTCAGTTGTCTGAGTCAAAACCGAACCAAATTAGAGTCCAACCCGAGAAGGAGTAGGGGTGCTTGCGCAAGGCCCCTTGTGGCCGCACCCATACCCCCTATTATATACCTAGGATCCGAGCTATTTCTCCTTAGACTACGTTAAACATAAACCCTAGACCTTTGGATCGAATTTCTCCCTTGTAAGCATTCATCTGAAAGTATTGTTACCATTGGAAAAGTGCGTTTTACCTGTTGTTCCATTGGGAATAAGACGGTATAGGACCTCCTCGTAGTCGGTGGCTATGTTGTGCAAGCGTGTGGAGTTGAGAATATCGATTGGGTTGCAAACTGCTGCATTGGCATCAGGGATCAGCCGAAGAGTTTTCAGTGAGACACGAGGTATCAAATCAAGATATCAGTGAGAGTTCATCGAGACGATTAGGGAACCCCTTATCATCTTGGTATCAGATTTACAATTTGCCTCAGTGAGCTGTTTTTCTACCCTAGTTTTGAGCGTTTTATTTCCTATACAGAAAAAGCCACAAAAAATAGTTCTAGTTCTTGCCATAACCGTAGATCAACACCTAAATTGCATATCTTGTTTGCTGTTATTTGTTGATTTTGTGTTTCCTTTTTCTTTTTTTTGTCTTGTGTCTATCTAGGTTTAGGGTTCTTAGAGTCTAGGTTTTTCAATTCCGAGTTGTTCAATTTCCGTTTTAAGTCTTATACCAAAAATTATCCCACAAAAATATTGGTGTGAGTTGCTTTGTTGATCTTCCTGGTTCTAGACCTACTAGGATTCACATCCGAGAGCTACTAGGTTGTTTCTTCGAGTTCTAGTCTTCATCGTATGCAAAACCGATCACTGCTCCTTGAGGTTTGTGTGCTGTTGCTACTGATCTCCTACTCACACTCGGATACTTAAACAAGACGAAGTGAGACTTGGACCTATGACAAGGTTAAGGACCAAGCTATTACAACAACAGGTGAATTCGCTCCTTATTGATTATGATGTTTGTGATTATGAGAATTTTATACTGCCTAAGTCTATGCATTTATGTATGATCAGGGTTATTGATAACACAAGCATGATGGTGGAAAACAACCAAGAGGAGCTGGAAAACAACATGGAGATGCTGGAAAACAAGAATACAAGTGGTGAAAACAAGAGTACCATGGTGAAAACAAACATACAAGATGGTGAAACAAGAGTACCATGGTGAAAACAATTATACAAGATGGTGAAAACAGTCATACAAGTGTGGAAAACAACTACTAGATTGTTTTTCCACAGTAAGAGAGAAGGAAAACAAGAGGAGGGTGCCCCATTGGATACCAATGCGCCACATAGAAGTCCTATTCCAATTAGGCATGGTTTGTATACCATATTGGCCGAACCCCTTAATGTTTGGTCTGTTTGTATCTCTCTTCGAGTCCTAGTTGGAGTCCTAGTCCTAGGAGGAGTTGGTGCTTGCGCAAGCCCCCTTGTGGCCGCACCCCTCCCCCTTAAATAGCTACCACATGCGTGTGGAAAAGTAGAACCAGTTTAAACCAAAGAAAACCTTAGTCGCTAGATTGTATTGCTGGTAAGCATTCATCTTGAAGTATACCATTTTAAAGTTGTGTGATATCTTGTTATTCCATTAGGAATAGGGGGATATATGACCACTTGTGATCTTTGATTACTTGTGCAAGAGTGTGTAGTTGAGAATATCCAAAGTGCTTGATTGTTGTTGCATTGGCAACATGGGTCATCCAAGTTGGAGGTCTCAGTGTAGCACTGGTTATCACAAAATCTAGAAAATTACAACAAAAAGAGAGAGAGAGAGACCTCATTGAGAAGATCGGGCCACCCCATATCATCTTAGTATCAGATTCTAAGGTTTACTCAGTGAGCAAATTTATTCCTAGTTTTAGTTGTTTTTCTTCCTATACATAAAAAGCCCCACAAAAATATTAGGTTTAGATTTTGCCAGAGCCTAGATCAACACCGAATTGCTACTCTAATTGATGTTTTCTGTTGATTTGCGTTCCTGTTTTATTGTTTTTAGTTTTTATCTATTAGGATTAGGGTTCATCGTGTTCTCCTTTTGTTTCCATCTATACCAAAAACTCCAACGAAAATATCATATCCGATCTGCTCTTGTTTTCTTAGGTTTGATTTTTACCATGGTAGTGGTTTCCAAAAATCCTGCCGTGGATCTCCTAGACCTACTCGAGTTCCGCCGGAGAGGAGGTGGCCGTTGTAGTGGAGGAGGTCGCCGGAGAGGAGATGGCCGCCGAAGAGGAGATGGCCGCCGGAGAGGAGGTGGCCGCCGGAGTCGAGGTGGTCGCCGTAGAGGAGGTGGTCGCCGGAGTAGAGGTCGCCGCCGGAGTAGTCGCCGGAGTAGACGTGAGGTGGTGGTGGTGGTGGTGGTGGTGGTGGTGATGGTGGTGGTGGTGATGGTGGTCGTGGTAGGAGGAGGAAAGAGAAGAGAGAAAGAAGAGAGAATGGAGAGTGGAGGAAGGAGAAAGGAATGGAGAAGAGTGGAGGAAGTAGGAGGAAGGGGAGTATATATAGGTGGGTGGCCCTCCCGGATTCGAAATTTGAAAATTTCTGCCCAGACTTAGCCGTGACGCACCATACATGTGGTGCGTCACGCCTATCTTTTTTATTTTTTTTATTTTTTTTAATTTCTAGTCAAAAATCTTCAAACGGCTATAACTTTTTTTCCTTTCGGAATAGCCAGTCACGGATTGGGCAGAAAAATCCATCATATTGCTATTGCTTGCTGCTCCTTGTTGCTCTCACATTCCTACCGCGGTACGTGTTTTCGCCAAAACTCTGCCGCTCGCTCGTTTCTCTGTCGTGATCGGTTCCTTACCGCAGCCAGCCAAACCGCATGATATAACGCGTTTGGTCACCCGCGTGCGCATCCCTGCCCTAGTGGAACTCAGATTCCAGCTCCTGTCGCGACACGGTTTTGCGCAAAAGCGCTGCCGCCACCGACCGCTCCTACCCGCACTCGGACTGCCTGCACGCGCATAAATACCTTACCGTGCCCGTTGCAAACAACATTGCGACACACCCGCACGCTCTGCTGCGTCACCGTTTCTTGTTGTTTCTCTGTCGTGACCAAAAACTCCTGTCGTGAGTCGTTTTAGCTCATTTTTCTTTTGTTTTTCTTAGTTTTTCTTTGTTATTTCCCAGTTTTCTCTCTAGGTTTCTGTGCTGATATTTGATATCCCTAGCTACAGCCATTCTACAGCAAATTTAAGGTACCCAAAGACTAGCTGTTTTATTGCTCTAACAGGCTGCTCAATTTGATCAATTTTTGTCCACATTTTCTGTTTCCGTTACTTATTGCTCCTAGTTGATTCAATGACCATTGAAAAAATAAAAAATAAAATAGAGAAAAGATAAAAGTATAAAAAATAGAAAGAGAGAAAAAAAGCAAAAAAGAGGCCGAGCCATATATCTATCACTAGTGGAGCTTGATACATCATATCTTGGATATTTTTGTGGACATTTGAAAAATTGTGTGCCTGTTTTCATAGAGTATTTGCTAGTGTCTTTCTAGTTCTTGCAATAACTCTTCCATATAACTACTAAGACACATTTGTCTCCCAGAGTGAGTGTGTTCCTTTAGTGTTTTTCATCACATTAGACAGTACATTGGAGGTGTTATTTTGGTATTGTTAGGATTCCCAACCAAGCCCCACCAAATACCATGTTTGCATTGTGATACTTGATAGCCTGGTTATTCTCTTCTCACACTTAGCACATTTTTCATTGATCCTTGTTGGTAAGTCAATCATATTCACTTTGGAACAGTAAGTGAAGCACTTCTTTGCTTGGTTTTGAGTGAGTTGTGAGAGAGCACCACAACTCATTGATTATTTTGTTACTAACAGATTAATCATGAGTTCTTCTAGTGATGTTGATGTGCAGGCAAGGAAGAAACCGGATGAGGTGGTCAAGTGGAATGAATATGAAGCTTTGAGAGATATACTTTACAAAAGGATTAATGCTGAGGTTGATTGTAGAGGCCCCAAACTGGATGGTCCAGAACCCCTCATATGCATACATTCACGATCCCAAAAATTCAGTCATGAACAACATACGAAGTGGTACACAGGACAGGCAAATGTCTCACATCACACAGACAAATGTCCATTACACGAATAAAATAATCTTAAAAACGAATGGTCACATGACCAAGTCTTTATTAACTGTCACGCATGATAGGAAAATGTCTCACATCACACAGACAACGGAAAGGAAACACACGTAGGTAGCCCGTGTCACGCCTTCACCAACAGGCTCTGACCGGGAGCCGGGCCTAGTTCGCATAATCGTCGGAATAGTACTCTTCCTCGTACTCCTCCTCTGGTGGCATCTCCTCAAAGTCTAGCCATGTAAATAGCCAGGGACGAAACCAATATGAGTACATTTGAAAGTACTGTGCAAGACATCCTTTATACACTTACAAAATGCAGTATGCTTATATGGTGGGTAGGTAGGCTATAAATAGGGCTCACTACCCATGGTGTATGAAGTTAACATCATGGTTGCTTTGATATCTCTATATCTTTATTCAAGAAGATTCTTCAAAAGAAAATAGTATACTTTTTTCTCTCTTGTAGATATCGCATGTACAAGAGGTTTTATAAAACTTGTTTTATAAAAGAAAGTTTTCTTTGCAAACTTCTTGGAAACATCTCCAACTTCTTCATCGGTACCTCTTAGGTACAAGTCCTTGTTCAAAAACACTTTTTGAAAACTTGACACAATGCTAGCTACATGGACTTTCAACTGCCCATATCCGAGGGCTCGGCTATTCTGAATAGTTTTACTCTGCAGAGGTGTACATATTCCACTAGATCCAATCATCTGCCATGAACCACCCATGGGTCGTCACAGCGATATGAAGCATCAGAAGAATGATCCTAGTTGTCCACTCTGAACAAGCTAGTATATGACTATCCCTTCAATTAGGTTTATTCCCCCTGGCACCATGTCACACATCGCCAAACAGGGGACCCAATTGTCGCACCCAGAGGAGAACTTAATCCCTCACTGTGTATGTCACACTTCGGTTCAGAGAATCATCCTCTCTATAGCAACTTGGGATAAGACACATACTAACAAACTCAAGTATCTAGATAGGCCCCGTACCCATGTTGGAGTAGAGTGGCAGTACTTCTTGGTTGTCCAACGAAGACTAGGTTATGTCTCTTTTGTAAACCATTTGAAAACAACCCTTTAGCTCCCCCAGTGAACAAGGTCCCGCCTCTTCACCGTGGACATTTCATAATTCCTTTTGTTTGCAAAAACACATTTTAAAAGTGTACACTTAGGGACTCAAGATTATTATCTTTTGTGGTATTTATATACCTTATAGTGGCTAAAGGCTTGGTAACACCAAGTTGATTAATGGCACAGTGATAGTATAACTATATAATATTAATAGTAATAATGATAGCCACTCGACAAAATAGTTTTTGGTAATCAAGTTTTTGTAAAACTTCAGAAGTAGAACATGCATGATAGATAATGATAAGTAGTATAACATCAAGCTTTAAGGATGGCTTGCCTTGGAGGAGATGAGGTTCCTGTTCGCGATAACAGCAAGAGTGGTAGTAGTACCCTCCGACTCCAACTACTTCTTCTTCGGGTTATGTCGTCGCAAAATAAAAATAAGGACACTCAATCAAACCTTGACTAAGAAAGCAAGGATACTCAAACACACCATACAACAAGAAATGCACAAAGAAAATAGCACACAAGTTCACAAAACAATACTACACAAGCTTACACCCAAAATAACAACATTCATTATTATTACTACTACTACTAGGGTTGAGATATATCATTTCTCAACAACATGAGATGGAACCAGTAGGTGTTCCACTAAGTTTTCCATGTCATTTAAGAGGTACTAAGCCTCTTGTAACATCCACCTTTTTGTAATAAAATGTTTGTGTGTTCGTGTTAGTGCTCATGTCATGTCATGCATGCATTTTGAACCCCTGGTTGTGTTTGAAACAAGTGCACTAAAATTTAATAACGGAGTTTATTAAAATCACTTAAAGGTGCCAATTTAAAATGATGGTTTAAAATGGTGCAAATTGTGCAAAACAAAAATATGTTGAGGTTGCCAATGTGTTAACGAACTCAAAAATAGTTTTTACCAATTTTTACTAATTGCAGAAAAGTCCTCAAAATCTGTTTTAAGCTGCTGTCTAAAATGAGCAGGGGGCTCTTTTGCAATTTTCCAGGAGGCAGGGGGTTTTCCAGAAGATGTTTCTTGTCATCTTCTTCCTCTGGACAGTAGACGAGCAAGCCGAGTACGTCGCCTCCCGCCACCTCATGCTTGCTCCCCCTCTGTGATGATAAGGTCGAGGGGAGAAGCCGCGCGTCCTCTATCCCCTCCTCGCCTCGGAGCTCTCCTTCCTCTACCTCTCTGTGTGCACAGCAACCCGAACCCCAAACCCTAACCACCGGCGCCATCCGTCGCTCCCCGCCGGCGAAAGAACCTCCCCCGCGCCCCTGCGAGCTCTCCATCGGCAGCGCCACCCCCGCCTACTCCTCCTCGAGCACGCACGGCAGCCGAGACGCCTGGGAGGGCCTCAATTCCTCGTCGAAATTCCAGCACGGCCGCCGCCGTCCTCCTCTCGCCGCCGGCTATTGCCGCCCCTCCTCGCCGCCCCGACCCCGTCATCATGCTGATGGTGAGCTTCCGCACCTGTTGGTGCCTTCCCCTTCTTCCCTCCCCCTCAGTAGCTCCTTGTCACCGCCGGCCACGGTACGCCGCCGCGCCCGAGCACGCCGGCGATCAATCGGTCGACCGAGACCACCCCCGCACTCCCCGCAACCTCCTCTAGCTCGTGGTGGGTTCCAGTTGTTGAAATTTCGCGTGGATTCATCAATTGCATGAGAGCTGAGAGGAGTTGGCCACGGGATGACGTCATCACGACGTCACTGCCTATTTTTCTGTTTTTTCTTTTAAATCAAGTGAACTTGATGGGGGGATAGTAACCCGGTAGGCCCACTTCAAGGTGTAATCCGGCCCGAGGTGAGCTAAGCGATACCCGGATAGGGGTAAAGAGGTTACTGGAAGGCCCAAAGGCTTGTGAGATTCGTAACCCGGCTTGTGGGTTGCGATAAGGAAAGTTAGGCTTTGTATGTGGAGTTCGAGTAGGACTCAAGATGTGCCTTGAAGGGCAAGTTAGGGGTGTACGGGTGCTTTATAAACCGGCCCCTAGGTTTAGTTTGCCAGAGATTCAAGTCATAGTTGTAATATCTGCTATCGAGTATCCAGTATAATCATATCGAGAGCCGGCGAGTTGCTGTCCGGTTCTTAGATTGCTTTCGCCATGTCCTCCTCCGAGCTAAACCCTCTCCCAAATACCTGTGTCGACTTGCCCCGAGATCAGTTACCCCAGGTAACATCTGCCGTGATTATCCCACGACAGTTGGCGCCCACCGTGGGGCCTGCGTCCAAAGGTGTTTACATCACGGGAGAAGCTCGGAAGAGCATGAAGAACCTCATCGTCGGAGAAATCTACGTCAACAGCAAAGGAGAGAAGATGGTGGACGATTCTGGCTGGGGGCCAGAGTCGGATCACCTCGAAACCGGATCCATCGTGACAGTCGGCAGCATCAACGTCTTCATCGGTATGGTATGTACTTCCAGTTCGAATTGTGATAATATTGGATCTGATTCTGTGTCAGGGGAAGACATGTATGTCCGATCGGAAAAAGAAGAGTCGATTGGAACAACGGGTCAGATAGAGAGGGAGGATGATACCGAGTCCATGCGGGATTTATTGGAGGATCGATATGAAAAGGAAAACAGCGAGGAAGAACAATACGAGTCTACACCGGGCATCATGCGCCGGGTTGCAGTTTATGCGGCTCCCGCGACCAATCTCAATCAAGAAAACGCGGCCACGGCGCCAGCCGGGGCGGTTCAAGCAGCGGCCCAGCGGCAAGGAGCAGTTGACCCGGTCTTGGCCCAGGCCGATGGAGAGTCGGCGTCTGTCACCAGTCGCCCAGCAGACGAGGAGCGACACGCAAATATGTTCGGATTCCAAGCAAACCGGACACCGGGGGCGGGCCCCTCAAACCCGCGTCACCCGGCTCTGTTTGATAATAATTTGATTTTGGACCCCACAGTCTTGGCCACAGTTATTACCCCGGAAAACGCGGCAGAGCGTGTAAGAGACCTGGACGTGGCTCGTCGTGCATTGGAGCAGCAAAGAAGGCAAGTGGAAGCAGAAAGGCAGGGGATGGTCGCGCGGCAGCGCGAATTGGATGACCGAGAGACCCGGCTCCGGGAGGAAACGACAAGGATACATCAAAGGCACCGAACCATGCTACCGGCAACAGGAGGGGTTATTAACCCGACTGCCCTGGTGTTCACGCCTCAAGATCAGCCGATTCCACCGACGAACAAAGGGACCATACCGCGACCTTCAACGGGAGCACGTCCGGTGAACGCGCCAGCCGGGTTACCTCTGCCACAGATGGGGGCGACAGCCGGCAATACCATGCCGCCACCACCATCGCGATTCCGCACACGAGCAGGTCATTACAACAACCCCATGGACAACGTGTACGCAGCAACGCTCGCATTAAACCAGATTCCCGTGGGAGACTCGCCTCATGCGGAAGGAACCCGACGAGCAATCGATCTGCTACATACCGCGGTAGCACAGCAAGCCAATTATCCGGATCATAGAAGCGGGATGCATGGGACGCCGTACGCCAGTCAGCAACAGGGCAATGTCCAAACAAGTGCGGCACAACGAAGGGAAGAGCAGCAGCAAATGCTGCCTCCACCACGTATCCAGACAGTACCAGTAGTATCAGCAGCGCAGGCGGTGGTGGACAGTTCCAGAGCCAGACGAGCCGGGGCCGGGTCTGCAGCACGAGTTACCGGTGGTGCCGCACCCCGGGGCGCCCCCAGCCGGGTCACGCGTTTCCCGGGTAAGACCAGCCCCAACCACCCTTGCGGGACCAAAGTGCCTCTCGGACGATATCAGAGCAGAACCTTACCCGGAGAAATTCAAAGAACCGGGGAAAGTGGTAAATTATGAACCAACAATGGATCCAGAAACGTGGTTGAGCAGCTATGAGATGGCAATGTCAATTCGCAACGCATCCGAGAATCTCCAAGCCAAATTCATGTACTTAATGATGTCAGAGGGAGCAGCAAAGTTATGGTTCGCCAACCTACCGGAAAAATCGATCAAATCGTGGGAGGAGCTAAAGACCGCGTTCATCAAGCACTTTCATGGGACGTGCAGAAAGTTATTTACTATTGATGATTTAGAAAGATGCGTTCAGAAGAAAGGAGAGTCAGCACGCAGCTGGGTACGCCGGGTTATGGAGATACTCCACTCGTCTACGGATATCCAGCCTAAGGACGCGCTACAAGCTATGGCAAAAACATGTAAGTATGTTCCTTTAGTGCAAAAGCTAACCCGCATGAAATCTAGTAGGAATGCAGCGGAGGTTACAATGGGAGAGTTAATGGATGCGTGCAACAAACACGCTGCCACGGATACCACAGAGGAGGAAGTTGATGACAAGAAAGCAAAAGTAAACGCAAGTAGCAGCGGGAAAACCGGCAATGGATCGGCGCCAAACATTAATGGAAGTAGCCAGAACAAGCGCCCGTTTGAAGGGAATTCCGAGTTTGTAGCCAACACGGAGGCCGGGTCTTCAAGACCTAGATCCGAAGGGAATTTTAATACTGGAAATCACAATGGGGGACACTACCAAGGACCTCCAAGACCAAGCAACAGTTGGGACATATTTAGGATGGCGTGCCCGAAGCATAGCAGGAATGGCAAGCCGGCCAATCATTCATTGGAGCAATGTGCCGACTTACAAAGGTGGAAGAACGAGGAAGTGAACAGAGCTATGCGAGGTGCGGGCCGAGGAGGAGGTCCGGGTCTAGGTGGAAACTTGGGTAACGGACCGCCCCCAGCCGGCAATCCGCCAGCTGGAAATCAAGGTAACAATCAAGGTGGAGCAGGAGGTTTTCAAGCTAACCCCAAACAGCTGGGTCAATATCATGTGCACACTACAGGAGGCTCTAACAAGGATAAGAAGATACTGAAACAAGCAGTTAATTCGGTCTCTTCCGCTGTTCCAAGGTATTTGAGGTGGTCAGAACAAGAGGTAACATGGAGCAAGAAGGATCACCCGGATAGAGTTGATCACCCGGAGTCTTAGCTTTGGTAGTGGCACCACAGGTCAACGGCTATGAGCTGAAAAAAGTCTTGATGGATGGAGGAAGTAGTATCAATATCCTGTACTGGGAAACTTTTCTGCGTATGGGCTTAAAGGAATCTCAGCTGCAAAAGAGTACAACAGTTTTTCACGGGATAGTGCCGGGTCACTCAGCATGCCCTGAAGGAAAGGTGGCACTGGAGGTAGCTTTTGGAGAGTCAAAGGACAACTACCGAGTCGAGTGGCTTACCTTCGAGGTAGTAAAGTTGCGCAGCCCTTATCATGCATTGTTTGGGAGACCGGCTTATGCCAAGTTCATGGCGAGACCGTGTTATGTGTACCTACAACTGAAAATCCCGGGTCCCAAGAAGACCATTACAATACACGGAAACCGAGATATAGCAGCTGAGTGTGATGAGGGAGACGCGGCAATGGCCGAGCAAGCCTGTAGGAAGGAAGAGCTCAAGCATTACCGTTCTCAGGTAGACCTAGAAGAGAGGGCAACGTCAAAAAAGCCAACTCCTGAGGGGGACAAAGCAAAAGTTAGGGCAGAGCAAAACCCTAAGATGGTAGGCTTCATCAGGAGCGATATTTTCAAAACTCTCAGTAGGGAAGAAGAAGACGTACCACCATCCGCGGCTGATCACGTTTCAAGGGCGACATACCCGGATTGGCTAGCAAATCCGGTACTCATTACGAAAGGGCATAGCAAGTGGAGAATGTGCATCGGCCGTACCAACGCGAGGCCGACTCTCGGGAGTAACTAAAGCAGTGTAATCGACGGCGGGTTTCATACGCACTCTTTTCCTTACCAGGGTACCTACGGGGACTGGAAGGTTTTTAATGAGGCGGCCTGCTGATTCAAAAAAGAAATTTTTATCAATAAAAGAAGATGGTTTCGAATCTTATCATGGTCTTTGCTTCAGTTACAAGTAAGTAGCATTGTTACTATCAATACATCAGTATCATCGAAATACATTGCGTGAATATAGGTCTCCGGGGGGTGATCTGCTTCAATAAGTAATCACAAAACCCGGAGACCCGGCCATGATGCCTATGAGTTATAGGGGCTGATTACTCGAAAAAACGGGTGCAGCTGCAATCTTATAACTGGACAAAGGAGCCAAATTTCTTGGTTATTCTTACTTAAGCTCGATGTGACTCGCACTAAAGTGGCATGATCTGTTCACGTACGACTACAATCAAACTATGCAGCCCAATGGGGCTTGCTTGATCTTGTTTTTCGTATAGATGCAACGACATGGTATCCACGCGAAAGCCGGCTTACAGTACAAGATAATCAAAAGGGTCATCTAAACCACAAGTCCATGCAGAGTATAAGGCTAAAAAAGCCGGAAACTCAACAAGTATTAAGCATGACTTCAGTATTTATGTAAACAGCTATTGGTATCCAGCTTGGTAAACAGCGGTATGTCATCTGAGAAAGGCCACGCCCCCATAGCTCGTACTTTGGGTCATGGGGACTGGGACTTCGAAACAGAAACAAACTGTTTAACTACCAAAGCCTGTAAACCTTAATTTCCGAGTATTGGGGACTTAAAGAAAAGTTCATCTATCAAAACCTACGATACTCGGTTAGCCGAGTCTCAAAAGGAAATTGAAAACAAGAGTTCGAAGTATCGAGAATAAGCTTATAAGTAACACAAGGATGGATATTATCAAAAACCAGGGGAGGCAAAGAGTTATCATAAGTTCACAAACGCAAAGTCATAGTGTCAGCATCAATGGTGCACAGGCGCACCGCAAAAATCATATCAGTCTCGAGAAACGCAAAGCACTAGGCAGCGTCCTACTCGGCGTCCTGAGAGTGGTCCTCCGGGTCTAAGTCTTGGACTTGCTCCTTGGCCTTGCCAGCAGTTTTACCCGGGCTCTTCACATCTGGACGAACAGGCGGAGGCACGGCTGGGGTAGAGGTAGACGGCTTTACGCCCAGCTCTGCTTCCCTCTTTGCAGCCTCTTCCTTCCTCCTAGCCAGATCAGTCGACCATTTGTCCAACATATCAATAGGGGGGGTGCCTCCACCAGGATAACCTTGCCCTCAGAATCATACGAGCTCATAATCGTGTTTAGATCCATCTTGTCGGCCAAAGCTGTGGCTGAAGGACGTACCGCAGATTGTATAGCTTTGAAATCCTGGGGCTTGAATTTGGATCCGTCAGCTTTAAACTCTGGGAACCCGGATACTATCTTCGCCGGGTCAAGCTTTGGAAAATAAGCCTTCGCCAGCGTTAAAGCCCGGGTCATCCCAATTCGGCAGGACGAACGCTTCAGTATTTCAATCCACCCAGGTGCTGTGGAAAAGGCCTGTATAAGGTTCTCCTCGCCCGGGTATACCTCAGAAGGCCACTTGATAGCATCCAGCAAAAGTTTCGTGCCGGCAAAAAACGTCCGGAGCACAGTCTTCAGAGTTTTAACTTGGGTAATGGCATTCTCCTCCGGAGCAGCAAGGTTAGCACCTGCAATCGAAACATGCAAAAGCATATCAATAATTTTGGTTATTACAAACGGCAAAATGGAGGTAAGCAAGCTAGTCGCAGATAAACAAGCTTACTTAGCAAAATACGGTAAGTGTCCGTAATCTGAGTCGATAAGTTCTTCAGCGAGGATTGGGCGGCATTGTACTTCTTCTTGTATGTGGAGACATCTTTTCTCAAAGTCTTTATCTCCGCTTCAAGGGCCTCCCTACGCTTAACTTCAGCCAGCAAGAGCTGATCAGCCTTAAGTAACGCCTCATCTGACTGAGTAATCTCTGCCTGCAAAGGCCGGGTGAAGCTGTAAGCCGGATATCACGAGAGTATTTCCTCTGAGGAAATGATTACCGAAAAGTATTATGCGAAGTACCGAGAATAATTAAAAAAAAAAAAAATTAATTAATTATACTCGGGACTTGGGGACTGGATGTATAATAAGGAGTATCAAGTAAAAGTTACCTGATGTGCTGCAGCCATACGTTCTAAGACAGTCCCTTCTGAAGCTTGCATGGCGAGAAGAGCGCTCATCAGCTGGTTAAAGTCAGCGTTATCCGAGTTAGATGGCTCGGGTACCTGGAAAGTGGGAAAAGGAGCATTTCTTGTAACAGGAGGTGGCACCCGGGTCATCCGAATGTCGGAGTCTGGTCCCCCTCCCGCGCTTGAAGCTGTTCCCTTCTCCTTCTCGCCTGCGTGCGAAGCGATTGGATACTCGGCGTCATGCCTAGCTGACTCCGGTGGCGACACTTGCTCGTCGCCAGCCGTGGTGAAGGCATCATCAGCCGGCTCGTTCTCGACCCGGACCTTAGCCTCGGTGTCCTCCTGGTCGCTACTAATAACCGTGGCTCTGAAGAAGGTGCAAAGGCGCAATTAATCTTTGGTTATAAAAAAAAAAGGGATGAAAGTTCGGTATAATATCAGGAGAAGGCGCTTACCCGGTGTTCACCGGGAAGTCCGAAGGAAAGCCGCTGCTAGACCCGGAAGATACTAAAAAATGGCAGGAAAGGTCTCGGGTTACGTTGCAAAGGAATGTCCGGAAAGAATTTTTGTTTGCGATAAATACCAGAGTGTCGAACCGGGGGCGACGACGCGGCCGGGTTAAGGGTCTCGTTCCCCGGATGGTTCCGGGTTACGCGGCGCCTAGTCGCGGGTGGCTCCTTCAGTCATGATCAAAAGGGGAGAAAATGGGGTTAGCCCCGGAGTGACGTTATGGGAGCAAAAATCAAAGTGTAAGGAGATGAAGTAAGAACCTGGAGGGCTATTCTCTGAGATTTCCTCTTTGTTCCGGCTTTGGGGGTCGGTTCCGGCTCTTCCTCCTCGCTGGTGGACCCGCCCCCGCTGTCTTCTTCTTCTTCTTCTTCTTCCTCTTCTTCGTTTTGGCCTCCTCGTTCTGAAAAATATCCGACTTATAGCATAAGGAAGAAGAAAGGGCAGGATATAATGCGTGCAAGGGATTAAGTATATACCTTCATCCGAGTTAACGACATCATCTTCCTCCTCCGCGTCTTCGGAGTTAGGAGGGGTGTTAACCGTCCAAAAGTCATCATCGGCCTGAGGAGAAAATACCAGGGTAATGGTTGATATCGAAACAAGAGAAGTGGATAAAAGTAAGCTGTTAGAAGTCAAAATCAAAAGGTAAAAAACTTACTGCGGGGGCTGGATTCTCGAGGGTAAAAGGTTCTAATCCGGCTATGCCCCGGATTACCTCGAGTTTCTCTGTCAGGAAACCCTTAATTGTTTTGTTAATGTCACCCGGAGCAGGGGTGCTGGTAGAGAATCGGATTGGGTCCGTGGTTTGACCCGAGTATTCGCACATCAGCTTATCACGAATGGAGTTTGGCTGAATGCGGAAGCTAACCCAGGTCTTTACTAGGTTTAGCCCGATGAGGCCTCGGGCTGACAAGATGGAGATCTTAGCTAGCAAAGGCAAGATCGCCTCCCTGTCTGAGTCAGGGGCGAAGGCGTTGAATTTTTCGGAGATGTCAAGCTGACCCTCCGAGTAACCCGGCAACTTCTTTTCGCCGGGAGGGGAGGTATCCTGGCAGTAGAAGTATGAGAGCTGCCAGTGCTTCACATGAGAATTGAGTGTAATAGGAGGCATTAGGGAGTTCTTGCGGCGCTGGATGGAAACCCCGCCGCAAGTAAGAAGTGCGCCGTCGCCGCTTTCGCGACACGGCTTGCACTGAAAAAGTTCGACGAAGAGAGCCAGACTTGGCGGAGTGCACAAGTAAGACTCGGAAAGAACGATAAAATGAGAGATGTTTAAAATAGAGTTTGGGCCTATATCGAAAATACGGAGTTTGTAGTGGTCTAGGACATCACGGAAGAAAGGGTGACCGGGAGGTCTAAAGCCCCGGGTCACGTGCTCAACGAAACATATTACCTCGTTTGTTGCTGGGGAAGGTCGGGTTTCGTTGCCTGGTACTCTCCAGTGGATAGCTTCCTGTGGAGGTAGGGTTCCGAGTTCGACCAACTCCTTCAGTTTGGCCGTGGTAACGGAGGACTTCCCCCAATTGGCTGATATGGAGTTTGTGGATTTAGCCTTTGCCGGCTGTTTCCCCTGCCTCTTGGGAGCCATAGGATTGACCTGGTAAAACATTGAAGGAAGGGGCGTAAGAAACAAAAACTCGGAAGTTAGTAGATAAGCAGTTACCGGCAATTTAAGCACAAACCGGGTATTGCCTTGCCGAGTCAAGTATGATGTGTCCGGGTATTGTGTGCTATTACAAAATCTATGGAGCTTTCCGTAAAAGCAAATGTTTGGAGAAGTTATGAGGGTGTTTATATGCCTACCATCTGCGAATGATCCGGAGAAGTGAGATTTTCTGAGGAGGGAGAACAAGGGCGGAAATTTTATATGGCCCAAGCCTAGATTGGGGATCTTGTTTCTAAATTTATGGCCATGTTAATGACCACTGGAGTTAGGAGAGTAATATAAGCTATGAATCCTATCTAGGGGGATGTCTATGGTAAGTATCATTGAGCTAATCCGGCGCGGCCCGAGAAATCGCGGACTACTTGATTCAGATCTGATCTGAGGAAAAGATGAGAAATTGCGAGGATGAGCTGAGGGATACGAGGAACTTACCAAAGGGGATTGAAGCAGAGCTTTGCGGAGACAGATGGCGCAAGATTGATGTCCTTTCGAGGTTGTTGGTCGGCGAATCGGGCGCTTGGCGGCGGATTTGGGAGTTGGAGTGAGTCGCGCGGTGGCGGAGCGCAGGCGACGGCGGATGGGCTCCGGCGAGGTGCGTGGGGCTTCCGTGGTGGCACTCTGCGAGCTCAGATTTGAGAAGAAGTGAAATGGGGAAAGTGAACCGTTGAGAGTTGGGTTTGTTCCCTGAGCCCTATTTATAACCGCCCGGGTGGAAAAGCCTAGCTTAACGGTCGAGACCCGGGGGGTGCGGGGTAATAATTGGCCATTTCGAAATTTGAAAGGCGCATTCCATGCACAGACCGATGTGATCCCGAGAAAAGGGGAAGGGGGAATTTCCTTCCTAGTATTAGCAACAGTTATTGAGGAAGATGTGAAATCATCGAGTTTCCTATTAAGATTCAGGTCTGGAAGATTGAGGGAGAGCCTTTGGGGGGAAGCCGGGTTGCTACCTGATCCCCTGGGTGTTAATCTCAGCCGCTTGTCAGCATATTGTATCTTGATCTTTATGTGTTCTTGTATCCAATATTTCTGTAGGGAATAGCCAGCACTTCGAAGAGTAAATCTTGGAAGCCCAGGCTATTCTGGGGACTACTGATGGGGGGATAGTAACCCGGTAGGCCCACTTCAAGGTGTAATCCGGCCCGAGGTGAGCTAAGCGATACCCGGATAGGGGTAAAGAGGTTACTGGAAGGCCCAAAGGCTTGTGAGATTCGTAACCCGGCTTGTGGGTTGCGATAAGGAAAGTTAGGCTTTGTATGTGGAGTTCGAGTAGGACTCAAGATGTGCCTTGAAGGGCAAGTTAGGGGTGTACGGGTGCTTTATAAACCGGCCCCTAGGTTTAGTTTGCCAGAGATTCAAGTCATAGTTGTAATATCTGCTATCGAGTATCCAGTATAATCATATCGAGAGCCGGCGAGTTGCTGTCCGGTTCTTAGATTGCTTTCGCCATGTCCTCCTCCGAGCTAAACCCTCTCCCAAATACCTGTGTCGACTTGCCCCGAGATCAGTTACCCCAGGTAACATCTGCCGTGATTATCCCACGACAGAACTGACACGTGGACCCCACCTGTGTTTAAAATTACATAAAAATAAATAAAATTGTAAATGCAATATCTTTTGGTTCATAACTCAGAAAAAATGTGTTCAATATACCAAATTCTTCAGAAAGATGTTATCTACATGTTTATGTCATTTGCACACATTTTTGACAAAGTTGAATTTTGACCATTATTTAAATCATTTAAAATAAAGAAAATAAGTTTTTATTCAAGAAAATTAGAAAATTACAAGTTATATTTCAAAATGCTTAGAAAGACAAATGCAACCTATTTATCGTGTTTTCACACCCATTTGAGCAATTAAAATTAGTCTCACTTTCAGAATTGCCCGAATCGGTCTCCGAGGTCCATTTCGGGACTAAAATTGGTAAAAGTGCATACTTAACATATGAACCCTAGCAAACCATGAAACATGTTTAGGGCTTCTCTTTAATGCCTTCAAATGTTCACGCATACATATTGAGAATTGCATCGATGCCTGTGTTGAGTGATGTTCTCTTTCTTTCCGGTGTTTGCTCTTATCGGTAGACCTCGAATCCAGAGAGAAGTTCGACACCCCTGTTGACGAATACTTGGTCTAAACAACCAAGTCAAGCACTTATTCCTTGAAGCCTTTGTCTGGTTTTCTTGAAGCAAGGCAAGCAGAACCTCTTATCTGCCAATATATGTTTTTTCGAAGTGTTTTCCTTCTCGTACGATGCATGCTTTTAGAAAGTATCTTGGGTCAGTAGATAGGGTGTCCTATTTATTTGCATAACCTAGATATCATGATTCACTGCTCCTAGCAGACATAGGTTTTGTTTGTGTGTATCGCCAGAGCCTCAAATATGCCATGCTTAGTCATACATGTCTGTTGATCTCTGCTCCATCCGGTTGATGAACCAGAGTTACAAAATGAATCTAGTATGACAGGATGACTTGGTAAGGTTCGAGATGTGTGTTTGATATGATTAAAGGCTTGGATGAGTTGCCACATGGGATGTGGTGATTTTCCTCGTTCATGCCCCTAGGAGAGAGTTCTCGCGTTTGAAGCCAACACTGATCGTGCAACCACACGGGGATTGGATTCCCCTCGGTTTCAATTTGTCTAGTTTGTTCCATGAGTTGCCTAGTTCGGGTGTTCCATTTGGATTTGTCGGGATATTAAAATGTTTTCAAAACTAGGACGTGGTGGTGTATCGGCGCTCTGTGGGTAGATAACCGTCGAGCACTGCGCACAACGATAGAGACCCGGCAGGAGATGGCCACTCCCCATTGGCGGTCCATCTCTACTCGGAGCGACTCATGGTATAGGCGAAGCAAGAGAAAGATCGTGGTCAGTCACCCTCTGCCGGCACATCGTCGGAATTGTGCCAATAGCTTGGCATTAAGAGTCGGTTGATACGTGTGGGTAAAGTTGTACACCCCTGCAGGGTTTAATCTTTTCGAAAAGCTGAGTCCACGGTTAAGGATGACTTGTTGACGGATCGTGAGATCATAGATAACCTGAACCGGACGTAAAAGATGTTGTCAATGAATGTTTAGTTTTAAGAGGTGGTTCCAGTTGTCATGTGCTGGAGATGATGCTTCGAGGGTTCTGGAGGCAATACCCCAGGAAGGGTGTTCTTCTAAAATATATGTGAAAAGTTTCTCAGTCTCCCTCTATTCGAAACAAAGTCGGCTTTACGCAAAACAACCTTCATAAACCCTTTTTGAACAAGCAGATATATAATAGGTTAGTTAAGTTTTGTTGAGTACCTCCAGTACTCATGTTTGCTTAAATTTGGTTCAGGTGGAGTTCCATATCTTTGGTGGTGTATCAACGTGGACATCGACGGATAGTTTGGGGTTTCCCAGGTAGCAGCCTCGAATCTATGGGCTGGCTAGCAACATAATTTTCTTTCCGTTGTCTGATGTAATGTTGGGTCGTGTCACCTCTATTTGTAAGCTTTACTCTAATATTACTTGCTTAATAAAAGTTCATGTTTAGAGTGCTGCTTTGATCGGTTGTTGGTTTCGAGCTCATCGTTATACAGATTTGGCTATGCCTGTATAGTTGTCGCAGTCGAGGGGTTGTGGAGCCAATGATCCATGTCCGAGCCCGCCTGCCGATGTGATTCAGCCTGGGGCTAGGTAACCCAGTAACCCTCGATTGTTGTTGCACTTTCTGGACACATAGCAGCTCTGTATAGCTTTGGTCCTGTTTCTTCAGTTTCATTCGACTCGTGGATTCTTGGTTATGCATAGTTGATTATGACTAGCATGGACACAAGGAGTACTAGTACCATGGTGATCCGGCCTGCGTGCCAATGAATCCGGTCTGCCTACCGTTGTTTGTTGCAGCCGGGGCTGGTAACCCTGAAGCCCTTGTGGGTCCATGTCTAGGAGCACATAACAGTATGTATATCTCTGGGTCCGGGGTCATGACAAGAAGTGGTATCAGAGCAGGACTGCCTGTAGGAAAACCCTTGCTATTGGTTGGTGTTGAGTCTATAGTTTGTGAATATTATTTTTGAAATGACAAATGAGTTGTGAAAACCTTCTTAGGATTCTTTTTTACTCCTTACCTGGTATCGCTCTAACTCTGAGTCACCTCATCTCATTTGATTTAAAATGTTTTACCTCTCACCTGTTAACTTCAAAGTTAGGAGCAAAATCGTTGGGTGTTTTTCCTAGTACTCCGTGTCAGGTTGCTAATGTTCTCAGAGTTTCCAAGTTACCTCCATCGGTCTAAATCGTTGATACCTCTTGACTTCAATTGGTCCATATCAAGTTATGAATCTTTCTGTTGCATTCTTTCCCATGGGAGTGTTTCTCATGGTTCCATTTATTTTTACTCAGGATTTCCGGGAGTACTCGAGATTCCATTGAAAGTGGTCATGTTGAGGGAGAGTCTTCATATTCCTTAATGACGCAACTTCTCCAGGATATCGAGACCAACCGCCTGAGAAATGAACATCTCCTTGAGCGTGTGGCGCAAAACACTGAACGTCGTCATGACGGATGCGTTACATTCGGGGATTTAGTTCATTCTAAGATCCCATATTTCAGCTGTCTCAAGGAACCCATTGATGCCTATGATTGGCTTCGTACTGTCGAGCGCAAGTTTAACGCTCTCCATGTTCCACAAAGTGACCGAGTGAACTTCGCCGCCTACCAGCTAGCGGGTGAAGCTGGTTTATGGTGGGAAAGTTTCTTGGCGTTGCAATCGTCGGGACATAAGGTTACTTGGGAGGAGTTCTGTAAAGAGTTCTGTGCTGCCCATGTTCCTGAGGCAGTTATGGACTCCAAAAGAAAAGAGTTCCTGGATCTGACCCAGGGACAAATGGATGTTGAAACTTACGGGCGTGAATTCACCCGTTTGGCTCGTTATGGACCCCGACATGCTGCAGATGATGCGGATAAACAAGAGTTGTTCCACAATGGTCTGGATTCCGGAGTTCGCTATAAGCTACCCTCTTTCCAGTTTCCAACCTTCCAGGACATTTATAATCATGCTCTTATCTTGGAGCATGGCAAAAAGGAAATGGAAATTTCTTTGAAGAAGATTTCTGGAGAGTCACGTGCGTCTTCTTCTGGTTCCAAGAAGCGTCGTGTGTTCATTCCGCACAGTGCTATTCCATATCCATCAGTTGTTCAACAAGGTCACCTTGGTGGGCAATCCAGAGTTGTTGGTGGTAAGAAACGGCTGGTGACATGTCATGTATGTGACGAACTTGGCCATTACTCCGACAAATGTCCTCAGAGGATATCTCCTGCACCTCAGCTTGTTCCTACACGTGTTGTTAACCGTGGTCGCTTGAACCATGTTCTGATTGAAGAAGCTCAGAAAGCACATGATGTCGTGTTGGGAATGCTTCGTGTTAACCTAGCTTCAGCCTCTGTTTTGTTTGATTCCGGAGCGTCACACTAATGTGTATCAAGAGCTTTTGTGGTGTTGCATGACATACCTCTTGCGAGTATGGTTCCTCCGTTGATAATTTCCACCCCAGGGTCCTTCTTCTGGACTAATCAGTGTTGCCCTCGTGTCCCAATTGAGATAGGAGGTTTGGTGTTTCTTTCTACACTTGTCATCATGGACTCAGATGACATCAACGTCATACTGGGCATGGACTGGTTGTCAACACATCATGCTACGACTGACTGTGCCGCCAAGTCTGTTACCTTGATTCGTCCTTATGGTCAGACAATTCGGTTTTTGTTTCCTTGTGGGACAGTTCAACCACAACCACGTCCTCAGCTTAATGCAATCAAAGTGCGACCATCTCTCAAGACTCATGAGGTACCAGTGGTGTGTAAGTTTCCGGATGTCTTTCTGGAAGAGCTTCCTGGTATGCATCATGATTATTCAGTGTAGTTTGTTGTTGAACTAATTCCTGGAGTGGCTCCTACTTCTGAAAGACCACACCGTATGTCTCTAGAAGATTTGGTTGAGCTGAAGAAGCAAATAGAGGAGTTAGAAGGGAAAGGCTTCCCTCATGCCAACACATCTTCTTGTGGATGTACTACACTCTTTGTCATGAAGAAGGATACCACAGTTCCCCAGCTGGTTAGTAAATATTGTCCGTTCAATGATGTGGCAATAAAGCATAAGTGTTTCCTTCCTCAGACAAATGATTTGTTTGACCATCTGTTTGGTGCCACTGTCTTCTCCAAGATACATTTAAGTCTGGGGTATCATCAACTTAAGACCAGGTCCGGGAATGTCCCTAAAACGGTTGTCAAAACTCGTTATGGTATTTACGAGTACACTGTTATGTTTCCCGAACTCTCCAATGCTCGAACCATGTTGATGGGGCTAATGAATCCATTTTCATGGAGTATCTTGACAAGTTCGTTGTGGTTTACCTCGACGATGTTATAATCTACTCCAAGTCTGAAGAAGAACATGCTGAACATCTTTGGCTAGCTTTGACAAAGCTTCGTGAGCATCGTTTCTATGCCAAATTCTCCATGTGAGTTGTGGTCGAAAGAACTCCTAGTTCTAGGCTATGTCCTGTCTGCTGAAGGAGTTGCAGTTTTCCCTAACAAAGTTCAAGCCATCTTGGACTGGGAGTCACCTAAGTCCATCAAAGAGGTTCGAAATTTCCTTGAACTTATCGGTTGTTATCACCGCTCTATTGAAGGTTTCTCCAAAGCTGCCAAGCCAATGACTGATCTTCTTAAGAAAGATAAACAGTTTGTATGGTCAAGTATGGCAGAAGAGAGTTTCCGGTTGTTCAAAATAAAGCTGGCTAATGCTTCTATGCTTGTCCTTCCGGACACGTGCAAGTACTTCGTCATCTTCTGTGATGCCTCTCGTCAAGGTATCGATTGTGGTTTGTTGCAAGATGGTCGTGTTGTTTCTTATGCTTCTCGACAACTGAAACCACATGAACTCAAATATCCAACTCATGATCTTGAGTTAGCAGCTGTTGTGTATGCCTTGAACAATGGCGTCCTCATCTGCTAGGAAATCAATGTGTGTTCTACTTCCACCAGCAGAGCTTCAAATATCTTTTTACCCAACCAGATCTGAGTCTAAGACAAAAGAGATGGTTGGAACTAGTCAAACAACCCAATGTGGAGGTCAATTGTCAATCTGATAAAGGTAAAGTCGTGGCTGACACGACAATCCAGAAGTCTTACTGTAACATCTTGATGATACAGCAAGATCAGCCTCCTCTCCACAAAGATTTCTCCAAGCTTAATCTTGAGGTTGTTCCCTCTGGTTATCTGGCTAATCCAGAAGTGAACCCATCCATTGAACATCAAATCAAAGATGTCCAAAAGAGGGATCTAAGCATCACCTTGGTCAAGAGAAAGATTTCTCGTGGAGTTCCCACATGTTTCTCTGTTGATGATCAAGGTACCGTTCATTTCTGCGAACGTATTGTTGTGCCGAAGAAATGGAGTCTGAAACAACTTATCCTCCGTGAAGCTCATGAGTCACTTCTCTCTGCTCATCCTGGTAGCACCAAAATGTACCGTGATCTATGTCAAAGGTTCTGGTGGACCAAGATGAAGCGAGACATCGCTCAATTTGTGGATGAATGCGATGTTTGTCGTCGTGCTAAAGATGAACATCAAAGACCAGTTGCTACTCTCTACCCCACCCCTGTTCCTATTTGGAAGTTGCATGAAGTTGGGATGACTTTCATTGTTTGTCTTCCAAGAAATGATCAGGGACACACCGCTATTTGGGTAGTGATTGATCGGATGTCAAAGGTTGCTCATTTCGTTCCTATTCACCAGGGAATCAATGCTAAACAATTGGCAGATTTGTACGTCTCTCAGATAATACCTCTTCATGGTGTTCCTAAGAAAATCCTTTTTGATCATGGAAATCTGTTTACTTCCAAGGGCTGGGCAAGTTTCAAGCAAGCTATGGGAAGTCGTATACACTCCACCATAATCTATCAGTCATCCCGTAGTGATCACCTCGGGAGTCTGAATCAAACTCTTGAAGACGTGCTTCGAGCTTGTGTTGTATCTTTCGGTAATGATTGGGAGAAGTGTCTTCCATCTGCCGAATTCGTTTATAACAATTGCTTTCAAGTTATATTGGCCAAATCTCCATTTGAAGTTCTCTATAGTAGAAGATTTTCAATTCTATTAAATTGGTCAGAAACCGGTGAAAGACAGTTCTTTGGACCGAAGAACCTGATCAACGAGACTGAAGAAACAGTTCGTATCATTCGTGAACATCTGAAAGCTGCTCAGTCTCGCCAGAAGAGTTATGGTGACCGTCAACAATATATTCATTATGATGTTGGCGGACAAGCCTATCTTCGAGTCACACCTTTGAAGGGTGTTCATCGTGATGTCATGAAGGGAAAATTACCGCTTCGCTATGTTGGTCCTTTCCCCGTTGTTGCAAAAAGTGGGAATTTTGCTTATCGTCTCCACCTACCTTCAACGTTCCCACGGGTTCATGCTACATTCCACGTCTCACAACTCCATAATTGCTTCAAGGATTTCAACCATAGTGTTGATCATGAAACCATTGATCTTAAGGACGATTTGACCTACCGAGAATGTCCTGTCCGTATCCTCGAGGCAGCTGAACGAAAGATTCGATGCCGAAGCATCAAGTGTCTCAAGGTTCAGTGGTCTCATCATTCTGAAGCTGAAGCAACCTGGGAACAAGAAGATCGTTTACGATCTGAGTACCCGTCCTTCTTTGCTAAAACCTAGGAATCTCGGGACGATATTCTTGTAAGGGGGGTAGACTTGTAACATCCACCTTTTTGTAATAAAATGTTTGTGTGTTTGTGTTTGTGCTCATGTCATGTCATGCATGCATTTTGAACCCCTGGTCGTGTTTGAAACAGGTGCACTAAAATTTAATAATGAAGTTTATTAAAACCACTTAAAGGTGCCAATTTAAAATGATGGTTTAAAATGGTGCAAATTGTGCAAAACAAAAATATGTTGAGGTTGCCAATGTGTTAAGGAACTCAAAAATAATTTTTACCAATTTTTACTAATTGCAGAAAAGTCCTCAAAATCTGTTTTAAGCTGCTGTTTAAAAGGAGCAGGGGGCTCTTTTGTAATTTTCCAGGAGGCAGGGGGTTTTCCAGAAGATGTTTCTTGTCATCTTCTTCCTATGGACAGTAGACGAGCAAGCCAAGTACGTCGCCTCCCGCCACCTCATGCTTGCTCCCCCTCTGCGAGGATAAGGTCGAGGGGAGAAGTCGCACGTCCTCTATCCCCTCCTCGCCTCGGAGCTCTCCCCCATCTGTCTCTCTGTGTGCACAGCAACCCGAACCCCAAACCCTAACCACCGGCACCATCCGCCGCTCCTCGCCGGCGAAAGAACCTCCCCTGGCGCCCCTCCGAGCTCTCCATAGGCACCTCCACCCCCGCCTACTCCTCCTCGAGCACGCACGGCAGCCGGGACGCCTGGGAGGGCCTCAATTCCTCGCCGGAATTCCACCACGGCCGCCGCCGTCCTCCTCTCGCCGCCGGCGAATGCCGCCCCTCCTCGCTGCCCCGACCCCGTCATCACGCTGAGGGTGAGCTTCCGCACCCACTGGTGCCTTCCCCTTCTCCCCCCCTCTTCAGCTCCTTGTTGCCGCCGGTCGCGGTCCGCCGCCGCGCCCGAGCACGCCGGCGAGCTCTCTGACGATCAATCGGTCGACCGAGACCACCCCCGCACTCCCCACGACCTCCTCTAGCTCGTGATGGGTTCCAATTGTTGAAATTTTGCGCGGACTCATCAATTGCGTCGGAGCTGAGAGTAGTTGGCCACGGGATGACGTGATCACAACGTCAAGCTTGCGTCACTGCCTATTTTCTGTTTTTTTCTTTTAAATCAAATGAACTGATATGTGGACCCCACCTGTGTTTAAAATTACAGAAAAAAATAAAATTGTAAATGCAATATCTTTTTATTTCATAACTCATAAAAATGTGTTCAATATACCAAATTGTTCAGAAAAATATTATCTAGATGTTTATGTAATTTGCACACATTTTTGACAAAGTTGAATTTTGACCATTATTTAAATCATTTAAAATAAAGTAAATAAGTTTTTATTCAAGAAAATTAGAAAATTACAAGTTATATGTCAAAATGCGTAGAAAGACAAATGCAACCTAGTTATGGTGTTTTCACACCCATTTGAGCAATTAAAATTATTCTCACTTTCAGAACTGCCCGAATCGGCCTCCGAGGTCCATTTCGGGACTAAATCCGGTAAAAGTGCATACTTAACATATGAACCCTAGCAACCCATGAAACATGTTTAGGGCTTCTCCTTAATGCATTCAAATGTTCACGCATAAATATTGAGCATTGCATCGATGCCTGTGTTGAGTGTTGTTCTCTTTCTTTCCAATGTTTGCTCTTATCGGTAGACCTCGAATCCAGAGAGAAGTTCGACACCCCTGTTGATGAATACTTGGTCTAAAAAACCAATTCAAGCACTTATTCCTTGAAGCCTTTGTCTGGTTTTCTTGAAGGAAGGCAAGCATAACCTCTTATCTTCCCATATATGTTTTCGAAGTGTTTTCCTTCTCGTACGATGCATGCTTTTACAAAGTATCTTGGGTCAGTAGATAGGGTGTCCTATTTATTTGCATAACCTAGATATCATGATTCACTGCTCCTAGAAGACATAGCTTTTGTTTGTGTGTATCGCCAGAGCCTCAAATATGCCATGCTTAGTCATACATGTCTGTTGATCTCTGCTGCATCCAGTTGATGAATCAGAGTTACGAAATGAATCTAGTATGACAGGATGACGTGGTAAGGTTCGAGATGTGTGTTTGATATGATTAAAGGCTTGGATGATTTGCCACATGGGATGTGGTGATTTGCTTGTTCATGACCCTAGGAGCGAGTTATCGCCTTTGAAGCCAAGACTGATCGTGCAGCCACATGGGGATTGGATTCCCCTCGGTTTCAATTTGTCTAGTTTGTTCCATGAGTTGCCTAGTTCGGGCGTTCCATTTGGATTTGCGGAGATATTAAAACTGTCGTGGTGGTGTCACGGCAGATGCCATAGGATGGCTAAAGATGTGGGGACGATGGACGCTGGAGGCGCTCGGGGAGGGATCACGCAGCGAGTAGCCGCGTGAGTATGAAACTAGCACTGCAAACAACAAGATCTACCCAGGTTCAGGGCCCTCATGTGGAGGTAAAACCCCTACTCCTGCCTTTCCCTCTTTGTATTCGTGTCTCACCGAGTAGCCACAGTACAAGTGTTTCTTACAACCGAGTAGCTACCTTTCTCTCTAAGCAACTGTAGCCCCTCGTAGTATCGTCCCTCGCGCAGGAGGAGGCAGGGCACCTTATATACTGGTGCCCAACCGGATACAGCCAAGGTTTCGACATAGTGTGCACACTGTACACTTCCAGCTTCCCGCTGACAGCTTTGGCTTCCAAGTTTGTCTCCGTGTGGAAAGTCGTTGTGCAAAACCAAGAGGCTGATCTGTTATCACTGACACTGTCACGGGGTAGGCCCCCCCTAACCTGTGACGCCCTGCTGACACCCTGGCGCGGATAAGCACGCGCTCTGCAGATGAACAGTGCCCTAGTACGGAACCAGGATACGCGGGATCCTGTGTCAGAACGGCTCCTTTGACTTCTGGCCCGAGTAGGAGACCGCCATTTCTACTCGGACCACTTCCTCTACTCGGAGGAGAATAACTTCCTTGATTCTTCCTCCTGGCCATCAGTGTGTACGGCCGAATAGCAGTCGACCGGGTAGCGAGTACCGGGTAGCCAGCTATTCTGCCAAACGTCTCTTCTGATCTTTGCCCTTAGCACTTGCCTTTACCCTACTCGGGGGTAACCCCCCGACATTAGTCCCCGAAGCTGGTAGAGTCCTGCGAACTTGTTCACTGGGCTCTGCCGGCTTAAAAACCAATCTTGCCTTTGAGCCTTAGGTTGCTGAGTAGAACCTCCGAGTAGCCCCCTAATTCTGGCTCAAGTCTCTTCTCTCCGAATAGGACTATTTCTCTTCTCTGTCGCCGAGTAGAATGACTTCGCGGAATTCCTGGAGAGAATCTCGGCGTGGCAGACCAAATCCGCCTTTCCGCACTGCAACTGGGCACGTGTCATGTTCTCGTACCCCCGACGCCTCGGTGCCCGGGATATGGCAGGCCACGCGCCCATCACTGCGGCCTGGGCCCACCGGCCCGTTAGGTCACATCAAGTGCAGTTATCACCCACGATCTCGATGTGGGATCGATTGCGGCCGTTACGCGCGTGAACTGTGTTGTGTGCGTTTCTAACCGGCCCACACCCCACGTCGCACGATCTATGCGCACAACTGATCCCACTAGCGTTACTGGTAACGGCTATCCGAGGGGAGGGATAAATACCCCCTCGGTAACTCCTTCTTCCCCTTCTTGCTCGCATTCAGCCCTTGTCTCTTCGCATCTCCGCCGCCACAGAGTGCTCCGCCACTGCACATCTCACCGTGCCGCTGCTCCCTGCGACGCCGGAAGGCTAGCAAACCCCACCAACTCTCCACAAATCTCCACCGAATCCTCCCGAATCTCCTGATAAGAGGTGGCCCAATCTTCTCAGTGAACTCACAGATAACTTCTGTATGATAACTAGTGCTCCACTAAGAACTCTCCCGGCTGATCCCTGATGCCAATGCAAAAGATAGCAACCCCAAGGATATTCTCAACTCCACACTCTTTCACAAGTAATCCACCGACTACAAGTGGTCCTGTACCGTCTTATTCCCAGTGGAACAGCAGGTAACACGTAAAGTTTGCAGATGAACTTCCAGATGAAAGGCTTACAAGCAGTTTCAATCTAGAGGTCTAGGGTTTATGTTTTAACGTAGTCTAACCTCTCCTATGCGCCCAAGGGGGTATATAAGAGAGGGGATGCGGCCACAAGGAGTCCCCTTGCGCAAGCACCACTTCTAATTGGACTAGGACTCCTACACCTATCACAATTTGATACAAACCGACCCCACACACAAAGGGGTGCGGCCACATTGGTATACAAACCAATCCTAACACTACTAGAACTCCTATGGCGCATAGATGCTTCCTTGTGGGCGCCCTCCTCTTGCCTTGTCCATCCATGAGTGTGAAATAACAATATGGCATTGTTTTCCACACTTAGTGCATTTGACCTTGTGGAGGCACCATCCCCTTGTCATGATAACAATTGTTATTTGTTGTTTTCACCATGCTAGCACTTGTTTTCCATCTCCTCTTGAAGTCCATGTTCATCCTTGTGTATCTCCTCTCCTTGATCTCCATTCATGTTTGTGTTATCAACAAACCTAAGAATACACAAATGCAAAGATTTAGGTAGTATAAAGCTCTCACAATTATAAACATTATATTCAAGTAGGAGTAAATTCACATGTTGTTGTAATAGCTTGGTTCTTGATCTTGTCATTGGACCAATCCTCACTTCATTAGCTTTTATAGGAGCATCCTCATGTGTAACAATAGGTGAAGAGCTAGGGATGTCCTCATCATCCTCCCCCTCTTGAAAAGGCATCGACCTCGATGCTAAATCATCTCCATGGTAAGGTGTCAAATCAGCCATATTAAAAGAATTACTAACACCAAACTCATCAATTGGGAGGTCAATCTTGTATGCATTATCATTGATCCTTGAAATAACTTTGTAAGGACCAGCTCCTCTAGGCATCAACTTGGACTTTCCCATTGTGGGAAATCTATCTTTTCTAAAGTGCACCCACAGCATATCTCCTGGCCGAAATATAAGCTCCTTCCTCTTCTTGTTTACTCTTTCAGCCACATGTTTTCCTTTCTTCTCAATGGCTTCTTTTGTTTTCTCATGAATCTTCTTCACAAAATCAGCCCTCTTAGATTCCTCCATATTAACTCTCTCATGTAAAGGAAGTGGTAATAAATCAAGAGGAGTAATAGGCTTGAAACCATACACCACCTCAAAAGGACATAATTGAGTAGTTGAATGCACAACTCTATTGTATGCAAATTCCACATGGGGTAAACACTCCTCCCACTCCTTCAAATTTTTCTTGATCATACCTCTTAGCAATGTGGACAATGTTCTATTAACCACCTCGGTTTGGCCATCAGTTTGGGGGTGGCAAGTAGTACAAAATAATAGCTTAGTTCCAAGCTTACCCCAAAGTGTCTTCCAAAAGTAACTCATGAACTTGACATCTCTATCTGAAACTATAGTCCTTGGAACTCCATGCAATCTCACAATCTCTCTAAAGAACAAATTGGCAATGTGAGAAGCATCATCACTCTTGTGGCATGGAATAAAATGAGCCATCTTTGAAAATCTATCCACAACCACAAAGATAGAGTCATGTCCTCTTTTTGTCCTTGGCAATCCCAACACAAAATCCATGCTAATATCTTCCCATGGTGTACTTGGTGATGGCAATGGTGTGTACAATCCGTGGGGCTTCAATTTTGATTTGGATTTGTTGCAAGTAATACATCTTTGCACCAATCTATACACATCTCTTCTCATATGTGCCCAATAGAAATTTTCAGCCAACATCAACAAAGTCTTCTCTCTTCCAAAGTGTCCCATCAATCCTCCACTATGAGATTCCTGGATCAAAAATAAACGCAAGGAACACTCGGGAATACACAATTTGTTAGCTCTAAACAAGTACCCATCATGTATATGAAAATTTTTCCCATGCTTTAGTATTAACACATTTATTAAATGGCATAGAAAACTCATTATCTTCATCATATAAATCTCTAATACCCTCCAAACCCGAAACCTTGATTTCTAAATTTGAGAGTAACATATTTTTCCTTGACAAAGCATCAGCAACTACATTATCCAATCCCTTTTTATGTTTTATAATGTATGGAAAAGATTCAATGAACTCAACCCACTTAGCATGTCTCTTATTCAAATTATTTTGGCACTTTAAAAATTTCAATGCTTCATGATCACTAGTTATAATAAATTCTTTAGGCCACAAATAATGTTTCCATACTTCTAAAACTCTCACAAGTGCATATAATTCTTTATCATAAACAGAATAATTCAATTGTGCACCATTTAATTTTTCAGAAAAATAGGCAATAGGTTTCTTTTCTTGCATGAGCACACCTCCAATACCTATGCCACTAGCATCACACTCAATCTCAAATTGTTTATCAAAATTTGGAAGCATAAGCAATGGGGCCGAAATCAACTTCTCTTTCAAAGTATCAAAAGCAATATCTTGAGAAACACCCCATTCAAAATTAACACCCTTTTTAGTTAGATCATTTAAAGGGACAGCAATTGTACTAAAATTAGGCACAAATCTTCTATAGAAACTAGCAAGCCCATTAAAACTTCTAACTTGACTCACATTAGTGGGAATTGGCCAATTTCGAATAGCTTCAATTTTAGATTGATCAACCTCAATTCCATGCTTAGAAACAACATAACCAAGAAATATAACCTTATCTTTGCAAAAAGTGCACTACTCAAGATTACCATACAATTTATTAGTTCTTAGCACTTGCAAAACTTGTCTAATATGATCCATGTGGTCATGTTCATTGTGGCTATATATGAGAATATCATCAAAATAAACTACCACAAATCTACCAATAAAGTCTCTCAAAATATGGTTCATTAATCTCATGAAAGTACTAGGTGCATTAGTTAAACCAAAAGGCATTACTAACCACTCATATAAACCAAATTTTGTCTTAAAAGCAGTTTTCCATTCATCTCCCTCTTTCATTCTTATTTGATGGTATCCACTACGCAAATCAATTTTAGAGAAAAGAGTATCACCACTTAATTCATCTAACATGTCATCTAAACGTGGTATAGGATGACGATAACGAATAGTGATGTTATTAATTGCTCTACAATCTACACACATGCGCCAAGTACCATATTTCTTAGGAACCAAAATAACGGGAACGGCACAAGGAGAAAGACTAACCCGAATATAACCTTTGTCCAATAGTTCTTGTACTTGCCTTTGTATCTCCTTTGTTTCTTGTGGATTGGTTCTATAAGGAGCTCGGTTTGGGAGAGATGCTCCGGGGATCAAATAAATTTGATGTTCAATGCCTCTCAATGGTGGCAATCTCGAGGGCACATCTTGTGGAAAAACATCCTCAAAGTCCTGTAAAACATTTGAAACACCAAGAGGAATAGGGGTCATGTCATTAGAAACCAAAATTTCTCCCTTGTGAATAAGCACAATAGGGACTAATGAAGGATCATCCCTAAATTCCCTCAAATCCTCTTTGGTGGCTAACTTGCATAATAGGTTCTCTCTCTTTTTACCACTCGAATTGGTTGTACTATCACTCCCCATGGCTTGTATTTTTGGTGTTCCCTCATCCCTCTCTCTCTCTCTCTTTTTCCACTTTCATAGCAATTTTGGATTGGGACTCATTTACAATTTGTTGTGGAGTCATAGGCCTCAAAATAATAGTCCTCCCATGATGATTCAACTCATAAGTATTAGCTCTTCCTTCATGCTTCACACTTCTATCGACATGCCAAGGTCTTCCCAATAATAGGTGACACACTGTCATAGGAACCACATCAAACTCAGTAGCATCCTTGTAAGGTCCAATTTGAAACTCCACTCTCACCATACGAGATACTTTCATTTGCCCTGTGCTACTCAACTATTGTATATGATAAGGGCTCGGATGTGGTAAGTATTTTAGGTTCAACTTGGCACATAAACCTTGCTTGCCAAGTTTCTACAACTCCCTCCATCAATAATGACTTTGCAAGCCATGTTGGGACCAATAATAGCCTTTGTTTGGAATAGATTGCACCTTTGATTTTCAGGACTAGGCACCACACTCAATGAATTTTGGGTGCAAACAATAGATGGCATAGTAGTAGCATAAGCATCCAAAGGAGAATCACTCAAATAGCCATCATCATCATCAATGTCATTAGGATCAACATCATCACCTGTCTCGTACTCATTATTCTCATTGATCACCATTACTTTTGTATTTGGACAATCCCTCTTAAAGTGCCCTTTTCCTCCACATGTGTGGCATGTAATATCTCTAGTCCTTGTAGTAGGAGCACTAGAACCCGAGGCACTTGTTGTTGGTTGTGGTGATTTCTTGGAAATAAAGGCACTAGGCTCGGGTTTAGAGGATGTAGCACATCTAAAACTAGATGATGGAGGTGGTGGAAGAGGTGCACTAGGAATAGATGATGCTCTCATTGGAAATCTAGCCCTTGTCTTAGTAGCAATTTTTGCCTCCTCCAAAAGATGTGCTTCGGCCTCCCTTGCATGGTGTAGCAACTCATGTATATCATTGTAGTGATCATGCCTAACAATTCCCTTGATTTTATAATTCAAACCCTAAAGGAACCTTTGCATTGTTTGCTCCAATTGCTCTCTCACACGTGCCCTTTGCATAATTAGCTCCATCTCTTGATAATAAGCATCAACACTCATAGTACCTTGCCTCAATTTTTTCAATTTATCAAATTGTTGCCTTATGTAATTTGGTGGAACAAATCTATTCCTCATGACTCCCTTCATGGTGTTCCAAGTGACAATGGGTAATTCTCCATCTTCTTGCCTCTTTCTCACAAGATTATCCCACCATCTAAGAGCATATCCATCAAAGTCACTAGAGGCCAATTTGATTTTTCTATCCTCATTGTAATCATGCATTCTCCATAGCTTCTCAATCTTCAACTCCCATAGCAAATATTCTTCCACATCCATAGCATCAAAGTTGAAAGAAGGAATTGTGAATTTTGGTTTACCCAACCCATCCTCTCTCGGATTGTCTTGAACCAAATTATTGGGCACTCTCCTTGGAGGAAAATTAGGGGCTCGGCCTTGATGTCCATCATGACCCCTTCCTCCTCTAGCTCGGCCATGATTAATATTCCTTGCACCAAAATCTTCAAAACCATTATTAGCATCACTATGGACACTAGCATTGTCATCATCCACAAGAGGCAATCTTTCTTGAATCATGGTTTGAAGTCCAGCAAGAGTAGTAGTCATTTGAGCAATTGAATCATTGATTGATCTCACTTCCCCTCTATTAGTCTCGACCAATTTGTGTGTGGCCTCCATCTTGGTCTCCATAGCTTGGAGAGCATCATATAAGGGATCACATGCATCTTGAACAAATTGTTTGAGTCCATTATGATTGTCCAATATCTCCTTTGCCAAAACATCCCTAAGAGCCTCATACTCTCTCCAATTAACTCCCTCCTTATGGTCCTTCTTTTGCTGCACAAGATCACCACTAGAAAGATCCATTAGAAGGTTAGTGTAAATAGAAACAAGTATAGGTTGTGTTGCCTCTCACAACTCACTCAAAATCTAGCAAGACAGTAGGATATCTTACCACTCCAAAGTGAATAGAGATACTTACGACAAGTAGAGGCAATTAAAGTACTTTGGTGTGAAGAAGAGAATACCCAGGTTTTTAACTCTCACAATAGCAAACAAGGTTATTTAGTGGGGCTTGGTATGGATACCTAACAATCACCAAAGTAACAATCCTATTTGCTGTCTTAGTGAAGATATAAAATACCCAAGGAAACTCACACAATGGAGACAAATGTGGCAAAGCAATATATGGATGAAATTTGCAATTCACTAGAAAGTCACTAGCTAGGCTCTTACTTGACAGGCACAAGATTGCTCAAAGAAAAACCAAGTGTCACAATGGCAAGCTCAACTAGTAAACAATAGCAATGATATGGCCTCTTTGCACTTTCTCTTTTCTCTTTTCTCTCTTTTTTTTATACTTTTTGCTTTTTCTATTTTTTTTTGTATTTTTCCAATGGCCTTACACTAAGCTAGGAGCAACAATTAACCAAACACAAGTGAACACAATGGTGGTGATGAAAAATGAGCAGCCTGTCAGAGCACAAAAATAGCTATACTTGTGGGCAAGTTCCTATTAAGATGTTGTAGAAAGGCTGTGGCTAAGGTTCACAAGGTATGGAGGTATTGATCCTAGTGAGAAAAACAGGAAAAACAAAGAAATCTAGGTGAAAAACTAGCTTTAGAGCACACACGGCAGCACACAAGGTTCACGGCAGAGAAACAACAGCTTTTGGTACCGTACGGCAGAGAAAACAGCTCAAAACTGTGCCACGGCAGAGAATCAGCAGCTCACAGCAGCAACAGCACCTCACGGCAGAGAAACAGGCGGCTTTGGCGTCACGGCAGAGCCCACGGCAGCAAAACGGATGATTTCCGTACCGCGGCAGCGCGCACAGCTGCATTACAGCGATTGGTAAAGGTGTTACGGGAAAAAACTGGGCGCGCGAATGTTACGTGTACAGCACCGTAGCGCGCGGCAGCGTTTTTGCGGTTTTTGGTACCGCGGCAGAACGCAAGCGTGGGAGTGGTGTGGTGCGCTGCGGGGGTTTGGGGGGTTTTGTAACCGTGTTACGGGCGAATCCGATAGGAGCTAGGACGCGGCAGCGGTGGGGTTTGAATCCGATGGAAACAAGGAAAAGGTGGCAGCCGTGGGGTGGTGTGCTATGAAGGGAATCCGAAACCAACTAGGGGTGGATGGTGGCAGGATTTTGGTGAGTTTTTGTGCCGTGGTAGGATTGCCTAGGGTGGATCGGATTGGAGGTGAATATGGTGGTATGGCTGCGGATATTTTTGTAGTTTTTTGATAGATTTCGACTAGATGAACAAGGAACCCTAAACCTAGCCGAAAATAAGAGATCTAAAAAGATAAAAAGCAACACAAAATCTAACACAATGACAGCAAAAGTAATGAAACTAAGGTGATATCTAGGCTATGGCAATGACTAGAACTATTTTTGTGGGGCAATTTTCTGTATAGGAAATAAAAACACTCAAACTAAAGGGAAATATGATAGCTCACCAAGGCAACCTGTAAATCTGATACCAAGATGATAAGGGGTGGCCCAATCTTCTCAGTGAACTCACATATAACTTCTGTATGATAACTAGTGCGCCACTAAGAACTCTCCCGGCTGATCCCTGATGCCAATGCAAAAGATAGCAACCCCAAGGATATTCTCAACTCCACACTCTTGCACAAGTAATCCACCGACTACAAGTGATCCTGTACCGTCTTATTCCCAGTGGAACAGCAGGTAACACGTAAAGTTTGCAGATGAACTTCCAGATGAAAGGCTTACAAGCAGTTTCAATCTAGAGGTCTACGGTTTATGTTTTAACGTAGTCTAACCTCTCCTATGCGCCCAAGGGGGTATATAAGAGAGGGGATGCGGCCACAAGGAGTCCCCTTGCGCAAGCACCACTTCTAATTGGACTAGGACTCCTACACCTATCACAATTGGATACAAACCGACCCCACACACAAAGGGGTGCGGCCACATTGGTATACAAACCAATCCTAACACTACTAGAACTCCGATGGCGCATAGATGCTTCCTTGTGGGCGCCCTCCTCTTGCCTTGTCCATCCATGAGTGTGAAATAACAATATGGCATTGTTTTCCACACTTAGTGCATTTGACCTTGTGGAGGCACCATCCCCTTGTCATGATAACAATTGTTATTTGTTGTTTTCACCATGCTAGCACTTGTTTTCCATCTCCTCTTGAAGTCCATGTTCATCCTTGTGTATCTCCTCTCCTTGATCTCCATTCATGTTTGTGTTATCAACAAACCTAAGAATACACAAATGCAAAGATTTAGGTAGTATAAAGCTCTCACAATTATAAACATTATATTCAAGTAGGAGTGAATTCACCTGTTGTTGTAATAGCTTGGTTCTTGATCTTGTCATTGGACCAATCCTCACTTCATTAGCTTTTATAGGAGCATCCTCATGTGTAACAATAGGTGAAGAGCTAGGGATGTCCTCATCATCTCCTCTTCTCGATGGCCCGCGACGACGATGCCCGCGTCGGGTGGCTGGTTCCGAGGTCACGGCAGACGATTGCCAGTGGCTCGTGAACACCCGCCGGGTTCCCGCCGGCGTGCGCTGCAGGCCCTCGAACGGCGAGCTCGTCCCCACCCCGGAGGCGGACGAGTTCGTCGTGTTCCCCGCTCACTTCAAGGGAGGATTCGGGCTTCCCGTCTCCGACTTCTTCCGCTCCTTCCTCAACCACTTCGGCCTTCAACCGCATCATCTTCCTCCGAACGCCATCGTCATGCTCGCATACCACGCCGTGGTGTGCGAGGCGTTCTTGGGTGTGCGCGCCATGGTGCACACCTGGGCGCGCTACTTATTCTTCAGGAAGCAGAGCGTGCCCAAGCCGGGTAGCACGGAGAGCACCTGCAGCATGACCAAGACCGGCAGCGCCATGATGCTGCAACGCGGCGGGACCAACCACCCGCGCACCAAAGGCCTCGACTCCATGTGCAAGTGGCATCGGTCGTTCTTCTAGGTGAAGAACGTTGCTATCGAAGAGGGAGCACCGATTGTGGACCGGATCCACCTCCCCAAGTGGACGAACACGGCGCCCACCCAACATAATTGGGGGTTCAAGCCCGCTCTGGAAGGCGACATCAAGCAGATGAACCAGCGCCTGGCCCAGCTGAAGGATTTGGGGCTGAAGAGCGACGACCCCATCGCCTTCTGGATTTCCAGGCGAGTGCTCCCGCTGCAGCGCCGTGCACACCTCATGTGCTACATGGGGGGCAACAGATACTGCACACGGACGACCACGTTCGAGTTGGGCAACGCGGATGTGGCCGTCTGGGCGCGCTCGATCATGAGCACTGGCCTCACCGACAACTGGCAGTACGGCTTCGTGCCGTACAGCCGCACGAAGCCCATCGGACAGGTTAGTTCTGTTATGCTTTATCTTTGCATCATGATGCCGAGTAGACGGCCTTCCAGCTTAGGATGCTTAGTATACGCACGCTGTGCCGAGTAGAAACTCCCGCTAGTATCCACTAGGCTTCATGTGCTTTGTGTTTGCACGCCACTTTGAGTAGAGCACTTGCTAGTATCTGTTGGGCCTTATGTGCTTTGTGTGTGCACGCCATGTCGAGTAGAACATTTGCTAGCATCTATTGGGCTTTATGTGCTTTGTGTGTGCACGCCATGTCGAGTAGAGCACTTGCTTAAATATGCTTTGTGTTTGCATCCCGCTCCGGGTAGAGTTCCTTGTATTACTCAACTGATTTGTGCTGCTTGCTTGTGTTTTCAGCATCTTGATCGCCAGCTTGCTGAGAACGAGGAGCTCCCTGAGGCCAACTGGGACCCAGACCGGACGGAGGATGACGAGACCGCCTACGACACCCAGGACACCCTCTATGTCCCTCATGCCGAACAGCATGGGAAGCACCACATCGATGCTTCCATTCGGGATTGGTGTGAGGACGAAGAAGAAGGTGATTGAGCTTGCCTCTGCAGCTACGGGTAGCGCTATTTCTTCTTCCTTTCTGCTTCTCATCTGCTTCTTCTCTTATACTCTGCAGACGACGCCGACGCGGAGGAGGAAGACAAGGACGTCCTTGACGTCAATCCGGTTGCGGTGGCCGCTCCTACCACTCGGAAGAGGACGGGTAGCGGTGCTCAAGAGCCCCCCGCCAAGAAGCCGAAAGCCGAGAAGAAGAAGAAGCAGGTCTCAGGCCGAAGGCCACCTCCTTCCCGCAAAGGGTAAGTAGTTTTCCCTCTGGTTTACATCTTGTTAATGCTTCCTGGTGTTCTCCTTTCCTTCCCCTTTTCTGAGCTTCTTTTTCTCTTCAGCGCTCCCTTGGACACTGATGCTGCTGCTGCCCCCACCAAGTCCAAAAAGAAAAGACCTGTCGACCCCGAGTCGCTCATCAATCTTGATGAGGACGAGGAGGAGCCTGCCGTACGGGATAGGACGCGTGAGTCCTCTCCCGCGAAGGAAGAAGAGGAAGGCGCCTACGCCCAGGACACGGGCGCTGGCGCTCAGGACATGGACACGGAGCAGCAGGCCCGCGCAGAACCAGATGCGCAGGATGCTGCTCAAGACGAGACCTCGCCTTCTCCCCCAGCTGCCGCAGCTGGGGAGAATATTGAACAAGACACCGAGAATCACCACCGTGCCGCCCTTGAGCGGTAGGAAGAGACCCAGGAGCAGCTGGATGCTGAGGCTGCTGCCCAAGATGATCCCGCGGTACAGCCGCGGGTAGAAGAGCAAGAAAATGCCCAACTGGATCCCGCTGCCGAGCAGCAGGCTGAGACGATTGCGGTTGAGCAGGACCCGCAGAGCCAAGCGCAGCCAGACGCTGCGCCGAGTAGCCGGCCCCCTGTGCCGCCTACTCAGCAGGCTGCTCCACCTACCGCCTCCAGCCCTCCAGCAAAGAAGGCCAAGACCCTGGCAAACCCTCCAGCCAAACATAACACCGAGAAGACCGCAACAAGCCCTCCAGCCAAGTAGAACATCAAGAAGGCGGATGCTGCCGAGAAGCAGGCTACTCAGCCTGCTGCCGCAGTCCGCAAGAATCCACCGCGCAACGCTGCGCAGGATTCTGCCAAGATGCCGCCGCCTAAACTACCCGCGAGGCCTGCCGCAAAATCTGGGCAACTCACCATTGGCGCTCCTGGCAGTTCTGCTGGCGCAGGTGCTTCTGGCAGTTCCGCTGGCGTAAACGCAGGATCAAGCGCTCAGGATCCGCCTGGCTACCTGCCCTACATGGTGCGGACGGCCCAGCAGTATGGCATCAAACTGACCGCGGACGAGAAGAAGGCCGCGCTTACAAAGGGCAAGCAAGCCACAGCTGTGGATGCCAAGTTGTCGGAAAAGAAGAAGAAGGCCCTCTCGATCTTCTCGTGCGAGGACCAAGAGACTGAGGTGCAGTCCGCAGGGCTCGAGCAGATAATCGACCGGGCAGGCTTCATCGACGCGGTGTGGGAGAGCGATTTCCTTGGCAACCCGACCTAGGATGGCATGACCTTGGGCCCGCTGGACCATTGGCGCATTGACTGGAACAAGGCGGACATTGGCTACAATCCAATGACTATCTCGTCCGCCACTAGCACGCTGGCCGCGAAACTGTTCGTCCACCGCAAAGCTAGAAGACCTCGAGCAAACCTATGCTGTAAGTTGTGTTTGCCTGTTCCGAGTTGCGCTTTCCTTCTTCTTCTACTCTTCTCCTTCTCCTTAACCACCATCCAGTCCCCGAGATTCGAGCCGAGTAGACGGGTACTCAACCGAGTTGCCGTCTTCTCGGGCCAAATCTTCAAAACTATGTCTAACGCTTTTTCTTTCTCCTTCTCAGAATAGCCTCTTGAAGAGGACAACCCTCTACCGGCGTCTGCTCTGGAACCACTCCATTGCCAAGAGGCGCCTCGAGGCCCTGGAAGCGGAGAGCAAGACCGATGCTGAGACGGAGAAAGCAGCCCTAGATCGTGCTCTCTAGATTTCAGCACTCGAGAGTAAGCTTCTAGCTATTCGTTTAATGCGTTTTTTATTTACGCCCGTATGTGCTCTTTGCTCTAACTCCCTCTACTATGCAGGCAAACTTGAGACGTTGACGGATGAGCACAAACACTGCCATGTCTTCGTCGAATCCGCTGAAAGCAAGATTAAGGAACTCGAAGGTGAGTTGCTGTTTTCTTGGTTGTTTTAGTCCTTTCTTGTGGCTATCCTGCTTACTGTACCGCTTCTGTCCGCAGAAGAATACAAGAAGTTCCGCGAGGAGCATCTTGACTGTCTGAAACCTGCCGAGTTGAAGCAGCAGATTGCAGACCTGGAGGTGGAGTTCAAGAGTAGACATCTTACCGAGATGGAACCGCTGCAAGTCAAAATGAAATCTGCCCTCCAGGACGCCCTGGACCTGACTGCCGAGAAGGACAAGATGGAGGCAACCTTCAAGGCCACGCAGCGGGCCCTCGAGTTGGAGAACGAGACGCTGAAGAAGAGCAATGTGGACCTCATGGGCCAGCTAGCCGAGTTCCGCAGGGTTGAAGAGAAGCACATTGCTGACGAGGAGTCGTGGAAGAGGAAGCTGCAATCGCTACTCTGCGACCTGAACAGTAAGTTCTCGCTCCTCTGCGCCTTCCTGTTTCCTTCTTCCTCTTTGTGACATGATTTGTATCTCTTCTCTGCCTCTGTTTCTAATCCTTTCTGATAGCATTTTCAGAAATATTCCCCGATCTTTGCTCGGCTAGCAAGCCTGCCCTGTCTAAGGCACAAGAACTTCGATCCGAGAAGGGACTGCCGATGGACACCAAGGCTTCGATTGAAGACAGCTTCACAAATCTGCAGGGGCAAGTTCAGCGTCTGAGGGGCTTGGGCACTGATTTGGCATCCACGGCCTTCAAGCTGCATGCGCTGTTCTGGCCCTAAGAACCTTTGCCAAGAACCATCCGCGCGCTAGCCGAGAAGCTCAATGGTGTCAAAGCCGAATTGAAGAAATGGCGAGCATCCGGAGCTCGGGCAGGCGCCGACATGCTCCTGCTCTTCATTTGCAGCTGGTATGAGAATCTCAATCTCAACACCATCCTCGAGATGCGCTAGGACTCAAAGTGGGAGAAGGATCCCGAGTGTGTGACTCGCCGCCAGGCAGTCGCATATGAGATCGCCTCCTACGCGGACACCGCGCGCTTCGTCGAAGGCCTCACCGAGCCTGACACGGACGCGGAAGGTGATGATGAGGACGAAGATGATGACGAGGAGACCGAGTCGAAGGACTTGGGCTTCTTTGAAGAGACAAGCCCCGAGAAGGGGAAGGGCGGGAAGGGCAAGGAAACCGCAGGGTAGCGACGAAGAAGCTGAGAGCCATGATACCACCCAGGGTGCAACTCCCGAGATGTGCTCATCCTCCAGCACGGCACTTGGTGACGCGGCGCTACTCCGCGCCCAATCCGACCCCATCTCGGTGGCCACTGCCACCTCCGATCAAACTGCTACCAACCCGAAGCGGATGCCGCCACTGCCAACCTGGATAACACCGCGACCTCAAGCTAGTTCTCTCCTGCAACACTTATGCCTCGAAACTTTTTATTAGATCCCTGGAATGCCGGGTACAAATGTATCAAACAATTTATCTTCCCGTTGCTACTCACTTTTATTTCACTTGATGTTTATACTTAACAATTTGAGCAGCTCTGGCTCGATGCCGGGTTGCGTTATCATGCGAGTCCCCGAGTTGCATTTTTCATCCACTCTTCCTTTTTATCTCAGCTCTTACCTACAACTTGTTGCTTTTTTGGTATTCGAGTCACAAGAGTTCAAAGTTGGAGTTTCAAATACTTAGCCACTTGGAAACAGTCATAGTAACGCTACCCACCACATAGCCGAAAAAGTTAACAACAAACAGTAAAAACACTCTATTCGGTTGCCACACGCGTCCTTCCCTTTGCAATTTTTCATGTGTTCATTGACTCTTTGGCTTGTTCTCTAGCTTGCCATGAAGCCGGTTTGCGGACAGCAGCAGAGTCGCAGAGTGTCCGGTGAGTATAAACACACTACTTTGTATGCTTTTGAAATTCTAAGCATAGCAACCGAGTAGACAAAGATACAGCAGAATAGAAATACTTAGAAAAAGTTTGGACGAGGGCAGTCCCCGAGTTCAATTTCAGATTGCAGAGTAGGAGTTTAACTCGGGTAAGAGAATACATACACACTTTTGCACATGAATGAAAGCGACGAAGTAGAGCTACATTCCAGGGGCGTTTGGATTCCTCCCCAGCTTTATCCGGCCTGTTCTTCTGCGACGGTTGCGCATCTACGAGGTAGTACGCACCATTGTGTAGAGCCTTGCTCACAATGAACGGCCCTTCCCACGGAGGGGATAGCTTGTGCATCCCGGCTGTGCACTGCACGAGCCTAAGGACCATGTCTCCTTCTCGGAAAACCCTTGGGTTTACCTTTCGGCTATGATAACGCCTCAGGTTTTGCTGGTAAACAACTGAACGTGACAGAGTAAGCTCTCTTGCTTCTTCTAGCAGGTCAACGTCATCCTCTCGAGCTTCTCTCGCCTCCGCCTCAGTGTAGAGGGTTACTCGGGGGGAGTCATGCTCTAAGTCGATTGGCAACACGACCTCAGCCCCGTAAACCAAGAAGAATGGTGTGTAGCCGGTTGACCGGTTAGGGGTAGTCCTTAGACTCCACAACACCGCTGGCAACTCGTCTAGCCAACACCCTGGTGTTTTCAGCAGCGGCTCAATCAGCCTTGGCTTTTGCCTGCAAGCACCATGCCATTTGCTCTTTCCACCTGCCCATTGGACGCGGGGTGTGCGACAGACGCGACATCTAGCCGGATATGCTTATCTCTGCAGAATCTCACCATGGCTCCCTCAACAAAGTTAGTGTCGTTATCTGTGATGATGCTGTGCGGTAGCCGTATCTCAGGATCACATCCTTCAGGAAACTCACAGCAGTAGCTCCATCACACTTCCGAATGGGTTTCACTTCAATCCACTTGGTGAATTTGTCAACCATGACCAAAATGTGTGTCATGTTGCCTCTAGCCGGTTTGAAAGGACCAACCATATCCAGACACCAAACCTCAAATGGCCAAGTGATGGGAATTGTTTTCAACTCGGAAGCATGCATGTGGATCTTACTTGCGAATCTCTGGCAGCCGTTGCACTTTCTCACGATATCTTCAGCTTGCTTCAAAGCAGTGAGCCAGAAGAAGCCATGCCGAAAAGCCTTCTTTACTAGAGCCCGAGAAGAGGCGTGATGCCCACATTCCCCTTGGTGTATTTCTACCAGAATCTCTTCTCCTTGTTCTGGTTCCACACAGCGTTGCAGCACGCCAGTGGGACTTCTTTTATGCAGTACTTCTCTGAAGATGGTGTAGCCCTTGGATCTTCTCTGAATCTGCCTTGCGGTAGCCTCATCATCTGGAAGGGTGCCGTCCTTGAGAAAGGATAATATGGGCATGGCCCAACTCGGTGTCTCCCGTGCGGGAAACACTGGTTCGTCCACTTCCATCGGGACAGCCACTGCTGCGTCTTTTTCTGGGTTGGGGTTGACTCTCTGCAGCCCCGAACGATTTGCAAGGACTTCTTCAAGGAATGCGACAGTCCCCGAGATGAGAGGGGCAGTCCCCGAGTAAGGAGGAGCAGTCCCCGAGTAGGGAGGGGCAGTCCCTGAGTAGGGAGGGGCAGTCCCCGGGTTGCAGGCGCCAGTCCCGGGGATGGAGACTGCAGTCCCCGGGTCCTCTTTTGCACCTTCCCAGTCAATCTCCATTGGAACTGCTTCTTCATTAGGCAGAGAAGGAACAAAAATGGAGTCCGAGTTGGGGGATGGCTTGATGGATGGCTTTCTCAAATGCTCCAAGGCAATCCCAGCCGGGATGTACTACCGAGAAGACCCCAACTTGGACAGCTCATCAGCTGCTTCATTCTCTGCTCGGTGTATGTGTTGGAACTCGCAACCTTCAAAGAATCCTGTCATGGTTTGGACCAGGAAGCGGTATGATGCCATATTGGCATCCAGAGCATCCCAAGTGCTAGAAACTTGCTGCACAACTAGATCCGAGTCTCCATAGCATATGATGCGCTGCACACCAACTTCCTTTGCTACCTTCAAACCGTGTACCACGGCCTCGTACTCTGCAACATTGTTGGATGCCTTGAAGTGGATTTGCAGCACGTATTTGAGTGGATCTCGCTTGGGTGACGTAAGCACCACGCCAGCACCATGGCCCTCCTTCATCTTGGAGCCATCAAAGTGCATCTTCCAGTAGTTGGATACCGGAGTAGTAGGCTCATATTGCACCTCAGCCCAATCCACCAGAAATTCTGCCAGGATCTGAGACTTGATGGCTTCTCTTCTCGCATACGCGGGAGCGTACGCGGCCAGCTCGATTGCCCACTTGGCTACTCTTCCACCCGCTTCCTTGTTACCCATGATATCCGATATGGGAGCTGATCTCACCACTATGATGGGATGTTCTTGGAAATAGTGCTTCAGTTTCTTGGCGCCCAGGTACACACCGTAAGTCATCTTCTGGTAGTGAGGGTAGTTCTGTTTGGAGATGGACAGCACCTCACTGAGATAGTACACCGGCCGCTGCACACTTTTGCCTTCCTCTTCTCGCTCTACCACGATCACCACGCTTACCACTCGATTGGTAGCCGCAATTTATAGCAGCATTGGCTCCTTGGGTAGCGGACTAGCCAAGATGGGAGCGCTACCCAGCATTGCTTTTAGCTCTTTGAATGCCACATCCGCTTGTGGTGTCCAGACAAACTTGTCGCTTTTCTTCATCAATTGATACAAGGGCAGGGCCTTCTCGCCCATTCTACCCAAGAAACGGCTCAGAGATACCAATGAATTTTTGCACATCCTTCAGGGATCTCGGCAAAGACATGCTCTCAATAGCTTTTATCTTTGAAGGATTGGCCTCAATGCCCCGACTGGATATCAAGAAGCCGAGTATCTTGCCAGCCGGGACGCCAAATGTGCATTTACTCGGGTTCAGCTTCATCTTATACTTGCGCAAGTTAGCGAAAGTTTCCTCAAGGTCACTAAGCAGAGTATGTGTTTTATTCGTTTTGATGACAATGTCATCTACGTACACCTGCACATTTTTGCCGAGTTGGTCATGCAAGCATTTCTGCATGCATCTCTGATAAGTAGCACCCGCATTCCGCAACCCGAAACACATGACACGATAGCAATAAGCCCCGTACAGGGTAATGAAGGCAGTCTTTATTTGATCAGCAGGGTTGAGAGCTATCTGGTGGAAACCAGAGTAGGCATCTATGAAAGACAACAGTTCACAACCAGAAGTGGAATCGATCACCTGATCGATGCGAGGTAGCGGAAAAGGATCCTTGGGACAGGCCTTGTTCAAGTCGGTGTAGTCGACGCACATGGGCCATGCGGTAGCGGCCTTGGGGTCCTCCTTTTTCTTCTCAACCATGACCGGGTTGGCTAGCCAATCCGGATGCAGCACCTCCATGATGAAATTTCTTATCAGTAGCTTGGTGACCTGATCACCGATGGCTTTACTTCTCTCATCTCCGAAACGGCGCATAGCCTGCTTCACTGGTTTGGCGTCAGGACGCACATGTAGCGAGTGCTCAACCAACTCCCTCGGGACACCTGGTAAATCCTCATTGGACCAGGCGAACACGTCCCGATTCTCACGGAGGAAGTGGATGAGCTCGCTTTCCTATTTCTCCCCCAACCCGGAACCAATGATGGCAACGCGGTCGGGGAACTCAGGGTCGACCTGGATCTTCTTTGTCTCCTGAGATGCCTGGAACGCCATCCCGTGCTGGGAACTCGGCACGCCAGGCGCACCAGCTTGCGCGGATTGCGCCATAGCCACCACCTCGTACATCTTCTTCTTCTCGGCAGCAATCACCATGGACTCTGCCAACTGAGGGCCAGCAGAGGCACACTCCATAGACTTCTTGTAATCACCAGCGATGGTGATCACGCCATTGGGACCAGGGATCTTCATCTTCAGATATGAAGTGTGAGTAGAGGCCATGAACTTGCTCAGAGCGGGCCTGCCGAGTAGGGCATGGTAGGGGCTCTGGTGATCAACCACCTCAAACTGCAGGCTCTCTGTGCGGCAATTCTCCCTGGTGCCGAATAGCACGTCTATCCATACTCGGCCAATCGGATTGCAAGAGACTCCTGGCACAATGCCATGGAAAGTGGTCTTGCTGGGTAGCAGCATGTTCTCGGCCATACCGAGCTTCTCAAGTGTGTCTCTGTACACAATGTTGATGCTGCTGCCGTTGTCAATCAGTACCTTGCTGAACCTCACGTTCTTCTCAGGACCCAAGAAGGTGGGATCCAGGACCAAGGCGTAGCTACCCGGGTTGGGCATCACCTTAGGATGATCTGCTCTGCAGATCATGTAGTGAGGAACAGCAGGGATCACGGCATTAACCTCCATGGCACGCCTGTGCTGAGACTTCTTGTCGACAGGCTCAGAGGTGAAAATCATGTAGCTCTCGTGGTGCTCCTGGTACCGATTGCGGTCTCCGCCACCATTGTTGTCGTTGTTGTTGTTACCTTGGTTGTTGTTGTTGTTGTTGCCTCTGTTGTTGTTGCGGGTGTATTAGTTGTTGTTGTTGTTGTTTTTGCGGTAGCCATCGTTGTTGAAGTGGCGGTTGGCTCCTAAAGCCACCTGGTTCACATTCTCTCTTCTCGGGAAAGCTAGAGGCCGAGCAGCGGGTGCGCGAGCAGGCTGCACAGCGGCATTTGCGACTGGTAGAGGAGGAGGAGGAGGCAGGCCCTCGTTCTTGATTTCCTCCCACCAACTGCACTGCCGAGTAGTGTGGTTGGCGGGTCTTGCGGGATGCCAAGTATGGAAGCTGCACGGGCCATCCTTCATGTCCTTGAAGACAAAGTTTGGTGCTGGACCCGAGTTGCCACTACCCTGCTGGGAAGCGATGTATGGCTTCTTGTTGCCTTGGCCCTGATTCTGGTTCTGCCCGTACTGGGCTCCAGCAGTTTTTGGCCTCCGGCTACTCCCAGCTCCAGTAGCCACAGCATTCACCTCCTCTGGATCGTACCGGGTATCAATCCGGTCACCTCTGCGCTTGTTGCGGAACTCATTGCGCTTGCTGGTGTTGATGTTGTAGTTCCTTCTTGGCTCAGCAGCATCGAGAAGAGGCTGAGTTGGGTCGCCGAGTGCGTACTGATCCGCAATCTGGATGGTCTCAGCGAGAGTACTCGGCATCTCCCTCTGGAGCCTCTGCCACAACATGCTGCCGTGCCTGCAGCCCTGCGCAAACCAAGTGATGGCCTGGGCCTCATTCACACCCTCACAAGTGTTCCTCAGAGTACTCCACCGGGTAAGATACTCTCGATCCGTCTCCTCTTCCCGCTGCCTGCAAGCGGATAGCTGATGTGGCCTATTCGGCCTCCGATAGGTGCTGGTGAAGTTGCTGACAAATGCCTCCGCGAAGTCAAGCCAGCAGTTGATGCTGTGCTTGGGCAGGTTGTTGAGCCAAGTTCTTGCTGGTCCCTCGAGCATCTGCGGGATGTACCGCACGGCCCATCTCCGGTTGCCGCCTGCAATGTGCACGGCTGTGACATAGTCATTGAGCCAATCTTCCGGCTTGATGCTGCCGTCATAGCACTTGGTCCCCCTAGCGAGCTGGAATTGCTTCACGGATGGCTCCGTCATGATGCGGGGGCCAAAGCATTCTGGGCCAGGCGGCCTCTTGCTCTCGAGTTGCGCGGATAGAGAAATCCGGTCCAACTTGTGCCTGGCATCACTGGGCTCCACCACACGCTCACCCACGCGATCCAGGATGTCATAGCCGGCCAACCCCATGGCCGAGTAGCCATCATCATATCTGTCCACCTGCAAGACTGCAGGCTGCTCCACCGGGTTGGCGGCTGGTGCGACTGCACGCGGCTGCTGCCTCTGCCGAGTAGGCTGAGCGACCTGATGCCGAGAAGGACCTGGGCGATCTCCATCTCGTGCCTGGCTTTGAGCTTTATGGGCTTGATAGCCTGCTCCTGCAGCGTTGTGTTTTTGACCGGACTGTCGCGACACAGCGTGCTGTTTCGCGGCGACAGCCGGGTCGTACACCTGCATCTGCCTGTCTCTGCCGGAATGCCCACTCCGGTCCCTCTCACGACTGGGATGCGGTGATGAGGCCTGATCGTTAGATCTAGCCGCATGCGAATGCACCACCTGAGAAGCTCCGGCACCCATGTTGGCTATCCGGAACTCCTCGTTCTGCCTAGCAGCCTCTAGCACTAGCTCATTGAGCCTCTCTTGCTGCCTCACGCGCGCGTCGCCAGCGAGATGCGGCAACTCAGGAGCTACAGCCTCAGCAGCTCTAAGGTTTTTGGTGGGGGTGCTGTATCTGGGTCTGGTGGTGGCGGTGTTTTGGCTAAGGGCTTGGCCAGCAGTTTCACCAACTGCCGCCATCTCGGTGCCTAGGTTGCGGCGTGTAGCGCCTGCCTTGGAAGGCCTCCTCACTACCGGCGTAAAGCCGTGAGCTCTGTTGTACTCGTTCTGGTCCAGGTTCAGCTCAAGCCTAACCTTATCCAGCTCCGCCTGCTCGACGAGCAGCGCCTGGCGCTGCTGATCGAGCTGTGCCCGCATGGTCATGAGCTCGAGCTCGGTGGGAGGCGGCATGCCCATCCGCACGGCGGACGCAGGTATCGTCGGAGTAGTGGAGGGGGGAAGGTTGCAGTCCTTCTCGTAGGGCTTGTGGGTCTTCCCGCCAGCACTCGGACCAGCGAGATCCTCGATGACGCCGCGGCAGCAGCCACGCCCTTCCCGGCATCAGCAGCAGGGCCGGTCATCATCACCTCCGCGATGTCCGCAGAGCGGCCAATCGGCCTCCCGCGTGCAGCGATGACAGCAGGGGGATCTTCCGCGACATGCACCTGCTCGGGGTACTCGCGGTCGATGACGGTGGCGATGTAGACGAGGTGCGAGCCAAAGGAGAGCACCGAGCCGCCCTCCAGCATGGCCCTACCGCCGAAATCACTGGCGTTGTCGATCACGAAGTCGAAGGAGCCGAATCTGTGGACGAGGCCACAGACGACGCGCTCTCCAGTAGCAGAAATCGATCCCGTCCGAACGGAAACTCCAGCCAGCGCCGCTGGTTGCCCCACGGTGGGCGCCAACTGTCGTGGTGGTGTCACGGCAGATGCCATAGGATGGCTAAAGATGTGGGGACGATAGACGCTGGAGGCGCTCGGGGAGGGATCACGCAGCGAGTAGCCGCGTGAGTATGAAACTAGCACTGCAAACAACAAGATCTACCCAGGTTCAGGGCCCTCGTGTGGAGGTAAAACCCCTACTCCTGCCTTTCCCTCTTTGTATCGTGTCTCACCAAGTAGCCACAGTACAAGTGTTTCTTACAACCGAGTAGCCACCTTTCTCTCTAAGCAACTGTAGCCCCTCGTAGTATCGTCCCTCGCGCAGGAGGAGGCAGGGCACCTTATATACTGGTGCCCAACCGGATACAGCCAAGGTGTCGACATAGTGTGCACACTGTACACTTCCAGCTTCCCGCTGACAGCTTTGGCTTCCATGTTTGTCTCCGTGTGGAAAGTCGTTGTGCAAAACCAAGAATCTGATCTGTTATCACTGAAACTGTCACGGGGTAGGCCCCCCTAACCTGCGACGCCCTGCTGACACCCTGGCGCGGATAAGCACGCGCTCTGCAGATGAACAGTGCCCCAGTACGGACCCAGGATACGCGGGATCCTGTGTCAGAATGGCTCCTTTGACTTCTGGCCCAAGTAGGAGACCGCCATTTCTACTCGGACCACTTCCTCTACTCGGAGGAGAATAACTTCCTTGATTCTTCCTCCTGGCCATCGGTGTGTACGGCCGAATAGCAGTCGACCGGGTAGCGAGTACCGGGTAGCCAGCTACTCTGCCAAACGTCTCTTCTGATCTTTGCCCTTAGCACTTGCCTTTACCCTACTCGGGGGTAACCCCCCGACAAAAATGTTTTCAAAACTAGGATGTGGTGGTGTATCGGCGCTCTGTGGGTAGATAACCGTCGAGCACTGCGCACAATGATAGAGACCCAAAATGAGATGGCCACGCCCTATTGGCGGTCCATCTCTACTCGGAGCGACTCATGGAATAGGCGAAGCAAGCGAAAGATCATGGTCAGCCACCCTCTGTCGGCACATTGTCGGAATTGTGCCAATAGCTTGGCATTAAGATTCGGTTGATACGTGTGGGTAAAGTTGTGCACCCCTGCAGGGTTTAATCTTTTCGAAAAGCCTTGTCCACGGTTGAGGACGACTTGGTGACGGATCCTGAGATCAGAGATAACCTGAACCGGATGTAAAATATGTTGTCAATGAATGTTTAGTTTTAAGAGGTGGTTCCAGTTGTCATGTGCTGGAGATGATGCTTCGAGGGTCCTGGAAGCAATACCCGAGGAAGGGTGTTCTTTTAAAAGATTTGTAAAAAGTTTCTCGGTCTTCCTCTATTCGAAACAAAGTCGGCTTTACGTAAAACAACCTTCATAAACTCTTTTTGAACAATAAGATATATAATAGGTTAGTTAAGTCTTGTTGAGTACCTCCAGTACTCATGTTTTCTACAATTTGGTTCAGGTGGAGTTCCATATCTTTGGTGGTGTATCAACGTGGACATCGATGGATAGTTTGGGGTTTCCCAGGTAGCAGCCTCGAATCTATGGGCTGGGACGTTGCCTTATGTTGCGGCCTCTTATGCCTTTTTGGTTATTGTTGGCTAGCAACATAATATGCTTTCCGTTTTCTGATGTAATGTTGGGTCGTGTGACCTCTGTTTGTAAGGTTTACACTAATATTACTTGCTTAATAAAGCTTCATGTCTAGAGTGCTGCTTTGATCGGTTGTTGGTTTCGAGCTCATCGTTATACAGTTTTGGCTATTCCTGTATAGTTGTCGCAGTCGAGGGGTTGTGGAGCCGATGATCCATGTCGAGCTTGGCTGCCGATGTGATTCGGCCTGGGGTTAGGTAACCCCACTAACCCTCGATTGTTGTTGCACTTTCTAGACACATATCAGCTATGTATAGCTTTGGTCCCGTTTCCTTCAGTTTCATTCAACTCGTGGATGCTTGGTTATGCATAGTTGGTTATGACTAGCATGGACACAAGGAGTAGTAGTACCGTGGTGATCCGGCCTGCGTGCCGATGAATCCAGTCTGCCTACCGTTGTTTGTTGCGGCCGGGGCTGGTAACCCTGAAGCCCCTGTGTGTCAATGTCTAGGAGCGCATAACAATATTCTAGCAAAAATACAACTAGATATTCTAGTGGAGAACAACACTTTGAGTAATAAGAATTAAGGCTACACATGCATCTCTAAGGAAACAAAATGCACCCTAACAGAAGTGGAAACAAGTACTAACCAGTACCAAAATGGTACTGGACTCACATAAACACACTCCTAACAACTTGGATAAAAATCTAGCTAAGAATTTGCATCACAAGATTTAATAAAATAAAACTAGAGAATAACACTATGCTTATACTAGTTCCACACATTTCCTAAACATGCACAAACTTTCTAACCTGATAGATCTGTGAGAAAACAACCTCCTAACACCAAGTACAACATCTAAACATGCTAGAAAACAAAGTAACACTAGCAAGCAATTATTCTTAAATTAAATCTACACATATTATTTCTAACAAAAGTGCAAAAACTTAGATCTGTTGCCAAAATAAATCTAGAGCTCTAAAAATCACACCAAGCTAGGATATCATAGATCTAAACATAATCTAACAGATCCAGTTAGATTCACATCAAAAAGTGATTTCAAACAACTTCTAAAAATCCAAGAATATGCTACTAGACATTAACCAAAGTGGATGGCATTTCCAAATGGTAGCTCACCTTGATGTGAGGTAAATAACTACTGATAGATCTAGTCAAGAGCTACTCCAAGAATTTTAGTTTGCACAATTTGAACATTCCAGCAAATAGCTATTGCATTTTTTCCTTAATAGACAGTATGTAGTTCAGGATTTTTCATTTGCAAAGCGATGGTTCAAACCCAGATCTGTCAGTTGCATGCGTTCAACATTTAGTATATCTACGACACATAATTTTGGTTGATTTTATTTTTGAGTTTAACTATTTTTAACAGGATTAAAGTAAACTGCCAGATTCAGTTTATTTTTAAAAAGGAAAAATAAAAACGTGCGCGGGCTGTTAAACTCACGGGCGCGCGGCCCGCTAGGGCTCTGCGGCCCAGCTCGCTTCCACGGCGCGTGGCGCGCGCGTACCGCTTCGTGGTTTAAACGTGGCCGTTGATCTCGCGATCAACGACGCACGACCGTCTTTCTCTTCTCTCCTCTCTTCTCTCTCTCTCTCGTTCTGATCGACGCACGACTGGCGGCGAGTTTCGCACGAGGGCTCGTATAGGCTGGTGGTGAGGGGTTGAGGCAGTTGCAGGTGCTCGGGGCAGTGCAGGGGTGGTGGAAGCACGGCACGGGGTGGCTTCTGTTGCTGGCGCGAAGCAGGGGTTCTGCGGCGGCTCCGACGACGTCACCGGCGTTCCTGCAAACGAGGGAACACGAGGACGGGTCAGGCATGCTCCACGGAGGGTGGGGAGTGATTCGAGAGCAAAAGGGAGGGTCGGGGTTGCCCAGACGTGCGCAACCCACCGGTTCTGTCCGCGGTGGCTGGCGGCATTCTCCGGTGATCTGGGCTCGCAGAGAGCACAGGGTGCTCGTGGGTGGTTACAGGGCGAGTGAGAGGTGAAGTGTGGGTGTGGTGGTGAGGCCGTGGCTCTCCCGTGGCTTTATAGGCGCGGGAGTGTCCGTGTGCACACACGGGTGCCCTCGGGCGGCAGAGAGACGAGCTCGTGCGCGCTCTGGCGTGCCCATGCCATGGCCCTTGGCCTTTGGGTGCGTCCAGGGGTGCCAAAAGGGGTCAGTCAAAGCCACAACGGCGAGGGAGTGGAAGATTTGCACGGGGTGGCCACTGTGGCGTGCGACAGTGCGCGTCTGTCAGACGTGCCCATGCCTCTCCCTCTCGTTTTCACCTCTGTGGTCAACGTGACTTGGATGCCAAGCCATGGAAATGGAGAGTGCTGACTAGGCTTCTAGAAGGTCCAAGTGGTGCAGCAAATGGATGTTTCAATCAAAAGTTATAAGCATTTGAAAATGATGCCATTTACTGTTTTCTGAAAAATTCAGTTTCAGTTAAAGACTTCAGAAAATTTCTAAGTGTTGGGGGACAGAGGGGATTAGGCATAAGTTGCACTTGTTTTCTTGAACCAAACCAATTTCAAAGTTTGTTTTCCAAGTGTGGTTGTGTTAAGCAACATTTGTACTTTCAGAAACATCAAAAGAAAATAAATTTGAAATTCAAAAGAGCACTGAAAACAAGGTGGAAAAACAGCTAGTTTAATATTTTCTCTGTTTTCCAGAAAACACTACTTCTGTCTTATTTTCTTAACACAAAAACATCAAGCAAATGATTGTTTCTGTAATTCAAATTTTCAAACCAAGTTCACCCTTTTGTAGTCCATATATTAGAGATCACATCCATGTCAAGAAAACACAAAATGTGATTCTCTATCATATAGATAACATGAGTGAAAAAAACCTAATTGGCATATTTTTCAGAAATGAGTTTCCATAGAAAACCTTAAGGACAACATTGGATTAATATTTTGCCAAATTGTTTTTTTTTATTCTAAACAAACCAAATATTATTAATAAGTTGAAAACAACATCGCCACAAGAATTTTGATGAGAAACAGTGGAAACATCAAGTGGAAAACATCACAGAAATAAATAGAAACCATCAGGAAACAAAGTGAATGGTTTTTGAATCAAAGTTTCATTGCATTGCATAGATAACCATGGTTCATTACATAAAGTTGTATTACACAAGGGAATTAAAAAGTTTTTGTTGGCTCACAAAAATGGCTTCCCTCATGTGTTACAAGTGTCCCAAATCTAGGGTGTGACATGCATAGAACTGATGATTCTTTAAGAGAGGAGTTGAGGAACATGGACCTCAAAATCGAAGCTGCGGCCACACAAGAGTCTCTTGATGCTACGCAAGAAACTTTGACAAGACAAATTGCAAATTTAGCAACTCTAGTGGAACAACAACAACAAAGACCTCAAGCAAATGCTCCTAATGATGATGGGAGAGGCAATATACTTGGAGGTCGTGGACGATATGCAAGGAGAGTTCCTGTGGAAAACAATAGAGAGGATGATGGCTTGGGAAAACCAAAATTATCTATTCCTAGTATTGCTTGTGATTCTGAAGATGTGGAAGAATACTTGATGTGGGAGCTGAAAATTGAGAAGCTATGGAGATTACATGAGTATCCTGAGGAGAGAAAGGTTAAGCTTGCATCTTATGGTTTTGATGGCTATGCTCTCTTGTGGTGAGATGGCATTAAAAGTTTGAAGGAAAAACATGAAGAACAAGAAGTTACTACATGGAGAGAGATGAAGCAATTGCTAAGAGAAAGATTTGTTCCAAGAAACTATATTAGAACTCTCCCTAACAAGCTACAACAATTGAAGCAAGGTACACAATCTGTGGATGCTTATTACAAGGAGATGGAATTGATCCTCCAAAGGGCTCCGGTTATAGAGGAGCGAGAACAAACAATGCAAAGATTTTTGTCAGGCTTGCAATTCAAAATACGAAGCATTGTGAGGCATGTGCAATATAACAACATGAGTGAATTGTTGCATCAATCATGAGAAGTTGAGAAGAGGTTGAATGAGGAAGTGCAATTGAGTGCTAGGAGGAGTTTCCCATCTAAAAAATCTGTTTTCACACCACCTACACCTCAAATTGCTTCAACCCGTGGGAATACTAGTGCTAAACCCAAGACAAGCACCTCTAGTGCAAGGAAAACAACATCACCAGCTTCGGTTTCTAGTGGTTCTACACCTACACCACGAAATAGAGACATGGAATGTCATACATGTGGATGAAAAGGGCACTTTAAGAGATATTGTCCTAACAAGAAAAAAATGATTATCAATGCTGATGATGAGTATGAGACTGGAGATGATGCTGATCCTAATGAGGATGATACATATTATGATGGTGATGGTCCTGTTGATGCTTATGCTACAAATTATCCAACTATTGTTTCACACAAGCTTTGAGTGTGGTTCCTAGTGATGAGAGCCAAGATCCACCATATACCTTGTTTTTCTTTGTGATAGTTAAAACCCTAGGTATTCTCTTCTTCACATCAAGCACACTAGTTGCCTCTACTTGTTGGTAAGTATTTCTATTCACTTTGGAACGGTAAGGTACACCTTTTCTTGCTGGTTTTGAGTGAGTTGTGAACGAACACCACATATAGATACTTGCTTTTTGTTTTCACTAACCTACTAATGGATCCTTTTAGTGATGATCTTGTGCAGCAAAAGAAGGACCATGGAGAAGGAGTGAATTGGAGGGAGTATGAGGCATTGCATGATGTGTTGACAAATCAAATGGAAATAAACCACAAGGAATTGACGACTTGTGTTACTGATGCTTGTGATTCTCTTTATGTGGAGATGCAAGCCCTGGATACTAAAGTGGGGGACATCACTAAATTGGCTATGGCCAATCAAACACAAGTGACCACTATTCAAGACTCTATTCCTACATTGACTACTCAAATTGCTGGTTTCAATACTTTTCTTGATCAAAACTTTCTGCTATTGATTATGATAATGCTAGTGTGCATAGTGATGGTAATAATGGTATTCAAGATAATGAGGGAGTGGAAAACAATTTGGGCCGTGGAGTTAGAGGAGAGAGGGGCCGAGGTGGATTCCAAGGCCGAGCTAACATACACATGGGTGCAAGGCGTGTACCCCATATTGTAACTCCTAAAAATAATAGAGACGATGATGCTTTGGGCAAACCAAAATTTTCCATACCACCATTCAGTTTTGAGACAATGGATGTTGAGGAGTATTTTCTATGAGAGCTCAAGCTTGAGAAATTATGGTGTTTGCATGAGTATACTAAGGACAGAAAAATTAAGCCTGCTTCTTCTGAGTTTCATGGATATGTTCTTCATTGGTGGGATAACACTATGAGAACAAGGGCTGAAACTGATGAATTAACTATTATCACTTGGTCTACTATGAAGAGAGTTATGAGGGACAGATTTGTGCATCCCAATTATATTCGTTCTCAATATGATCAATTGCAACAATTGAGACAGGGTACAATGACTGTTGATGCTTATTATCAGGAGATCGAATTGATCATGCAAAGGGCACGTGTGAGGGAGCAATTGGAGCAAACAATGCAACATTTTATTGGTTTGAATTACAAGATGAAGGGGTTGTCGCATAGAAAACAAAAAATTTCCTACGCGAGAGACACCCGAAATGCCAAGATCTAATCTAGGAGACGAAGTGCAACGGGCAAAGAGAGGGTTAAGGAGAACACATACCCTCGAAGACACAAAGCATTCCGAGATCAAATATCGTTGTTGGCGTAGTCCTACTCACACCGATCCCGAGAGCGAGAAGATGTGCACCGCAATCCGGCGGTGCCTCCGTGATCGGTCACACGTATGGTTGATGACAACCTCTGTTCCCTCGATCCAGCGGGACGCGGAAGTAAAGGATCCCTCAGAAACCAGTAGCACGACGGCGTGGTGTGGTAGATAAAACTTCGTTCAAGGCTTCGCCAAGCGCATGAACATGAGGTGGATCAGCTGGAGGATGGAGATGGAGATGACACCAACTGTGCGAGGGAGAGGGATCTCATGCCCTCTATTTATAGGAGGGGAGGAAGCCACGACATTTTGGTGCCTCCACCTCTCCCCTCATCATGTGGGTGGAGTCTCCACTCAACCCACTCATTCTCTCATCAATTCCCACTCAAAATTCCAAGGGTTTTCTTTAATAAATAAATAAAACAATTTTATTTCTTTATTTTTAATATTTGTTAATCCTATTAAAAACATTAATACTTACCCCCTTGAACTATTTGTTAATCAAACATTAACATATACCACCTTGAACTATTTCAATATTCCCCGAAACAATTCCGGTGACTATTTCAATATTCCCCGAAACAATTCCGGTGTTGTCCAAACTTTTCTCCGATATACCGTATCCTCTCAAATGCATCATCGAACCTTAAGTGTGTCACCCTACGGTTCGCGAATAACATAGACATGATCGAGACTCCTCTCCGATCAGTAATCAACAGCGGGATCTGGAGATCCGTGATGACTCCTATGTATTCAAGGATGACTCTCGTGATCATGTGAACCATCTACGTCGTGACTATTCCCTTTGTCTCGCGATATTTTACTTGTCCGAGATCCGATCATTGGTACCAACCATACCTTCTTCGATCTCGTTACCGACAAGTACTCTTTTCTCGTTCCCATGATATAACATCACTGTGATCATATCACGTGCTTGCAAGCGGTGTCGATGTGATATCACCGAGAGGGCCCAGAGTATATCTGTCCGACATTTTGGACGGACAAATCCCACTCTTGATGCATGATCCTCAACTAATACTTTCCGAATACCTAACGGCACCTTTATAGTCACCCTGTTACGGTGTGACGTTTGATGACATCAAAGCACCCTTCCGGTATAAGTGATTGACATGATCTCATGGTCTAAGGAATAAGTTACTTCGTATGTTTGATATAACAATGTAAACATAATGACTTGATCACATTGCTATATTCACTTTGGGTATATGTTCATCATATCATTCTTACAATGACATGACCCCGTTATTAACAACATCCAATGTTCATGATCAGGAAACCTTGATCATATATTAATCAACGAGATAGTTAAAAGAGAGGCTTTACGAGGAACTATTGTTTGTTTATTAAACACACATGTATCAACGTTTCCGGTTAATACAATTCTAGCATGAGAAATAAACATTTATCATAAACAAGGAATACGATAATAAGCACTTTATTATTGCCTCTCGGGCATATTCCCTTCACAATATTAAGAGCATTGTTAGGCACCATCAATACCATGATATGCATGAGCTATTACACCATGCTAGAGAGGTCGAAGCACACTTGAATGATGAGGCCAAAATTACAGCACGTGCAAGGAGTCATTTTACATTGAGAACTCATTCCATTTCTAGTACCCCACCTCCACAATCATCAATTCATGGTAGTACTTTTTCCAAGGCCGAGCCTAGTGCCTCCAATGCAAGGAGAACACCACAACCAGCAGCAAGTACCACGGGTTCTAGTGCGTCTACAGCAAGAAACAGGATATGTCATGTCACACATGTTGAGGTAAAGGACATTTGAAGAAGGATTTCCCTAATAAAAAATTACGATTGTGAATGAAAACAATGAGTATGAGACAAGAGATGATGCTGATCCTAATGATGATGATGGCTATATTAGTGATACTCCATTGGATGCTTATGCTACTTCTATGCCATCTATTGTGTGCACACAGAAATCTTTGAGTGTGATTCAGTCCAGAAACTCAACGCTGCAAATATTTCAAACTAAAGCTATTGTTGGTCCTCATATGGCTTGCAAGGTTATTATTGATGAAGGGAGTTACAAGAATTCAGCTAGCAAAGATCTATGTGTAAAGCTGAATCTGAAATATTTACCACACCCCAATCCTTATTATATTCAGTGGTTGAGTAGCACTAGGAGATGAAAGTGAGCTATATGGTGTGTGTGGAATTTTGGATTGGTCCATACAAGGATACTATTGAGTTTCATGTGGTTCCTATGACTGTTTCCCACTTATTGTTGGGAAGACCATCGCAATGGACAGAAGTGTGAAGCATCATGGGAGAGCAAATACATATGAGTTGCATTACCATGGGAGGACTATTATCTTGAGGCCTATGAAACCATAACAACTTGTAAATGAGTCTCGTCCAAAAACTGAAGTGAATCTTGAAAAAGAGAGAGGGATGAGAGAAAAGTAAATACACAAGCTGTGGGTAGTAGTAAACCCAATTTGAGTAGTAAAAAGAGAGAGAGCCTATTATGCATGTTAGCCACTAAAGAGGATTTGAGAGAGTTTAGAGAGGATCCTACACTAGTCCCTATTGTTCTTATTCACAAGGGAGAGATCTTGGTTTCTAATGACATGAACCCTATTTCTCTTGGTGTTTCTCATGTTTTGCAGGAGTTTGATGGTGTTTTCCCAGAAGAAACTCCCTCGGGGCTGCCACCATTGAGAGGGATAGAGCACCAAATTGATTTAATTCCTGGATCATCTTTGCCAAACCAAGCTCCTTATAGAACCAATCCCCAAGAAACAAAGGAGATACAAAAACAAGTGCAAGAGCTACTAGACAAAGGGTATATTTGAATTAGTCTCTCTCCTTGTGTTGTTCTTGTTATTTTAGTTCCTAAGAAAAATGGTACTTGGCGCATGTGTGTAGATTGTAGACCAATTAACAACATCACTCTTCGTTATCGTAATACTATACCATGTTTGGAAGACATGTTAGATGAATTAAGTGGTGATGTTGTTTTCTCTAAAATTGATTTGCGTAGTGGTTACCATGAAATTAGGATGAAAGAGGGAGATGAATAGAAAACTGCATTTTTAAAACAAAATTTGGTTTATATGAATGGTTAGTGATGCCTTTTGGTTTAACTAATGCACCTAGTACCTTCATGAGATTAATGAACCATGTTTTGAGATAGTTTATAGGCAGATTTGTGGTAGTTTATTTTGATGATATTCTCATATATAGCCACAATGAACATGAACATGTTGATCATATTAGACAAGTCTTGCTATTAAGAGCACATAAATTGTATGGTAATCTTGAGAAGTGCCCTTTTTGCAAAGACAAGGTCATATTTATGGGATATGTAGTTTCTAAAAATGGAATTCAGGTAGATACATCTAAAATTGAAGCAATCCGAAACTGGCCTACCCCTACTAATGTGAGCCAAGTAAGAAGTTTCAATGGGCTTGCTAGGTTTTATAGAAGATTTGTTCAGGACTTTAGTACAATTGCAGCACTATTGTATGATCTAACCAAAAAGGGAGTAGATTTCGAGTGGGGAGTAGACCAAGATATTTCTTTTGATACAATGAAAAATAAATTGATTTCCGCACTCTTGTTAATGCTTCCAAATTTTAATAAGCAATTTGAGATTGAATGTGATGCTAGTGGCATAGGTATTGGAGGTGTTTTGATGCAAGAACAATAACCTATTGCTTACTTTTCTGAAAAATTGCATGGTGTTCAACTGAATTATTCAGTATATGATAAGGAATTATATGCCCTTATGAGAGTTTTAGAAGTGTGGAAACATTATTTGTGGCCTAAAGAATTCATTATACATTCTGATCATGAAGCTTTAAAATTATGAAAGAGCCAATCTAATTTGAATAAAAGACATGCGAAATGGGTAGAATTCATACAATCTTTTCCTAACATCATTAAACATAAAAATGGCTTGGATAACATTGTTGTTGATGCTTTGTCAAGGAAAAATATGTTACTCACCAAATTAGAAGTGCAAGTTTTGGGTTTGGAGGGTATTAAAGATTTATATGCTGAGGATAGTGAATTATCTATGCCATTTTGTAGGTGTACTAATGTTAAGGCATGGTAAAAATATCCCATACATGATGGGTTTTTATTTCGAGCTAACAAATAGTGTATTCCCGAGTGTTCTTTGCGTTTGTTCTTATTGCAGAAATCTCATAGTGGAGGATTAATGGGACACTTTGGACGAGAGAAAACATTGCTTATGTTAGTGGACAATTTTTATTGGACACACATGAGGCGTGATGTGTATAGGTTTGTGCAACCTTGCATCACTTGCAACCAAGCTAAATCAAAATTGAAGCCTCATGGTTTGTATACTCCTCTTCCTGCACCTACTACACCTTGGGAAGATATTAGTATGGATTTTGTGTTAGGATTGCCAAGGACTAAAACAGGACATGGTTCTATATTTGTGGTAGTGGATAGATTTTCTAAAATGTCACACTTTATTCCATGCCACAAGAGAGACGATGCATCGCATATTGCTAATATGTTTTTCAGGGACATAGTGAGAATACATGGAGTACCGACTATTGTTTCTGATCGTGATGTGAAGTTTATGAGCTATTTATGGAAGACACTATTGATATAGTCTTGGCTTAAAGGGTGGCCCAATCTTCACGGATTGACGCACGAGAGGTGGGAAGATTGAGAAGAACGCGATGAACACGAAGAACACGATGAACTCATGCACACAAAAGGGGAGATAACTCGCGAAGACTACAAGGGATCGCAAACCCAAGTCAACAACACACTAATTGAAACCGATTCCTCTCACCGTCCGGTCCACCTATCCAATAAAAACCACAAGGGGAAGGTTGGCAAGAACTACCAAAATCACGAGGTGAAAGAGTAGCTACTTGGAGAGATCTTGATACAATCCAATAGATGAATCTATGGAGTAGACAAGGATACCATGGGGAGGTTCTCCACATGGGAGGGGGAGCATAAGGCCCAATTCTATCTCAAGTCAACTCTTACCTAGGAAGGAGGGGGAGGGGTCTATATACAGTAGTAGGTGGTAGGTATAGGGATACAATCAAATATTCCCTGTCTCTGCGCACATGCAGGTAAGGCGTAGGGGAGCTAGCTTGGGAGGCCGGCCTGGCCGGGCTGGTAGGCTGGGCCGGTCTGTAGTGGCGGCGGCCTGAGGGGCACAGGGGAGCCGTCCTAGGCCGGACTGACAGGCTGACAGGTAGTCGAGAGTGCCGGCCTGGGGAGCCGGCCAGGCCGAGTCTTCATGCTGGCCTTCATGGCCAGCTCCCTCTTCGTCTTCTCGCTTCTTCCTCCTCTTCCAAGCGTACACCTTGGACGACCTTGAGTCTTGGGGCTCTTCGGCATCTCCCCTGGTGTAAGTAGTCGTCGACTCATACCTAGCAATGCAAAGGGGTCGATGGTGAACTAGTATACCACCCAAAGGGGTACGAAGTGGGTTCTCGAAGAGGAATGAGTTCACTGTTTTAATCCATGGTGAATTAAAATATGATGGAGTGTGAGAAATGCCCAGTGGGATGGGTCGTGCTGCATGATCTCCCCCACTTGAAAAAGAGTCGTCCTCGATGTTAACTCGTCATCAACGTGTAAAGGAGGTATATGGATTTATGAGTACATCCCTAGTTCTTCTACACCTTTTCCTATTAAAGATGTTGTTGTTCAAGATAAACCTAATGAAGTGAGACTTGGTCCAATGACAAGGTCAAGAACTAAGTTACTAGAACAACACGTGAATTCTCTTTTATCAGAAAATGATGTTTGTTTTCATGAGAACTTTATACTTCCTAAATCCATGCACTTATTTATACTCAGGTTTGTTCATAACACAAGCATGGATGGAGGGGAGCATCAAGAAGAGATGGAAAACATGTAGGAGCTGCTGGAAAACAAACATTGCAAGGTGTAAAACATAAGTTTCATGGTGGAAAACAAACACATACACATGAAGAAACAAGATGGTGTTATTTTCCACAAGGAGAGTGCACCACATGACGTTGATGCGCCATAGGCTAGTAGAACTGCGAGTCCAAAGTAGCCGAACCCCTCTGTGGGTCGGTTTGTATGCCTAGGAGTCCAATTGAGTCCAAACCGAATCCAAGTTGAGTCCTATTCGGGTTGGGCATGTGTGCTTGCGCATGACCCCTTGTGGCCGCACAATACCCCCTCATATATACCCTAGGCTACGGATTAGAATAGTTAGACTACGATAAAACATAAACCCTAGAATTTCCAGATTGTATTGCTCATAAGCATTCATCTTGAATTGTTACTACTTTGAAAAGCTGAGTGTATTCTGTTGTTCCATTAGGAATAATGAGAAACGTGACCACTTGTAGTCGGTGGCTACTTGTGTAAGAGTGTGGAGTTTCCAATATCCAATGGGTTGAGAGTTGTTGCAATTGGTAACAGGGATTAGCCGGAGATTTCATTGCAAGACACTATTTATCATCCACAAGTTATCAGTGAGTTCATCAAGAAGATCGGCCATCCCCTCATCATCTTGGTATCAGATTACTAGGTTTACTCGGTGATTTGTATTCATCCCTTTAGATTTTAGTCTTTTCATACCTATACAGAAAATGTCCTCAAAAACATAGTTTAGATCATTGCCATAGCGTTAGATAATCCCTAGTTTCAATTTCTAGTTGTTGTTTTGGGTTTGATCTTGTGTTTCTTTTATATTTTTGGATCTTTAGTTTTTGGTTAGGGTTAGGGTTCTTAGTTGTTCATAGCTTTCGAGTTGAGTTTACACACAAAAATCCCAAAAAAAATTAGTTACCCGAGTTGCTTTCTAGCTCCAATTCGAGTCCTAGTAGCATATCTCTACCGCAGCACAATTTCACTCAATTCTCTGCCATGAGAGTTCTAGTTTGGGTGGTGTTAGGATTCCCTGCCGCCGGCACAGAAACACGTCAAAACGCTGCCATGGGTTTCCTCTAGTTGCACACGGATCTGAGTTCTACCGCGGCACAAAAAGGAGCGAATCGCTGCCATGAGCTTTCCTCGTGCGAGTCAAACTCGAGTTCTGCCGCGGCACAAAAAGGGCTCGTTCCCAGTCGTGTGTTGCTCCTTACCACACACAGCACACCGTGCGCTCGTTCCCTGCCGCGCCCACAGCCACGCGCACGCGCGCGCTACTGCGGCACAAAAACCGCGCCGTTTTGCTGCCGCCATGGCAGAGAAAACATCAGTTTTCTGTCGTGAGTTCTGTGAGCATCTTAGTGCGCTTTTCATTTGTTTTCTTTTGTTTTTCTTTGTAATTTTCGTTAGGAATTGAAGTCTTATCTTTGTGAACCATAGACACAGCCTTCCTAAAGCAAATTATTAGGTATCTTACCCATAAGACTAGCTATACTTTGCTCACAACAGGGTTCTCATTATCATTCCAATTTTTGTGTCACATTGTTATCACTTGATATCTTTGCTCCTAGTTGATATTGGCCATTGAAAAAGTACAAAAAAATAGAAAAAGAGAAAAGTATAAAAAAAAGAGAGAAAACAGAAATATAAAAGAGGCCGAGAGCATTATTTCTCAATTGTGATTGGATTTGTTTTGTTATTGCTATATCTTGACACTATCAATTGAGCAATCTTGTGCCTATTTATCTTGAGCTTGGCTAGAGTCTTTCGAGTGCATTGCAAAATATCATTCCATATATTTTCATTGCCACATTTGTCTTCATTTGGTGTGTGTTTCCTAGGTGCAATTTTTGTATCATCACAAACAACAAATAGGACTGGTTACTTTGGTGATTGTTAGGTATCCATACCAAGCCCCACTAAATAACCTGTTTTTGCCTTTGTGAGAGCTAAAATCCCTGGGTATTCTATTCTTCACACCAAGTCAAATAGTTGCTATTACTTGTTGGTAAGTTATTCTATTCACGTTGGAACGGTAAGGATCACCTCTTTGCTGGTTTTTGAGTGAGTTAAGAGAGAGCACCACTACCTATAGCAATTTTTATTTCACTAACCTATTAATCATGAATACTTCTAGTGGTGTTTCTGAACAGGTAAATAAGGCACACGATGATGAGGCAGTGAAGTGGACAGATTTGGAGAAGATGAGAGAACAATTGACTACAAGCATTGAATCAAAAAATTCAGAATTACACTCTTTGATTGACAAGCCTGGTGTGGATCTTGATTCCACTATTCAGAACTTGTGTTTGCAAGTTGATACTGTTGCTAATACAGCTGGTACCACACAAGGACAGGTCACTACTATGCAAACTGCCTTACAATTTTGACTACACAAATTGCTTCTTTGGCTACTTTGGTAAATCAAAGACTCTCTGTTCAGGAGGATATTGGTAGTGCGCCTGGTGAATTTGACAATGATGAGGGCAATTTTATTCCTCAAGGCCAAGGGGGAGGTAGAGGCAATGCAAGAGGCCATGGCTTTGGAGTGGCAAGGCGGGTTCAACTACAAGAGCCAAACCGAGAGGAGGATGGTCTTGGCAAACCAAAATTTATGCTTCCAACACTCAATTTTGATACTGATGATGTGGAAGAATATATCATGTGGGAACTGTAAATTGAGAAGCTTTAGAGGATGCATGAGTACACTTAGGAGAGGAAAATAAAACTTTCTTCTTCAGGTTTTGATGGCTATGCTTTGTTATGGTGGGACAACATTACAAGAAAAAGAGCAAGAGATAGAGAACCTAAAATTGTTACATGGAGGGAGATGAAGCAAGTTATGAGGGACAAATGTGTGCCCAAAAACTATATTAGAACACTATATGACAAGTGATGAGGATATAATAAGGGTTCGTGGTGATTATAGATGCTTAAGTTGGACGGAAATATTGAGCCTTACTGATGTTCATTATAAGGTGAATTCTTTCCTGCTAATAAATATTGTTTGTGTTTATAAGAATAGTATACTATCTAAGCCTATGCATTATGTATTAGCAGGGTTATTGATAACACAAACATGAATAGAGGAAGACCTCAAGGCATAGTGGGAAACAAGATGGAGATGCTGGAAAACAAGAGAACAAGTTTAAACCAAAAACCCTAGACTCTATATTGTATTGCTGCTAAGCATTCATCTTGAACTATTACCATTGCAAAGTTAAAAGATATCCGGTTATTCCACTGGGAATAAGGGGATACAGGACCACTCGTGATCTTTGATTGCGTGTGCAAGAGTGTATCGTTGAGAATATCCACAGGGGTAGATTGTTGTTGCATTGGCAATAGGGGTTATCCAAGTGAGAGGTCTCAGTGTAGCACTAGTTATCGAAAAATCCACAAAAAATCCACCAAAAATAGAGAGAGATCAATGAGAAGATCGGGCCACCCCATATCATCTTGGTATCAGTTTCTCGGGTTTACTCGGTGAGCAACTTTATCCATAGTCTAGTTGCTTTTATTTCCTATCCAGAAAAAGCCCCACACAAATATTAGGTTTAGTTTGTGTGAGAGCCTAGATCAACACCAAATTGCTACTTCATTGTTGTTTTCTGTTGATATATGTTCCTGTCTTTCTGTTCTTAGTTTTTGTCTATTAGGGTTAGGGTTCATCGTGTTCATATTTTGTTTCTATCTATACCGAAAATCCCAGCAAAATTTTTGCCCAAAACATTTGCGCATTGTCCTAGCTGCACTCGGAATCAAAACCGAGCCTTGCCATATACGCGTGTGTCACTCTTCCGTGCGTCCATTGTCCTATTCACACCCGTGTCAGATTCTCCTGTTACCAAACGTCCGCACCGATCTGGGTCCGATTTCGAGCGCGACAGCCGAGCGCTACCGGCCAAAACAGAAACCTGAAACCGTGCGCGTTCCATGGCTTCGTTCCACGCTGGTCTCAGTCCACTGCACCGCGCGCCCTTTGTCCCTTTTCGTTGCTGCGCGCGCTGCTTTATTCCTCCGGGACTTGGTCCACCTTACCCGCGTATTAACGCGTTGCGGTCCCAATATGGCTCACACACTGTATCTTAGTACGAGCGCCACCATGTGCTTCACGCTAAAATTAATGCCGTGTCCGAGCGCTACCAGGCGACGCGCCAAAACCCTCTAGCGCACCTTTAACACGTTGCTGCACCTCACCGTATTGCGTGGTCACACACCTACTACACGCCAAAATCTTTGCAGTACGCCTCCAAGTCAGGTCCGATTCGTACGTGGCCTAAAAAATCCCATGCGCACAGCTGTTTTGCACCACGCCGCGCACACCGCAGCAAGTTCACACAGCCGCGCGCACAAACCTGTGCCGGGCAGCATTTTTGAGCCGTTTCACTTCCATACGGCACAATTTCGACTACTACTCTGCTGTGAGCTGCTGTCAACTGTTTTCTCTGTTTTCTTTAGTTTTTCCTTTGTTTTTGTTCCTGTTTTCTCTCTAGGTTTCCAGTCTGGTCTTTGTTAAGCCTACCTACAACAAATTTTTAGGAACCTACCCAAAGATTAGCTGTTTTTATTGCTCTAACGGGCTGCTCAATTTGATCAATTCTTTTCCATATTTTCTGTTTTCCATTACTTATTGCTCCTAGTTGCTTCAAAGGCTATTGGAAAAGTACAAAAAATAGAGAAAGAGAGAAAAAGCAAAAAGAGGCCGAGCCATTACTATATCACTAGTGGATCTTGATACATCATATCTTGGACATTTTTGTGGACATATTTGAGCAATCTTGGGCCTGTTTTCATAGAGTATTTGTTAGTGTATTTCCAATGCTTGCAATAACTCTTCCATATAATTGATAACCCACATTTGTCTCCCAGAGTGTGTGTGTTTCCTTTAGTGAATTCATCACATTAGATAGTACATTGGAGTTTCTATTTTGGTGTTGTAGGAATCCCAACCAAGCCCCACCAAATACCATGTTTTGTCTTGGTTATCCTGGTTATTCTCTTCTCACACTTGGTACACTTTTCATCGATACTTGTTGGTAAGTAAATCCTATTAACTTTGGAACAGTGAGATACATCTTCTTTGCTGGTTTTGAGTGAGTTGTGAGAGAACACCACAACCCATTGTTATTTTGTTTTCACTAACTAGTTAATCAATGGAGTATCCTAGTGATGATGCTTGAAGTGAAATATTTTGGGAGGAGGATACTAGTGGGATCTCTGCGTCATATTTGTTCCACTTCACAACAGATATCAAAGGTAGCAATGTTGCAATTACACTTGATAAGGGTACACGGTATCAATTTGTTAGTTATGAGGTTGTTGAACAATTGCAGTTGGTTCCAAACACATGTTATCCATTTAGGTTACCTACTAATGATGATGAATATATTATTACTCACATGGTTTTTGTTCCGTTAACAATTCATGACCATAAAAAGCGAATTTTATGTTATGTGCTTCCTAGAGCGTTTACTTGTTGTCATCTTTTATTGTGACAACAATGGTGCAAAAGATATAAGGTTAATTTTGATAGCCATTATCCTGATGTACAAATCTTTTGGAACAATAAGAAAAATTGGATAATACATGCATCACATAGAACATTGCAAAGGGTTATGAATGAAAATCTATGTGCACCTATACTTCTAATGCTTGAAAAACTAAAGGAAGAGATGAAAAGAATTGAGCGTTTAGTGATGGGACTTAGAGGTGTTAAGGAGACATGTGAGGTTGTTTCTACTAATGTAATCATGTCTACTCCTAGTGTTGTTTCTTCTGATGTGCAGGTTTCTTTTGAAGAAAGGGAGCCTATAGTACAACCTGCACCACCACCACATATATTGGAGGAGAATGCCATTTTTTCTAGTGTTGTTGCTTGTGATATGCAGGTTGCTTTTGAAGAAAAGGAGCCTTCTCAAGTGAAACCTACATCACCACTAGAGGAAGATGAATCAATACCTACTACATCTGAGGAGAATGCCATTGACATTGGTGCTGATTTCGAGCTACAAACTACAAATGCTGAATTTTGTGAGTCTACTAATTTGTTAGTTGATTCTTGTGAGATGACAAGCATATATAGCTCACCACCATGTGATAATTTGATGAGAGAATTCCTTATTTGGCCCTTACTTAAAATCTTGTTCCCTATTTGACCTTCAAAAAAATTCTTCCCTATTTGACACCTTAACATCATTTTCTTCCTATCATGTCCCTAGTGCATTCTAAATACAAATAGGGATGTAAAAAGACTCTTTTGCCCCTGATGAATTTTTGTACCAAAATTCACAATAGAAGTTAAAATAAGCATAGTTAGACTGTGTGCATGAAAACGACGACAATGCCATGCGCATTTATAAAGACCTCAGGGTCGCACCCGGCTGATTGTTGCACATGCGCATACACACGCATGGATGAGAGCAACTTGCTAGCCCCGCTAGTTAGCGCTCGACATCGCTGCACGTCCTGCGCACCACCAAAGTTGATGCTCTCTCGATCGGGTCTCATCTAGGCAGCCAGGGGGAGTTGCCATCTCGATGACGCGATCGGCCGACCATGAGATCGATAGTGAAAAAAGTTATGGAGCAGTTGAGCCACGCGCAATGCCGTAATGACATCTACGGGCTGCTTACTTCGTTTGGACATGCCACTTTTGAGCAGCCCAGGTAAAAATCATGTACGGGCACGGGGCATCCTCCAGGGCGGCGCGCATCCACCCATGCCGCGTCGCTCGACCGGTGCGGCCGGACCGGCGCGACGGGACGCGGCAGCTGCTTGCTGCTGCTGCGTGCGTGACCGCTCTCTGCATCCTCCCGCATGCGTGCTGCTGATCGCTCTCTGCATCCTCCCGCTGGCCCTCCCTCCGATCGATCAATGAGCTAGCTAGGGGTGTGTACTAGTGTTGTTCCAATGGATCTATAGGGCTAGCTAGCTTTGTTCCACGCACAGAGTACCTACACGCGGCCATGGACTCACGCTGCTGCCAGCACGACGACTGCGCGGAGTACCGGTCAGAGCGGTGGCTCGACAAGTCAGTGCACGCCAGCTGCAGCGTCAGTGGCGGCCATGAGTCACTTTTCCGGCCATTCGATCACCAGCGCCACAATGATCAGTTTGCTGGTTCGTGGGTTTATTTATTCATTCAATTTTGTTTCCGGGTTGGTCCGTCCACCTTATTGGGTTTTCTGTGCTGACCCGCTAAGAATGTTCACGTCTTTATTTTCTTCAGTTTCTTTTTGGATCATACTCGAGATGTGTACGTTCAAATTAATATTTGTATAACATGATATAGAATTTAACTATGCTTATTTTTAACTTCTGTTATAAATTTTGCTACAAAAATTCATCAGGGGAAAAAGAGTCTTTTTGCATCCCTATTTGTGTTTACAATGCACTGTAGGGCCATGTTAGGAAGAAAATGAAGTTAATGTGTCAAATAGGGAAGAATTTTTCTTTTAGGGCCGAATAGGGAACAAGATTTTAAGTAAGGGCCAAATAAGGAATTCTCTCTGATAATTTCAAATTTTTAGCATGTGGTATTGATTACACATAAATAAGTGCTTGCTAAGATACCACCTAATCATAATATTGTGTATTCAATCATGTTACATGAACCCATTACTGTGCAATGCGCTATGAATAATATTGCTGAGATTTTTTTTTGAAACATTTTGTACTGCCGGGGAGTCCCCCACAGCCCTTTATTGCCATCACAAGAGTTTACAAATATTTACAAATGTACATAGAAGGATAGAATAAGATAATCCATCACACACTAATGTAGGGTATTAAGCCATGATGATAAATCCGCAGCCAAAGAAGGACTCAACCTATGCTTAAGCATAAGGAGGTCTAACATGAAGCCAACTTTCCAACCCTTGAAGGAATGCCTCTCAGACTTGAAAATAACTCCATTCCTCTGTTTCCAGATGTTCCAACAGGCAAGAATCACAATCTCATTGAAACAAGGACCTTTGAAGTTCTTTTTGGCAATGGAAAGATTAGTCAGAACTGTGTTATCACTCCAGAAATTTGCAGATAGTTCCAAATCGTGGAGCTGAAAACACTGGAAGAACAAATGTGTCCAATCCTCAAGACAAAGTTTGTTGCAAAGGACACAAAACTCCGCCCCATCGATCTTCCAATTCCTTATTTTAATCATATCCTCGGTATTAATCCTATCATTTAGGATCAGCCATGCAAAAAATTTATGCTTTGACATGCATTTGGATTTCCAGATCCACTTAGCTGGTTTATCGTCATTCAATTGAGCAAACTATAGCTGATAAAATTTACTGGAAGTATATACCCCTTTATTAAAGTTACAGGACTAGACATCCTTATTATTATTCACCTGAACATTTCCCAGTATGCCTTGAAGATCAACAAATTCTTGAAAAGCCTAATTTCAAAGTGGCAAGTGAAAAGCCTCATAAAGATCAGCCATCACTTTCAAATCTCTCACTGAGGCCATCTGATCCTTAGCAAATGAGAACAATCTTGGAAATTTCATTGACAGAGCATGTCCCAACTAAGAATCTTTCCAAAAAAGAACAGAATATCCATTCCCCACTGTGCAATAAGAGAATGAACACCAAGTATCAGATAATTGCATAATACCTTTCCACCAGAAGGATCCACAAGAGGTAACTGCATGAGGAACCGACTGAAAGTAGTATGCATTCTTGACCAAAGTTACCCAAGGAATATCCACAGAGTTATAAAATTTTGCTAGAAATTTGAGCAACAGAGCCCTGTTTTGAATCTGGAGATTAATGACTCCTAAACCACCTTTACATTTTGGTTTACACACCATATCCCAAGCAACCAGAGAGTTAACTCTTTTCTTATTTTATCTTTCCTCCATAAACATCTCCTCCTTGCTTTATCAATAATATCAATGACTCCCTTAGGTATCACTAGTGTGCACATATAGTATGTGGGCAAGGAGGAAAGAACTGAGTTCACAAGCACCAAGTTGTCACCATATGAGAGGAAAGATACTGTTGCAGAAAGTCTCCTCTCAACTCTGTCAATGAGAGGAGCAAAATCCTTAATTGATGGCTTAGTGGTGCCATATGTCAATTCTAGCACATATACTATTGTAACATCCAAAATTTGCTAAATTAGGGTGTGTGGTGTTGTGTTCATCTCATACATGCATGAAACAAAAATTTATTCATGTTTGAACCAATTTAATTTGTGAATTTAAATGGATTGAGAAAATACCACAAATGTTACTTAATGTGGGTTTCAAACTTTTGCATTGAAAAATATTTCAATTTCACAAAGCAAAAATATGGCGAGGCTGGAAATTTTATGAGCTTTTCAAAAAGTATTTTTGCCAAATTTTATCTTTTAAAAAATGGCCCCAAAACTTGTGTTTCATTTCTGTTTTTAAAGGAAGAAGGTCCTCTCTGTAATTTTACAAAGGTTCTAGGGGGGTTATGGGGAATGTTTCCCCTTGTCTTCTTCCTCCCGTCAGGAGACAAGCAGGCAGCTCGCCGGAGCACCTTTGCCACGTTCTGCTGCCGCCGTTCCCCCTAGTGAGGATAAGGCCACACAGGAGAGCTCCGTGCCTCCTCCTCTCACTCCTCCCCACCTGCGCCCACCCACTCGTTCTCTCTGTCCCTGCCCCGAAGAACCAAACCCTAACCCGACGAACCACCGGTCGTCGCCGTCGCTAGAGGCCGCCCCGCAGCAAAGCAAGACCACCGGTGGCCTCACCGTCCTCTTCTCGTTCACCTCAAGCACGCACGCAATGCGGGAGGATCGGAATCAACACCGGCATCCCCATCTTCCCGAACTCCGGCCGTCGCTTCCGTGGATGATTCCGGCGCCACCGCCGGTTCCTCGGCCTCCCCGACCCCTCCAAGACGTTCCCGGTGAGCTCCTTCACCTTCCAGTGCAGCCCTATTACTCCCTCTTCCTCTGTACATCGCGGCTGCCGTGCGCCATTTACGGCCACCGCGGGAGGTGCTCGTCAGAGTTCCTCCGACGACCATTTGGTGAAATCTCCGCCAGCCACACGTTCAGCATGTTCTCCTCCACACAATGATGCCCTTTGATTTGAAGTTTGCGCGCGGAATCACTGGAATGCGACTCCGAAGTGAAGGCCAGCACTTCCATCGGCGAATACTTGATCCTAACCGACAAGTCAAGCACTTATTCCTGAAGTCTTTATCTAGTTTTCTTAACCAAGGCAAGCATAACCTCTTATATGCTCATATATGGTTTCAAAGAGTTTTGAATCTAGTACTTTGCATTCGGTTCCAAACTATTTGATGTCAGTAGATAGAGTTCTCCTATATAATGCATAACCTACATAACCTGATCCACTACTCCGCGCAGCTATAGGTTTGTTTGTCCGCGCGTCGCTAAACCCTGTGTGTCTTGCTTAGCCATGCCTAGTTGTGATCTGATCCATCCGGTTGATGAATCTGGTCAATGCGTGCATCTACTATGTCGGGTTGTTGTGAGTTGTTTTATCGTTGATAACTTGACTAATCACGGCATGGATGTGAGGCCACAATGGGTTGTGGCGTTTTTTCCTGTTCATGCCCCTAGGAGCGAGTTCTCGCCTTTGAGCCAAGACTGAGTGTATAGCCACACGTGGGCCGATGAACCCCGCCCGACTAACTAACTTGTTTAACCTTATACATGAGCCACGTAGTTTGAGCTTTCCATCTGCGTGTGTGTTGGACAATGTTTTGGAGAAAATTAGGTCGTAACCGGGACAAGTGATGGACGTACACGGATCTTGATCCCGACTCACAGAACAGGTGCCGTCACGAGGTGGCCAACTCCCTGTTGACGGGGAGGCCCTATTTAGGTTGACTCATGGATATAGTTCGACAAGGTAAAGGCCGGGAATCGACCACCCTCTGCTGGCACTTCCCTGGCTAGTGCTAATCTAGTGGCACTAAGAGTCGGTTGGTACGTGTGGGTAAATTTGTACACCCCTACAGGGTTAAATCTTTTCGAAAAGCCATGTCTGCGGTTAAAGACGACTTGGTGACGGATTCTGTGATCATAGATAACTTGAACGGAATGACTAAAATTTGTTGGTAACGAATGAAGGATGCCTCCTCGGAGATGCCGAGAGGGGTTACCTTGTAGCATGATATAGTGTGTCAATGAGAAGGACTTGGTAGAATACAAGAAGATGTTGAATCAGTAGTTGAGTAGATTTCTCAACTGTTTTTAAAAGACTCCATGAGACGTGCTATTCCTTCCTCAAACTGGAAAACAAAGATGGCTTTACGCAAAATAACCTTCATAACTCTTTCTAGAAGAAGAAAATATATAATAGGTTAACTAAGTCTTGTTGAGTACCTCCCGTAATCAGGTTTGCATAAGTTTGGTTCAGGAGAAGATCTCACATCGGTGGTGATTCAACGTGGACATCGACGAGTAGTTCGGGGTTCCCAGGTAGCAGCTTGGAATCTATGGGCTAGGATGTCGCCTTATGTTGTGGCCTCTTAGGCCTTTTTGGTTCTTGTTGTTTAGCAACATAGCTTGTCTTCCGTTGTCTGATGTAATGTTGGGTCGTGTGACCTTTGTTTGTAAAACTATACTCTAGTAACACCTAGTTACTACAGCTTCCATGTCTAGAGTGCTGCTTTGATCGGTTGTTGGTTTGGAGCTCATTGTTATATAGTTTTGGCTATGCCTGCATAGTTGTCGCAGTCGAGGGGTTGTGGAGCCGATGATCCAATTCCGAGCATGCCTGGCGATGTGATTCGTCCTAGGGCTTCGTAACTCCAGTAACCCTCGATTGTTGTTGCACTTTCTGGACACATAGCATCTATGTATAGCTTTGGTCCCGTTCCTTCAGTTTCATACGATTCATGGATGCTTTGATATGAATAGTTGGTTATGACTAGCATGGACACAAGGTTTAGTAGTACGATGGTGACCCGGCCTGCGTGCCGATGAATCCGGTCTGCCTGCCGTTGTTTGTTGCGGCCGGGGCTGGTAACCCTGAAGCCCTTGTGGTTCCATGACTAGGAGCACATAATAGTATGTATAGCTTTGGGTCGGGGGGTCGTGAATAGTCATGGTATCAGAGCAGGACTGCCTATAGGAAAACCTTATTGTTTGGTCGATTTTCAGTGTAGTGTTTATGAAAACTACTTTGAAACTCCAAATGGATTGTGAAAAACCTTCTTAGGATTATTTTTACTCCTTATCTGGTATCGCCCTAACTCTGGGTCACCTTACCTGTTTTATTTGAAAAGGTTCCAGTCATTCAAAACTTAGGTGCCTTCTTTGGCAAGGACGTCTTTTACCCAAGTTGACCTAGTGTTAAAAAGTTTATAGAGTCGTGTGTGTTCCATTTTCCGTTATCTCTTAAACTGGGAGATTTCCTTTCCATCCTAATCTCTCAGAGTCGTTTCAATTCCAAATTCCTATGTTTTTATGTTTCACCTACATAATATCGAGATTTCCTTTTTATCTCGAATGTATCTATTATCCTCTGCCCAAATTCTTCGGAGATATGTTTTTCTTTTCAAAGATACCTCGTGATTGCTACTCATTGTGTCCTTCAAGGAACTCAGATGGTAGTTGCTCATATCTTTGGTTTCTAACCCTTGGACTTGAACCGAAGGTCCTGGAATGTGCTGAATTGCGGTGGGTTGAATCGTGTGGTTTTATAACCATGTGATGCTCACGCCATCAATACAGGATGCTGACCTTTAACCCAAGTTCTGTTTCTTTGGACCATGAGGAGAATCTTCTACCTCGGGATGGCTAGGCAATTCCAACTCTCATAGACACAGGTCTTTTGAACCAAAAAGGGATCACAATAAGGGTGTTCCTTAAGATTCCCATATCTTTGTTTTTGATTCATCTATATCGATCTTCTAGAATGGGTTTTACAAATGAGTATGACCCTATGCATCAACATGATCTTAGGAATTCTCATGAGAATGTTTCTATCTTACAATTGCTCTCAGATGTTTGTCCATTGTTTTGGACACCAAGTTGCACATGTGTGTTGGAGTCTTCCCATGCATTCGCTCTGGTGTTCCGTTAAAACATTCCACCTTGGAATGTCAGGAGAAACAAACTCCAGTACCTCGTTCATCTCTAGGACCAGGTCAAAGTTTTGTAATCCGCATATTAGAGAAGTTTCATCAGCTTCTAGTCTGTTCTACCTTCGAGTATCACACTCTTATATATCAAGAGGTTGTGTTGAGTTTCATGGCCTTATTGATGAATTGATGCTCCTACACGTCTTCACTCACCCTTCCTCCAAGCTTGAAATGCTTGAGCATGATGGGTCTGTGCTTTGAGGTGTGTATCAGATATTCTTAGAATTCCTTATTGCTTTGAAAAATCTAAGAAACATCTGTATCTTTCTTGGCACTATTGGTTACCCGGCCTCTAACGAAAGTTGACTGTGTTACCAAATCCATTCATTCTGGTGCACATTCTTGGTCAAAGAGTTAGGTTCATGCAGAAGTTCTCAAGATCATATCAGTTGCCTTGAAAGGCAAGACTTATTTCGAACTCCAAGACATACCGATAGGTTGTGGTATTCTGGTTGTCTTTCTAGAAGTATCACCAGGTTGTTACCTGACCCTGATGTCTAAACAAGGGGTACTTTGAACCATTCCTTTATCCAAGAAACTCCATTGGATACCCTAGACTAGTTGGTTGAGCTTAAACAACAACTTGGAGAGTTGAAAGGCAAAAGCTCCGCCTAATTTGATCCTTGGTAAAGGGATGTCCAGTTTTCATGCTGTTGAAGCGGGATAGTATCTCCTTCGTGGACATGCTATCTACCTTGATTTGATTTGGGCTATCGTTAGATCAAGTCCAGATTCAAGGACTATCTTGATGGTGCTTCTACTCATGGTGTTTCCCCGAGGATGCAACCGCCTTTCACAAGTTGCCAACACATGAGTTTTGCAATCTCGCTCATCTTCTTGAGTGTGGCATCGTAGTCCATATCTTGAGAGTCTAGCATATGTATATCGTTGGTAACCGGTGCAACCTCTATGATCAAATGTGCTGATTTTGAATCATCCTTCCACTAATCTGAGCTGAATCTCAAGCAACAATGATGGTTGGTTTTTCCTCAAGGGTATTGAATTAGGTCCATTTGAAAATACAGCATTGTTGATGTTGTGGTTGACACAACTAGCCTTAAGGCCTAATGCCATATCTCTCTGAATACGTAAGAACAATCACTCTCCGTGAGAATTCTTGTGTTACTAATTCTAGAAGTTTCCCCTTCCCGTTCGTCCAAACCGGAGTTTTATATTCACTTGATGACCTATAAAAGGCTTGTCATGAGCCTGCTGTCGGTATCTAGAACATCAAGGGTAAATTGGAAGTTGATCATTCCAATGTCTCTCTATCAATCCTCTAGACCTTTCTTCCGGTGGAAACAAGTTTATCATGAGAACATCTCATAGTGTTTTGTAACCGCCATTGATCAATTCCCTGTTTCAAGTTGTTTGTACCCAAAGTTCTGTTCAGCCCACACATTGTGTGAATTTGTTAGTCACTTCAGCCATGGGATCTTAACTATGTGGTAAAAGTATTGCTACGTCAAATTCACAATTGGAATGAGAGTCCCTATTCATTCTGGTGTTTCACTTTCCGTTGGTTACCCATCCTTATGGTGTGACCAAGAATCTCTTCCTCGCTATGATGTTCCACCTTCTTTTGGTTACTCATCTTCTGTCGTGAAGTAACATCCTTATCTTTGACAAAGATTTCGAGAAACTTTTATGGAATGAATGAAATTTCCTTCATCTTCTGTGTCCACTCCGAAGAGTGAACCTTCCTTTGTTTTCAAACCCTCTCCGACACATGATTTCCATGTGTTCCCATGTTTCCCTCATCTACGAATATTATGTTGTGATATTCAAGACAATTCTTTCCATCTTGGTTTTTTGTTTAAAGAAACCTCGATGTCAGAAGTTGTTCAACAATTCTTTTCCAAAAGGATTTAAGGTCTTGTGCAAAGCTCATATTCTAAATCCTTTAAAGAACATTCACCCACAAATTTGAAACCTTCCCCTATTTTCTCTGTTATCTTGATGTGTTTCATGCACGATAACTCAACAGTTGTTTATGAACATTCCTATCATGAGTTACCCATGAGATACTCGATCTTCGTGAAGATCAATTTCTAAGAGTTTTCCCTTCTACCTAAGGTGTAGTCGATCAACCTTTCGAGAAGAGAACCGTAAGGTTCGACAAGATAACTCAAAACCGGTGTTCCTTCTTTCTTCTCCTTCGGGAATCTCGGGACGAGATTCTTGTAAGGGGGGTAGATTTGTAACATCCCAAATTTGCTAAATTAGGGTGTGTGGTGTTGTGTTCATCTCATACATGCATGAAACAAAAATTTATTCATGTTTGAACCAGTTTAATTTGTGAATTTAAATGGATTGAGGAAATACCACAAATGTTACTTAATGTGGGTTTCAAAATTTTGCACTAAAAAATATTTCAATTTCACAAAACAAAAATATGGCAAGGTTGAAATTTTATGAGCTTTCCAAAAAGTATTTTTGCCAAATTTTATCTTTTCAAAAATGGCTCCATAACTTGTGTTTCATTTCTGTTTTTAAAGGAAGAAGGGCCTCTCTGTAATTTTACAAAGGTTCTAGGGGGTTATGGGGAATGTTTCCCCTTGTCTTCTTCCTCCCGTCAGGAGACAAGCAGGCAACTCGGCGGAGCGCATTTGCAACGTCCTGCTGCCGCCGTCCCTCCCGCGAGGATAAGGCCACACAGGAGCTCCGTCCCTCCTCCTCTCACTCCTCCCTACCCGCGCCCACCCTCTCGTTCTCTGTCCCTGCCCTGACGAACCAAAACCCTATCCCGACGAACCGCCGGTCGTCGCCGTCGCTAGAGGCCGCCCCGCGGCAAAGCAAGACCACCGGTGTCCTCGCCGTCCTCTTCTGGTTCACCTCAAGCACGCACGCAACACGGGAGGGTCAGAATCGACGTCGGCATCCCCATGTTCCCGAACTCCGTCCGCCGCTTCCGTGGATGATTCCGGCGCCACCGCCGGTTCCCCGGCCTCCCCGACCCCTCCAAGATGTTCCCGGTGAGCTCCTTCACCTTCTAGTGTTGCCCTCTTACTCCCTCTTCCTCTATACACCGCGGCCGTCGTGCGCCATTTCCGGCCACCGCGGGAGGTGCTCGTCGGAGTTCCTCCGACAACCATTTGGTGAAATCTCCGCCACCCACGCGTTCAACATGTTCTCCTCCACACAATGATGCCCTTTGATTTGAAGTTTGCGTGCGGAATCGCTGGATTTGATTTCAACAAAGAGGATTGCCCCAGCACGATGTCATCTTGACGTCACGATGACGTCATAATCGTGTTCTGTTTCTTTCCCAGAAAATGTTTAATAAATTACAGAAAATGATTAAAATGGAAAATTGAATATCCCCCAAAATATTAATCAAAAAAATAAAGTAAAGATATGGTTTTGATCAGAAAAATAAACTCTGTCCAAATATGTAATTTTCATACATGTTTGACAACCTTTATTTTTGGCCATTATTTTAATGTTGTTTAATTCATTGAAAATAGAGAAAATAAGTTTTTATCAATAAAATTAGAAAATTAAAAGTTATATACCAAAATGCTCAAAATGACATATGCAACCTAGTTATGATGTTTGCAAACCCATTTGAGAAATTATAATGGTACACACTTTCAGAATTGCCCGAATTGCCCCTCTGGGGTCCATTTCGGGCTAATTTCAGTAAAAATGCATAATTGCCATATGAACCCTAGCAACCCAAAGAATTGTGACGCCCCGAGATCGGGCACTATGCGGATTTCGGCATTTCCACCCAAATCCGCATAATAACCGATTCCAGGTTGCCACTTGTGATAACGTTACAACAGTTCACGAATATTCCGCAACAACAACAGAAAAGATATATACAAGACGACTCAAACGAGCCAAAGGAAACAACTGATACCATACAAAGATCCAAATAACAGCGGAAGAAACAACATAGTGTCCGACTACGGACAAGATACAAATTGGACTAAGAGTCCTGAAGATAACTGATGGCGTCCAGTCCCTGTCCAGGCCAAGCCGGAGGGATTCCCAAGCTAACGTCGTCAGACTTCAAACCTGTTGACTGCAATGTGGAATATGCAGCCACGAAAAGGATTCGTGGGTCAGTACGGTTAAGTACTGGCAAGTGGATAAACCATACTCACAAGATACCAGCGTAACCCATCATCACAAGATACAAATACTTTGGGTACAACGGAAAGGAAGGGATTACTACAAAGAAGCGGCAGCGGGCTGCACTAACTAACTACAGAGACTCGCTACAACATCCGGCTAAAAGAAAGGGATAAGATAGCGAATCAGAACCAAGTACGACTACTCACCAAACAATACCCATCCAATGTTACCCCCTACTAAGGAAGCAACCCAAGGAAACTCACACTGTTGATTAAGGTGACATTCATTTTTATGGGGGAGGTAATCTAAATTACTGGTCAAGTTATCATCGTTAAGTGTAAGTTGTCTGAGTACTTGTTAGCCAGCACTTTCACCAAGTCATCCATAACCGCGGACAACACGGCTTCTCGAGAAGATTTAACCCTGCAGGGATGCACCAATTTAGCCGTACACGTAAGAATAACCCGCCAGACGGGGGATCAACCCACCAAGCGAGGTACTCAACACAACCCAACTCTTCTTCGCATCAAGCCCAAAGAACCCCGTGCAGTTGAGCGCACGGCTAATCAAGCCCCATGAAGAAAAGGGGACCCTCATAGCACTCTAAGAACGTGTCTCCCTAAATGCCGACTACAAAAGTTCCACCCTGGCGCCAAGGGTTCGCACCTGCATATGCATGCGGCAAATGGAAAACCCGAACTAAATGAGGCGATTTGGACGAGATGCGAATCGAATCAAAGTTGCGGGGGGCGCCCATACTCGCTTCCCACATGCGGTTAGTGCGCTCATCATGGATCGGAGGACAAGACCCTTTTCCTAATTAAGGTCGACACTAGCAGGCCTCAAAACCACGCCGGGCCTCCTGCCGGTGCCTTATCATCAAATTATTATTACCCAAAAAATTAACATGAAGTTGATTGAGTTGAAACCCAACTAGAAAACTAAACAGGTGATAAGACGGACAACAAGACTTGAGCGCAAACAACACTAAGCATGCAACTACGACACAAGGGCCAACAGGGTAAACAAACAACAGGTAATAGGAAGTGGAAGGGAAGGCTATATCATGGCTGCAAGGTAAACATATGATAGGATCGAGACACAAGCATCGAATCATAAGGCTAGCATAAGATCAACGGAAAGAATCGGTAACAAGTGATGAAAGGCAGCCATAGGCAGCAAGTGAGTATACTTGCCTGGAATCCAGCAAGTAGAGGTACATCCGCAGAATTTGTCATTGCTCACATCATCTCAACGTCCTATCCGCGAAGAAGCAACGAACTAGAACAAACACCGGATGCAACAATTACTTCTACGGCAAAAGATCCAGCATGATCAAGATATGGATGCATGGAAAGTTTAAGGATGCATCAAAGATAAACTAGTTGACATGGTAAACATATTTAAATGGGCCCATATGCAATTTGGATTGCATAGAAAAGCCCATGAATTAATGTTGAATTAAATGATCTACAAATAACCATCATGTGAAAGTTGATTAGAATGATGCATGGATGATGAAAACAATAAGAAAACAACAATAGCTTCAGTTTGATATGTTGTTTACCAAGTTTGGAATTTTATTTATTAAGTTATGAAATTTGGCTTCTTAAATGAGTTACACAAGCATTTGTTGTTTTCACCCATTTTAAATGTTCAAAACAGATAACAAAATTTATATTTGGAAAGAACACAAAATTATAGATGGAATACATATTTCATTTGTTGAAAAAGGATTTAAAATGAGCAAGTTATTAAATTGACAATTTTAAATGCATTAATTAAGAAATAGTTGTTTTCAGCAATTTAAATTATTCAAAACAGAAAACAAAGTTTACATTTGGAAAGCTTATTCAATTTTGCATGGAAAACATAATTTACATGTCGGAATTGGATTTGAATTGCCCAAGTTATGAATTTTGCAATTTAAAAAGGTTTAATTAAAGCATTGAATTAGTGCACCACTTTTAATTAGGGAAAACAGTAAACAAATTGCATTGAAAAGGTTGAAAACATGTAGCAAATGTTTCACCGAACATTTTGAGCTATTAAACATAATTTTTGGATCATTATTGAATTTATTATGCAATTTTTCATAAGCATTTTTATTCTGCCCCTTTTAGTAAACAGAGGGAAACATGTTCAAAACTAATTCAATTGTGACCAAATAAAATACCACTGTGTAGATTTTGTTAAGAAAAAATTTAGAGCCCAAGTTTGCTCAATTTGGGTGAACACAACTCAAGTTATGAAATTCGAAAGTTTCACATTTTTATTGCATTTTCTGTATTTAATTATTTAGTGCAAAAATTATTACAGAAACATGTTGCAACTTTGACATTAACAGAAAGAGCACAAAATTATGAATCCACAGAAACTTGAATCATTGTAATTGGATCAAAATTCAGTTTGTTATGGCTTTTACAATTAAGGCTCAGATCTGTTTTTCTGGAATTCGAGAGATAAAAGAAAAAAGGTGGAAAAAAGGGGTGGCTTTTTGCTGCGGAAGGGGGATTCGAACTCGGGGCTCGCGGCAGCGTGCGAGGGAACAGCACCACTGGGCTGCTGTGCTACTCGTGATGGTAAGGGGGCTCGGCCTGTTTTGAGGTGACGCAGCGCGGAGGTTTCTGACGAATCTGAACACCAAAACTGCAGGTTGCCGATCGGAGTACTAGGTACGGGAACAAACCGGCGGCGGCCAACACGGGTCTGGGCAGTGCGACGACGTGCACTCACAGAGCAAGGAGGGAGGGAGGGAGGCCCGAAGGCGGAGGCGCTCACCTTGGAGGCTCGAAGAGGCACCGCGGTGGGGTTCAGAGGGGGTCCTCGACAGGTTTATGAACCCGACGGCGGAGGGAGGAAGAAGAGGTCGCTGCCGGCGGCGTGGTGCGTCTCCGAGCCCGGTTTTCCGTCGAGGAGGGAGCCCGAGGAGTGGCGTTTCCATTCTCGGCCTCCGGGGGTCGAGGCGACGACCACGGCGATGGCGCCATGGCCTCCAAGATTCAGCCATGGAGGTGCCCTCTCTGTTTCAGACAAACAAATTCAGAGACGAAAATTGGGGCCGAGGAAGAAGAAAGAGGATGGGGAAAAACGGCGGCGCAGGAGGGAAGGAGAGGGGGTATAAGGGCTAGGGTTAGGGTTCTCCATTGGGGTAGATAAGGGAGAGGGGGAGAGGGCAGGTGCGGTGGTGATCTGCTTTTGGTGAAAACGATAGGCACGTCCTCCTCGTGCCTGTCCGTACGAGGAAGAAGGGAAGGTGGGCTAGGAGTTGGGCTTTTGGTGTGGGCTTATGCTTGGCTGGATGGACTGGGCCGGCCTGGCTAGCCACCACCAAAACATTTGTTTGTGTGTTTCTTTTGTTTTATTATTTTCAGAAAAAGAAACTAAAGAGGAGCTTTGGAGAAACAATAGAAGCGGTTAAACAAGAAATAATCATCATTGCAAATTTTGTGGTTAACATTTTGTAAAGAAGAGATTTAGATGCACTCAAATTAAATGCAATGCATGATGCGATGACATGCACAAAAGAAAAACAAACAAGCAAATTCTAGTTGGGGAAAAAAAAACCCCGGGTGTTACAAGAATGCAACTCCGAAGTGAAGGCCAGCAGTTCCATCGGCGAATACTTGATCCTAACCGACAAGTCAAGAACTTATTCCTGAAGTCTTTATCTGGTTTTCTTAACCAAGGCAAGCATAACCTCTTATATGCTCATATATGGTTTCAGAGAGTTTTGAATCTCGTACTTTGCATTCGGTTCCAAACTATTTGACGTCAGTAGATAGAGTTCTCCTATATAATGCATAGCCTGCATAACCTGATCCACTACTCCTAGCAGCTATAGGTTTGTATGTGCGCGCTTCACTAAACCCATGTGAGTCTTGCTTAGCCATGCCTAGTTGTGATATGATACATCCGGTTGATGAATCTGGTCAATGCGCAAATCTACTATGTCAGGTTGTTGTGAGTTGTTTTATCTTTGAGAACTTGACTAATCACGGCATGGATGTGAGGCCATAATGGGTTGTGGTGTTTTGTCCTGTTCATGCCCCTAGGAGCGAGTTCTCGCCTTCAAACCAAGACTGAGCGTACAGCCACACGTGGGTCGATGAACCCCGCCCGGCTAACTAACTTGTTTAACCTTATCCATGAGCCCCGTAGTTTGAGATTTCCATCTGCGTGTGTGTCGGAAAATGTTTTGGAGAAAATTAGGTCGTGACCGGGAGAAGTGATGGACGTACAGGATCTTGATCCCGACTCACAGAACAAGTGCCGTCAGGAGGTGGCCAACTCCCTGTTGACGGGGTGGCCCTGTTTGGGTTGTCTCATGGATATAGTTCGACAAGGTAAAGTCCAGGAATCGACCAACTTCTGCCTGCACTTCCCATGCTAGTGCTAATCTAGTGGCACTAAGAGTCGGTTGGTACGTGTGGGTAAAGTTGTACACCCCTGCAGGGTTAAATCTTTTCAAAAAGCCGTGTCTGCGGTTAAACACGACTTGGTGACGGATTCTGTGATCCTATATAACTTGAACAGAATGTCTAAAATTTGTTGATAACGAATGAAGAATGCCTCCTCGGAGATGCCGAGAGGGGTTGCCTTGTAGCATGAGATAGTGTTGGAATGAGAAGGACTTGGTGGAATACAAGAAGATGTTGATATTATTAGTTGAGTAGCTTTCTCATCTGTTTTCAAAAGACTCCATGAGACGTGCTATTCCTTCCTCAACTTGGAAAACAAAGATGGCTTTACGCAAACTAACCTTCATAACTCTTTCCAGAAAAAGAAGATATATAATAGGTTAACTAAGTCTTGTTGAGTACCTCCCGTACTCAGGTTTTCTTAATTTTGGTTCAGGAGAAGTTCTCACATCGGTGGTGATTCAACGTGGAAATCGACGAGTAGTTCAGGGTTCCCAGGTAGCAACATGGAATCTATGGGCTGGGACGTCGCCTTATGTTGCGGCCTCTTAGGACTTTTTGGTTCTTGTTTTTTAGCAACATAGCTTGCCTTCCGTTGTCTGATGTAATGTTGGGTCGTGTGACCTCTGTTCGGAAAGCTATACTCTAGTAACACCTTTTTAATACAGGTTCCATGTCTAGAGTGCTGCTTTGATCGGTTGTTGGTTTCGAGCTCATTGTTATACAGTTTTGGCTATGCCTGCATAGTTGTCGCAGTCGAGGGGTTGTGGAGCCGATGATCCATTTCCGAGCACGCCTGCCGATGTGATTCGGCCTGGGGCTTGGTAACCCCAGTAACCCTTGATTGTTGTTGCACTTTCTAGACACATAGCATCTCTATATAGCTTTGGTCCCGTTCCTTCAGTTTCATATGATTCGTGCACACTTTGATATGCATAGTTGGTCATGACAAGCATGGACACAAGGAGTAGTAGTACCGTGGTGACCCGGCCTGCGTGCCGATGAATCCGGTCTGCCTGTCGTTGTTTGTTGCGGCCGGGGCTGGTAACCCTGAAGCCCTTGAGGGTCCATGACTAGGAGCGCAGAATAGTATGTATAGCTTTGGGTCCGAGGTCATGACAATTACTTGTTTCACTTTTAGTTTGGTTGGTGACTATAACATGAATGGAATTTTTATGGTGGATCAAATATGTATTACTTGTAATAAAATTGGTGAATTGAACATTGTGTTACCTCGGTTGGATTGTTTACAATTTACTAAATCTGAGCAAGATTTTACACATATGTTTAGTTTGCCACAGAACTTGATGATTACATGTGCTACTGAATTATGTTGCACTTTTATTTGGAAATTCAGTTGCAATTTACATAATGAAGATAATAAACATATTACAACAATTGGGCGTACTACTACAACCACATTTGATCATAGATCTTCTATGAGGACACTTTATTTGATACCAAACAATAAGAATGTATACATAGATGTTTCTCCTTATGATCATGATTCTATGAGCTTCAATTATACTTGCAATTGTGATTACTATTTGATGAGATCTTATTTTTCTATATGAAAATTATGTGCTATTTACATGCAAAATTCGTGGTCCCATGCCATGTGAGATTTTTTATCATGTGCACACAAATAATGCACCCCATTATAGATGTATATATTATGAATACACGTTGTTCTTTTTGTTTCTTCCACGTTCAGTTTACCACAAGCCGCGGACGTCTTGTCTTGAAGAAAGGGAGGATGATGAGGATATAATAGGGGTCCATGGTGATTATACATGCTTAAGTTGGAAGGAAATATTGAGCCTTACTAATGTTCATTATAAGGTGAATTATTTACTAGTAATAAATATTGTTTGTGTTTATAAGAATATTATACTACCTAAGCCTATGCATTATGTATTAGCAGGGTTATTGATAACATAAACATGAATGGAGGAAGACCTCAAGGCATACTAGAAAATAAGATGGAGATGCTGGCAAACAAGAGAACAAGTTTAAACCAAAAAAAACCTAGCCTCTAGATTGTATTGCTGCTAAGCATTCATCTTAAAGTATTACCATTGCAAAGTTCTAGTGATATCTTGTTATTCCACTAGGAATAAGGGGATACATGACCAATCATGATCTTTGATTGCGTGTGCAAGAGTGTGTAGTTGAGAATATCTAAAGGGGTAGATTGTTGTTGCATTGGCAACATGGGTTATCCAAGTGAGAGGTCCCAGTGTAGCACTAGTTATCACAAAAACCACAAAACATCCACCAAAAGTAGAGAGAGCTCAACGGGAAGATCGGTCCACCCCATATCAACAAGTTACAACACTTGAGGCAAGGTACACATTCTATGGATGCATATTTTATAGAGATGAGTTGATTCTTCAAAGGGCAAGAGTGAGATAGGAGCCAGAACATACTATGCATCATTTTCTCTCAGGATTGCAATTTAATGTCAAGAGCATTGTGAGGTATGTGCAATACAATGATATGAATGAATTATTACATCAAACTAGAGAGGCTGAGAAGCACTTATGGTTCCAAGGAGGAATTTTACTCCTAGATCTTCTTTTTCATCACCTACACCACAAACATCCCAATTTCGTGGTGTAACTTCTTCTAAACCCGAGACTAGTACCTCTACTTCTAAAAAATCAGCACAATGAGCATCAAGCTCTAGTGGTTCAACAATGTCAACAGCAAGAAATAGAGATATGGGCTGCCATACTTGTGGAGGGAAGGGTCACTTCAAGAGGGATTGTCCTAATAAAAAGATCATGCTTATTAATGAGGACAATGAGTATGAAACATGTGATGATGTTGATCCTACTAAGGACGATGATTGTGATGATGATTGTCCAGTTGATGCATATCCTTATAGTTATCCTTCTATTGTTTGCACAGAAAAATCATTGAGTGTTCTCCCTAGTCCATAAAGCCAAAGATGCAATTTATTCCAAACTAAAGAAATTGTAGGCCCTCAAATGGCTTGCAAGGTGATTATTGATGGAGGAAGTTGCAGGAATTTAGCAAGCAAGGAGTTGTGTGCAAAACTGAAATTGAGATATTTTCCCCGCCCTCATCCCTATTATATTCAGTGGCTTAGTGATAAACGAGATATGAAGGTGAGCCACATCGTGAAAGTGGAATTTCAGATTGGGCCATACAAAGACACCATTGAGTGTTATGTGGTTCCTATGTAAGTTTGTCACATGTTGCTTGGGATACCTTGGCAGTTTGATAGAAGTGGTATACACAATTAATGGGAGAGGTAATACCTATCAGCTGAATTGGAATGGCAATGACATAATTTTGAGGCCTATGACACAACAAAAAATTGTAAATGAGTCTCATAAAAAAACTGACGTAAATCTTGAGAAGGAGAGTGAGAGACACGAGAGGGAAAACAATAGTTCTGTGAGTGAAAATAGCAAAGCCAATCTGAGTGGTAAAAATAAAAGTGAGGGAGTGAGCCTTCTATGCATGTTAGCCACCAAAGAGGACTTGAGAGAGTTTAGTGTGGATCCTACATTGCTTCCTATAGTGCTCATGCACAAGGGAGAAATTTTGGTTTCTAATGACATGACCCCTCTTCCTATTGGTGTTTCTAATGTGTTGGAGGAATTTGATGATGTTTTTCCAGAGGAGGTACAAGTAGGGCTGCCACCATTGCGTGGCATTGATCATCAAATTTATTTGATCCCTGGAGCTACATTAACAAACCGAGCTCCCTATAGGACTAATCCCCAAGAGACAAAAGAAATTCAGAAACAAGTGCAGGAGCTTCTTTATGAAGGGTATATTCGAATTAGCTTATCTGCATGTGCTGTTCCTGTTATTTTAGTTCCTAAGAAAGATGGTACTTGGCGCATGTGTGTAGATTGTAGAGAAATTAACAACATCACTATTCGTTATCGTCATCCTATACCTTGTTTGGAAGACATGTTAGATGAATTAAGTGGTAGTGATGTTTCTCCAAAATTGATTTGCGCAGTGGTTATCATCAAATTAGGATGAAAGAGGGGGATGAATGGAAAACTACCTTTAAAACAAAATGTGGTTTATATGAATGGTTAGTGATGCCTTTTGGTTTAACTAATGCACCTAGTACTTTCATGAGACTTATGAACCATGTTTCGAGAGAGTTTATGGGCAAGTTTGTGGTTGGGTATTTTGATGACATATTAGTTTAGAGCCGCAATGAATATGAGCATGTTGATCATATTAGACAAGTTTTGCATGTGCTACGTGAAAACAAACTTAATGGTAATCTTGGTAAGTGCACATTTTGCAAAGATAAGGTCATATTTTTGGGATATGTTGTTTCTAGAAGTAGACGTATCTAAAACTGATGCTATTAAAAATTGGCCTATTCCTATCAATGTTTGTCAAGTGAGATGTTTTAATGGATTGGCTAGTTTTTATAGAAGATTTGTCAAGGATTTTAGTACCTTTGCTGCACCTTTAAATGAGCTAACTAAAAAGGGTGTTGATTTCGAATGGGGGGTTGAACAAGATATTGCTTTTAATGAAATTAAGAACAAATTGATTTCAGCCCCATTTCTTATTCTTCCTAATTTCAATAAACAATTCAAAATAGAATGTGATGCAAGTGGTATTTGTATTGGTGGAGTGCTTATGCAAGAAAACAAACCTGTAGCTTATTTTTTTGAGAAACTGCATGGTGCTCAATTGAATTATTCTGTGTATGGTACAAAGTTGTATGCACTTGTTAGGGTCCTTGAAGTGTGGAAACATTAATTGTGGCCTAAAGAATTTATAATACACTCTGATCATGAAGCTTTGAAATTTTGAAAGAGACAACCAAGCCTTAACAAACGTAATGCTAAGAGGGTTGATTTTGTTGAATCCTTCCCATATATCATTAAGTATAAGAAAGGCCCATATAATGTTGTTGCTGATGCTCTCTCTAGGCAAATTATGCTTTTAACTCAATTGGATGTGAAAATTCCTGGTTTGGAGAGTGTAAAATATTTGTATGCTCAAGATAATGATTTTAAAACTGCATATGCGAATTTTACTAATGTGAAAGCATGGGATAAATTTCATTTGCATGATGAATATTTGTTTAGAGCTAACAAATTATGTGTACCCGAGTCATCCTCGCGTTTGTTATTATTGCAAGAATCACATAGTGGTGGTTTGATGGGACACTTTGGGAGGGAGAAAACATTGCTCGTGTTGGCTGCCACTTACATTGGCCACGAATGAGAACATATGTGGAGAGGTTTGTGAAATGTTGCATCACTTGCAACAAGGCTAAGTCTAAACTGAAACCTCATGGTTTATATACTCCTCTTCCTTCACCTACTACACCTTGGGAAGATATTAGTATGGATTTTGTGTTAGATTTTCCAAGGACTAAAAGAGGACATGATTCTATATTTGTGATAGTGGATAGTTTCTCTAAAATGTCCCATTTTATTGCATGCCACAAGAGCAACGATGCGTCGCACATTCCTAATCACTTTTTCAGGGACATAGTGAGATTGCATGGAGTAACCAAGACTATTTTTTCCTGGTTGTGATGTCAAGTTCATAAGCTATTTCTAGAAGACAGTATGGGGGAAGCTGGGGACAAAGTTGTTGTTTTCTACTACTTACCACCCCAAACTGATGGAAAACGGAGGTGGTGAATCGCACATTATCCACATTGTTGCGAGCCATGATAAAAAAGAACCTGCAGGAGTGGGAGGAGTGTTTGACACATGTTGAGTTTGTGTAACACCTGGGGTGTTCTCCCTAAGTTAAAAAGTTGGTTGTTTTTCTTTTTGCTTTGCATCATATGCATTGCACCTTGTTTTCAAAACAACTCAAAAGGTCAAACCAATTCAAACTTTCAAACATGTCCAAAGTTTCCAATTTAAAAGTTGCAAACTAAACAACTCAAAATGTTTTCAATAGTTTTGAATTTGAGTCAATTAAAATGCTTGTTAATAAACCCCCTTTTATTAACACCCTAATGGTAAATTCCAGTTCAAATTCAAATCAAATCATTCATACTTGGCATGTTCCAAATGTGGTTTAAAATTAAAATCTTGCAAACATTTAAATTTAATAAGTTTTCATAATGGGTTGAGCTTATTGAATAAAAATTGGTTATTTCAAAAATCAAATCCCTATGACACCCTATTTGAAATTCAAATAGCAAATTAAAATCAAATTGACATTTCAAATTTTTGAAATTAATATTAACATGCTCTGACCTTGCTGTTTTGTAAGTCAATGAAAAATTATTGCATAAACTAAAACCCCTAAAACCTATTCCTTTTCTCTCTCTTTTCTTTCCTACAACAGAAAAAAAGAGAGAAAGGAAGAAAAGAGATAAAACAGCTGCTGTGGGGAGGCAGGCCAAGTGGCCCACCTACCACCCACGGCCCGAACCCTTCCAGCCCATCCCACCACACCACCAAAGCCCACCTCTTCCTTCTTCCTCGTACGGCAGCACATCTAACATGTCCACGTAGCCTCTAGTCTGATGGGACGGCCGGAGCTTCTCCCCCCCCCGTATGTATAAAACCTCGACTCCTCCACACCTCCCTGGTTGCCTTAGGTCCCTCTGTCCCTCTCCGCTGCCGTTCCCCTCTTTCCTCCCCTCCGTTTCTTTCTCTGGTTCTGGCGATCGGGGGTGTGGGAGCAGAGGGGGTGGTCGCCCTCGACCTCGACGCCAGGGAGCCCCTCCGGGCTAGCTAGGAGCGGGAATCGGACCCCCGCTGGCTAGGAGCCCCTCCCCCTCTACGTTCCCGGCGAAACCCTCATGTTTCCCTCTCTGCTGCGTCATCCCGCTGTCGGGGGCACCCTGCTCGCCATGAACGCCGAACGGGAGCTCGCGCCCGTGCCTTTCTCTGCGTGAATCATCCGTCCGCACGCACGCAGTGCAAGCACAGCGCAATCACGAGCCGTGCACACGCTCTGCACGCCGCACAGCAGCAGCGAGCCGCGCGGCTGGCCTCCCCGTCCCCGGTGTCTGACCCTGTCGTGCAAGGTTCAGAAAACTGAACTCGTTCAGTTCAGTATCGTGCACACACACCTCAACCCCCCCCCCCCCCCCCGAGCACCCCTGTCCTAACACGATTCTGAGCTTAGCCCAGTGGCTTGGCACCCTTTGCGCACGCTGGGGGACGCGGGATCAAATCCCCGAGGAGGCAAATGCCTCCCCTTTTCTTTTGATTTTTCCACGCGGACTCCCAGGTCCCACCTGTCATTGACCCTCGTTGCCATCTCACCTCCCACACCTGCCACCGTGGCCCTGGCCCCGCACGGCAGTGACACAGGCCAAAGTGCACTGTGTGAGAAACACCCCAGGGGCCTGTCTAAATTCCTGTTTTTATTTTAAGTCCTCAGAAATAACAGATTGGGCCCTGTGATTAAAATGCTTGTAAATAATTCATACAAACTCCAAATTTAAAATGTAAAATATGCTTTCCAATTAAAATTAAATGCTCTATCCAAATATAAAATTTGTTTACTGTTTTAAACATTTCAAATCGTTTCAAAATTTCAAATTCAAATAACTCTTTTGAATTTGATTAAATTCATAACTAATTCAAATTTAATACAAATGGCCCATATAAAATATGTTTTCCATGCAAAATTGAACAAGCTTTCCAAATATAAACTTTGTTTCCTGTTTTGAATAATTAAAATTGATCAAATAATTTAAATCTTGTTTAAATCATTTAAAATTGCTCAATTAATAACTTGGTCAAACTAAATTCTCTTTGAACATATAAAATATGTTTTCCATCCCATTTTTCATGAACTTTGCAAATATGAACTTTGTGTTCTGTTTTAAATAAATTAAATTGCTGAAAACAACTGTTTCTTTATTAATGCATTTAAAATTGTCAAATTAATAACTAATTGATTTTAATTCCTTTTTCAACAAATGAAATATGTATTCCATCTAAAATTTTGTGTTCTTTCCAAATATGAATTTTGTTATCTGTTTTGAACAATTAAAATGGGTGAAAACAATAAATGTTTGTGTAACTCATTTAAGAAGCCAAATTTCATAACTTAATAAATAAAATTCCAAACTTGGTAAACATCATATCAAATTGAAGCTATTGTTGTTCTCTTATTGTTTTGATCATCCATGCATCATTCTAATCAACTTTCACATGATGGTTATTTGTAGATCATTTAATTCAACATTAATTCATGGGCTTTTCCATATGCAATCGAAATTGCATATGGGCCCATTTAAATATGTTCACCATGTCAACTGGTTTACTTTGATGCATCAATAAATTTGCATGCATATAAAATAGGATCATGCTGGATCTTTTGCCGTAGTAGTAATTGTTGCATCCGGTGTTCGTTCTAGTTCGTTGCTTCTTCGCGGATAGGACGTTGAGATGATGTGAGCAACGACAAGTTCTGCGGATGTACCTCTACTTGCTGGATTCCAGGCGAGTATACTCACTTGCTGTCTATGGCTTCCTTTCATCACTTGTTACCGATTCTTTCCGTTATCTTTATGCTAGCCTGATGATTCGATGCTTGTGTCTCGATCCTATCATATGTTTACCTTGCAACCATGATATAGCCTTCCTTCCAGTTCCTATTACCTGTTGTTTGTTTACCCCGTTGGCCCTCGTGTCGTAGTTGCATACTTAGTGTTGTTTGCGCTCAAGTCTTGTTGTCCGTCTTATTACCTGTTTAGTTCGATAGTTGGGTTTCAATTCAATCAACAACATGTCAATGTTTTGGGTAATAATAACTTGATGATAAGGCACCGGCAGGAGGCCCGGCGTGGTTTTGAGGCCTGCTAGTGTCGAACTTAATTAGGAAAAGGGTCTTGTCCTCCGATCCATGATGAGCGCACTAACCGCATGTGGGAAGCGAGTATGGGCGCCCCCCGCAACTCTGATTCGATTCGCATCTCGTCCAAATCGCCTCATTTAGTTCGGGTTTTCCATTTGCTGCATGCATATGCAGGTGCGAACCCTTGGCGCCAGGGTGGAACTTTTATAGTCGGCATTTAGGGAGACACGTTCTTAGAGTGCTATGAGGGTCCCCTTTTCTTCGTGGGGCTTGATTAGCCGTGCGCTCAATTGCACGGGGTTCTTTGGGCTTGATGCGAAGAAGAGTTGGGTTGTGTTGAGTGCCTCGCTTGGTGGGTTTGCTCCCCGCCTGGCGGGTCATTCTTACGTGTACGGCCAAATTGGTGCATCCCTGCAGGGTTAAATCTTCTCGAGAAGCCATGTTGTCCGCGGTTATGGATGACTTGGTAAAAGTGCTGGCTAGCAAGTACTCAGACAACTTACACTTAACGATGATAACATGAATAGTAATATAGATTACCTCCACCATGAAAATGAATGTCACCTTAATCAACAGTGTGAGTTTTCCTTGGGTTGCTTCCTTAGTAGGGGGTAACATTGGATGGGTATTGTTTGGTGAGTAGTTATAGTTGGTTTTGTCGCGCTATCTTACCCCTTTCTTTTAGCCGGATGTTGTAGCGCGTCTCTGTAGTTAGTTAGTGCAGCCGCTGCCGCTTCTTTGCATTAATCCTTTCCTTTCCGTTGAACCCAAAGTATTTGTATCTTGTGATGATTGGTTACGCTGGTATCTTGTGAGTATGGTTTATCCACTTGCCAGTACTTAACCGTACTGACCCACGAATCCATTTTCGTGGCTGCATATTCCACATTGCAGTCAACAGGTTTGAAGTCTGACGACGTTAGCTTGGGAATCCCTCCGGCTTGGCCTGGGCAGGGATTGGACGCCATCGGTTATCTTCAGGACTCTTAGTCCAATTTGTATCTTGTCCGTAGTCGGGCACTATATTGTTTCTTCCGCTGTTATTTGGATCTTTGTATTGTATCAGTTGTATCCTTGACTCGTTTGAGTCGTCTTGTATATACCTCCTCTGTTGTTGTTGTGGATTATTCGTGAGCTGATGTAATGTTATCACAAGTGGCAACCTGAAATCGGTTATTATGTGGATTTTGGCGGCAATGCTGAAATCTGCATCGTGCCCGATCCCGGGGCGTCACAGTTTGCCTACAACAGGGTTGTACATTCTACTACTCAGTTATGCCCGTTTGAGGTGGTGTATGGTTTCAAACCAATAACACCACTTGATTTGCTGCCACTTACTATACAAGAGAGAGTCAATATGGAGACTTCAAAACATGATGATGATATGGGGTGGCCCAATCTTCTCGTTGAGCTCTCTCTGTTTTTGGTGGAAGTTTTGTGGATTTTTTGATAACTAGTGCTATACTGAGACCTCTCACATGGATAACCCCCGTTGCCAATGCAACAAGAATCTACCCCTTTGGATATTCTCAACTATACACTCTTCCACACGGAATCAAAGATCACGAGTGGTCCTGTATACCCTTATTCCAAGTGGAACAACAAGATATCACACAACTTTGCAATTGTAATACTTCAAGATGAATGGTTAGAATAAATACAATCTATAGGCTAGGGTTTTTGGTTTAAACTTGTTCTGGCTCAACCACACGCATGTGGTGTCTATTTAAGGGGGAGGGGTGCGGCCACAAGGGGCCTTGCGCAAGAACCAATCCCTACTAGGACTAGGACTCCTACTTGGACTCATACTTGGACTAGGACTCCTACTTGGACTCTAAGAGTGGATACAAACCGACCACTTTAGGGGATTCGGCCAAATATGGCATACAAGCCATGCCCAATAGAATTAGGACTTTTTTTATGGCGCATTGATCTTCAATGGGGCACCCTCCTCTTGTTTTCACTCTTGCTTAGTGTGGAAGAATATTCCTGGAGTTGTTTTCCACACTTGTACATTTATTTTCACCTTCTTGTAACTCTGTTTTCACCATTGTACTCCTGTTTTCTAGCATCTTCATCTTGTTTTCCAGCTCCTCTTAGTTGTTTTCCACCACCATGTTTGTGTTATCAAGAACCCTGATCATATATAAATGCATATACTGAGGCAGTATAAAATTATCACTATCACAAACATCATATTCTATAAGGAGTGAATTCACCTATTGTTGTAATAACTTGGCCCTTGATCTTGTTATTGGGCCCAGTCTTAATTTATCGGGCTTCTCTTCGATAACAACCTCCTTGTGTGGTAAAGAACTAGGGATGTCCTCATCCTCCCCCCCCCTTGAAAAGGCGTTGACCTCAATGCAGCAAAGTCATCTCCATGGTATGGTGTCAAATTAGCAACATTGAATGAATTACTCACACCAAACTAATCAACTGGAAGGTCTATCTTGTAAGAATTATCATTTATTTTCTCAAGCACTTTGTAGGGACCAACACCTCGAGGTAACAACTTGGACTTTCTCAACTTTGGAAATCTGTCTTTTGGAAAGTGCACCCATACTAAGTATCCTGGATAAAATAGAACCTCCTTTCTCTTCTTGTTTACTCTTTCAGCCACATACTTCCCCTTCTTCTCTATAGCATCTTTTGTATTCTCATGTATTTTCTTCACAAAATCATCTCTCTTTGATACCTCCGTATTTGTTCTTTCTTGTATGGGAAGTGGTAGCAAATCAAGTGTTGTAATGGGCTTGAAACCATAGACCACTTCAAACGGGCAAAGCTGAGTAATAGAGTGAACATCCCTGTTGTATGCGAATTCCACATGTGGCAAACACTCCTCCCACTCCCGCAGATTTTTCTTGATCATGCTTCGCAACAATGTTGATAATGTGCGATTAACCACTACATTTGTCCATCAGTTTGAGGGTGACATGTTGTTGAAAACAACATCTTTGTTCCTAGCTTCCCCCATAAAGTCTTCCAAAAATAGCTCATAAACTTCAAGTCACAATCAGAAACAATAGCCCTTGGTACTCCATGTAGTCTCACTATGTCCCTGAAAAACATATTAGCAATATGCGACGCATCGTCGCTTTTGTCACAAGCAATAAAGTGTGACATTTTAGAGAATCTATCCACTATCACAAATATAGAACCATCTTTGGAGTATCAATTCCATCTCCTTGTAATAAGCATCCACAAATTTTGTACCTTGCTTCAATTGTTGTAGCTGGTCATAGAGAGTTCTAATATAGTTTCTTGGGACAAATCTTTATCTTAGAAATTGCCTCATCTCTCTCCATGTCTTAACTTCTGGTTGTTCATGTTCTTCCCTCAAGCTTGTAATTCCATCCCACCACAAGAGAGCATAGCCATCAAAACCAGAAGATGCAAGCTTAACTTTCCTATCCTCAAGATACTCATGTAATCTCCATAGCTTCTCAATTTTCAGTTCCCACATCAAGTATTCTTCCACATCTTAAGTATCACAAGTGAGACTAGGAATAGAGAATTTTGGTTTTCCCAAGCCATCATTCTCTCTATTTTTTCCACACGAACTCTCCTTGCATATACTCCATGGCCTCCTAGTATATTTCCTCTTCCATCATCCAAATTAGCATTAGGAGCATTTGCTGGAGGTCTTTGTTGTTGTTGTTGAACTAGAGTTGATAAATTTGCAAAAAAAATTCTCAAGTTTGTCAAAGTTTCTTGCATAGTATCAACAGATTCTTGTGTTGCAGCAGCTTAAATTTTGAGGTCCAATCTGTTCAATTCGTCCCTCAAAGAATCATCACTTTTCTCCACTTCAGTAGTAATCCTTTTATAAAGTGTATCTCTTAAAGCTTCATACTCATTCCACTTGATCACCTCTTCTGGTTTCTTCCTTGCCTACACATCAACATCACTAGAAGAACTCATGATTAATCTGCTAGTAACAAATAATCAATGGGTTGTGGTGATATCTCACAATTCACTCAAGATAAATGATAATGCTTACAAGATTGATCTTCCTTGTGATGAGTTTGACGTGAGTAATTATTTCAACGTGGCTGATTTATCACCATACCATGGAGAGGACCTTGATGCCACGAGGACGACGCCTTTTAAAGGGGGAGGGGAGGATGATGAGGACGTCCCTAGTTCTTCTACACCTTTTCCTATTGAAGATGTTGCTATTCAAGATAAACCCAATGAAGTGAGACTTGGTCCAATGACAAGATCAAGAACTATGTTAGTAGAACAGCCCGTGAATTCTCTCTTATCAGAAATTGATGTTCGTTTTGATGAGAACTTTATACTGCCTAAATCCATGCACTTATGTATACTCAGGTTTGTTGATAACACAAGCATGGATGGAGGGGAGCACCAAGAGGAGCTGGAAAACATGGCGGAGCTCCTGGAAAACAAACATTGAAAGGTGGAAAACAGAAGTTTCATGGTGGAAAATTAACACATACACATTAAGAAACAAGATGGTGTTATTTTCTACAAGAGCGGTGCACCACATGATGTTGATGCGCCATAGGCTAGTGGACCTACGATTCCAAAGTGGCCGAACCCCTTTGTGGGTCGGTTTGTATCCCTAGGAGTCTAATTGAGTCCAAATCGAGTCCAAGTTGAGTCATATTCGGGTTGGGCATGTGTGCTTGCGCAAGACCCCTTGTGGTTGCACCATACCCCCTCATATATACCCTAGGCTGTGGATTAGAATAGTTATACTATTAAATAGAAACCCTATAATTTCAAAATTGTATTGCTCATAAGAATTCATCTTGAATTGTTACTACTTTGCAAAGCTGAGTATATTCTACTGTTCCATCGGGAATAAGGAGAAACAAGACCACTTGTAGTCGGTTGCTACATGTGGAAGAGTGTGGAGTTTCGAATATCCAAGGGGCTGAGAGCTGTTGCAATTGGTAACAGGGATTAGCCGGAGAGTTTGTTGCAAAACACTATTTATTATCCACAAGTTATCAGTGAATTCATCGAGAAGATCGGGCATCCCCTTATCATGGATTGTCATAGAAGTCGAAGTCACCATGTGGTCATTCTTGATGGAAAGGATATGACAGCTCTTCAATGTTCCTTTGGCCTTCATGTAACCTTCCGATACATCATAAACGTATCCTTAATTTATGATGTTCCATGTTGTTTTCTTATTGTTTCACACATGTTTGCTATACACTTTATGCCATTTTTATCGATTTTCCGGACTAACCTATTGACAAGGATCCACAGAGACAGTTCCATGTTTTCTGCTGTTTTTAGTTTCAGAAAAGTTGTTTTGGAAATATTCTCGGAATTGAAAATTTTGAATCCCGGAAGTCTTAGAATTCCCGAAGTTTCCACGGAGTCCCAAAGAGACCCGGAGGGGGCCTCAAGGGGGCCTACACATAGGGCGGCGCGCCCTTCTGGCCGCGCCATGGAGTGGTGTGGGGCCCCCGGCCTCCACTGCCTTTGCCCTTTCGCCTATTTATACCCCCTGAGACGTAAACCCTAAAGATATCCCACTTTTCCCGAGAAACACCTGAGGCCGCCGTCATCGTCATCCCAAGACCGGGATGGTTCTGGAGCTCTCCCCGGCACCTTGTCGGGAGGGGGAATTCATCACCGGAGGGTCCTACACCACCATGCCCTCCTCCGAAGTGATGCGTGAGTCGTTCATCCCTGGACTACGGGTCCATAGCAGTAGTTATATGGTTGTTCTCTCCACTTTGTACCTTATGTTTAGATCTCGTGAGCTGCCTCACATGATCGAGATCATCTTTATGTAATGCTAGATGTTGTGTTTGCTGGGATCTGATGAGTGTTAAATGCCATGTCTTCTGATTATCAATCTATCATGTTATCTTCATGCATATGTTATTTATGATCTTGTATGATCTCCGTTATTAGTAGATGCTCTGGCCAAGTAGATGCTAGTAACTCCAAGAGGGAGTATTTATGCTCGATACTGGGTTCATGCTTCCTTTGCATCTGTGCTCGAGTGACAGAAACATGACAGATGGAGGATGTGTTGTTGCCATTAGGGAGAAAACAACGGTGTTTACTTAGTTTACATTATTTACATTACACACTTTGCTTATGGTGATAATCTGTTGCTTGCAACTTAATACCCAACGTTCGTTTGGATGATATTCGGAGGGTGGATTATTAGACATAGATTCAGTTGGATGACGGTCTATGTATTTTGCTGTAATGCACGCATGAAACACATAGTAATCTTTATGTCTTGCATATTCACTATAGTGCAGCCTTCATTTCTGTCAATTGCCCAGCTGTAATTTGTTCACCACACATGTTATTTATCTTTCACGGAGAGACACCACTAGTGAAATGTGGACCCTGGTCCCTTTTCGTCATACTGATAAAACACCTACTGCTTTCATACTTCTTTCATACTATTCCTACTGTTTTCCTATTGTTTTCCACACCATACGTTTAACCTCTTTGTGTTCAGCAAAACCGGTGAGATTGACAACCTCACTGCTTCGTTGGGGCAAAGTGATTTGATTGTGTTGTGTAGGTTCCACGGTGCTGTCGAACCGGTAGTGCGCCCTGCCATCTCAGCTGCTTCAACCATCTGAAGTTACTCCTTCCTCCTACTGGTCGATTCAACCTTGGTTTCATTCCGCGGGAACCTTGCTGCTGCACTCTTCATACCCTCCTCTTGGGGTCTCCCAACGAACATGTGTTCACACCCATCAAGCAATTTTCTGGCGCCGTTGCCTGGGGAGGACGAGAATTTCTGCAAGGGGAGCCTCTCACTTCCAATCTCTTTTCTTTGTTTTTGTTTTGCTTAGTTTATTCTATTTTGTCTTGTTTGCTTCTCTTTATCAAAAACACACAAAAAATTAGTTCTGGTTCTAGCTCTAGTTTTATTCTTGTTTTTAGTCTTGCTAAAATGACTACTCCTGAGAACACGAAGTTGTGTGACTTTAGTAGCACCAACAACAATGTGATGAGGACATCCCTAGTACATTACCACTTAAACAATATGAAGTGAGACTTGGACCTATGACAAGATCAAGGACCAAGCTACTAGCAACAGGTGAATTCACTCCTCATAGATTATGATGTTTGTGATAATGAGAATTTTATACTGCGTAAGTCTATGCATTTATGTATGATCAGGTTTATTGATAACACAAACATGGATGAAGAAAACAACCAAGAGGAGCTGGAAAACAACATGGAGATGCTGGAAAACAAGATTACAAGTGGTGAAAACAAATGTACCATGGTGAAAACAAGATTACAAGATTGTGAAAACGAGACTACCATGGTGAAAACAAATGTACAAGATGGTGACAACAATCATGCAAGTCTGGAAAACAATTATTAGTTGGTTATTTCACACTTAGGGAGATGGAAAACATGAGGAGGGAGCCCCATTGAATATCAGTGCTCCATATAGAAATCCTACTCATAGTAGGTATGGTTTGTATACCATATTTGGCCGCACCCCCGAAAGTGGGTCGGTTTGTATCCTCTCTTAGAGTCCAATTAGGAGTCCTAGTCCAAGAGGGATTGATGCTTGCGCAAGGAACCCCTTGTGGCCGCACCCCTCCCTCTTATATACTCCCCTCCTGCGAGTTGTGGAGATTAGATCTAGTTTAAACCAAAGAAACCCTAGCCTTGAGATTGTATTGCTGCTCAGCATTCATCTTGAAGTATTACCAAGTCAAAGTTGCATGATATCTTGTTATTCCATTGGGAATAGGGGGATATAGGACCACTTGTGATCATTGATTACTTGTGCAAGAGTGTGTAGTTGAGAATATCCAAAGGGCTTGATTGTTGTTGCATCTGGCAACAGGGGTGATCCAAGTGAGAGGTCTCAGTGTAGCACTAGTTATCACAAAATCCAGAAAATCCACAAAAAGAGAGAGAAGCTCATTGAGAAGATTGGGCCACCCCATATCATCTTGGTATCAGATTCTCAGGTTTACTTGGTGAGCAAATTTATCTTTAGTCTAGTTATTTTATTTCCTATGCAGAAAAAGCCAAAAATATTAGGTTTAGATTTTGCCAGAGCCTAGATCAACACCAAATTGCTACTCTAATTGTTGTTTCTTGTGTATTTGTGTTCCTGTTTTTCTGTTTTAGTTTTCATATATTAGGGCTAGGGTTCATCTAGTTCTTATTTTCTGTTTCTATATCGAAAAACTCCATAAAAATATAGTTGGTGTTGTGTGTTATCTCTCGGGATTCAAGACCTACAACTTGGTTTGGCAAGTTGATTTTGATCTCGGGTTGATCCTTGCTTTGCTCGAAAAATTCCAATCACATATACCCACGGGTTCCTAGCCATACTCGGATTCCAATCGTTTGCTGCCGCGGTACAAAAATTGCCAAAACGCTGCCGCGCCCCACTCCTAGATACTATTGGATTTCTGTCGTGCGTCGGTTTTCGCGCAGAATCTCTGCCGCCGCTGCCGTACGTGCACTGCTCCTAGCTCCACTCGGACTCCACCACGCGCCCATAAAAACTCCACCGCGCTCCACAACCGCAACACACACCGCAACACCCGTGCACTGCCGTGCAGCATTTTTCGCACCAAAGCGCTGCCGTACGGCACGATTTCGACCGTTTCTCTGCCGTGAGCAAATTTGCTGCTGTGAGTTCGTTTAACTCAGTTTTTCTTAGTTTTTCTTTTGTTTTTCTCCTGTTTATCTCTAGGTTCTTGTTCTGATCTTTGATAAGCCTTAGCCAAAGCCTTTCTATAGCAAATATTAGGTACCAAAACCCATAAGACTAGATGTTTAATTGCTCTACAGGCTGCTCAATTTGATCAATTTTCTATCCACTTGTCTATTTTTCATTTATTTGTTGCTCCTAGTTGATTCAAAGGCCATTGAAAAATCAAAACAATAGAGAAAAAGGAAAAAGTATAAAAAAATAGAAAGAAAGAAAAATCAAAAAGAGGTCGTACCATATTATCACTAGTGGAGGATTTTCATATTGGATATTTGTGTGGACAATTGAGCAATCTTGTGCCTGTTTTCATAGAGTATTTGCTAGTGTCTTCCTAGTTCTTGAAATATCTCTTCAATATAAATGCTAAGCCACATTTGTCTCCAATTGTGAGTGTGTTCCTTTAGTATTTTTCATCACATTAGACAGTGCATTGAAGTTGTATTTTTGGTGTTGTTAGGATTCCCAACCAAGCCCCACCAAAAACCATGTTTGCATTGTGATACTTGATAGCCTGGTTATTCTCTTCTCACACTTGACACAGTTTTCATTGGTTCTTGTTGGTAAGGCAATCCTATTCACCTTGGAACAGTAAGTGAAGCACTTCTTTGCTGGTTTGAGTGAGTTGTGAGAGAGCACCACAACCCATTGATTATTTTGTTTTCACTAACATATTAATCATGAGTTCTGCTAGTGAAAATGATCCTATACAGGATAACAAGGAGGAAGCTGATTTGATGCCTAAGTTCAAGACTGGTGAGGACATATGTACATGGGCAGATTTCAATACTTTTTGAGGAGGAGTTGCTAATAGAATTGAGCAAAGAATTGAGAAGAAAATTGAACAATATGATGATATAATTAGAGAGGATTTGAAAGAGATGAGGGAAGCACAAACGGAAGCTGCTACTAAAGAATACGTGTGTGTTCTTCAAGAGGCTGTGACTAATCTCACAAGGGAAGTTGCCAATTTATTAACACAATTACAACAAAGAGCTAACAATGCTCATTTGACTGCTGATCATGATGATGGCCGAGCCATTGCATATGGAGGCCATGGGAATTTTGCTGCTGGAAGAGTACCTATGGGATAAAATCATAGAGAGGATGATGTCCTTGGGAAGCCTAAATTCTTTATCCCTTCTCTCACATGTGATAATGACGATGTTGAGGAGTACTTGATGTGGGAATTGAAGATGGAAAAGCTATGGAGATTGCATGAGTACACTGATGAGAGAAAAATCAGGATTTGATGGATATGTCCTCTTGTGGTGGGATGGCATCATAAGGATGAGATAAACACAAAATCAACCAGAAATTACTACTTGGGCTGAGATGAAACAACTCATGACAGATAGGTTTGTTCCAACAAATTATATGAGGACTCTATATGACAAATTACATCATTTGAAACAAGGAACAAATTATGTGGATCAATATTACAAAGAGATGGAATTAGTGCTACAAAGGGCTCGGGTTGTGGAAGCAAATGAGCAAACAATGCAAAGATTTCTCTCCGGATTACAATTCAAAATTAGATGCATTGTGAGACATGTTCAATATAGCACCATGAAAGAATTATTACATCAAGCTAGAGAGGCCAAAAAGAGATTGGTCGAGGAGGTTTCTATGGCGCCAAGGAGACTTTTCCCACAAAGATCTTCTTCTTCAACACCTACTACACCTCAAACCTCACAAATTCGGGCTAGTACTTCATCTAAACCCGAGACAAGCATTACCACTCCTAAGAAAACAGCCCAACCAGCAGCTAGTGCAAGTGGTTCTACTCAATCAACAACAAGAAATAGAGACATGCCATGCCATACTTATGGAGGAAGAGGGCACTTTAAGAGAGATTGTCCTAACAAGAAAATTATGGTGATCAATGTTGATGAGGAGTATGCGACTTGATATGATGCTGATCCTAATGAGGAAGATACATATGATGGTCCTCTTAATGACTTTGCTACAAATTATCCTACCATTTTTGCACCAAAGCATTGAGTATTGTTCCTAGTGATGAGAGCCAAAGATGCAATCTATTTCAAACCAAAGAAATTGTTGGTCCTCAAATGGCTTGTAAGGTGATCATTGATGGAGGAACTTGCAGAAATTTGGCAAGCAAGGAGTTATGTGCAAAGCTCAGATTGAGATCTAGTCCACTCCCACATCCATATTATATTGGATGGCTAAATGACAAGGAAGAAATTAGAGTATGCCAAGTGGTGAGAGTGGAATTTCAGATTGGACCATACAAAGATACAATTGAGTGTGATGTGGTTCCCATGTCAGTTTGTCACCTATTACATGGAAGACATTGGCAATTTGATAAGAAGGTTACACACAATGGGAGAGCAAACACATACCAATTGAATTGGAAGAATAAGGATATTATCTTGAGGCCTATCACACCACAACAGATTGTGAATGAATCAAGACAAAAAACAGAAGTGAATCTAGAGAGGGAGAGTAAGAGGGATCAAAAGAGTGAAAAGACAACTTCTGTGAGTGAAAAGAAGCCTAGGCCGAGTGATAAAAGTAAGGGAGTGAGCCTCTTGACAATGTTAGCCACCAAAGAATACTTCAGAGAGTTTGGAAAGGATCCTAGCTTAATACCTATAGTGCTCATGCACAAGGGGGAAATTTTGGTTTCTAATGACATGACTCCTCTTTCTATTGGTGTTTCTAACATTTTGCAATAATTTGATGATGTTTTTCTAGAACAAGTACCCTCGGGATTGCCACCATTGAGAGGGATTGAGCACCAAATTGATTTAATTCCTGGATCATCATTACCAAACCGAGCTCCCTATAGGACAAATCCCCAAGAAACAAAGGAAATTCAGAAATAAGTACAAGAGCTTCTTGACAAAGGTTATATTCGAATAAGCTTATCTCCTTGTGTTGTTCCTATTATTTTAGTTCCTAATAAATATGTTACTTGGCGCATGTGTGTAGATTGTAGAGCAATTAACAACATCACTATTCGTTATCGTCATCCTATACCACCTTTGGAAGACATGTTACATGAATTAAGTGGTGCTGCTGTTTTCTCTAAAATTGATTTGCATAGTGGTTATCATCAAAGAAGAATGAAAGAAGGGGATGAGTGGAAAACATCCTTTAAAACAAAATTTGGTTTATATGAGTGGTTAGTAATGCCTTTTGCGTTAACTAATGCACCTAGTACTTTTATGAGATTAATGAACCATGTTTTGAGAGATTTTATTGGCAAATTTGTGGTTGTTTACTTTGATGATATTCTCATATATATCCACAATGAACATGAACACATTGATCATATTAGACAAGTCTTGCATGTGCTAAGAGAAAATAAATTGTATGGAAATTTAGAGAAGTGAACTTTTTGCAAAGATAAGGTCATATTTCTTGGATATGTTGTTTCTAAAAATGGGATAGAAGTGGATGAATCTAAAATTGAAGAAATTAAAAATTGGCCAATTCCCATGAATGTGAGTCAAGTAAGAAATTTTAATGGACTAGCTGGATTTTATAGAAGATTTGTGAAATATTTTAGTACTATTGCTGCCCCTTTGAATGATTTGACTAAGAAAGGTGTGAATTTCGAGTGGGGGTTGATCAAGATATTGCTTTTGATACTTTGAAAAATAAGTTGATTTCGGCCCCATTATTGATACTACCAAATTTTAATAAACAATTTGAGATTGAATGTGAAGCTAGTGGCATAGGTATTGGAGGTGTGTTAATACAAGATAAGAAACCAATTGCTTATTTTTCTGAAAAATACATGGAGCACAATTGAATTATTCTGGCTATGATAAAGAATTGTATGCACTTGTTAGAGTTCTTGAGGTTTGGAAACATTATTTGTGGCCAAAAGAATTTATTATACATTCTGATCATGAGGCATTGAATTTTTTAAAGAATCAATCCAATCTTAATAAGAGTCATGCTAAATGGGTAGAATTTATTTAATCTTTCCCATAAATTATTAAACATAAGAAAGGATTAGATAATGTGGTTGCTGATGCTTTGTCTAGAAAAAATATGCTAGTCACTAAATTGGATGTTCAAGTTTTGGGTTTGGAAGAACTAAAGCCACTATATGCTCAAGATAAAGAATTTTTTACACCCTATACTAAATGTTCTAATGTGAAGGCTTGGGATAAATATCATATACATGATGGATTTTTGTTTAGAGCTAACAAATTATGTATTCCCGAGTGTTCTTTGCGTTTGATGTTATTGCAGGAATCTCATAGTGTTGGACTAATGGGACACTTTGGACGTGAGAAAACATTGCTTATGTTGGCTGAAATGTTTTATTGGGCACATATGAGGAGGGATGTTTATAGATTTGTGCAAAGGTGCATCACTTGCAATAAATCCAAGTCCAAATTGAATCCCCACGAATTGTATACTCCTTTTCCTACACGAACTATACCATGGGAAGATATAAGTATGGATTTTGTGCTAGGCTTGCCAAGAACAAAAAGGGGACATGATTCAATATTTGTGGTAGTGGACAGATTTTCTAAGATGTCACACTTCATTGCTTTCCACAAGAGTGATGATGCTTCCCACATTGCTAATCTCTTCTTTAAAGAGATAGTAAGATTGCATGGAGTACCAAGGACTATTGTTTCTGATAGAGATGTGAAGTTTATGAGCTACTTTTGGAAAACACTATGGGGGAAGCTAGGAACAAAATTGCTAGTTTCAACAACATGTCACCCTCAAACAGATGGACAAACCGAGGTGGTGAATAGGACATTTTCAACATTATTGAGGACTATGATCAAGAAATATTAGAAGGAGTGGGAGGATTGTTTGCCACATGTGGAATTTTCATATAATAGAGCTGTGCATTCAACTACTCAACTATGCCCTTTCGAGGTGGTTTATGGATTCAAACCCACTACACCACTTGATTTGCTACCACTTACTATTCAAGAGAGAACAAATATGGAGGCATCAAAGAGAGCTGATTTTGTGAATAAAATACATGAGAAGACAATGGATGTTATCGAGAAGAAAAGGAAGTATGTTTCTCAAAGGATGAATAAGAAGACAAAGGAGGTTATTTTTCAATAAGGAGATTTGGTATGGGTACATTTTCGGAACGACATATTTCCCAAGCTTAGAAAGTCCAAGTTATTTCCTCGAGCTCCTGGTCCTTATAAAGTGCTTGCCAAGATAAATGACAATGCTTACAAGATAGACCTTCTAATTGATGAGTTTGGAGTGAGAAATTCCTTCAATGTTGCTGATTTGACACCATATCATGGAGAGAATCTTGATGTGGAAATCAAGGCTTTTCAAGAGGGGGGATGATGAGGACATCCCTAGTACATTTCCACTTAAATAAGATGAAGTGATACTTGGACCTATGACAAGATCAAGGACCAAGCTACTAGAACAACATGTGAATTCACTCCTCATAGATTATGATGTTTTTGATAATGAGAATTTTATACTGCCAAAGTCTATGCATTTATGTATTATCAGGTTTATTGATAACACAAACATGGATGAAGAAAACAACCAAGAGGAGCTGGAAAACAACATGGAGATGCTGGAAAACAAGATTACAAGTGGTGAAAACAAATGTACCATGGTGAAAACAAGATTACAAGATGGTGAAAACAAGACTACCATGGTGAAAACAAATGTACAAGATGGTGAAAACAATCATGCAAGTGTGGAAAACAAATTTTAGTTTGTTATTTCACACTTAGGGAGATGGAAAACATGAGGAGAGCGCCCTATTGAATATCAATGCGCCATATAGAAATCCTACTCATAGTAGGTATGTTTTGAATACCATATTTGGCCGCACCCACTAAACTGGGTCGGTTTGTATCCTCTCTTAGAGTCCAATTAGGAGTCCTAGTCCAAGAGGGATTGATGCTTGTGCAAGGAACCCCTGTGGCCGCACCCCTCCCTCTTATATACTCCCCTCCTACGAGTTGTGGAGATTAGATCTAGTTCAAACCAAAGAAACCCTAGCCTTGAGATTGTATTGCTGTTAAGCATTCATCTTGAAGTATTACCAAGTCAAAGTTGCATGATATCTTGTTATTACATTGGGAATAGGGGGATACAGGACCACTTGTGATCATTGATTACTTGTGCAAGACTGTGTAGTTGAGAATATCCAAAGGGGTTGATTGTTGTTGCATCTGGCAACAGGGGTCATCCAAGTGAGAGGTCTCAGTGTAGCACTAGTTATCACAAAATCCAGAAAATCCATAAAAAGAGAGAGAAGCTCATTTAGAAGATTGGGCCACCCCATATCATAATGATTTCATTATCACAACTATTTATCCACCTACTCCTACTACTGATTTTTATGAGATAAAGCTTTGCTTGTTAAACCTTGTTATGAGAGAGAAATTTTCTGGTGTTAGTATTGATGATGCTGCTGCCCATCTTAATAATTTTGTTGAACTATGTGAGATGCAAAAATATAAAGATATAGATGGATATATTATTAAACAGAAATTGTTTCCTTTCTCTTTGAGAGGAAGAGCTAAAGAATGGTTGTTGTCTTCGTCTATAAATAGTATTGATTCTTGGACTAAGTGTAAAGATGCTTTCATTGGAAAATATTATCCTCCTGCTAAGATTATATCTTTAAGAAGTAGCATTATGAATTTTAAGCAACTTGATAATTAGCATGTTGATAAATCTTGGGAAATAATGAAATCTTTAGTAAAGAATTGTCCCACTCATGGACTGACTACTTGGATCATCATCCAAACCTTCTATGCAAGTCTGAATTTTTCTTCAACAAACCTTCTGGATTCAGCTGCTGGAGGAACCGTTATGTGCATGAATTTGGGGGAAGCGACAAAGCTTCTTTATGATACGATGATAAATTATTCTGAGTGGCACACTGGTAAGAAGGTAAATTCTGTTGAAGAAACCTCCTCTTTGAATGAAAGACTTGATGCTATTATGTCTATGCTTGTGAATGGCCATGCTCCTATTGATCCAAATAATGTTGCTTTAGCCTCTTTGGTTGCTCAAGAAGAGCATGTTGATATGAACTTCATTAAAAATAATAATTTCAACACCAATGCTTATAGGAATAATTTTGGTAGCAACAATTATAGGCCATATCCTTTTAATGGTGGTAATAATGATAGAACTGGAATGTCTAATGAAAGAGCCACTAAATAATCTATGCAAAAACAATATGAGCAAAATAAACGTTTTAATAAAACCATGGAGGAACAATCTGCTATGTTAAGAAATATCAGCTATCAACTTGAAAGTTTAAATAGAGAAATATCTGGGTTGCAAGTTAGAACTACTCATGCTGAAAACTTCTATTTCATCCATGTCTAAAGCTCAATCTTCTTTGATTAATAAAATGACTGCTAAAACTGAAACCATAGATGAGAATCCTTTTTTCTGCTACCAATGCCATCCAAATTTGAATTGATGATAATGTTAGGATGTTAGCTGAATTGCGTGCTGGATGGGAAAGAGAAGATGAAATAGCTAGAAAGAATAATGTAGCTAATGTTTGCACCATTACCACCACTATTAAAAATCAAGCCTCTTATGTTAGAAAACCTTCCACTATCAATGGTAAAGTAATTGGTGTTGAAAACACTCCCACTTCTGCTACTAAATATGCAAACTGTCTGAAACTGCTAAAAATGTTCCTGATAAAAGTGATGAAATTTTTAGAAACATGGGAGACAATGGTACCATTTTCTTTGATAAAACGATCTTGACTTTGATGATTGCAACATAACTGAAGTGATTCAGTTCTTACAAAATCTTGCTAGTTGTCCTAATGCTACTGCTATGAACATGGCATTCACAAAACATATTACAAATGCTCTCATGCAAATTAGAGAGGATGAATTAAGATCTGAAGCCTCTATCCCTAGGAAGCTAGATGATGGTTGGGAACCTATTATTAAAATGAAAGCAAATGATTTTGATTGTAATGCTCTATGTGATCTTGGTGCTAGTATCTCTGTTATGCCCAGGAAACTCTATGATATTCTTGATTTACCACCATTGGAACCTTGTTATTTGGATATTCGTCTTATTGATAATGTTAGAAAGAGACCTTTGGGGAGAGTTGATGATGTTCTTATCATGGTTAATAATACTCTTGTCCCTGCTTATTTTGTTGTATTGAATATTGAATGCAATGCTTCTTGTCCAATTGTTTTGGGAAGACATTTTCTTAGAACTGTTGGTTCTGTTATTGATATGAAAGAAGGGAATATTAAATTTCAGTTCCTACTCAAGAAAGTATGGAACACTTTCCTAGAAAGATATTGAAGTTGCCATTTGATTCTGTTATTTGAAAAAGTTACAATTTGGATGCTTCTTCACTTGAAAATACTTGATTCCACTTTTCTGTGCCTAGCTAAAAGGCGTTAAAGAAAAGCACTTCTTGGGAGATAACCCATGGTTTTATTTTTGCTTTATTTTTCTCTGTTTTCTTGGGAGTCAAGGGGTTGTATACTTCTGTAGAAACTCCTCTATATCTTTATTTACATTTTTTTAGTAGTGCCAAGTACGTTTTCTAACGAGAGTTGGAGTTTATTTTCGGATTTCCGCACAGGAAACATATTTCTGATGTCCATCGTAAAAAATCGTATAAATCATAGAAAATCAGAATAACCTAAATTTTCTTGTGCTCATTCCTCGGCTAATTTCGCAAATTTTTTGTTCTTTAAGTGTTTCGATCTGAGCAACATAAGTGCCTCGCAAAAAATCGTCTTTACAGACTGTTCTGTTTTGACAGATTCTGCCATTTTTCTTTCATTTGCTCTTTTGCGATGTCAAGTGGATTTCTTTGCTTCACGAAACATTAGTGGCTGTAGCTAATGTTAAAAGTAGCAATATCACTTGTTTCATTCAGAACCCATGGATTTTTTATTTTTGCACTAACACTCCAATGCGAATTACTATTTGAGTGTGGTGTGAAGGAAGTTTTCAATGGTCAAGAGAAGAGGTGATATATGTGATCAACAAGAGTGCAAGGTCAAAGCTTGGGGAGGCCCTAGTGGTTCATCCAAGCATATTTTAAGACGACTCAAGCATCCAAGCTTGGGGATTCCCAAGTCATCCCCTTCTTCATCAACTATCTATCATGTCACTTCTCGTGAAAATATATTTTTATTCGGCCACATCATATGAAGTTTACTTGGAGCGTATGTTTGTTTTTATTTTGTTTTCTTTCGTTTTCCTTTGTTTTATTTTGTTTTCCTTGTGGCAATAATATAGTTGGATCCTAACATTCTTTGTTTGGGAGAGAGACACACTCTGCTTTTTCGTTCTGAGGGACTTACAATTGCTCTTTTCACGGGCGAAGAGAATCCATGTGTCTTGCTGTTGTGCGTAGCTTTGAACAATTCAAAGGCATCTTCCCCCATATCGCAGCAAACCTTGTAGCTATGAGAACCTGTGGCGCTATGGAACTAGATGGCCTGTCTGCTTTGCCTGGCTTTCATACAAGCCATCTACATAAACGAAGTATGAACTGATTATACACAGTCCAGGTTATGGAATAGAAACAGTGGCAAGGTAGAGTGAATAAGGACAATACCTGTTTCGTGACTGAGGACCAGTTATCGACTAGCCTGCACCATTCTGCTTCTCTCATGTGTCGAACTGCATCAGGAGGCATTCGTACAAGTCTACTCTTGTCTCTAACGTTGTCAAAAATTTCTTGCTTCAGAATATGACATCTTTGTCTTGTACAGTTCTTGAGATGCACCATAAGAGATTGACGAATAACAGGGTCTCTGGGGTTCAGATGAAACTTTGACTGAAACAAAAGAAAGAGCACTTTTCAGTTATATGAACAGCAATGGAATGAACTGGAAGGTTGGGATACAAAACTTACAGACACATGGCCGTGGTAGGACAAAAATATATCTTCCCTTCCCTTGTACTCTTTGAAATGGGGGAAGATAGGAACAGTGTGCTTCACAGCTAATGAACAGGCAGTAGCATACATGGCAACAACCTTTGGGTCCACTGGCCTTGTCTTTCCCAGAGGAATAACAATTCTGATCCTGTTTCCTTTGGACATGTTTCTTCTCCTCCCAGCCGCACCACTCGAAACAATGTCTTCACATGGGTAATGTATAGAAATTGTGGCATTGCTAGAGTTGGTATTCTGCATTTTGGATTTCCCTCCGCATATGGCCCCTCGTAGAGCATGCAATCTCTGTGATATGTCATCTTGCTCTTTGTTGCAGGCACCTTGCTCCTCGACTTGGGAACCTTGCCCCTCGCCTAGGAATGGTGGCAGCTCGCCTTGCACACCTGGCAGCTCATCGTAGGGAGGTACCTGCTCACATTGGGCGGCTACCTCCTCACGCCGGTCAGCCTCCTCCTTCTGTTGGGCAGCTTCCAGCTGGCCATGGCAAAGTGCCTGCTCGCCTTGGGCAGTTTCCTGCTCGCCTTGGGGAGCTGCCTCATCGACTTGGACCACTGGTCGTCTGAGTTCGTCATCTGCATACGGATCGACATGGGCAACTGCATGCTCGCGATGGGCCTTGCGCGCTTGCATTTACAACCATGTCCACCAGGAGGCATCTTTGTCCTACTAGATGTACTCTTGACTTTCATGTTCCTAAGCTGAATGGTTCATATGTACCAAATCAACTAGGATAGTAGCAAAAATACATGGCAGAACAGTAATTAAGCCAGCAGTTCCACACAACATAAGTACCTTTATTGTTGAGCTATGATGCAAGGAATGCCTTATCAAGATGGTGGACATGGTATAAATGGAAATAAATAGCTTACACTATAAGTCTAGAATTGAAGATTTATGCCAATAAATGAAAATAAATAGCGCATACATGTTCTTGACAAATAGCCTAATCTTTCATTGGGATGTGACAACATAGAGTTAGAAAATCTTAGTGATGTAATTCGCTGTTTGACCATATCATATTAGTAATCTAATTTGTGGACCTAAGTATGATAGGATTGCAGGAGAAGTGATCTTAAGCTTTATACAAGCTTGAAAATAAGCAAACTCTGACCAAAGGAACTTGACGGCTACCAGGCAGGCGAGGTGGCAGATCTTGAGGATGACCTCGATGGCGAGGTGGCAGATCTTGACGATGACCTGGACGGAGAGGTATCAAATCTAGACGGCGAGGTGGCAGATCTGGATGACGTCCTGGATAGAGAGGTGGAAGCCCGGAAAGGCGAGCTGAGCGGCGGGGTGGACGACCGGGGACGGCAAGGTGGAAGCCCGGGAAGGCAAGCTGCTCGACGAGGTGGAAGACCAGGGACAACTAGGTGGAAGCCCGGGAAGGCGAGCTACAGGGCGAGGTGGAAGGCCGGGGCGGAGTAGAGGTTTAGGAGGAAAGGGGGATTTCAGACAAGAAGAGGAGGGGAAATTTCGGCGAGGGCGCAGATAAGAGGGAAAGGTTCGAAATTTAGGGCGGCATAGGCGGCAAAGTTTTTGGTCGATAATTTGGGTGGGCGGCGCGAATTTTTTTGCGCCCGCCAGATTTTGGTACATTGGCTGGAGAACATTGCTGGCCGTTGGATACATGTTAGATGGCCTAAAAAGATAACCATTATTGAAATATGTTATTTAAGGATAATGGGAAGACATCTATAAATTACTGACATAAACTGTTACTAATAAATAAATTACCCTACCATTGTCTTGGGTGTTCCATGAGCCTAACCTAACAGAACCAAACAATTGGTTCCACTTTGCTACCCCTTTTCCGGCTCACGTAGAGGGGCCAAAACGCCAGTTCCATCTTTTTCCCTAGCGGGGCTATGGTTTCTCCGGAGAGGGGGCTTTGGAACGTCTGAATGCCACCACAACACATGGTATGACATAATATGTGTGTTAGAGTGTGGCATGGGTCTTGGATTCCCAAGATTCCCTCGCTCTTTGTGCTAGGGTTTCACCGGCGTCGTATTCTGTCACATCCCTGTTTTTAAGCACTTGTATAATAGTATTTTAGCAAGTCTCTTAAGACCTTTGTAATGCAATTAAGTGGACAACATGTTGTGTACTGATGTTTATCTATGCAATATTAGTGGTGTGTTTCTTTTCACTCACTTGAGGAGTTTTTCTCCTAAGAAACACATTGCTTTATAATTGTTTTCCCATGTTTTCCACTAAGGCTCTTATGAGATTATTTTTCAAGACTTGAGGTGACCCTTTGTTTCAACTTGAAAATGTGTTATTAATGTTTAGGAATCATCTTGAACTTGAAATAAAATTAATTGGAAAAGATTCCATTAGATTTTCCAATATAATTCTTGCCCTGAAAAACAGCCAAGTAGCTGTTTTCAACCCTTGTTTTCCATCACAAGGATTATCCAATTAGGGTTTTTCTTTGATCAAAACTACTCTCTGATATGAGTACAACAAAACTACACTCTTGGAAAAACCTACAAAGAAAATTAACACACAATGCCAAGATGGTTTTTGAGCCATCTTGTTAAGACAGAAATTGAGCATTTTAAAAACAGAGAATGTACCTACTTTGCCATTTATTTTCAGAGCCATAAACCCATCATTTTTCAAATCAAATGGTTGGATATGAAACTTGGATAGTTGTTCTTTGTTGAGCATTTTAAATCACTCATTTTAGAGCTGGTTTGCTTGGTGAAAACAAGCCCAACTTTTGCTATCTCTGTCTGCTGTTTCCAGCACTTAGAAAAATTCAGAGAAACTGTCTAACTGAATTTTTCTGACAGAACAGTGGATACACTTTTGGACTTAATGTTTTTAGCTTTTGTGCACTGATCCAAGCCAGGCCACCTTGCCAATTCGAAAACCATGTTAATAACCTTCTAGAAGGTGGCATTGGATCCTACTTTGGCTGACCAGGGAGGGAGAAAACTGAGGTGGCATTTGACTAATGTGTGATGTCATTAGAGTGGTTGAAATAGTGTTTTTCCTTCTCTTTTACCCATACCTTGACCCTTGCTGTGGCCTAGCTCACCAATTGGTACTTGCTTGACCCCTAGGCACCAATAGGAACCATTGCCAGCCGTGGAGAACCCCCAAGGGGCAAGGGCATGCCCATGCCATGCCAACCCGAGCCCTCCCCCTTTGACTCGTGCCTACATAGCCCTAGAGGCCTATCCCTCTCGCCACAGCACTCTCCTCGCCGCACTCAACCACCCCATAGCCCTCTCGCTTGCTCACTCGCTCTCTGCGAGCGAGGCGAGCCGCGCCCATTCCCAGGCCGAACAGATCGGGCTCGAGGTGGCAGCCGCGATCACCGCACCTCCCACCCTCGTTTCTTTTCCTTTGCGACCCCCTGGAGCTAGCGCACCTCCCTGACATCCTCCTGCCCCCTCTCGCTTGCAGGTTCATCGCCGTCGTCCTCGGAGCCGCCGCGGGACGCCGTCGAGCCGCCGCAGCGCACACTCGTCGCCATCGCCCGAAACCGCGCCACGGCAACGCCCAAGCCACCCTCCTTCGACCCCGCACCGTCCCTTTGCTTCTCGCGAGCCCGAGGTGAGCAAATCCCCGTGCCCGTGAGGTGTTCGTCCGCGGTTAAGAGAGAGAGAGAGAGGAGTGACGCGGGGAGGAAGAAAGAACGGGAACCGTCGATCTGCGAATCGACGACCCCCTTTGAACCGTGCATTTCGCGCGCGCGCGCGTGCTGGCGGGCTGCGCCCCGCGTTAACTGGGCCGCGCGCTGCGGATCTGGCCCGTTGGGCAGTTTTAGGTTAAAAACAAAAATACTTTTTTTTCTGGCAGAATAATTTAGGTGTTAGCTTTAGGCTTAGAAATGGTAGCATATAAATTTATTTTGCCTTGCAAAGTCTTGTACTCGTAGCCATACAAAATTGCAATCATATCCCACTGGCAGAAACTTGTTTTGAGTTTTTATGATTTTTCTAAAAATCATATGCCAGACAGTACCCTAAAAATTGAAATGAATAGAACTTCAAAAATACAAAACATTTTTGAGCAAACTCAACTGTTTTGGAAAGCCCTTTCAAATACCTACCAGTAGAATTTTAGTTTGCATCAAGGTGAGTTGCCATTTGGAAATGCCATCCATTTTGGTAAAACATCAGTGGGCTATTCCATGATTTTTAGAGGGAGTTTGGGATATTATTTTTGAGTGAGGCAAGTTGGAGAAGCTTTGTAGTGATAAGGACTATCACATCCTAGAAGGATTTACTTTTTAGAGCAACAGAAAAATTTAGAGAGACAGAACAAGTTTTGGCTATTTTCTGCCTAAATTTTAATTCTAGATCTTGCCTTATATGTTACTTTTGTGAGTTGAAAATGATGTGATCTTGCTTGTTATGTTGTTTTCCATTGTGGTTATGATGTATACAAGTTATATGAGCATGTTAGAATAAATGGTTTGAATGGTAGCATTTTAGAACTAGTTTTCCATGCTTATGTCTTGCTAATAGCTAGATTTTTATGTATGTTTTGAGTAGATATTTAAATGAATCTTTAGGCTAGTTGCTAGATTGTTTTCCATGGAACCAGTACCACTTAGGTGCTGTTAGTTTGTTTATAACACCTCTGGATGCTTGATGCTTGTGGTTGAAATAGGTTTAAAATAGAAATGCTTAAGGACTAGATTTCACACTAGAATACTCATGTATGTTTTTGTGTCTTGTTTTCCACTAGGGAAAATTATGACTCTTTAGTATTGAAACCAGAGGATGAAAAGTACTTGTGGCAGTATTTCCTTAGGGTTTTCACCTCTGGTATATTTCCTATTAAATAGCACAAAAGCATGAGTAGCACTTGGGTGACTAGAAATAGATCTCCTCACATGTGTAGCTTTTTAAGCATATTTATCCTTGTTTCCTAGCTATGTTTTTATGTTATTTTTGTGAGATCCAGTAGCATTTATGGTGCTGGTTAGAGGGGTATTTTGCCTCTGAAAGCTTGCACACTTGTGCATAACATTAGCTAGTATAGTCTAAAATAGTCTAGTAGTTTCCTAAATTTTCTACTAGTATGAGTAGGAATTTTTGGGTGTTTGGTTGTTGTTTTTAGCACTTTTATAAAAGTGACCAGAGGCTTATTAACCTCTTGGTGAGCATATTTACTAGTGGAACACCCACTGGTATGTTTGCCTCATAGTGGAAAATAGGTTGACTTGTTGTCATGAGCTTATTTCACTACTTGAGTAATTTAGCAAATTATGTGTGCTAGCCATAGGATTTTTTTGTGGGAATTTTTAGGCATCAAAATGTGTTTTATGGGACACCCTACTGTCCAGTAGCATGTGCTATATCCCACTGGTCCACAATGTTCTTAACTAAGAATCATTGTTTTGGCCACACATAAGCACTAGGAAAAAGCAGATTTTCCAACTATAGTTTTTATGCCAATTTTTCTTTAGGGAAAAATTGAGAACTTTGGGTGGTACTTCTTGATTGCTTGCTGTATGTATTGCTTGTAGCATTGCTTGCCTTGCTTGGTTCTGAAAGTGTGTCTTTATTTCTTTTTACGACGTTAGAAAACGAGGAGGAAGGAATTGCTGAAGAAGGGTATTGCAACTCCTGTTACTTTCAGGACCAGGACCATCACTTGTACCAAGGCAAGCCATCCTAATGCTTGCTGTATCACTACTTATCATTATCTATCATGCATGCTTTTCACTTCTGAAGTTTTTACAAAACTATACCTTCAAAACTATTTTTGTGTGAATCCTATTACTACTATTAATACTACTAGTATAAGGACTCATAATCATAGTCAACTTGGTATTACCAAGCCCTTAGACACTAAATGGTATATAAATACCATACACCTACTTAAAACTTGAGTTCTTAAATGAACTAAATAAAATGTGTTTTTGTAAACAAATGCCTTATGGAAGGAAAACCCGGAGGAAGGGTGAGACCCTGTCTGCCGGAAGGATTGTTATGATGGGAATTTTTATGAGAAATGTTTACAAAAGACACATAACCTAGTCTTCGCTGGACAACCATTATCGTACTGCCACTTTACCCCAATATGGGTAGGGGCTTGATTAAAAACTTGTTAGGGTTAGTATATGTGCTATCTCAAAGGCTATAGGGGATTGGATCCTCCGAACCGAAATGTCGCTAGGAGTGAGTATACGGGACATCTAAAGTGTGGGATTAATTTTCCCTCCGGATGCAGCAGTTGGGTCTCCTGATTGAGCGGTGTGTGACATGGCTTGCCAGGGAGGGAAACCCCAATTGAAGAGATAGTCATGTACTAGCTTGTACAGAGTGGATAGTCAAGACCAGTTATCTGATGTTCTCATAGGTTGGGAACAGTCCATGGTTGTTTCATGGAAGACTCTGGATCTAGTGGAAATGTGTACACCTCTGCAGAGTAAAACTATTTCGAGATAGCCGCGTCCTCGGATATGGACGGTTGAATGGCCATGTAGCTAGTATTGTGTCAACTTTTCAAAAGAGGTTTTTGAAGGAAGGCTTTGGTACCTGAGAGGTACTATGGAGGAATGACTTGGTATCTGTGAGATACCGATGAGAAAGAAACTATTACTAAAAGTTTCTGAAAAGAAAAACTTTCTTTTCCAAAAGAATTATAAAACCTCCAAGATATGTGATATCTACGAGAGCAAAACTACATTATTTTAAATGAATTTGTTTTGCAAAGAGGTAAACTTGAAGAATCAACCATGGCAAATCTTTTATCTGTCATGGGTAGCTGAACCATATGTATGGCCTACCCACTCTACCAAATAAGCATGTAGGCATTATTGTAAGCTAATAAAGGATGTCTTGTTGAGTACATTCAAATGTACTCATTTGGTTTCGCCCCTGGTATCTACTTATCAGACTACGAGGAGCCACCTCAGGAGGAGTACTATGAGGAGGAGTTCTACGCTGATGGCCCTGCGAGTTAGGATCGTCTCCCAGTCAGCAGCCTGTAGGATGAGGCGTGACTCGGGTTCTACTACGCTATGCTTATCGTCTTCCGCTGTGTTTACTTTGAATGTCTGTCCTGCGTGACAGTTATCAAGAACTTGGTCATGTGACCATTTATGTAAGACTCTATATTCGTGTAATGGATGATGTATTCTGTATGCCAACTACGTATGTTGTTCACGACTGGTTCTTCTGGGATCGTGAATGAATGCATATGAGGGGTTCTGGACCTACCGGTCTGGGGCCTCTACAAAGTTGGTATCAGAGCCATCCTGACTCTAGGAGACCTTAGTTAGCATGGACGTTAGTGTATACTCCGATAATCTAAGTTACAAATAAAAGAAAAATTGGATATATGACTAAGTATAAAACTATTCCCTATATCCCACCACCTCTCTGGGTTAGACTCTACTTGCATTAAAGTTATTTCTTGCATGAACCTAAAACTTTGCACACTTGTATCTAACTTAAGCTACTTAAAATTTTGTGTAGATGGACGTGGACATCACCGTGGCTTTTCAGTTGGGACGTCCACGTGGCGAGTCTTTCCTTTTCGAGGAGAGGCTAGTATCTATGGCTACTGTGTTGGGACGGCCACTTCCGGAGCTGCGAGGAGGACTAGTTGTCGGGGCACCTCTGGAGGGAGACTGGTACGCGGAGGTCACTATCCGCGCACCTCTGGCTAGCCCGACAGTGGAGGCCTACGTGTACCGTGCTGTTGATCGTTCTTGGAACGAGGCTGCGGTGCGCGTGATACAGGAGTCAGTAGCACGTCTGGCGCACATCGGGGAGTATATGTTCATCGGTTCCCGGTTCGAGCTGATTGGGAGACGTGATGAGGATGGCATACCACTTCCTGTTGAGCCAGACTTTACCACTGTTGGTCCACACTTGGACGAGATGGAGATTCTGTTACACCGCACTCAGACCAGGCTAGACGACCAGCGTCTTGACACCCTCCACGGCATATTGGTGCACCAGACACTGATAGCCAAGACTGACGAGCTGAGGGCTGAGCTTCACGATAGCCAGGAGGAGAGTGGAGCTCTGGCTCAGCAGTTGTCCGAGTCGAGGGAGCAGTTGGAGGCTACTACCGCGAGGCACCGTGCCTTACGGAGGCAGCTGAGAGCCACCCGCCTTGGCCGTGCACGCCTCACCACTAGACTGACGGCCTTGGAGGGGGCTAACGCCGTTCTGCGCGGCAGGCTTCAGATAGCTCGTGATGACATAGCCACGAGAGACGCTGCCGTAGAGGAGCTGGAGGAGGAGGCCGCAGAGCTCCACAGGGAGATTGAGGATCTTCTGCCTATTGAGGATGTTCCCTCCGACTTAGAGGGGATGGATATGAGCGAGGCTAGCGAGCAGGATGATGATGACCTGTTTGACGAGGAGGAGGAGGACCCTGAGGAGCGTATCTTCGACGTTGGGGACATCGACGACTCTGTGTAGTCGCTGCTTTCTCACCCTTAGCACATGGTGCTGGTCTAGATACTAGTTAGGTATGCTAGATCGTTTTGCTAGATAGTTTGCTAGTAGTAGCCTTGCGATGACCCCACCAATCGCACCCCCTGTAGCTCGATGAAGCCTTCCTTGTATGATATGGCTTGTGATGTGTGTGTGTAATGAAAGGAACTCTGTTTAATTATGGTGATGAATGAAATGTTTGGCTTGGTTTTCTGTTGATTGTCACTACTTTGCGTTCATTTCATTCAAGTTTGCGACTGCCCCGCTCTTGTTTTTGAAACATATCGCTAGTATTCCTTTTGTTTAAATATTAAGGTACTGGGTTTTCAAAAACAAGAATTTATTTCTTAGACTTACACATGTTTCACTTCAGCATGGCACCCCGTCGCGAACCCCCACCGCCACCACCACCCACAGTGGAGGCGCTGTTGGCCCTACTGATGGAAGATCGCCAGGCCAGCCGAGATGAGAGTGCAGCTACCATTACCGCTCTGCAACAGCTAGCTGCTGCCGCCAACAATAATGGCAATGGCAATGGCAATGGTGCTCGCTCGAGGCTGAGAGACTTTCAGCACACCAACCCCCCAGTTTTCACCAGGATTGTGGAGCCTCTCGATGCTGACGACTGGCTCCGCACCATTGCAAACAAACTGGAAGTTGCCTCGGTTGATGAGAATGATAAGGTCCTGTTGGCCTCCCATTTTCTCGCTGGTCCTGCCAGGACTTGGTGGGAGACTACACGTGAGACTGTTGCTGCTGGTCACGTGTTCACCTGGGAGGAATTCTCTGCAAGGTTCCGCAAGTATCACATTCCCCAGGGAATGATGGCACTTATGCGGGAGAAGTTTCTGAATCTGAAGCAGGGAAGTATGCCGGTGTCTGAATACTGGGAGAATTTCACTACTCTGTCCCGGTATGCACAGGAGGATATTAATACTGATGCTAAGAAGAAGGAGAGGTTCTTAAATGGGCTGGATGATGAGCTCCAGTGCTCTCTAGTAGTAGTTCCATTCCAGGACATGGAGACTCTTGCTAATGCCGCTATGGTGCTGGAGCACAAGCGGAAATCTGCTGATGATAACCGCAAGAGGAAAATGACTGCTCATGGAGGACCTAGTGCTCAGAGGACTCGCAACACTCCGTATGCGAGGCCACCAACCCACAAGGCGCCTGCTTATGCACCCCGCCCCAGCCACAACTATGCACCAAGGCCCAACAACTACAACCACCCGGCACCGTATGCACCAAGGTACGGAGGAAACAGCTATGGTGGTAACCATGGTAATCACTCTGGAAATAATCATGGAAACCGCTATGGAGGTAACAATGGAGGAAATGGGAACCACCCCAACAATGCTCCCAAACCAAACCCAAGCTCAAAGCCTTCTGGAGGTTGCTTTGCCTGTGGAAAGGAGGGTCACTTCGCTCGCGATTGCCCCAACAAAGCTACTGCTCCAGCCCAGCCTGCTGCAACCAAGATGAACCATGGTCCTTCCACTGGACGACAGAATAGGATGAAGGGACACCTGAACCATATCAATGCTGCAGAAGCTCAGGAGGCACCAGACATGGTGATGGGTATGTTTCCTGTCAACTCGGTACCAGCCGCAGTACTGTTTGATTCTGGTGCATCACATTCCTTTGTCACTAAACCGTTTGCTGAGAAAAGTGGTATGAAGCATTCCCGTATGCACAACCCTATGTTAGTACAAATACCTGGGGATAGTACTAAAGCCAACCTAATTTGCAATGAGGTACCAGTAGAAATTCAAGGGAAAACTTTTCATGCTGATCTTATAGTACTGGGATCCAAAGGGATAGAAGTGGTACTCGGTATGAACTGGATGGCCAAGTATAAGGGAGTTATCGATTGCACTAAGAAATCTATTGAAATGATCTCTGAGGATGGGGAAAAGGTTGCGTACACTGCAACTCGACCCTCGTCACAAGTTCACTGCCACACTGGTATAGCCCAACCTGCCCTTGAGGAAGTCCCGGTAGTTTGTGAATACCCGGATGTTTTTCCTGAAGAATTACCCGGTATGCCCCCTGATCGGGATATCGAGTTTGTGATTGAGTTAGTGCCCGGAACTGGACCCATAGCACAGAAGCCGTATCGGATGAACCCGAAGGAATTAGATGAGTTGAAGACTCAACTGGAGGACATGTTAAGGAAGGGATTGATTCGCCCTAGTGCATCGCCCTGGGGATCTCCGATCATTTTTGTGGGAAAACGGGACGGTACCACTCGTTTATGTGTGGACTACCGCAAGTTAAATGATGTTACCATCAAGAACAAATACCCGTTGCCCAAAATTGAAGACTTGTTTGACCAGTTGAATGGGGCTGTAATCTTCTCCAAGATTGACCTTCGGACTGGTTATCATCAATTGAAAGTCCGTGACACTGATATCCCAAAGACTGCTTTCACCACTCGTTACGGGCTGTATGAATACACCGTAATGTCCTTTGGTCTAACCAATGCCCCTGCCTATTTCATGAATCTCATGAATAAGGTATTCATGGATTTTCTAGACAAGTTTGTCGTGGTGTTTATTGACGACATTCTTATATATTCGAGGAGTGAGGAAGAACACGAAGAACATCTGAGACTTGTGCTCGGAACACTTCGTGAGCATCAATTGTATGCTAAGTTTAGTAAATGTCAATTCTGGTTGACGGAAGTCGGATTTCTTGGACATGTAGTATCTGCGGGAGGAATATCTGTGGACCCTGCTCTAGTTCAGTCTGTGGAGAAGCGTGCTGCTCCGACCAACCAGACTGAAGTCAGATCCTTTCTGGGTTTGGCAGGATATTACCGCAAGTTTGTTCAGGGATTCTCGAGTATAGCCAGACCCCTCACCCAGTTGCTCAAGAAGGATAGCAAGTTCCTATGGACGGACAAGTGCGAAGAGAGTTTCAATGAGTTGAAGCACCGACTGGTGTCTGCCCCAATCCTTATAATGCCAGATGTCACCAAGAATTTCGACGTGTATTGTGACGCTTCTAAGCTTGGTCTTGGAAGCGTGCTTATGCAAGAAGGGAAGGTGATATCTTTCATATCCCGCCAGTTAAGACCCCACGAGTTGAATTATCCCACTCATGACTTAGAGCTTGCTGCCGTTGTTCATGCTCTCAAGACATGGCGGCACTTTCTTATGGGAAGGCGAGTGGAGATTTACACGGATCATAAGAGTTTAAAGTATATCTTTACTCAACGTGAGCTCAACATGAGGCAGCGCCGCTGGATTGAGCTCATTAAAGATTATGATCTGAGTATTCATTATCACCCTGGAAAGGCAAATGTGGTGGCAGATGCTCTTAGTCGAGAGCCGGCCTCTCTAAATGCTATGATTCTAGTAAGGCAACCCGAGTTGTGGAAAGAGCTGGACCAGCTTGGTATTGAAGTGGTCAGCTATGGCATGTTGGACGCCATAGAACTTAAACCAACCCTGGTTGACCAAATCAAAGAAGCGCAGAAAGGCCAGAAAAGTATTGATGGGATTAAAGCCCGCATGGAGAAGGAAAAGGTTGCTGGGTTTACCATCGATGCTGATGGGGGATTATGGTATGAAGGCCGTATTTGTGTTCCCTCCGAATCTGATCTTAAGCAGACCATCATGGTCGAAGCTCATGAGACCATGTATTCTATCCATCCTGGAGGAACAAAGATGTATCAAGACCTGAAAGAGAGATTCTGGTGGCATGGAATGAAGCGAGAGATTGCTTCATTTGTAGCCAAGTGCCATGTCTGCCAGCAAGTAAAAGCCGGGCACCAGCGTCCCGCTGGATTGCTCCAACCATTGCAAGTGCCTGTTTGGAAATGGGATGAAGTGGGAATGGACTTCATCACTGGACTTCCTAGGTCCAGCCGAGGAAATGATTCTATATGGGTTGTCGTGGACAGGCTCACAAAAGTTGCTCACTTTATTCCTGTCCGGACAACCTATCGTGGAGATCAGCTTGCGGATCTTTACATTTCTCGGATTGTCAGCCTACACGGAGTCCCAAGCAGGATTGTATCTGATCGAGGTACACAGTTCACATCTAGATTTTGGAAGAAGTTGCACGAGAGTTTGGGAACCAAACTAGCTTTTAGCACAGCATATCACCCGCAGACTGATGGACAAACAGAGCGTGTGAACCAAATTCTGGAGGACATGCTCCGTGCTTGTGTGTTGTCCTATGGAATTAAATGGGAAGACTGTCTGCCCTTCGCAGAGTTTTCTTACAACAACAGTTATCAGTCTAGCTTGCAAATGGCCCCTTTTGAAGCTCTGTATGGACGTAAATGCCGTACACCTTTAAATTGGACTGAGACTGGAGACAGTCAGGTTTTTGGTGTGGACACTTTGAAGGCTGCAGAGGAGCAGGTCCAACTTATTCGGGAACGTTTAAAGACAGCTCAATCTCGTCAGAAGAGTTATGCTGATACGAAGCGTCGTGATGTCTCTTTCAGCATTGGAGATTTCGTGTACCTTCGTGTTACGCCACTCAAAGGGATGCAGCGTTTCCATGTCAAAGGAAAGCTGGCCCCCAGGTATATTGGCCCTTTTAAGATCTTGGCACGTCGTGGCGAAGTTTCTTATCAGTTAGAATTACCTGAGGAGCTATCTGCTTTTCACAATGTTTTCCATGTGTCATTGCTCCGGAAATGTCTGCAAGTACCGGAGAAAGATCTCTCGTATCAAGACGTGGATTTCAGGACCATTGACATAAATGATGATTTGACTTATCGTGATAGACCCCTGCGGGTTCTCGAGGAAATTGTGCGTGCTACCAGGAGGCGTGCTATAAAATTCCTTAAGATTCAGTGGACCAATCACTCTGAGGAAGAGGCTACCTGGGAGCGTGAGGATGATATCAGGAAGGAGTTCCCTGATTTTCTTAAAGCCTAGACCCGCGAATCTCGGGACGAGATTCTTTTAAGGGGGGGAGATTTGTCACATCCCTGTTTTTAAGCACTTGTATAATAGTATTTTAGCAAGTCTCTTAAGACCTTTGTAATGCAATTAAGTGGACAACATGTTGTGTACTGATGTTTATCTATGCAATATTAGTGGTGTGTTTCTTTTCACTCACTTGAGGAGTTTTTCTCCTAAGAAACACATTGCTTTATAATTGTTTTCCCATGTTTTCCACTAAGGCTCTTATGAGATTATTTTTCAAGACTTGAGGTGACCCTTTGTTTCAACTTGAAAATGTGTTATTAATGTTTAGGAATCATCTTGAACTTGAAATAAAATTAATTGGAAAAGATTCCATTAGATTTTCCAATATAATTCTTGCCCTGAAAAACAGCCAAGTAGCTGTTTTCAACCCTTGTTTTCCATCACAAGGATTATCCAATTAGGGTTTTTCTTTGATCAAAACTACTCTCTGATATGAGTACAACAAAACTACACTCTTGGAAAAACCTACAAAGAAAATTAACACACAATGCCAAGATGGTTTTTGAGCCATCTTGTTAAGACAGAAATTGAGCATTTTAAAAACAGAGAATGTACCTACTTTGCCATTTATTTTCAGAGCCATAAACCCATCATTTTTCAAATCAAATGGTTGGATCTGAAACTTGGATAGTTGTTCTTTGTTGAGCATTTTAAATCACTCATTTTAGAGCTGGTTTGCTTGGTGAAAACAAGCCCAACTTTTGCTATCTCTGTCTGCTGTTTCCAGCACTTAGAAAAATTCAGAGAAACTGTCTAACTGAATTTTTCTGACAGAACAGTGGATACACTTTTGGACTTAATGTTTTTAGCTTTTGTGCACTGATCCAAGCCAGGCCACCTTGCCAATTCGAAAACCATGTTAATAACCTTCTAGAAGGTGGCATTGGATCCTACTTTGGCTGACCAGGGAGGGAGAAAACTGAGGTGGCATTTGACTAATGTGTGATGTCATTAGAGTGGTTGAAATAGTGTTTTTCCTTCTCTTTTACCCATACCTTGACCCTTGCTGTGGCCTAGCTCACCAATTGGTACTTGCTTGACCCCTAGGCACCAATAGGAACCATTGCCAGCCGTGGAGAACCCCCAAGGGGCAAGGGCATGCCCATGCCATGCCAACCCGAGCCCTCCCCCTTTGACTCGTGCCTACATAGCCCTAGAGGCCTATCCCTCTCGCCACAGCACTCTCCTCGCCGCACTCAACCACCCCATAGCCCTCTCGCTTGCTCACTCGCTCTCTGCGAGCGAGGCGAGCCGCGCCCATTCCCAGGCCGAACAGATCGGGCTCGAGGTGGCAGCCGCGATCACCGCACCTCCCACCCTCGTTTCTTTTCCTTTGCGACCCCCTGGAGCTAGCGCACCTCCCTGACATCCTCCTGCCCCCTCTCGCTTGCAGGTTCATCGCCGTCGTCCTCGGAGCCGCCGCGGGACGCCGTCGAGCCGCCGCAGCGCACACTCGTCGCCATCGCCCGAAACCGCGCCACGGCAACGCCCAAGCCACCCTCCTTCGACCCCGCACCGTCCCTTTGCTTCTCGCGAGCCCGAGGTGAGCAAATCCCCGTGCCGTGAGGTGTTCGTCCGCGGTTAAGAGAGAGAGAGAGAGGAGTGACGCGGGGAGGAAGAAAGAACGGGAACCGTCGATCTGCGAATCGACGGCCCCCTTTGAACCGTGCATTTCGCGCGCGCGCGCGTGCTGGCGGGCTGCGCCCCGCGTTAACTGGGCCGCGCGCTGCGGATCTGGCCCGTTGGGCAGTTTTAGGTTAAAAACAAAAATACTTTTTTTTCTGGCAGAATAATTTAGGTGTTAGCTTTAGGCTTAGAAATGGTAGCATATAAATTTATTTTGCCTTGCAAATTTTTGTACTCGTAGCCATACAAAATTGCAATCATATGCCACTGGCAGAAACTTGTTTTGAGTTTTTATGATTTTTCTAAAAATCATATGCCAGACAGTACCCTAAAAATTGAAATGAATAGAACTTCAAAAATACAAAACATTTTTGAGCAAACTCAACTGTTTTGGAAAGCCCTTTCAAATACCTACCAGTAGAATTTTAGTTTGCATCAAGGTGAGTTGCCATTTGGAAATGCCATCCATTTTGGTAAAACATCAGTGGGCTATTCCATGATTTTTAGAGGGAGTTTGGGATATTATTTTTGAGTGAGGCAAGTTGGAGAAGCTTTGTAGTGATAAGGACTATCACATCCTAGAAGGATTTACTTTTTAGAGCAACAGAAAAATTTAGAGAGACAGAACATTTTTGGCTATTTTCTGCCTAAATTTTAATTCTAGATCTTGCCTTATATGTTACTTTTGTGAGTTGAAAATGATGTGATCTTGCTTGTTATGTTGTTTTCCATTGTGGTTATGATGTATACAAGTTATATGAGCATGTTAGAATAAATGGTTTGAATGGTAGCATTTTAGAACTAGTTTTCCATGCTTATGTCTTGCTAATAGCTAGATTTTTATGTATGTTTTGAGTAGATATTTAAATGAATCTTTAGGCTAGTTGCTAGATTGTTTTCCATGGAACCAGTACCACTTAGGTGCTGTTAGTTTGTTTATAACATGATACGGGCATCTATTGGTTAGCACGCTAGGACAATAAACTACGATGTATAATGTCTAAGGCCTGCGAGCCGCATGTGTTGGCCGAGCCTTCTAAATGGGCCGGTTTGTATCCAGTTTGAGTCCAACTAGGTTTAGGATCGAGTCAGTTTTGGTTTGGGTTTGTCCAACCGACTAGGGGTTGGCCTCTTATAAAGAGAGCCAAGGCCTAGGGTTTGGGAGAGGTTGAAAATTATGTAGAACTAAAAGTTCCAGGTTACCACCGTCCCTAGGGGATCGGCGTGTAGGCGGCGTCTCGGACGTTCGTCAGTTATCTTTGAAAATAAAGGTGCGAGTGTTCTTGGATCTGCCAAGGGAGTTCGTTCGTGGCTAGGGGGCTCTTGGATCTGCCTAGAGTTGTCTAGCTTGGCGTGAAATAAAGGTGCGAGTGTTCTTGGATACCAAGAGGGTTCGTGCGTTTCTCGCCTAAATCTATCCATGTTCTTCAGGTTACGTGTATTGCTCACGTGATTGGGAGAATAATTATCTTGGTGGTTCTTGCGGTGAAAGATCGGGCAAACGTCTACATCATGTGGTATCAGAGCCCTAGGTTGATCACCGCAAGGTTCGTTCAGTTGAAGATTGATCTGCAATTGTTAATGCTGCCTTGCAAGGCGGCGAGTTATTGTCTGTGTTTCGAGGTGGTTCCTTTGTGAGATTCGTTCGTCAGGAAACAACTCTGTTTGGAAAGGAAAATATACAGATCCGATCACAGTTGGTTACCAGATTGGTTTTTTTACGTGTTGTTTCTGAGAATGAAGGAAAGGCTGGGGTACGCTCCTTTCTGTTTTAATGAACAGATCGTGGTGGCCTTTTGTGTTGGATCAAGGCAACTAACTTAAAAAAAGAATTTACATGTACGTTTGGAGTCTGGACAAAAAGGGGAAGGATATTTCGGATGGGAAGTGCATATCGGATTGAGTAAGTTTCCTTACATGACAACTCTGCATGTGCCTGCAAGTATTACGTGAAGAAACAAGGGAAAAAGATATAAAAAGGAGCAGATTTTGGACGTGTCTATTCCACTCGATCAGCTTTCCAAAAAAAAAATGGAGGAAGAAGAGAAGTTGGTCACGTGGACTTGGCATCAGACTCGGATGGAGTTTTTTATAAGTGACTAGTAACCTTTTTACTTAAGGACAGGAAAAAAAATTAGATGGAATTTGGATGGTGCGTGAATTTGAAGCAGCCCAAATTTTTGGTACAGTTTGCGGCGGACACGGAGACAAAACAAAAAGAGACACTAGTTTATATTTTCACGGACGGTGAACTTGGTTCGTTTGGATTCAAGGGGTGCAGGAATTTGTCCTGTTTGTCTTGGATGATGCACTCAGTTGACCTCAACTATTTCAGATTGCATCCGCGGGCGTATTCAGCTTATTTGGATCCTTGGGGTACAGGAGTCTGTCCTGCTGTGTCAGGGGTGGTTTGCATGGTGCGTTTACAGATGCAATTTGACAGATTATGTGTCTAAATCATGTTGGTGGTGCCAAACATGGATGGCGCCAAGAACAAGTCTAGCTAGATGAGAGGGAGGACGTGGTGTGACAGGCAAGCAAGACTTGAGGATGTAGAAGCGTGGCGATATGATAATTTGACGCCACAAGCGCCGGAGAAGACCTTCTGGCGTTGAGGACAACGCCTTTTGAAGAAAGGGAGGATGATACGGGCATCTATTGGTTAGCACGCTAGGACAATAAACTACGATGTATAATGTCTAAGGCCTGCGAGCCGCATGTGTTGGCCGAGCCTTCTAAATGGGCCGGTTTGTATCCAGTTTGAGTCCAACTAGGTTTAGGATCGAGTCAGTTTTGGTTTGGGTTTGTCCAACCGACTAGGGGTTGGCCTCTTATAAAGAGAGCCAAGGCCTAGGGTTTGGGAGAGGTTGAAAATTATGTAGAACTAAAAGTTCCAGGTTACCACCGTCCCTAGGGGATCGGCGTGTAGGCGGCGTCTCGGACGTTCGTCAGTTATCTTTGAAAATAAAGGTGCGAGTGTTCTTGGATCTGCCAAGGGAGTTCGTTCGTGGCTAGGGGGCTCTTGGATCTGCCTAGAGTTGTCTAGCTTGGCGTGAAATAAAGGTGCGAGTGTTCTTGGATACCAAGAGGGTTCGTGCGTTTCTCGCCTAAATCTATCCATGTTCTTCAGGTTACGTGTATTGCTCACGTGATTGGGAGAATAATTATCTTGGTGGTTCTTGCGGTGAAAGATCGGGCAAACGTCTACATCATAACACCTCTGGATGCTTGATGCTTGTGGTTGAAATAGGTTTAAAATAGAAATGCTTAAGGACTAGATTTCACACTAGAATACTCATGTATGTTTTTGTGTCTTGTTTTCCACTAGGGAAAATTATGACTCTTTAGTATTGAAACCAGAGGATGAAAAGTACTTGTGGCAGTATTTCCTTAGGGTTTTCACCTCTGGTAGATTTCCTATTAAATAGCACAAAAGCATGAGTAGCACTTGGGTGACTAGAAATAGATCTCCTCACATGTGTAGCTTTTTAAGCATATTTATCCTTGTTTCCTAGCTATGTTTTTATGTTATTTTTGTGAGATCCAGTAGCATTTATGGTGCTGGTTAGAGGGGTATTTTGCCTCTGAAAGCTTGCACACTTGTGCATAACATTAGCTAGTATAGTCTAAAATAGTCTAGTAGTTTCCTAAATTTTCTACTAGTATGAGTAGGAATTTTTGGGTGTTTGGTTGTTGTTTTTAGCACTTTTATAAAAGTGACCAGAGGCTTATTAACCTCTTGGTGAGCATATTTACTAGTGGAACACCCACTGGTATGTTTGCCTCATAGTGGAAAATAGGTTGACTTGTTGTCATGAGCTTATTTCACTACTTGAGTAATTTAGCAAATTATGTGTGCTAGCCATAGGATTTTTTTGTGGGAATTTTTAGGCATCAAAATGTGTTTTATGGGACACCCTACTGTCCAGTAGCATGTGCTATATCCCACTGGTCCACAATGTTCTTAACTAAGAATCATTGTTTTGGCCACACATAAGCACTAGGAAAAAGCAGATTTTCCAACTATAGTTTTTATGCCAATTTTTCTTTAGGGAAAAATTGAGAACTTTGGGTGGTACTTCTTGATTGCTTGCTGTATGTATTGCTTGTAGCATTGCTTGCCTTGCTTGGTTCTGAAAGTGTGTCTTTATTTCTTTTTACGACGTTAGAAAACGAGGAGGAAGGAATTGCTGAAGAAGGGTATTGCAACTCCTGTTACTTTCAGGACCAGGACCATCACTTGTACCAAGGCAAGCCATCCTAATGCTTGCTGTATCACTACTTATCATTATCTATCATGCATGCTTTTCACTTCTGAAGTTTTTACAAAACTATACCTTCAAAACTATTTTTGTGTGAATCCTATTACTACTATTAATACTACTAGTATAAGGACTCATAATCATAGTCAACTTGGTATTACCAAGCCCTTAGACACTAAATGGTATATAAATACCATACACCTACTTAAAACTTGAGTTCTTAAATGAACTAAATAAAATGTGTTTTTGTAAACAAATGCCTTATGGAAGGAAAACCCGGAGGAAGGGTGAGACCCTGTCTGCCGGAAGGATTGTTATGATGGGAATTTTTATGAGAAATGTTTACAAAAGACACATAACCTAGTCTTCGCTGGACAACCATTATCGTACTGCCACTTTACCCCAATATGGGTAGGGGCTTGATTAAAAACTTGTTAGGGTTAGTATATGTGCTATCTCAAAGGCTATAGGGGATTGGATCCTCCGAACCGAAATGTCGCTAGGAGTGAGTATACGGGACATCTAAAGTGTGGGATTAATTTTCCCTCTGGATGCAGCAGTTGGGTCTCCTGATTGAGCGGTGTGTGACATGGCTTGCCAGGGAGGGAAACCCCAATTGAAGAGATAGTCATGTACTAGCTTGTACAGAGTGGATAGTCAAGACCAGTTATCTGATGTTCTCATAGGTTGGGAACAGTCCATGGTTGTTTCATGGCAGACTCTGGATCTAGTGGAAATGTGTACACCTCTGCAGAGTAAAACTATTTCGAGATAGCCGCGTCCTCGGATATGGACGGTTGAATGGCCATGTAGCTAGTATTGTGTCAACTTTTCAAAAGAGGTTTTTGAAGGAAGGCTTTGGTACCTGAGAGGTACTATGGAGGAATGACTTGGTATCTGTGAGATACCGATGAGAAAGAAACTATTACTAAAAGTTTCTGAAAAGAAAAACTTTCTTTTCCAAAAGAATTATAAAACCTCCAAGATATGTGATATCTACGAGAGCAAAACTACATTATTTTAAATGAATTTGTTTTGCAAAGAGGTAAACTTGAAGAATCAACCATGGCAAATCTTTTATCTGTCATGGGTAGCTGAACCATATGTATGGCCTACCCACTCTACCAAATAAGCATGTAGGCATTATTGTAAGCTAATAAAGGATGTCTTGTTGAGTACATTCAAATGTACTCATTTGGTTTCGCCCCTGGTATCTACTTATCAGACTACGAGGAGCCACCTCAGGAGGAGTACTATGAGGAGGAGTTCTACGCTGATGGCCCTGCGAGTTAGGATCGTCTCCCAGTCAGCAGCCTGTAGGATGAGGCGTGACTCGGGTTCTACTACGCTATGCTTATCGTCTTCCGCTGTGTTTACTTTGAATGTCTATCCTGCGTGACAGTTATCAAGAACTTGGTCATGTGACCATTTATGTAAGACTCTATATTCGTGTAATGGATGATGTATTCTGTATGCCAACTACGTATGTTGTTCACGACTGGTTCTTCTGGGATCGTGAATGAATGCATATGAGGGGTTCTGGACCTACCGGTCTGGGGCCTCTACATATTCTCTCTCGCGGGTTCCAGGACTGCTTAATGAGAGCCCGAAACTCCCGGATCTAACGGAACAGGGGGAATCTTGACAAGAGGTGGGCCCTACCATTTGTCTTTGGTATTTCTTGATCCTAACATAACACGATAAAGCAATTGGTTACACTTTGGTACCCCCTTTTGGCTCACGTAGAGGGGCAAGAACGACAGTTCCATCATTTTCCTCAGCGGGGCTATGGTTTCTCCGGAGTGGGGGGGGGGGCTCTCGATCGTCCGAATGCCATAAAATCCCATGTTATGCCATACCATATGTGATATATTGTGGAATGGGTCTTCGATGCCCAATATTCCCTCGCTCTCTGTTATAGGGCTTCACCGGCGTCAGATTCTCTCTAGCGGGTTCCAGGACTACTTAGAGCCTGAAACTCCTGGATTTTACGAAACTAGGGGAATCTTGCCAAGAGGTGGACCCTAAAATTTTCTTTTGTGTTCCTTGTGCCTAACCTAACACAGCAAATAAGTTAGTTCCACTTTGCTACCCCCTTCCGACTCTCGTAGATGGGGCAGAACGACAGTTCCGTCTTTTTGCCCATCGGGGCTATGGTTTCTCCGGAGGGGGGCTCCAGATCGTATGAATGCCACCAAATACCATGGTATTACATACCATGTGTATTAGAGTGTGTCATGGTCTTGTATACCCGAGATTACCTCTCTCTCTGTGTTCGGACTTCACCGGCGTCGGATTTTCTCTAGCGTGTTCCAGGACTACTTAGAGCCCGAAACTCTCGGATCTGATGGATCTGGGGGAATCTTTCCAATAGGTGGGCCCTACCATTGTATTGGGTGTTCCTTCGGCCTAACCTAACACAACCAAGAAATTTGTTCCACTTTGCTACCCCCTTTCGGCTCATGTAGATGGGGCAGAACGACAATTCCGTCTTTTTCCCAACGGGGCTATGGTTTATCCGGAGAGGGGGCTCCGGATCGTCTGAATGGTACCAAATCCCATTACACGCCACACCACGTGTGATAGAGTGTGGAATGGGTCTTGGATGCCCAAGATTCACTCGCTCTCTGTGTTAGGGTTTCACCGGTGTCAGATTCTCTCTCTCGGGTTCCAGGACTAATTAATGAGAGCCTGAAACTCCTGGTTGTGACGGAACTGTTGGAATCTTCCCAAGAGGTGTTCCCTACCATTCTCTTGGGTGTTCCTTTGGCCTAACCTAACACATCCAAACAGTTAGTTCCACTTTGCTACCCCCTTCTGGCTTACGTAGATGGGGCCGAATGTCAATTTCGTCTTTTTCCCCAACGGGGCTATGGTTTCTCCGGAGAGGTGGCTCGAGATCGTCTGAATGCCACCAAATCCCATTTCACGCCATACCATGTGTGCTATAGTGTGGCATGGGTCTAGGATTCCCAAGATTCCCTTGCTCCCGAAGGGCTTCACCGGCGTAGGATTCTCTCTAGCGGGTTCGAGGACTACTTAGAGCCCGAAACTCCCGGATTTGACGGAACTAGGGGAATCTTGCCAAGAGGTGGACCCTAACATTCTCTTGGGTGTTCCTTGGGCCTAACCTAACACAACCAAACAATTTGTTCCACTTTGCTTCCCCCCTTTTGGCTCACGTAGAGGGGCCAGAACGACAGTTCCGCCTTTTTCCCCATCGGGGCTAGCTATGCACGGTTTTTCCGGAGGGGGGCTCCGAATCGTATGAATGCCACCAAATCCCATGGTATGACATACCATGTGTGTTAGAGTGTGTCATGTGTGTTAGGGCTCCACCGGCGTCAGATTCTCTCTGGCGGGTTCTAGGACTACTTAGAGCCCGACTTCTTTCTCTTTGTGTTTCTCTCTCGAATTTACATGCCCTATTGGCCCGAAACTCCCGGAACGGAGAAACGGGAGGGAATCTTGTGAAGAGTTGGGTCATACCATTGTCTTGGGACTTTCTAGTGTCCACCCTAACACATCCAAGCAAGTAGATAATCATTTATAAAAAAGGCACGATATCACTAAATAATCAACACAATTCAGATAAGCTTGGTTTTCAAAAAATTGAATCTTCATTTTGTCTTTCAAAAAAATCGGGGAAATTGTTTTTATTCTGTCAGATCAAACGGATGGAGTTAGGGGTGTAAGTGGGCAAGACCACCTAGCCCACTTATGTCCACTTAAATATATGTAGTTCAATTTTGTATGAATTGAATAACAAATTGAACTACATATACTTAAGTGGACATAAGTGGGCTAAGTGGTCTTGCCCCCTTACAGGCCTAGATGGAGTATTTTGTGGTTAAGTTATTATTATTCTGTATTAATTGTTTTTCTTTCCATTTCAAATTCTTTTTCTTCTCTTTTGTGAAATGTTTTTGGCAACTAGCGCTAGGCCGGCCCTTTATTGCGCGGGAGACGCATCGTCAACCCCCTCGGGAAGGTGCGCCCTTTAATTGTGCTCACCTCCCCTTCTCTCTCTTCTAGACAGATTACACTCTCTATCTCTCACACCACCTTCCTGAGCTTCCCCTCTCTCCGTCGGCGGGTTTTCTTCCGTCGGGACATCGAGAGCACCGTGACGACCATCCTCGGCGGGAAACGAAGGCCAGGCCTCCTCTTCCTCCGTGCGCATGCAGGATCTTCATGAGCTTTTTTTCAGATCACCGTGTGCATCATCCCATCCTCTTCGAGGGCTTTGGCAATGGCGGTAAGATGATATCTAACCCTCTTATCCCTTGTATGTATCGTAGATCTGTAGATTGAGCTCAATTTTTCTGCGTAGCACGACATGCACGGTAGATCTACATGTTTTTACCGTTCATTCTGCATCTCTGCTTCGTATTTTCTCGCGTAGACGTCGTTTTGTTCTATGGCTTAAGTTTGGGATACTCGACACGCTTAGTTCATCAATGTCCACCATGATTTCGATAGGTTATGGTTTAATTTCGTACCCGATTTGGGTGCTTCAGTTAGATTAGGCTTAGATTTGGGTTTTTTTTGGGTTCACGGCTTAGATTTGGTATTTTTGCAAGGTTATTTCAATTTTGGCCAATTATTAACACTTTGGCTAATGATTTACCGAGGACAGGTGCTTGTAGTGACTATACTTGTTGTACTTAGAAATTCTGAGGTTTGATTCATTTTTTCTGTGCATTTTCCATTGTTCCACCTGATTTTCTTTTGTGTATCCTAATTTATCAACATGATGAATGTCCTCCTATTTATATGCCGATGATTAAACTAGGCCATGGTAAGGCAAAGAGAGTGTCTAAAATACCTTGTAGTGTATACAATTTGAGTATTTGTATTCGTATATGCTATTTTAGGCACTCTCTTGGCCTTGGTTTGTATGGCAATGATATATGAGGCTCTTATTACATTTGTTTCTATTGTTCCACTTTTCTTTGCCTTGAATGTCCTCCTAGTTATATGCCGATGATTAAACTTGGCCATGGTAAAGGCAAAGAGAGTGTCTACAATACCTTGTAGTGTATACAATTTGAGTATTTGTATTCGTACATGCTATTATAGGAACTCGCCTGGCCTTGGTTTGCATGGCAATGATATATGAGGCTCCTATTACATTTGTTTCTATTGTTACACTTTTCTTTGCCATGAATGTCCTCCTTGTTATATGCCGATGATTAAACTAGTCCATGGTAAAGGCAAACAGAGGGCTACAATACCTTTTTGTGTATACAACTTGAGTATTTGTATTCGTACATGCTATTGAAATTCTCTTATTGCCTTTGTTTGGACGGCAGGCTCGTATTACATTTGTTTCTATTGTTCCACTTTTCTTTGCCTTGAATGTCCTCCTTGTTATATGCCGATGATTTAAACTAGGCCATGGTAAAGGCAAAGAGAGTGTCTACAATACCTTGTAGTGTATACAATTTGAGTATTTGTATTCGTACATGCTATTGTAATTACTTCTTGTTCCCTTGGTTTGCATGGCAATGATATATGAGGCTCGTTTTACATTAGTTTCCATTGTTCTACTTTTCTTTGCCTTGAATGTCCTCCTTGTTATATGCCGATGATTAAACTAGGCCATGGTAAAGGGAAAGAGAGTGTCTATAATACCTTGTAGTGTATACAATTTGATTATATGTATTTTTACATGCTATTATAAGCTCTCCTTTTTCCCTTGGTTTGCATGGCAATGATATATGAGGCTCGTATTACATTTGTTTCCATTTTCCACTTTTCTTTGCCTTGAATGTCCTCGTTATATGCCGATGATTTAAACTAGGCCATGGTAAAGGCAAAGAGAGTGTCTATAGTACCTTGTAGTGTATACAATTTGAGTATTTGTATTCTTACATGCTATTATAAGAACTCTTTTTCCCTTGGTTTGCATGCCATGATAAATGCTAGGAGATTATATACAATACGTGGCAGTGATACAAGGCAACGTCTTGTATTACTTCCTGGTATTGAGTTCGTTCTTCTAGCAAGTGTTGGCAATGTGTTTATGAGGCTTGTTTTACATTTTTTTTGCATTGTTCCATATGTGTTTATTCTGACTGCATGTTACAATGAATTCTAGGGATTCCCTTTAGTGCATTATCACCTATGTGTTTATGAGGCTTGTTATCACTATGCACAATTTATGAGCTGATTTGGTCAATGATGATGACTTGACACATGTATATTTGGCTGATGCCTCACTGTCTCCACCACATGGCCAGCAAAAGTAAGAACCAGACATAAATATATGTGCCATGTCTTTGCTTTTGCTGGCCCACCTGGTGTAGCAAAGTTGTGTCTGCTTGCTGTGTCTCTATGTTCCCTAAGGCCAATGATTATAGAGTTGTGGCTATAGATGTTGTTTTGAATGTGCATGATCCCTTTAGGTTGATGATTAAAATGTGTCACCATATCATTGCATTGAGGGTTCCATACTATCTTGTGCAATGTACAAGAACAATCATTGTGCATTGCTCTTGGTACTGTAGAATTACTTCTTGGATAAACATGGTTGTGCTTTTATTATGAGGCATTACTAGTTGTTCGTAGTTCGGCCCTAGTTTTACATAAATGTCTTCATTAGAGAATTGTTCCTTTTTAGAACCAATCTGCTTATATGCACATTTTGTAATTTCTACTTCTTTTTTGCTTGATTAACAGGGTATTCCATGCTTTGTATGCAAGAATAATTGCCCAAATGTTGATCCTTCTACATCCAAGTTCGGTGTTGCTGTACAAGAGTCTCACCTCAAGTCAGTGGTAAGAAAACAATTCTTCTTCATACACTTGTATTATGTTTTGTGTTTTTATTACAATATCTAATTTCCACGTTTATTTTTATTTTTGATGCACAGGTTGTACCGTGCACTGCTCGGATAGCATTCAACAAGTTAGTAGGCGAGCGTGTGATGTTTAGTTACCATGGCAGGAAGTACACCTTTCGTGTGTCAAAAGAATAGAGCAAGAACCGTTTGCATGGGACACATGGGATCGGTTTATCGAGGAAAAGAACATCTCCATGGGAGACATACTAGTGTTTTCCATGATACCAAGGCCCACTATCTATGTTGTTATTATTGGCGACTCCCAAGATGACTCACTTTGCATTTCAAGCGAAGATGACTCAGCTTCAAGCGAAGATGACTCAATTTGCAGCGTATATGGCAGTTCTGATGATGAGATGCATGATGAGGATTCTAGCAATTCTGATGATGAGGATTCTGACAATTCTGCTGATGAGAGGCATGATGATGCCACCGTCGTATATGCCCAAAGAGTCAATCTCGACAATCACGAGAAGAACCGCCTGGCCCGGCTTCTACCCCTTGGACCCTATGATGGGCTTCCTTTTGTGACTCGTTGCACGGTCACAAACTTGCAACACTATATTATGGTATGTATCTATAAGACTCCCTCCTCTTTTTGCAAGTAAATTTTCAAGAACCATGAGAAGGTCTGCTAATATGGTATGTTATCTTTCATGCTTTGAAACTACCGAAGTTGATAGGGGAACACGCTCGCCTGGGGAATCTGGCAGGGTTGGCCTACGACTTAGAGCATAAGAGCATGTCACCACCGTTACTTACAACAAGAAAACCGACGACCGCATTATCCTCGACAAGCTGGTGTGCATGGTTTTCGTCCAAGGCAATAATTTTCATAATCGGCAACCTATTTTGATCGTTGTGAGGGAGACCGATGACCCCAGGTTGGAGGTGGTCATTGAGATGGTGGTGATATAGAACTGGAGCAAATGATAGGCCTTGGGGGTGAAGAGACTAGGCTGCTACTGAGCTAGGCCTATGAACTTCTTATTTTGTTTGGGTGGATTGTAATTTCGTTTGTTTCCTGGACTTGTTAAGGTTTAGTTTGTTTCGTGAACTTCTAAGGTATATTATCGCTGGTAGATCCCTCGTTCTAAAACCTGAGTAAAGATAAAATCGCTAATAGCTGCGAAAGCCTCGAGTTTAGATCAAATCCCTCGTGCTGGTAGATCGTGCACCTCATCACTACAGAACTCAACAAAAGCCTGGCAAGCCAACGGTCACTGAACTTCTCGACCTTGTCGCTATCGCATAAATACGACCGAGCATGGACCACACAACCTACCTTCTACACCTCCGCCGCCACAACCCCCCGACCTCCCCCCCTCACTCTCGTCGCTGATCCACCCGATGGCGTCGCGCGTGAGAAGCAGCACCGGCTTCCGAGGTGTGAAGCTGCGACCGTCCGGGCGCTGGTCCCCGGAGATCACACACAACAGCGTGAGGTGGTGGATGGGCACCTTCGACATGCCCAAGCTTGCACCCCGCGCGTTCGACGTGGCGGTGTGGCGGTTCGGCCGCCCGCGTGCCGAGCTCAACTTCCGGGACATCGAGAGAAGGGAAGTTGCCGAGTTCCTCGGCCCGGATCTGAGGATTGTGACCCGCAAGGAGGAGCAGGAGAACCGCCGCGCGTTCGTGCAGCTGCGCATTCGCCGGGACCACGAGGCCATGATGGAGAGGTTCCGTCGTGATCACCCAGATCTGGTATAGGCGCAGTTGCGGCTCGACACTCAGAGGGACGCGAAGATTCGAGCTCGTACATCCCGGGGGGGAATGCTGACACCTCCACCGTCGTCGTCTCATTGTCCGATAAGGAGATGGACGAAGCATTCTGGGAGAGACTTATGCAGGACTCCGATGACGACGAACTTGACGACACATTCTAGGATGATGTGTAGTGTTTGAGAGTGTGGAAGATGTTGCAACGTGTCAAAATAATCAAAATTTTGACGTTTTATGTGTTCATTGAAGTTTCAACATTTCTTCCTTCTTATTTTGGGCTGCAACTGTAGTAGGATAATTATGGGCTACAGAGTGCTATAAGGCCCAATAAAAAGTGCCTGACAGGAGAGGGCCAAAGAAAGTACCATCATGGCCCAAGTCTGGAAACAACCGCTCTTCCACTCACTGCAGTAACCATGGCATGCAGCACGCCACACATTCGTCACGATATTGTGAACGTGAAATGTGTCTCTTTAGTTCGGGCGGCCAGTTATTTCTCCTTTGTGCATGTCGTTCCTCCGTTCCACTCCCCCTCCCAGTGTATAAATAGATGCACTCTTCAGTTCATCCTCTATCTGCCTCACCGCCTCCCCTCAAGTGAAAATCCTTTGATGTAGTAGCTTCCTGAGCGTTCCTCCAGGCGGCCATGGCTCCACCGGCGAAGCGGTCTTCTTCCCTCATGTAGGTTCCATTTACGTTCACGTACTTCTGATCCGTTTCTGGATTCCTCGTGATTTCGTATCCTTTTCAGAATTCCTCGCCGACGATGACCCAAGTGGCAGATTCGGCCACACCTACCGCTGCATGCATGCACGGGAATATGTGAGATTCACTCTCCTCGCGCTCGCCATGCGCGTGGAGGAAAAAGAAAGGAGAGGGAAATGGAAGAACCTCGCGGCTTGTGAAGAAGAACGGTGGCGGCGGCGGCGTGGTTATCTCCCCATGGAGAAAAATGGAGGGGGTTTTCTCTCACTAGAAGGGGACAGAGTGCTCTCTCTCTCCGCGTCTGTTCAGCTATTAACTGAAGTGGATAATTAAGTCCAACGAAAATCAACCTATGGCAGACATATGTGGCCAAAGGGAACACGTGGAGAACCTACGAAAATCCTGTTGGCACCTTGCCAGCATGCGGAGCTAGAGGGGCTGGCATGTGGGACCCACCACGGCTCAGACCAAAATCAGGTTTGGAGTCTAGATCCAGTTCTCTCCACCCTTGGCTGTGGCGGCGGCGGCGGACGGTGCTCTCCACAGAGCTCACCCCTTCCGTCCTTTTTTCTGGGGCTGTGCAAGCCGCTAGAGTGATGAGGACATCCCTAGTACATTGCCACTTAAACAAGATGAAGTGAGACTTGGACCAATGACAAGATCAAGGACCAAGCTACTAGAACAACAGGTTAATTCAATCCTCATTGATTATGCTATTTATGATTATGAGAATTTTATACTACCTAAGTCTATGCATTTATGTATGATTAGGTTTATTGATAACACAAACATGATGGAGGAGAACAATCAAGAGGAGCCATGGTGAAAACAATGCCAGAAGATAGAGAAAACAATAATGCCATGGTGAAAACAAGTGATCAAGATGGTGAAAACAATTAATAACAATTGTTATTTCAATGGAAACAATTGTTATTCATCAAGAAAAGGGGATAGGTGCCTCCACTAAGTCAAATGCGCCACATAAAATCCTATTTCATATATGTATGGTTTGTATACCATAATATGGCCGAATCCCTTAATGGTGATCGGTTTGTATCTCTCTTTGAGTCATAGTTGGACTCCTAGTCCTAGTAGGAGTCCTACTCCTAGTAGGAGGAGGGGACCTGCGCAAGGATCCCCTTGTGGCCGCACCCTCCACCTATATATGTCCACCACCTGCGTGTGGTTTAGGGAGAACCAGTTTAAACCAAAAACCAACAACCCTAGCCTCTAGATTGTATTGCTGCTAAGCATTCATCTTGAAGTTTACCAATTGCAAAGTTGCGTGATGTCTTGTTATTCCATCTGGGAATAGGGGGATACAGGACCACTTGTGATCTTTGATTACTTGTGCAAGAGTGTGTAGTTGAGAATATCCAAAGAGCTAGATTGTTGTTGCATCTGGCAACAGGGGTCTGCTAAGTGAGAGGTCTCAGTGTAGCACTAGTTACAAAAAGAGAGAGAAGCTCATTGAGAAGATTGGGCCACCCCATATAATCTTGGTATCAGATTCTCAGGTTTACTCGGTGAGCAAAGTTATCTTTACTTTCAGTTATTTTTATTCCTATCAAGAAAAAGCCAAAAATATTAGGTTTAGAACTTGCCAGAGACTAGATCAACACCAAATTGCTTCTACCTAGTTGCTGCTTTTTGTTGATTTGTGTTTCTATTTTTTCTGTTTTTAGATTTTCATCTTTTAGGGTTAGGGTTCATCTAGCTATCTTTTGTTTTCATCTATACCGAAAATTGCCACAAAAATATAGTTCTTGTCGTGTGTGTTCTCTCGAGATTCAAGACCTACAGCTTGCTTTTGGTGAGTTGATTTTGTTCTCGGGTTGATCTTGGTGGTGCTCGAAAAATTCCTATTCCATATACTCACGGATGCCTAGCTATAGTCGGATTCCACTTTGTTGATGCCGCGGTACAAAACTTGCCAAAAACGCTGCCGTGGTCCACTTCCTACTCGCACTCGAACTCCTACCGTGGATCGGATTCGGCACAAAATCTCTGCCGCCGCTACCGCCATCCTAGCGCACCATCCTAGCCGCACTCGGATTCGCCGTTGCGCGCGCTTACAACATCCCACCCGCGCCACACCCCGCAGCACACCACCGCAACATCCACCGCGCCCACTGCCGTGACTGCTGCCGTGAGCCGTTTTCACGCGTTTTCTCTGCAGTACGGTACAAAATTGCGGTTTTTCCCTGCCATGAGCTCGTTTCTTGCTCGTTTTTCCTAGTTTTCTTTTGTTTTCTTCCTTGTTATCTCTAGGTTCTTGTTCTGATCCTTGATAAGCCTTAGCCACTGCCTTTCTACAGCAAACTTTAGGTACCAAAACCCATAAGACTAGCTGTTTAATTGCTCTGCAGGCTGCTCATTTGATCAAATCTGTCCACTATTTTTGTTTTCCATCTACTTATTGCTCCTAACTGATTCAAAGGCTATTGAAAAATAAAAAATAGAGAAAAAGAAAAAGTATAAAAAAATAGAAAGAAAGAAAAATTCAAAAGAGGCTGTGCTACTTATCACTACTGGAAGCTATTTCATATTGGAATTTTATGGACAAATTGAGCAATCTTGTGCCTGTTTCATTGAGTATTTCCTATTATCTTTCTAGTGCTTGCAAAATCTCTACCATATATTTGCTAAGCCACAATTGTCTCCAAGTGTGAGTGGGTTTCCTTAGTAATTTTTATCACATTAAGCAGTGCATTGGAGTTGTTATTTTGGCGTTGTTAGGATTCCCAACCAAGCCCCACCAAAAACCCTGTTTGCATTGTGATACTTGATAGCTTGGATATTCTCTTCTCACACCAAAGCACATTATTCATTGCTCCTTGTTGGTAAGTTGATCTTTTTCTCTCTTGGAACATCAAGTGAAGCCATCTTTGCTTGGTTTTGAGTGAGTTGAGAGAGGCACCACAAACCCATTGATTATTTTGTTACTAACAAGTTAATCATGAGTTCTTCTAGTGATGTTGATGTGCAGGCAAAGAAGAAACCCGAGGATGCTGTCCAATGGAATGAGTATGAGGCATTGAGAGATCATATGTACAAAAGAATTTCTGACGTGGTTGAAAAAATTGATGACCTCTTAAGAGAAGATATGACTACACTTGATTTGAAGATAGAAGCTTGTGAATCTCAAGAACCTGTCAATGAGATTAAAGATACTTTGAGGACATTGACACAACAAGTGACTACAATTGCAAATATAGTGGGAAAACTACAAAAAAGACCTCAAGCTATTGCTCCAATAGATGATGGGAGAGGAAATATTAATGGAGGCCGTGGAGGAGTGGCAAGAAGAGTACCATTGGAAAATAATAGAGAGGATGATGGATTGGGAAAACCAAAATTCTCAATCCCTAGTCTTGCTTGTGATTCTAAAGATGTGGAAGAGTACTTGATGTGGGAGCTAAAAATTGAGAAATTATGGAGACTCCATGAGTACCCCGAGGAGAGGAAAGTGAGACTTCCATCTTCTTCATTTGATGGCTATGCTCTTTTGTGGTGGGATGGCATTACAAAAGATAGAGAAGAAAAGGAAGAAGAAGAAGTGAACACATGGAGAGAGATGAAACAATTGCTAAGGGAGAGATTTGTTCCCAAGAATTATATTAGAACTCTCTATGACAAATTACAACAATTGAAGCAAGGATCCAAGACAGTTGATGCCTATTACAAAGAGATGGAATTAATCATTCAAAGGGCTCGGATTAGAGAGGCTCCTGAACAAACAATGCAAAGATTCTTGAGTGGATTGCAATTCAAAGTGAGAAGAATTGTGAGACATGTTCCTTATTCCAATATGAGTGAATTACTACATCAATCAAGGGAGGCCGAAAAGAGATTGCAAGAGGAGCTACAAGTGAGTGCAAGAAGAAGTTTTCCTTCACAAAAGTCCAATTTTTCATCACCTACACCTCCAACTACTACTACCCGTGGGACTTCTAGTTCCAAACCCGAGCCAAATTCAACAAATTCTAAGAAATCTACTACATCTACTTCGGGTTCTAGTGGTGCTACACATCCTCCAAGGAATAGAGATATCACATGCCATACTTGTGGAGGAAAAGGTCACTTTAAGAGGGATTGCCCAAACAAGAAAGTTATGTTCCTCAATGCTAATGATGAGTATGAGACTGGAGATGATGTTGATCCCAATGAGGAGGATGCATATGATGATGATGATGGTCCTATTTATGCCTATGCTACAAATTATCCAACTATTGTTTGCACCAAAGCATTGAGTATTGTTCCAATCAATGATGAGAGCCGAAGATGCAATTTATTTCAAACCAAGGCAATTCTTGGTCCTAACATGGCTTGCAAGGTGATCATTGATGGAGGGAGTTGCAGAAATTTAGCAAGCAAGGAGTTATGTGCAAAGCTAAGGTTGAGATATATTCCACACCCACATCCATATTATATTCAATGGCTCAATGAGAAGGAGGAAATAATAGTATGCCAAATTGTGAGAGTGGAGTTCCAAATTGGACCATACAAGGATACTATTGAGTGTGATTTTGTTCCCATGTTGGTTTGCCATCTATTACTTGCAAGGCCATGGCAATTTGATAGAAAGGTGCTACACAATGGGAGAGAAAACACTTATCAATTGAATTGGAACAACAAGGACATTATATTGAGGCCTATGACACCCCAACAAATAGTGAATGAATCAAGACAAAAAGTGGAAGTGAATGTTGAGAAGGAGAGAGAGGGGGAAAATATGAGTGAAAACACTACTTCCATGGGGGAAAACAAACCTAGGCCGAGTGGAAAAAGTAAGGGAGTGAGCCTCTTGACAATGTAGCCACCAAAGAAGATTTGAGAGAGTTTGAGGATGATCCTAGCCTACTACCTATAGTGCTCATGCACAAGGGGGAATTTTTAGTTTCTAATGATATGACTCCTCTTTCTATTGGTGTTTCTAATGTTTTGCAGGAATTTGTTGATGTTTTTTCAGAAGAAGTGCCCTCGGGATTACCACCATTGAGAGGGATTGAGCATCAAATTGATTTAATTCCTGGATCTTCAATACCAAACCGAGCTCCCTATAGGACAAATCCCCAAGAGACAAAGGAAATTAAGAAACAAGTACAAGATCTTCTTGATAAAGGTTACATTCGAATAAGCTTATCTCCTTGTGTTGTTCTTGTCATTTTAGTTCCTAAGAAAGATGGTACTTGGCTCATGTGTGTAGATTGTAGAGCAATTAACAATATCACTATTCGTTATCGTCATCCTATACCACGTTTGGAAGACATGTTAGATGAATTAAGTGGTAGTGTTGTTTTCTCTAAAATTGATTTGCGTAGTGGTTACCATCAAATAAGAATGAAAGAAGGGGATGAGTGTAAAACATCCTTTAAAACAAAATTTGGTTTATATAAGTGGTTAGTAATGCCTTTTGGATTAACTAATGCACCTAGTACTTTCATGAGATTAATGAACCATGTTTTGAGAGATTTTATTGGCAAATTTGTGGTTGTTTACTTTGATGATATTCTCATATATAGCCACAATGAACATGAACACATTGATCATATTAGACAAGTCTTGCATGTGCTAAGAGAAAATAAATTGTATGGAAATTTAGAGAAGTGCACTTTTTGCAAAGATAAGGTCATATTTCTTGGTTATGTTGTCTCTAAACATGGGATAGAAGTTGATGAATCTAAAATTGAAGCAATTAAAAATTGGCCAATTCCCATGAATGTGAGTAAAGTAAGAAGTTTTAATGGACTAGCTGGATTTTATAGAAGATTTGTGAAAGATTTTAGTACTATTGCTACCCCTTTAAATGATTTGACTAAGAAAGGAGTAAATTTTCAGTGGGGGGTTGCTCAATATATTGATTTTTATACTTTGAAAAATAAGTTGATTTCGGCTCCATTATTGATGCTACCTAATTTTAATAAACAATTTGAGATTGAATGTGATGCTAGTGGCATAGGCATTGGAGGGGTGTTAATGCAAGATAAGAAACCAATTGCTTATTTTTCTGAAAAATTACATGGAGCATAATTGAATTATTCTGTCTATGATAAAGAATTGTATGCACTTGTTAGAGTACTTGAGGTTTGGAAACATTATTTGTGGCCAAAGGAATTTATTATACATTCTGATCATGGCATTGAAATTTTAAAGAATCAATCCAATCTTAATAAGAGACATGCTAAATGGGTAGAATTTATTGAATCTTTCCCATACATTATTAAACACAAGAAAGGATTAGATAATGTGGTAGTTGATGCTTTTTATAGGAAAAATATGCTACTCACTAAATTAGATGTGCAAGTTTCGGGTTTAGAAGAATTAAAGCCACTATATGTGCAAGATAAAGAATTTTCTACACATTATAGTAAATGTTCTAATGTGAAGGCTTGGGATAAATATCATATACATGATGGATTTTTGTTTAGAGCTAACAAACTATGTGTTCCCGAGTGTTCTTTGCGTTTGATGTTATTATAGGAATCTCATAGTGGTGGATTGATGGGTCACTTTGGACGAGAGAAAACATTGCTTATGTTGGCTGAAAATTTCTATTGGGCAGATATGAGGAGAGGTGTCTATAGATTTGTGCAAAGGTGTATTACATGCAATAAAGCCAAGTCCAAATTGAAGCCCCATGGATTATATACTCCATTGCCAACACCAACTACACCATGGGAAGATATAAGCATGGATTTTGTGTTAGGCTTGCCAAGGACAAAGAGGGGACATGACTCAATTTATGTGGTGGTGGATAGATTTTCCAAGATGTCACACTTCATTGCTTGCCACAAAGGTGATGATGCTTCCCACATTGCTACACTCTTTTTCAAGGAGATAGTGAGACTACATGGAGTACCAAGGACAATTGTTTCGGATAGAGATGTGAAATTCATGAGTTACTTTTGGAAGACATTATGGGGGAAGCTTGGAATGAAATTGATGTTTTCTACAACATGTCACCCTCAAACAGATGGACAAACCGAGGTGGTGAATAGAACTTTGTCCACATTGTTGAGAACTATGATTAAGAAGAATTTGAAGGAGTGGGAAGATTGTTTGCCACATGTGGAGTTTGCCTACAATAGAGTCGTGCATTCAACTACTCAACTATGTCCTTTTGAGGTGGTTTATGGATTTCGGCCTACTACACCAATTGATCAATTACCACTTCCTATTCAAGAGAGAATTAACATGGATGCATCCAAAAGGGCTGATTTTGTGAAGAAGATACATGAGAAAACAATGGATGCTATAGAGAAGAAAGGGAAGGATGTTGCTCAAAGGAGAAATCAAAAGAGAAATGAAGTTATTTTTCAAGAGGGAGATTTGGTATGGGTACACTTTCAAAAGGATAGGTTCCCTAAGCTAAGGAAATCAAAATTATTGCCAAGAGGTGCTGGTCCTTACAAAGTAATTTAAAAAATAAATGACAATGCTTACAAGATAGATCTTCCAATTGATGAGTTTGGAGTGAGTAATTCCTTCAATGTTTCGGATTTGACACCATATCATGGAGAGAATCTTGATGTGGACATCAAGGCTTTTCAAGGGGGGGAGGATGATGAGGACATCCCTAGTACATTGCAACTTAAACAAGATTAAGTGAGACTTTGACCAATGACAAGATCAAGGACCAAGCTACTAGAACAACAGGTTAATTCAATCCTCATTGATTATGCTATTTATGATTATGAGAATTTTATACTACCTAAGTCTATGCATTTATGTATGATTAGGTTTATTGATAACACAAACATGATGGAGGAGAACAATCAAGAGGAGCTAGAAGATGATTATACAAGTGGTGACAAGAAAGGAGCCATGGTGAAAACAATGCTAGAAGATGGAGAAAACAATAATGCCATGTTGAAAACAAGTGATCAAGATGGTGAAAACAATTAATAACAATTGTTATTTCAATGGAAACAATTGTTATTCATCAAGACAAGGGGATAGGTACCTCCACTAAGTCAAATGCGCCACATAAAATCCTATTTCGTATAGGTATGGTTTGTATACCATAATATGGCCGAATCCCTTAATGGTGGATCGGTTTGTATCGCTCTTCGAGTCATAGTTGGACTCCTAGTCCTAGTAGGAGGAGGGGACTTGCGCATGGAGCCCCTTGTGGCTGCACCCTCCACCTATATATGTCCACCACCTGCGTGTGGTTTAGGGAGAACCAGTTTAAACCAAAAAACCAACAACCCTATCCTCTAGATTGTATTGCTGCTAAGCATTCATCTTGAAGTTTACCAATTGCAAAGTTGCGTGATATCTTGTTATTCCATCTGGGAATAGGGGGATACAGGACCACTTGTGATCTTTGATTACTTGTGCAAGAGTGTGTAGTTGAGAATATCCAAAGAGCTTGATTGTTGTTGCATCTGGCAACAGGGGTCTGCTAAGTGAGAGGTCTTAGTGTAGCACTAGTTATCCACATATCATAAAATTACAAAAAGAGAGAGAATCTCATTGAGAAGATTGGGCCACCCCATATCACAGAGGCTCATCCTTCCGCCCCCACCACCGCCCCTTCCGCGGCCGCCGTCTCCTCGCCCGCCCTCCACGGCTTACATCGCCGATGCTCCCCTTCCGTCCGCATTCCCCGCGCACGCCTGTACTGTTCGACTAGTTGGGGCTCCCCTTCCAGCCGCCTCCGCAAGACAAGGTAACAAACCCTCCCATCCTTGTGCTACTTGCTAAGAATACCTAGAACTATTCTGCAAATTGTTCTGCCAATTGATTAGTTTGCTCATGGTCTGTTATTAGTTTATTCATGGTTAGTGATTTGATGTTCGTTAAACTCGATTAGTGTGTTCTGCAAATTGAGTAGCCTATTATAAAAAATGAGTATCCCCTTTCATACAAATTCAATAATAGCTTGTTTATCTCTTTAATAGATGGATAGGCGTTGGATTTCAAGTGTTAGACCTTGGACCCCTCCATATGTTGATGGAATCAAAGAGTTCTTAAGCTCAGTCAAGGAGAGACACGGCGATAATTGTCGTGTTCGATGCCCATGCACGAGGTGCCTAAATATGAAGATGCATCATTTTGGAGAGATGACCCGGCACTTACAGATCCACAAATTTTCCAGTACCTACCTTCGGTGGATACATCATGGAGAGCCAAGTGATGTCGTGATTACTGAAGATCCTCCACATAATGATGGCAATGGTGGTGATGAGGATGATAATGCCGGTCATGGGAATCATAATATGGATATGGATGACAAAGATGAGGCAGATAGAGAAGCCGATGAAATGGAAGCAATGTTGAAAGACCACCCGAGAGCAACAACCCATGAAGGAACAGAAACTGAGGTCGAAGGTGGGTATGATAAAGTATTTGAAAAATTGTTGGCAGAGTCAAGAGAGCCCGCTTTACCCAGGAAATAAACACATCGGTAGGCTGGCATTAATGATAAAGCTACTTCATCACAAATCATATTACCGGGTCAGGAACGCTTCTTTTGATGCTTGGATGCGTATATTTTCCAAGGCACTTCCGGACGGCAATACACTGCCCAAATCATATAGAGAAGAAAAAGCTTATATGAAGGAGCTGGGTCTTTCATATGATAGCATAAACGTGTGCCCAAACAACTCCATACATTTCAGAGGGGGTTATGCTGATAAGGACAACTGCCAGAGTGTCAAGCATCAAGGTGGAAGTATTCGGAGAGAAAGAGATCTGCTGTCAAAGTGTTGCGTTCTTTACCTTTGGCACCAAGGCTGAAGGAATTGTTTTCTTAAGGAAAACATCGGAGAACATGCAGTGCATGCATTAAAGAGGAAGCCTGAAAAGGACATATTGACTCATCCGGCTGATGGTGCAGCGTGGAAGGCTTTCGACGATGACTTCAAAACATTTTGCGGGAGATCCTAGAAACATAAGGCTCGGCATTGCCTCTGATGGCTTCAATCCCTATGGAACCATGAGCACAAGCTACAACATGTGGCCTGTGTTTGCCGTGCTGTACAACCATTCACCAGAGGAGTTCAGTGATCCATCATACTACATGCTTTGCTTGCTAATCCCTGCCAAAACAAGTCCTGGAAAGGACTTTGGTCTTTTCATTCAGCCGTTGCTTGAAGATTTGCTGGACCTTTGGTAAGGTGTGTGGACTTATGATTCATTTTCTAGGGAAATGTTTGATCTTCGTGCTGCGTTACTCTGGTGCATACACGACTACCTAGCTTGTGGCACTATGTGTGGACCTTTGGAAGGGTGTGCAGACTTATGATTCATTTTCTAGGGAAATGTTTAATAACTCTTCATGGTTTGTAGAAAGTTCAGGACAAAGCTGGAGGAAGAAGGGACACCTGATGTCGAAGTTAGGGTTGAGCAGGATTTTCCAAGATGGTTCAAAGAGCATGCAAGTTTCCTTTTGCATTTCTCTTAGACCTTTTGCATTTCATTGCATGATTTTGACCATATTGTTTTACTTTTTCTCTGTGGTACACAGATGATGAACAAGGCACAGGAAAGACCAGAAATACATGAAGATGAGTTGTTCGCATTGGCACTTGGCACACACCGCAAAGTTAAAACATATTCAGTTTGTCATGTGAACTTAGTTCGGTTTGTCACCGCTGAGCGTGAAAAGCCAAGAAAATGCAAAACAGTAGATTCATGGCTGCTGGAGATCACAACGGGACGCAAGAGATTTTTATGGTGTCCTTAAGGAAGTAAAAGAGCTGACTTATATCTCTACCGAGAAACATAAACAGACAGTTGTTTTGTTTGGTGGTGACTGATATCGTCTTGAAGCAGGTAGGGGCATGCGCAGGTTTAAACTGGAAAAGTATGATAAACTGTTCAGGAGCATCAACATTTCCAATTTGTGGTACGAGGATGATATGTATATATTGTCAACTCAGGCACAGAAAGTGTTTTATATGACAAACAATGTAGGGGGAGAACACTGGCGAATAGTCCAAAAAATGAGCATAGGCGGACCTTTGATATGTCCAAACATGAGTCATCGGTTTCAATCTGCTATGGTTTTTTAACATCCCTGTTTCAGCTCATACATGCACGAATCAAAATTTTAATCATGTTTGAAACAAATTAAGTTGTGAATTTAAATGGTTTGAGAAAAATACCACAAATACTACTTAATGTGGGTTTCAAAATTTTGAACTAAAAAATATTTCAAATACACCAAAGAAAAACATGGTGAGATCAGAAATTTGACAAGGTTTTCAAATCTTATTTTTGCAAAATTTTTATGTTTACAAAAAGAGCCTCAAAACAATGTTTTCTGTTCTGTTTTTAAATAGAAAAGGGGAATTCTATAAATTCCAGAAACTTTCAGGGGGTTTTCTTGAAAAATCCTTTTTCCCGCCTTCTTCCTTTGGACAGAATGCAGCACACAGCTGCGTGGCCAAGCCTCCCCTTGCCGACGCCCGCTCCTCCCTGCGTGCCTGCCTCCGCAAAGGAGGACCCCAAGTCGTTGTCGTGCTCCTTCTCCTCTCTCTCTATCACAGCGCCCTCTCTTTGTCTCTCCTCACGAAGGAAACCCCAAGACCCTAACCCTAGTTGTACTACTGCCGTCGGCAACCGCGTTTTGCTGCCACCCTGGACCGCTCCGGCATTCCCCGAGCACGCCACAAGGACCCTCACATCCTCCTCTACCTCCCGGTGTACCGAATCGAGCCGGGCAGGCCGGTGTCCCCGCCGCTGCCCGTATCTTCCTCAACTCCGGCTGACGAGCCCTCCTCCGATTCCGGTGCTTTCATCGCTCCTCCGGCCTAGCTGACCGCACCACCACCCTCAAGGTGAGCTCCCGCACCCGTGGGTGCCTCCGTTTCGCTCCCTCTCCCTCCGGATGGTCGACAACATCGTCTCCTGCGCCGCCACCGCGGTCGCTCACCGACGAGCTCGCCCTGGTGACCATATCCCGGTGGCGCCGCCCCTGTGAGGTTCCCTGTCGCCTCCCAAATCAAACGCGCCCGCGAGCAAGGCTCCCCGCGGCATGTGATACGGATCAACGTGATCCGAGAGGGTTTTGGACCAATCTTTCACGCCGAACCAAGAATAACAACGTTGGACAGATAAATAATCAATCCCACGCACGCAATTATAGACAGATCAACAAGATCAGCAAGCAAAACCAGTATAAACTCGCAAACGGCGGCCCATCACGGGAGGAGCCTCTCGATAACTTTAATCTAAAATTCTTGTCTACCCTAAAACCCTAGGCGTCACTCCTTTATATAGGAGGCCACAAAGGGCTCGGTTGGACAGGCCCAAACCGAACACACAACTGACTCGAACCTAACACACGCGATACAAACCGGCCTATTAGAAGGCTCGGCCAAATAATAAGGCACACATGCCTCTAATAAAACGTGTACATACTTAGACGGATGTCATCTAATCGTTGGTCATCCTATATGCAACACGCTGCAAAACCCAACACTAACAATGTTTGGCCTCACGCCGTGGACCAAACTGCAACATCAACGGTGGTGTTCTGAAGTTGGGTTTCACCTCATCTAGGGGCGGGATTGCAAATATGAAATCTCCAACTGTCAACATAGATGACGGTGGTGGTGCAATGATAGGAGTAGGTATCCTCCCGCATCATCCCCCCCCCCACCGCAACTTGAAGAGAAACCGTCCTCGGTTTCATCTTGACACTTGGAACCTTCTTCTTCATAGCAACGATGTCTACCTTTATATCCTTGTCAACCATTGGCTGCAGAATATGACGCTTCCCTTTATGCCACAAGGAATATACGTTGGAACATCCCTCATGTGTGGAACGCCGATCAAACTGCCACGGTCGGCCTAGTAGCACGTGACATGCATCCATAGGCAACACATCACATACCACCGTGTCCTCATACGTACCTACAGAAAATTTCAGGCGCACCTTATGTGTGACCTTGAGCTTGCCTGAATTATACAACCACTCAATGCAATGTGGCTGGGGGTTCTTCCATATAGGCAATGAAAGAGAATCCACCAAGCTCTTGCTAATAATATTGGTGTAACTGCCACTATCAATAATCAGCTTGCAAGCAGAATCCTTGACTGTGCATTGGGTCTGAAAAATATCCCAGCGCTGCCCTTGTCCTTCTATGCGATCTTCCGGTACACGTTGCATCATCAGATTTTTACACTTTGCACCAAGTTCATACCCATCCACATTCACTTCGTCAGTTTCCTCAACCTCATCACTAGACGACCCTGCTGATTGTTCCTCGTCACTTGCAGAAATATAGCCATCTTGTGTGAGCATCACTCTTTTTGCATTAGGGCAATCACGCCTCATGTGTCCTCGACCGCCACAAGTAAAACACTCAATGTCTGTGGTGGACTGCGTACTAGCTGCAGCTTTGGACACTCCAGATTTTGGCGCCTCAAGAGAAATATAATTGGAGCATGTAGAAGGTGTCAAATTAGCGCTAGAACCAGCAGCCTCATTATTGGAACGACGCCATGTATGTATAGGGGCTGTAGCTTGACGTCGTTTGAGTTGTTGCTCCGCACGCTCAGCTTGGTGCACAAGATCCCGAAGATTATAATAAATGACCATCTCCACACGATCTTGCACCTCAATATTTAGACCATTAAATAACTTAGACATCGTGGCCTCCGGGTATTCTGTTGTTCCTGTACGTATCATGAACAACTCCATCTCTTATAATACTCATCCACAGATTTAATACCTTGAGTAAGCTGCTGAAATTTATTGTACATCTCGCGCTTATAATGCGCAGGAACAAAACGACGCCGCATGAGTTGATAAGGGGTGGCCCAATCTTCTCAGTGAACTCACAGACAACTCCAGTATGATAACTAGTGCGCTAGTAAGAACTCTCCCGGCTGATCCCTGATGCCAATGCAAAAGATAGCAACCCCAAGGATATTCTCAACTCCACACTCTTGAACAAGTAATCCACTGACTACAAGTGGTCCTGTACCGTCTTATTCCCAGTGGAACAGCAGGTATCACGTAAAGTTTGCAGATGAACTTCCAGATGAAAGGCTTACAAGCAGTTTCAATCTAGAGGTCTAGGGTTTTCGGGTTTAACGTAGTCTAACCTCTCTTATGCGCCCCAAGGGGTATATATGAGAGGGGGTGCGGCCACAAGGGTCTCCCTTGCACAAGCACCAAACCTGCTAGGTCTAGGACTCCTACTAGGAACACAAATAGATACAAACCGACCCAATTATGTGGGATGCGGCCATATTGGTATACAAACCAAACCTACAACTACTAGGACTCTATATGGCGCACAGATCCTTCCTTGTGGGCGCCCTCGTCTTGCTTTGTCCATCAATGAGTGTGAAATAACAATATGGCATTGTTTTCCACACTTAATGCATTTGACCTTGTGGAGGCACCATCCCCTTGTCATCATATCATTTGTAACTTGTTGTTTTCACAATGCTAGCACTTGATCTCCATCTCCCCTTGTAGTCCATCTCCATCCATGTGTATCTCCTCTCCATGATCTCCATTCATGCTTGTTTTATCAATAAACCTGAGAATACATAAATGCAAGGACAATTATAAACATTATACTCAAGTAGGAGTGAATTCACCTGTTGTTGTAATAGCTTGGTTCTTGATCTTGTCATTGGACCAATCCTTACTTCATTAGCTTGTATAGGAACATCCTCATGTGTAACAATAGGTGAAGAGCTAGGGATGTCCTCATCATCCTCCCCCTCTTGAAAAGGCATCGACCTCGATGCTAAATCATCTCCATGGTAAGGTGTCAAATCAGCCACATTAAAAGAATTGGTAACACCAAACTCATCAATTGGGAGGTCAATCTTGTATGCATTATCATTGATCCTTGAAATAACTTAATAAGGACCAGCACCTCTAGGCATCAATTTGGATTTTCTCAATGTGGGAAATCTATCTTTTCTAAAGTGCACCCACACCATATCTCGTGGCCGAAAAACCAATTCTTTCCTCTTCTTGTTCACCCTCTCGGCCACATGCTTTCCTCTCTTCTCTATAGCCTCTTTTGTTTTCTCATGTATCCTCTTAACAAAATCAGCCCTCTTTGATGCCTCCATATTAATTCTCTCATGTAAAGGAAGTGGTAACAAATCAAGGGGAGTAATAGGCTTGAAACCATAAACCACCTCAAAAGGACATAATTGAGTAGTTGAATGCACAGCTCTATTATATGCAAATTCCACATGGGGCAAACACTCTTACCACTCCTTCAATTTTTTCTTGATCATGCCTCTCAACAATGTGGACAATGTTCTATTAACCACCTCGGTTTGTCCATCAGTTTGGGGGTGGCAAGTAGTAGAAAATAATAGCTTAGTGCCAAGCTTACCCCAAAGTGTCTTCCAAAAGTAACTCATGAACTTGACATCTCTATCTGAAACAATAGTTCTTGGCACTCCATGTAATCTCACAATTTCTCTAAAGAATAAATTTGCAATGTGAGAAGCATCATCACTCTTGTGGCAAGCAATGAAGTGAGCCATCTTTGAAAATCTGTCCATAACAACAAAGATAGAGTCATGTCCTCTTTTTGTCCTTGGCAAGCCCAAAACAAAATCCATACTTATATCCTCCCATGGTGTACTAGGTGATGGCAATGGGGTGTACAACCCGTGGGGTTTGAGCTTTGATTTAGAATTGTTGCAAGTAATACATCTTTGCACCAATCTATACACATCTCTCCTCATATGTGCTCAATAGAAATTTTCAGCCAACATAAGCAATGTCTTCTCTGTTCCAAAGTGTCCCATCAAACCTCCGCTATGAGATTCCTGTATTAAGAACAAACGCAAAGAACACTCGGGAATACATAATTTGTTAGCTCTAAACAAGTATCCATCATGTATATGCAATTTATCCCATGCCTTAACATTAGTACACTTATTAAATGGCATAGAAAATTCATTATCTTCATCATATAAATCTCTAATACCCTCCAAACCCGAAACCTTAATTTCTAAACTTGAGAGTAACATGTTCTTTCTCGACAAAGCATCAGCAACTACATTATCCAATCCCTTTTTATGTTTAATGATGTATGGAAAAGATTCAATAAACTCAACCAATTTAGCATGTCTCTTATTCAAATTAGATTGGCACTTTAAGAATTTCAATGCTTCATGATCACTATGTATAATAAATTCTTTAGGCCACAAATAATGTTTCCACACCTCTAAAACTCTCACAAGTGCATATAATACTTTATCATAAACAGAATAGTTCAATTGTGCACCATTCAATTTTTCAGAAAAATAGGCAATAGGTTTCTTTTCTTGCATGAGCACACCTCCAATACCTATGCCACTAGAATCACACTCAATCTGAAATTGTTTATCAAAATTTGGAAGCATAAGAAGTGGGGCCGAAATCAACTTCTCTTTCAATGTATCAAAAGCAATATCTTGAGCAACACCCCACTCGAAATTAACACCCTTTTTAGTTAGATCATTTAAAGGGGCAGCACTAGTACTAAAATTAGGCACAAATCTTCTATAGAAACTGGCAAGCCCATTAAAACTTCTAACTTGACTCACATTAGTTGGAACTGGCCAATTTCGAATAGCTTCAATTTTTGATGTATCAACTTCAATTGCATGCTTAGAAACAACATAACCAAGAAATATGACCTTATCTTTGCAAAAAGTGCACTTCTCAAGACTACCATACAATTTATTTTCTCTTAGCACTTGCAAAACTTGTCTAATATGATCAATGTGTTCATGTTCATTGTGGCTATATATGAGAATATCATCAAAATAAACTACCACAAATCTACCAATAAAGTCTCTCAAAATATGGTTCATTAATCTCATGAAAGTACTAGGTGCATTAGTTAAACCAAAAGGCATCACTAACCATTCATATAAACCAATTTTTTTCTTAAAAGCAGTTTTCCATTCATCTCCCTCTTTCATTCTTATTTGATGGTATCCACTATGCAAATCAATTTTAGAGAAAAGAGTAGCACCACTTAATTCATCTAACATGTCATCTAAACATGGTATAGGATGACGATAAAGAATAGTGATATTATTAATTGCTCTACAATCTACACACATGCGCCAAGTACCATCTTTCTTAGGAACCAAAATAACAGGAACGGCACAAGGAGAAAGACTAACTCGAATATAACCTTTGTCTAGTAGTTCTTGTACTTGCTTTTGTATCTTCTTTGTCTCTTCTGGATTGGTTCTATAAGGAGCTCGGTTTGGTAAAGATGCTCCGGGAATTAAATCAATTTGATGCTCAATCCCTCTCAATGGTGGCAATCCCGAGGGAATATCTCCTGGAAAAACATCCTCAAAATCCTGCAAAACATGAGAAACACCAAGATGAACAGGGGTCATGTCATTAGAAACCAAAATCTCTCCCTTGTGAATAAGCACAATAGGGACTAGTGTAGGATCATCCCTAAATTCCCTCAAATCCTCTTTAGTGGCCAACATGCATAGTAGGTTCTCTCTCTTTTTACCACTCGAATTGGTTTTACTATCACTTCCCAAGGCTTGTGATTTTTGTGTTCCCTCATCCCTCTCTCTTTCTTTTTCTACTTTCATATCAATTTTGGATTGGCACTCATTTACAATTTTTTGTGGAGTCATAGGCCTCAAAATAATAGTCTTCCCATAGTGATGTAGCTCATAAGTATTAGCTCTTCCTTCATGCTTCACACTTCTATCAAACTGCCATGGTCTCCCCAATAATAGGTGGCAAATTGTCATAGGAACCACATCAAACTCAATAGTATCCTTGTAAGGTCCAATTTGAAACTCCACTCTCACCATATGAGATACCTTCATTTGTCCCGTGCTACTCAACCATTGTATATGATAAGGAGAAGGATGTGGCAAATATTTCAAATTGAGCTTTGCGCATAGATCTTTGCTAGCCAAATTCCTGCAACTCCCTCCATCAATAATGACTTTGCAAGCCATATTAGGACCAATGATAGCCTTAGTTTGAAACAAATTGCACCTTTGATTTTCAGGACTAGGTACCACACTCAAAGAATTTTGTGTGCAAATAATAGTTGGCATGTTAGTAGCATATGCATCCAATGGAGTATCACTCAAATAACCATCATGATCATCAATATCATTAGGATCAACATCATCACCTGTCTCATACTCATTGTTCTCATTGATAATCATCACCTTTGTATTTGGACAATCCCTCTTGAAGTGCCCCTTTCCTCCACATGTATGGCATGTAATATCTCTATTCCTTGTAGTAGGAGCACTAGAACCCGTGGTAATCACAGCTGGTTGTGATGATTTCTTTGCAATAGAGGTGCTAGGCTCGGGTTTAGATGATGTAGCACCTCGAAAACTAGAAGATGGAGGTGGTGGAGGAGGTGCACTAGGCATAGAAGATGATCTCATGGGAAATCTAGCCCTTGTCCTTGTAGTAATTTTAGCCTCCTCAATAAGATGTGCTTCGGCCTCCCTTGCATGATGTAGCAACTCATGTATATCATGATATTGGTGATGCCTAACAATACCCTTGATTTTGTAGTTCAAACCCGAAAGGAACCTTTGCATTGTTTGCTCCAATTGCTCTCTCACACGTGCCCTTTGCATGATTAGCTCCATCTCTTGATAATAAGCATCAACACTCATAGTACCTTGCCTCAATTGTTGCAATTGATCAAATTGTTTCCTTATGTAATTTGGTGGAACAAATCTATCCCTCATGACTCTCTTCATGGTGTTCCAAGTAACAATGGGTAACTCACCATCTTTTTGCCTCTTTCTCACAAGATTATCCCACCATCTAAGAGCATATCCATCAAACTCAGAAGATGCCAACTTGATTTTTCTATCCTCATTATACTCATGCATTCTCCATAGCTTCTCAATTTTCAACTCCCATAGCAAGTATTCTTCCACATCTATAGTATCAAAGCTGAAAGAAGGAATAGAGAATTTGGGCTTACTCAAACCATCCTCTCTTGGATTTTCATGACCCACATGATTAGGCGCTCTCCTTGCCACCATATGATTGGCTCGGCCATTAAATCCTCCTCTAGATCCACGGCCAAGATGATTATCAACCTCTCCATTAGGTTCCAAGCCATTATTAGCATCACTATGGACACTAGCATTGTCATCATCAATAAGAGGAAATCTGTCTTGAATCATGGTTTGAAGTCCAGCAAGGGTATTAGTCATTTGAGCAATTGAATCATTGATTGATCTAACTTCCCTCTATTAGTCTCGGCCAATTTATGAGTGGCCTCCATCTTGGTCTCCATAGCTTGGAGAGCCTCATATAATGGATCACATGCATCTTGTACAAATTGCTTGAGTCCATTATGATTTTCCAATATTTCTTTTGCCAAAAAATCCCTAAGAGCCTCATACTCCCTCCAATTAACTCCCTCCTTATGGTCCTTCTTTTGCTGCACAAGATCACCACTAGAAAGATCCATTAGTAGGTTAGTGTAATAGAAACAAGTATAAGTTGTGGTGCTCTCTCACAACTCACTCAAAAATCTAGCAAGACAATAGGATATCTTACCCTTCCAAAGTGAATAGAGATACTTACCACAAGTAGAGGCAATTAAAGTACTTTGGTGTGAAGAAGAGAATACCCAGGTTTTTAACTCTCACAAAAGCAAACAAGGTTATTTAGTGGGGCTTGGTATGGATACCTAACAATCACCAAAGTAACAATCATATTTGCTCTCTTTGTGAAGATATAAAAATACCCAAGGAAACTCACACAATAATGGAGACAAATGTGGCAATGCAAATATATGGAGGAATTTTTGCAATGCACTAGAAAGTCACTAGCTAGGCTCTTAATTGACAGGCACAAGATTGCTCAATGAAAAGCCAAGTGTCACAATGGCAAGATCAACTAGTAAACAATAGCAATGATATGGCCTCTTTGCACTTTTCTCTTTTCTCCTTTTTTTTATACCTTTGCTTTTTCTATTTTTTTTTTTGTATTTTTCCAATGGCCTTACACTAAGCTAGGAGTAATATGAACCAATAAACAAGTGAACACAATGGTGGTGGTGAAAATGAGCAACTTGTCAGAGCACAAAAATAGCTATACTTGTGGGCAAGTTCCTATTAAAATGCTGTAGAAAGGTTGTGGCTAAGGTTCACAAGATATGGATATAATGGTCCTAGTGAGAAAACAGGAAATAACAAGGAAAAACAGAAGAAATCTAGGTGAAATCTATCTCCAAAACACTCACGGCAGCAAAAATGGCTCACGACAGCAAAACTGATGCTTTTCTGTGCCACGGCAGCGCGCAGGCCCGGAAAACTGGTTTTGATAACCGCGTTACGGTGAAAAACAGCGCGCACGTGTGTTACGTGGTCACGGCAGGAAACACAACAGCGCGCAGCAACCGCGGCCGCGAAACGCGCAAGTTTTTCTGTCGCGGCAGCGCGCGGGAGCTGCGATCGTAAGCTGTGGAACGGGCGCGAGGGCGATTTTCTAAGGGCGCGGCTGGTGGAATCCGAACCCGAGTAGAACACGGCAGCGGGTCGGTTGGCGACATCGATTCGAGCCAAAAACGTGTCGCGGCAGCACGTAGGTTGCGGGGGTGGGATTTGGTAACCTTGGGGCGATGGAATCCGAGTGTGGCTAGGGTGGAGTGGTGGGATGCGGTACAGCAGGAAAACAGAAATTTTTCTGCCGCGGCAGGGAATCGATATGGACTCGGATTGGAGCAACACAAAGGCACTAGCAGCGGATTTTTTTTGTGGTTTTTTGGTATGTTTCGACCAGGGGAACAAAGAACCCTAACCCTAGCAGAAAAGAACAAAACTAAAAAGATAAAAAGCAACACAAAATCTAACACAAGAACAACACTAGTAATTAAAACTAAGGTGATATCTAAGGCTATGGCGATGACTAACACTATTTTTGTGGGGCAATTTTCTGGATAGGAAATAAAACACTCAAATATAAAGGGAAATTTGATAGCTCACCGAGGCAACCTGTAAATCTGATACCAAGATGATAAGGGGTGGCCCAATCTTCTCAGTGAACTCACAGACAACTCCAGTATGTTAACTAGTGCGCCACTAAGAACTCTCCCGGCTGATCCCTGATGCCAATGCAAAAGATAGCAACCCCAAGGATATTCTCAACTCCACACTCTTGCACAAGTAATCCACCGACTACAAGTGGTCATGTACCGTCTTATTCCTAGTGGAACAGGAGGTATCACGTAAAGTTTGCAGATGAACTTCCAGATGAAAGGCTTACAAGCAGTTTCAATCTAGAGGTCTAGGGTTTTTGGGTTTAACGTAGTCTAACCTCTCCTATGCGCCCCAAGGGGTATATATGAGAGGGGGTGCGGCCACAAGGTTCTCCCTTGCGCAAGAACCAAACCTACTAGGTCTAGGACTCCTACTAGGAACACAAATAGATACAAACCGACCCAATTATGTGGGATGCGGCCATATTGGTATATAAACCAAACCTACAACTACTAGGACTCTATATGGCGCATAGATCCTTCCTTGTGGGCTCCCTCCTCTTGCTTTTTCCATCAATGAGTGTGAAATAACAATATGGCATTGTTTTCCACACTTAGTGCATTTGACCTTGTGGAGGCACCATCCCCTTGTCATCATATCATTTGTAACTTGTTGTTTTCACCATGCTAGCACTTGATCTCCATCTCCCCTTGTAGTCCATCTCCATCCATGTGTATCTCCTCTCCATGATCTCCATTCATGCTTGTGTTATCAATAAACCTGAGAATACATAAATGCAAGGATTTAGGTAGTATAAAGTTCTCACAATTATAAACATTATACTCAAGTAGGAGTGAATTCACCTGTTGTTGTAATAGCTTGGTTCTTGATCTTTTCATTGGACCAATCCTTACTTCATTAGCTTGTATAGGAACATCCTCATGTGTAACAATAGGTGAAGAGCTAGGGATGTCCTCATCATGAGTTCTTTCATACCTCTCCATGACGTCGGCCGGTTGGGCATACGCAAAATTTGGCTCCACCAAATCAGCACATTATCGGAGAACTCAATAGCTGCAAGTTGAAGTTTCTTCTCCTTGGTGTAATGTTGAGCTACAAAAATATGATTCACGCGCATCTCCCACTCCAAATAATCCTCGGGACTACCCGCTCCGAAAAAAATACAGTATGGAAATTTTAACACGTCCAATACCATCATCCAAAGGAACACATGCAGACTGACCAATACGAACAGCGGCAGCAGGACGAGTGTCGAAGAGTCGTGTCGACAAATCCCTCGGATGAGCCGGTAGGGTTTTGAGTAGAGGAACGATGTACGCGCTGGTGGTCTCGACGGCTAACAAGGAGAAAGATTTACCCAGGTTCGGGGCCCTCGTAGAGGTAAAACCCTTACTCCTGTTTGTCTGATCTGTATTATGATGAGATAGTCGAGCTGTTACAATGGCGATACCATGGTGAGGCGTACGGGGTATCCCGTGTATTGCCTAGTCTAGTTGTGGCTTGTATCTTCCTCTCTCTAGATTGAATCCCTAGATTGGCTGATCTTTTTCTCTCCTCCCTCCACGCTTTATATATGCAGCCAGGAGGGGTTTATATGAGTCCTAGTAGATTATGTATAGGAGTTCTTGTCTTGACCCGCAAGTCTTGCGGGTGGGCTTCTGTTGGGCCTTCTAGAATACTCCAAGGGCTTCCCTTCTTGGGCCTTAACGTCGGGCCTGAGACGGGTGTCCTTACCCGCAGGGTCTAAGATCCATTCCTTCGTCAGTAGCCCCCGAGCGTTTACTCGATTGAGAATCTGTCGGGTAGACGCTCAAAAGTCCGTTCTTGATATCTTCGATTGGTTATTCAATCGTCTGGTTGTGAGGGTGTATACCCTGTTCGCGATGCGCTTTCCCATACTCGAGTATCGAGTGGTAAATGTGCCTGGTGTTGGCTGTTTTCGCAGAAGGATGTGGCTCAGTCGCTTGGCTCTCCCGAAAGATCAGGGCCAATTAATTGCATCTAGGGCAAAAACGATTTTGGCCTACACGAATTCGAAACCTCCGACTCGAATCCGGCGAGGTGATCGTTGCGACTGGGCCGTGGAGGTCTTATCGAGTCGAACTTAACCTAAAGGGGTACCCGGCGCGTCCGCTAGGATTTTTCTTCGTGTTGTTGACACGGAAAGTTTACCGGAGGACGCAGCTTGAGTGCGATTCCAGGCCCAAAAGAGAGATCCTTGGGTCTTACCTTCGTACTCGAAAGAATACGGCATCCGGATGTGCCTAGTCGGCCGAACCATCCAGGATAATGATGTGTAAATACATCGTGTGGTAGAGTTGCGGGAGTCGCATACTCGCGATTTTACCTTGGTCAAGTTCTTGCGATTCTTCGGGTGAAGAGATCTTCCTTCTTGATCTTGTGCGAAAGAGATTCCGCGTTATGAAGTTTACACGAAAGAAATTTCGTCTTGATGTGCCCATACGAAAGAGATTTCGTGTCAGTGTGACTATGCGAAAGAAATTTCGCGTCCATACGAAAGAGATTTCGTGTCAGGGTGACTGTGCGAAAGAAATTTCGCGTCCATACGAAAGAGATTTCGTGTCAGGGTGCTTATGCGAAAGAAATTTCGCGTCTTGATTATGCCCATACGAAAGAGATTTCGTGTTAGGGTGTTTATGCGAAAGAAATTTCGCGTCTTGATTATGCCCATACGAAAGAGATTTCGTGTTAGGGTGTTTATGCGAAAGAGATTCCGCGTCTTTGATGTGCCCATACGAAAGAAATTTCGTGTTAGGGACCTTATGCGAAAGAGATTTCGCGTCTTGATATGCCCATACGAAAGAAATTTCGTGTTAGGAAGCTTATGCGAAAGAGATTTCGCGTCTTTGTATGCTCATACGAAAGAAATTTTGTGTTAGGGAGTTTATGCGAAAGAGATTTCGCGTCTTTGATGCTCATACGGAAGAGATTTCGTGTTAGAATGCCCATACGAAAGAGATTTCGTGTTAGGGACTCGCGATTTTCTTTTGGACGCGTAACAAGTGATGTCTTTTGTTTCGAGTGATGTGTCTGTACATCGTAGTATGGAGTCGTGGTTTTTGCGGGAGCCGCATACTCACAATCTTCTCCCCGCTGCGTGGCGAGTGTCTTTTTGTTTGAAGATTCCGAAGAGAAATAAGTCTGATGGCTGACAGTCGCGTGATGTCGTGGTGCACTGAGCACTTGTTCTGCCTCCCGATGGGACGTGGCGAGAAGTGTCAGAGACTAGACATGTCGGAGTCGAAGAGTCGTGGTTTTTGCGGGAGCCGCATACTCACAATCTTCTCCCCGCTGCGTGGCGAGTGTCTTTTTGTTTGAAGATTCCGAAGAGAAATAAGCCTGATGGCTGACAGTCGCGTGATGTCGTGATGCACTGAGCACTTGTTCTGCCTCCCGATGGGACGTGGCGAGAAGTGTCAGAGACTAGACATGTCGGAGTCGACGCGGTGGAGGTGTACTCGACACGGCGGACGGAGTCGACGCGGAAGTCGTGTAGTCGACGAGGACGTGGCGGAGTCGCACGACGACGTGGAAGTCGTGTAGTTGACGCGGACGCTCAGCCACCGAGTCCACACAAGAAGATGGACCCGAAAAGTCTTCAAGATGTTCTGATTTCACGAATTGGCCCGCGTTGTCGTATGTGTCTCGTCGAGACGGACAAGTTTGATGTTTTGCTTTTCTTCATCCGAGTTAATATGCGGTTTGTACGACCACAATAAGGACCTGGACGAAGATATCTGACAGAGCTCCTCAGATACGCGGCCAACGTGTTAGATGCTTACGACGTGGTAGTATGTCGAGTGCACGTGTAGCGCTCGTCGGTTGCGCGGCCAGCGCTCCCGATGGGAGTAGCCCCCCGAGTCTATGTGCGATTATTTGTAATCGGACATAGACTCAAAGATCTTCCAACGTTGCTTCTTCGATTTATCGGGTGCACGGCAGTGCTCCCGATGGGAGTAGCCCCCGAGGCTATGCTCGACTCGCAGAGTCGGGCATAGCCTCAAGTTGTATTGAAGCTAACCCCTTGTGCTTGTCTTCTGCTGGCTCGCGGAGGAGGACATGTGTCGACTCCCGGAGGAGGATATGTGTCGACTATCGACTCCGAGCGGAGGATTGTGTCGACTTTCGAAGTTGCAGCCGACGTTGTGGTTCCTGCGTTGCACTTTGTATGACATTGCCGTATTCGACGAGGCGGTGCCGAGTGACGGAATCGATGAACCGGACTCGTGTGTCGAGTGCGGCTGTTTCGCGCCTCAGCCCCCGAGTCTCGAGTGCGGCTGCGGCGAATTCTCGAGTGCGTCTACTTTGCAGCATAGCCCCCGAGCAACGAGTGTGGCTGCGGCGAAGGACAGCCCCCGAGACGTTTAGTCGAGAGAATTCGATGTAGCGGAGTTGTGCGGCGGAGTCGCGATGTTTCCCGGAAGGACCCGACGAGGCGGACTGAGTCGACGCGGCGGAGTCGCGATGCTTCCTGAAGGACTCGACGCAGCGGACCGAGTCGACGCGGCAGAGTCACGACGCTTCACGAAGGACTCGACGCAGCGGACCGAGTCGACGCGGCGGAGTCGCGATGTTTGTCCGAAGGACTCGACGCGGCGGACCGAGTTGACGCGGCGGAGTCGCGATGTTTGCTCGAAGGACTCGATGCGACGGAGTCGCGATGTTTACCCGAAAGACTCGACGAGGCGGGCCGAGTCGACGCAGCAGAGTCATGTTTGTCCGAAGGACTCGACGCGGCGGACCGACTCGATGCGGCGGAGTCGCGATGTTTACCCGAAGGACTCGACGAGGCGGACCGAGTCGACGCGACGGAGTCGCGATGTTTACCCGAAGGACTCGACGCGGCAGACCAAGTCGACACGGCGGAGTCGCGATGTGCGTCCGAAGGACTCGACGCGGCGGACCGAGTCGACGCGGCGGAGTCGCGATGTTTACCCGAAGGACTCAACACGGCAGACCAAGTCGACACGGCGGAGTCGCGATGTGCGTCTGAAGGACTCGACGCGGCGGACCGAGTCGACGCGGCGGAGTCGCGATGTTTGTCCGAAGGACTCGACGCGGCGGACCGAGTCGACGCGGCGGAGGCGCGATGTTCGTCCGAAGGACTCGACGCGGCGGACCGAGTCGACACGCCGGAGTCGTGATGTTTGTCCGAAGGGCTCGACGCGGCGGACCGAGTCGACGCGGCGTAGTCGCGATGTTTGTCTGAAAGACTCGACGCGGCGGACCGACTCGACGCGGCGGAGTCGCGAGGATTTGTTGTGTGTACACGGAGGACAATGTTGATGTCGAGCCCCCGAGCACTAGTATCGCGAGTCTCCATCTTTTGTTGACGTTGTTTGGTCTTTGTGTCGACTCGCAAATTGCCGAAATAGGATCCGGATTCGCGATTTGAATTCGCGAACTCGCAGAGATCCAAAACGTGTCGCAGTGCGCGAGCCGGTGACGGAGATCTAACCGTTGGAATTGGCTCAAAAAAGACGGAGTGGTGCGGGATTGTATTCCCCAGCTTTTCAACGGTGTGATCTTCGAATTGATGTCCGAGTCGACTGTAAGAATTGTTTTCCCAAAGTCGCGTGGAGTTCCATCAGATTCTGACAGGGCTTCAGTGTTCGGATCATCCACGGAGATCTAACCGTCGGAATTCTCCGATTCGTTATGGAGACGGTAGATAATTTGATTTCTCATCTTTCCAACGAAGGAATTTTCTAGATGAGTTTCGAGCCGCCGTTGATGACGTCCGCAATATGTACGTTGCTGCTGTTCTGCAACCTGCGCGTGAAGAACGATGTCGATTTTCGATTGTAGAAGATGAAGGCCGTGGCGAGGCCGGCGAGTGCTCGATGAAGTTGAAGGAGCCAAAGTAGATGCAATCCATGGGGTCGAGGACCCAAAGCTTGATGTAGATTAGGCCGGCGAGACTGTAGATCCAGTGCGTGTCGTTCCCACAGACGGGGTGTCCTTACCCGCAGGGTCTAAGATCCATTCCTTCGTCAACGAGTGTCAAAGCTGCGTTGTTGGGGAGCATATCCGGCATCGTCCTCCAAATCAGCATCGCGATCAAGGCTCCCCACGGCATGTGATACGGATCAACGTGATCTGAGATGGTTTTGGCCCAATCTTTCACGACGAACCAAGAACATCAACGTTGGACAGATAAATAATCAATCCCACACACGTAATTATAGACAGATGAACAAGATCAGCAAGCAAAACCAGTATAAACTCGCAAATGGCGACCCATCACGGGAGGAGCGTCTCGATAACTTTAATCTCAAATTCTTCTCTACCCTAAAATCCTAGGCGTCACTCCATTATATAGGAGGCCACAAAGGGTTCGGTTGGACAGGCCCAAACCCGAACACACAACTGAATCGAACGTAACACACGCGATACAAACCGGCCTATTAGAAGGCTCGGCCAAATAATAAGACACACATGCCTCTAATAAAACGTGTACATACTTAGACGAATGTCATCTAATCGTGGGTCATCCTGTATGCAACACGTTGCACCACCCAACACTAACAATGTTTGGCCTCACGCCGTGGACCAAACTGCAACATCGACGGTGGTGTTCTGAAGTTGGGTTTCACCTCATCTAGCGGAGGGATTGCAAATCTGAAAGCTCCAACTGTCAACATAGATGACTGTGGTGGCGCAATGATAGGAGTAGGTATCCTCCCCACATCAGCATGGCTCGTCGCCGGTGAGCGTGGCTCAGCCACAACAGCCAGCCGTGACGTCACGGTAACGTCACCGTTGATCCCCCTTATCAGCTGGTTCTTTCTGTTTTAAAAATAAAAAGAATATATGACACGTGGGCTCCTATTTTTGGAATTACACAAAATGAATTAAATTTGGAAATGCAATAACTTTTAATGTGTAGCTCCAAAAAATACAAATAACATATCAAATTGTTCAGAAAATTATTTCCAATCCAAATATGTCATTTTCACACATGTTTGACAATTTTCAAAAATGAGCATTATTTAAATATTGTTTAATTCATTAAAAATGTAGAAAATAATCAGAAAATTAAAAGTTATATACCAAAATGCTCAAAATGTCAAATGCAACCTGTTTATGATGTTTTCAAACCCATTTGAGCTTTTAAGATTGTACTCACTTTCAGAATTTCCTGAAGTGCCCCTCCGGGTCTATTTCGGGATAGTTTCTGTTAAATTGCATACCTATCATACGAACCCTAGCAACCCTATCTACATGTTTAGGGCTTTATTTCAATGCATACATACTGCGCATTGCATCAATGCCATGTGTTGATTGTTGTTCTCCTTTTCGGTGTTGTTCCCCCTCGGTAGAACGTGACTCTGAAGAGAAGGCCGGCAACTCCAATGGCGAATACTTGATCTTAACCGACAAGTCAAGCACTTATCCCTGAAGTATTTATCTGGTTTTCTTAACCAAGGCAAGCATAACCTCTTATCGGCTCATATATGTTTTCCAACGACATTTGATTCTCGTACTCCAAACTATTTGAGGTCAGTAGATATAGATCTCCTATATACTGCATTACCTCAATACCATGATCCACTACTCCTAGCCGCCATAGATTTGCTTGTGCGCAACACCAGTGCCTTATATCTGCTATGCTTAGTCATATAGTTTTGTTTAGCTCTGTTCCATATGATAGGTTGAGATGGTAAGATGGTCACTGTGTGGTTAACTTGACTAAGACTTGGACGGGAGGCCACTTGGGGAAGTGGTGGTTTGTTCCAAACTTTCCAAACCTGGGAGTAAGGTCGGGCGCAGAAGCTAAGATTGAGCGTACAACTATGCACGACAGCCATGAGCCTCACTCGACTCACTAACTTGTTCGGCTCTATCCGTGAGTCATGTAGTTTGGGAGTTCCATCTACATGTGAGTCAAAAACCTTTTGGAGGTGTTTAGGGCGTGACCGGGACAACTGATTGTCGCACCCGGACTTCTAAAGGATACTCGCCGTTCCGTTGAACAGTAGTAGATTGGATTACGGGGCTTACCGGCACCCGCGTCCTCTTACGAGTAGGCCAACACACGTATGTGTGACAACCAACCCCTATCTGTTCAGCGTCGACGTAAACTATCCATAGAAATCAGGAATACTACCATTGACGTACTTCATACCATACACACATGGTACGTCAATGGCATTAAACGAAATGATAACACAACATATCTCTAAGACACAAAAGATGGAAGTAAGTTGCAAATAGCTCTCACTAGAGCAGAGATAGCAAATACAATCATCCAGAGGACACATGTCCCAACATAACATCATTACATCTCAGCGGAAGCATTCAAAGGGTCTGAGTACAGACAAATCCAAATAGGCTTAAGAAGCCGGGAACTGAAAGAAAGACGGAGCCCATCCACGTAGTCTCGGATCCTGCCCGGGTCCGCTACCTACTCGTCAGCAGCCTCGTCAAACTCCACGTAGTAGCCGTCACTGGGATCCTCGTAAGCGTAGTCTGCGGAAACCACAGCCCCAAAGGGGTCAGTACATAAACGTACTGGCAAGCAAGACTCACAGTTCACCAAAGTGTAGCCCGTCAACACCAAGCACAGATGCCTTGGGTTCAACGGAAGAAAGGGGATATACAAGATGCTGCAACTGGCTGCGCTAACCAACTCCAGAGATTCTACCACTTCCGGCTAACAGAAAGAAGATAAGATATCGTATCGTAACCAACTATAACTAACCACCAAACAAACCCATCTTGGATCTCGCCCCTTATCCAAAGAAGCAATCCGAGGATAACTCACACAGTTGGATTAATGAATAATGGATCAAGTTGTTATGTCAATAAGCCTATTACTAGTCAGGTAGCATGAGTTAGGTGTAAGTTGTTCTGAGTACTTGTTAGCCAGTACTTTCACCAAGTCAACCATAACCGCGGAAAACACGGCTTCTCGAGAAGATTTATCCCTGCAGGGGTGCACCAATTTGGCCGTACACGTAAGAATAACCCGCCAGATGGGATGCCTCCCACCAAGCGGGGCACTCAACACAACTCAACTCTTCTTCGCATCAAGCCCAAAGCACCTTGGGCGCACGGCTAATCGAGCCCCGAAGAAAGGGGACCCTCAAAGCACTCTAAGAACGTGTCCCCCTATATGCCGACTACAAAAGTTCCACCCTGCGCTGGGCTCGCAAAAACATGCATGCGGCAAATGGAAAACACGAACTAAATGAGGCGATTTGGACGAGATGCGAATCGAATCAAATTGAGGGGGGCGCCCATACACGCTTCCCACATGCGGATAGTGCGCTCATCATGGATCAGTAGACAAGACCCTTTTCCTACTAGGGTCGACACTAGCAGGCCTCAAAACCACATAGGGCCTCCTGCCGGTGCCTTATCAGCATATTATTATTAACAGGTTGATTGATTAACATCGAGCCCCCAGAACATAATAGAATATAGTAATCAGAAAGTAACGGGTAACAGACTCGAGCAAAACAACCTAAGCATGCTAGTAAGACACTGGCTCAAACAATGGGGTTGTAGGAGTGGAGGAGAGGCAATATCAGGGTTAAGGGATTCATGTGATAGGTTTGTAGCAGAAGCAACGATACATATGGCTAGCATAAATAGACAACGGAAAGTATCGGTAACCAATGTTGAAAGGAACACGATGGTTCATGTGAGTGATAACTTGCCTGCAAACTCAGCAGCCTGGTACTGAGCTAGATCCTCAGAAGGGGTGTCGTAAGTATCGTCTGTCTCAACGTCGTCGTCTATTCGAGAAGAAGCAAACAAACAAGACAGAAATATAACAATCAATATCATGGCATAGTGCACAATCATGGAATGATGCATGTCAAGTTAAAGGGATGCATCAAAATAAACTAGTGGACTTGGTAACACAATTTAAATGGACACATATGCAATTTTGAGTTGCATATGAAAAGCCCATCAAATAAGGTTGGAATATTTGTTTTTCAACTAATCAACAGGTGAAAGTGGATTAGTATGATGCATGGATGAGGAAAACAGAAAAATAACAACAATAGAAACGATTGGAAATAAGGTTTGCCAATTTAGAAATTTATTTATTAAGTTAGGGAATTTTTGGTTCCTTAAAGGAATTACACAAATAGTTGTTGTTTTCACCAATTTAAATTGTGCAAAATAAATAACAATATTCATATTTGAAAAGAATACAAAATTTTAGTTGGATTACATGTTTCAAATATTGAAACAGGATTTAGGATGAATTTATTATGAATTAAACAAGATCAAACAAGTTTTAAATGAATTTAAAACAAGTTTGAATTTTATTTGTTCAAAACATAAATTCAAATTCATATTTGAAAAGTTTATAATTTTCTAGTTTGAAAACATATTTGCATGTTCAAAAAATAATTTAATTTGAGCAAGTTATGAATTTAGCAAATTTAAATGATTTAAACAAGGTTTAAAATATTTAAGCAATTTTAATTATTCAAACCATGAAACAAAATTTATATTTGAATAGGTGGTTTGAAATAGCATGGAAAACATATTTTATTTGCATTATTTGGGTTTAGTATGAATTAGTTATGGATTTTATCAAATTACAAATGAATTGTTTGAATTCAAATTTGAAATGCATTTGGAAAATTCAAAACAGAAAACAAATGTTACCAATAGATAGATAATTTAATTTAGAGCAGTGCACATATTTTATTTTTATTATTTGGAATTATAAAATAAAAGTTATTAGGGTTTTAGTTTTAGGGACCAATCTGTAATTTAAAAGGACTTGGATTTAAAACAGAAACGGGGAAAAACAATTTATACCGCACAGCCAACCAGCCCAAGGCACTGCCAGATGGGCCCTGGGCCAATGTGTGCTTGCGTGGCCACGGTGTGGCTGACAGGGGGCCACACTGTCAGCACTCGGTGCAAAAATGTGGTTTTAATCGCGCGAGCCAGGGACTCGAACCCTGGACCTGCCCGTGCGCGCGCACTGCACTGCACCAGTGCGGTAAGCGATCGATTCTTATCAGTAACAGGGACGCAAACAGGTTAAGGTGTAACTCGCGGATCTGAATTTAACTGACGAACAATCGCTTCTGAAACCTGACGGAGTTCGACGCTCGCCGGCGGCGAGCACGCTGCGCTGCTGGACGCTGGCTCGTGTGCGTGCGGGTGTGCAGAACGTGTGTGTGCTCGCGTGTCAGAGAGGGCAGGGAGGAGGGAGAGGTGCACGGTGGCGTGCTCACTGGGAGGTTGCAGAGCTGAGCTCGACGGCGGCGACAGCGACGAAGGCGTGGACGGCGGCGACAATCCAGACCCCCTCGAGCTCGATGAAGATGTTGTGGACGTAGAGGGCAGTGCGGCGTGCTCGTTCCAGAGGCTAGCTGGGGTGGAGGATGGCTGCAGCGAAGGGGAGCATGGTGGGTTCAGAGGGCGGCGCTCCGGTGATATTAGGTGGTTGCAGGGAGAGGGAAATCCGGCGAGAGGGAGAGGGAAACGGCGGCGGAGCGAGGGGAGAAGGGGGGTAGAGGTCTAGGGCTGAGGCGCGGGGCTAGGGTAGCTCTTATAGGGGGCTACAGGTGCGGATGGCCGTCGGCGGGCGACAGTGCCGCCTTGGCACCGCTCGATCGGCTGCCGTACTGCGGGAAGAGAGAGGGGGAAAAACAGCGAAGGGGTACCGGGCCGCGCGGGAGGTTAGCTGGGCCGGGCTGCGTAGGTTAGCTGCCGCGCGCGCGCTGTTTTTTTCCTTTTTCTATTTTTGTTCTTCTGTTTTTTTTTTGCAGCAAATAGAATAGGAAGAAAAAGATAGGTTTGGAGTTAGCAAAAATTTTATAAAAATTTGGGTGGGCTATTTAGGTCAAATACAACCAAATGCCAAGTTTGGTTTTTCAAAAGTTCAATTTTTAATTACTGTTTTGTAATTTAAATCAATATTTGAAAGAATTGCTTATTAATTGATTTTTATTAAAAGCAACATGTTTATTAGGGTGAATCCTATTGGTTAAAAAGAACAAGTGGTTAGGGTTATTTTGCTGATTTTTATAAGTTGAATTTGGGTACTGTTTGAATGTTTTTGATTTGAATTTGAAATACCATTTGGAATTAATGGATTGATTAAAAGCCCTCATTTTAATAGTTGAACATTATGGAATAATTGGAAACAACATGAGATTTTGGTTTGAACTTTTGATTTGAAAATATTGTAGCATGACAAGTATGAAACACAGCATTTGAAATTGTTTGAATTACCATTATGAAAAAAAGGAAGAACAGATGCAAAACAAATGCAAATAAGGAAATAAATATGATGACATGATGCAATACTTTAATAAACAAGAAATCAAACATTCTAAATGGTAAGTTTTCATACTTGGGATGTTACAAAACGCCCCCCCCCCCTTGAAGGAATCGCGCCCCGAGATTCCTTACGGAGAAGAGAAAAGGTCCGGATACTTCTTGCGAAGATCCTCTTCGGTCTCCCACGTTGCCTCTTTATCGGAATGATGCGACCACTGCACTTTCAAGAACTTGGTGCTCTTGTTGCGAGTCTTACGCTCGGTCTCATCGAGAATACGAACAGGGTGCTCCTCATAAGAGAGATCATCTTGCAGTTCAATGGAATCATGATCAACTGCACGATCTGGATCTTTGAAACACTTCTTGAGCTGTGACACGTGGAACACATCGTGCACCTTGGATAGTTTTTCTGGAAGTTCAAGACGATAGGCATTTTCCGCACGCCTTGAGAGGATGTTGAAAGGACCAATGTATCTTGGTGCAAGCTTTCCTTTCACACCAAAACGATGAGTGCCTCTGAGGGGAGTTACACGGAGATATGCCTTGTCACCAGGTGGATAGACCATATCCCTGTGCTTGCTGTCATAGTAGCTCTTCTGACGAGACTGAGCAATCTTATGGGCTGGGACGTCGCCTTATGTTGCAGCTTCTTAGGCCTTTTTGGTTCTTGTTGATTAGCAACATAATTTTCCTTCCGTTTCTGATGTAATGTTGGGTCGTGTGACCTCTGATTGTAAGCTTTACTCTAGTAACACCTGTTGAAGACAACTTCCATGTCTAGAGTGCTGCTTTGATCGGTTGTTGGTTTCGAGCTCATTGTTATACAGTTTTGGCTATGCCTGCATAGTTTTCGCAGTCGAGGGGTTGTGGAGCCGATGATCCATTTCCAAGCATGCCTGCCAATGTGATTCGGCCTGGAGCTTGGTAACCCCAGTAACCCTCGATTGTTGTTGCACTTTCTGGACACATAGCATCTCTGTATAGCTTTGGTCCCGTTCCTTCAGTTTCATACGATTCGTGGACGCTTTGATATGCATAGTTGGTTATGACTAGCATGGACACAAGGAATAGTACTACCGTGGTGATCCGGCCTACGAGCCGATGAATCCGGTCTGCCTGCCGTTGTTTGTTGCGGCCAGGCTGGTAACCCTGAAGCCCTTGTGAGTCCATGACTAGGAGCGCATAACAGTATATATACCTTTGGGTCTGGGGTCGTGATAGTTTTTTTGCCGGCCATGGCGGATGAACAGTACAAGTAGTACTACTACCTCCGTTCCATAAATTATCTTGCTAGAAAGGCTTACCAGAATGGAAGGGAGTACTAGTTAGTACCAGTATTTTGCAGGGGTTTCTGCAGATTGTGCTGATTTAGTACTAAATTGTAGTATTTATGCATATTAGTACTAGTAGAAATAATTTTGTTGATCATTAGTGATGTTATTTGTGTAGTTGTATCATGGAATCTGTTCTAATTAATACGGTTATTGTTTAAAAAAAATCAGGAATGGCTCAAAACCTATGCGAGTTATGTTATCATGAACCTGACATGTGTCTCGTCGGCATTGAACTGCCATTATTGACTTTTAGAGTGAGGATGAGGGTGTCTATAGAATATTGTCATCAAGCGGCCGTAAGTATCCTTGACATTCCAATTATGTTGTTCCTGAGCTTTTGATTTGTTGGCGAATATATGTGTGCTTATTATTTTAAATTATATATATGTGTACTATGTAGGATCTACCTTGTTCCTTCCATAAGAGTATAGAGAAATTTGTTGTTGGTCCACATAAGGCATGGATTTTCTGTGATGTCAATGAATAACACTTCTACGTGGAACATGGGCCTGGAAGGACTTATATATGTGGACCATATTGGACGGCATTTTGCATAGCTTATGACATTCAACCGAACGATCTTGTGAGGTTTGAATATGATGATCAATTCAGTATGTTTGACGTTCAAGTAACTAATGTAAACAATGAGGTCAAATCTTGGGTTCTAGACCCTGGTATGTAAATTCACATTGGCTTGTTTTCCTTACACATTAATTTACTAGCTAGTTAATATATATGTTTCAAACTTTCCAAGATGGGTTGGTTATGTAATTGACATTCACATGTTTTTTCCCTTTGCGATCAGAGTGTCGTCCTATCGTACAATCTTGCAAGATGAGACTACAGAAGAGCATATTTGAGTTCCCATGTGCGGTCAGTGGTTCTGAAATGAATGCGATATCCTGGGCTTTTTACAAGCAAAATAAGATGGACCTGGAAAATGGGGAGCACATTGTAGTCCCTCAGTTCTTTGTCCACAGGGTGCAGGATCCAGAAGAACTTAATGAGTTGGTTAGTTAATTACATGAAAAAATTGTCATTTAGCTATCTATGCATTTCTTATATGAGTCTTAAATGTACTTGCTCAGAAGTCCCTTTGAAATGCATAAATGGGTATATACTTCCAAGAGACGGGCAATCACGTATGTGCATGAAAGCTGGTGGGGCCAACAAACTATTGGGTTCATATCACATTCATGAAGAAGAAGAACCTTATTATTTCAAGTTCATTGAGGGCTGGTCTGAATTCCCCGTTCAATCGCGAATCCAAATAGATGATCTCATCGTCATACAGGTAAAGGTGACGCGGGAATATATCAGGCTGGTCGTAGAGGTGGTCAGTGACAATTCGGACGACACCGTCGAATCACAGAAGGACGATAACGATGGGGGTAGTGAACTTGGCAGTGTAGTTGGTGAGAATTTATGAGTAATTTTAGAGAATAATAACAAACTTGTGTTGTTGTTTTATCAGCTAGTTTGGAGGTCAGAACCTGTGTTAAATTGTTTAATTAATTAGCATGTATATTCCTCGTGTATAGATGTAGTAGTACCAGAAATGTTGTCTTTTGTTGTCCTACCAAAACTATCTCATATAAACTTGTAGTAGTACCAGAAATGTTGTCTTTTGTTGTCCTACCAAACTATCTGATGAGAACTGTTGTTGAAAACTATCTCATGTGTAGTTATTACTTTCAAACGTAGTCCAAATATTCCTGAGCATTCTTAAAAAACAAATTATTGAGATAAACTATAAAATTAGTAAACACAACTTAAACATAGTTCGACACAAATCTGCGATAAACTTGCTAGTGCACACACATAAGGTCTTAAACTGAAAGAAACAGATAGCAGATAACCTGGGATAAGCCCCAAACACGCTCACGCAGGAGCAATGGAGCTTAATTTGAAGCCCAGCTCTGGGAGGAACGTCCCTTTCTTGGCAAGTTCGAGTTCCCTGTGGCGGAGAATAATTTCCCTGTCTTTCAGCTCAATGTTCTTTTCGAGGAATGAGACCATGCTCACTATGTCGACGTTTTGCATCAACTTCTCATTCAGCTCACGGCATATTTCCGACGCAGCCCTTTCTGCCTCTTGATAGCAGGCAATAGATGCTTTAGCCTTGCGACCATTCTCCCTACAATCATATTCCAGATTCTTCAACTCCTCCTACAGTTCTGCCAAATGGGTCTTGAGCGAATAGACGACGCCCATCGGCCCCAACAGCGAAGGCGATCCGGTGCGACACTGGAACCGCCAGCGCTGCACGAAGGGGAACCAGATGTTGAAATAAATCCAAAGATATTGAAAAGGTGGAATAAGGAATGAAGGAAGAAGAACTGTTGAAATAAATCGTGTTGAAACAAATACCTTGTTGCAGCAGAAGACTACATCTTTGGTGGCGACGAGCAGAAAGGCACGAACGAGCAGCGGAGGGACAACTGATATCGCTTCGAGGAGAAGAACAGCTGTTTTCTGGGGAAGAAATGCACGAAGGAGCGTAGGGAGAAGAAAACCCTAAATAGAGAGGGATGGGGGAGAAGAAGAGGGAGAAGACGAGGAATCCACCCACGAACCCACGCACCGCTTGCCACTGCATGCACGCAGTGTTACGTTGGCACGTACACAACGTACGTGCGTTGCCATGTAGGTCACATTCGTAGTGTGTACGTGCACAACCAGCGCAGATTCTCTGACTACCCTCTGGCCGGACTTTTCCTTGACTTTGAGTCATTGACACCTGGATCCCACGTCTCATGGGAGGCATCCACGACCAATGCATGCAAGCAAGCTGCATGTAGAGTTGGCTTCTTTCAGATTAAACTCATGGGAGCCTCTCCTTGGAATTTTTTATACGTTCAAAAAACAAAATTTGCCAAGAACGCAAACTATATGTGAACGGAGGGGACTACTTCAATATATGTTCCGTCACAAACTTCAACATTGGATGGCAGTGCACACTTAGTCTTAATTAAACTGAAATAAAATCATAACACAAATACTACCTGGGACAAGCCCCAAACACGCTCACGCAGGAGCAAATCGATTTAGATCTGGTCGGGCTCCCCTGCTTTCTTGGCTAGCACTTTGATCTCGCCGCGGATGAGATCAGCTTCCTGGTCTTGCATCTGAATCTTATTCCATAGTTGTTCCATCTTCCTACACAAGTCATGGTTGACCGGCAGAATCTCAGCCATGCTGGTAGCAGCCCTCAAGGCTCTCTCCTTCTGCTCTCGCTCGAGTGCACAATATTTGATCTCCCGCTTGGCATTCGCGAGGATCTCTTTCGTGGTCCTGGCTATGTCCTGGTTCCGGATTTCCATCTGCGCCATGGTGACCTTGGCATCTAGACCCTTCCTCGAAAGGAAAGTGTGGTCCAGGACTGAACCAGGTTTCTCAGTGGAACAACCGACCCTGTAGGAACTTTTGTAAGAATATGCATGAAAAAATCCAAAAGGTGGAATAAAAAATGAATGTTTGTACGTTCAAACAAATACTCGGCTGCTAGGGAATCCTCGGTCCTCCTCTTCTTAGACGTAGAGGAGATCGGTGAAGACACCATCGTTTGTGAGAAAGAGAGGAGGAAGCAAACTGATTTCGGCATGGGGAACGAGAGGAGGAAGAAGAGATAAAATGGAGGCGTGTGAAAGTGGTGATATTAACTCAGTTGCAACTGCACTGCTGACACGCGTGTGGAAGTGGAGACGACAAACTGCATTCCGTTCTCCCACGCGTGGGATTAGCCTACCTTTTCAGTATGTACTATATGTTGTATTGGCATCTTGGCACTTTCAAGTTGTGTTGGCATGTAGGCACACTCGAGGGGTACGTACATGGACGAAATTCGAAAGAACACCACATGGTATGCCAACGGACTAGGGTTTTTTCCGGAGAGGGACTCCGGAGCGTCTGAATGCCACCACAGCACATGGTATGTGATATCATGTGTGTTAGAGTGTGGCATGGGTCTTGGATGCCAAATATTCCCTCACTCTCTGTGTTAGGGCTTCACCGTTGTCGGATTCTCCCTAGCGGGTTCCACGACTACTTAGAGCCCGAACTTCCGGATCTGACAGGACGGGGGGAGTCTTGCCAAGAGGTTGGCCCTACTATTGATTTGGTTGTTCCAAGGGCCTAATCTAACACAACCAATCAATTGGTTCCACCTTGCTACCCCCTTCCGGCTCACGTAGAGGGGCCAGAATGGCACTTTCGTCTTTCTCCCCAAGGGGCTAAGGTTTTCTCCGAAGAGGGGCTCTGGAGCGTCTGAATGCCACCACAGCTACATGGTATGCCATACCATGTATGATATATAGTGTGGAAAGTATCTTGGATGACCAAGATTCCCTCACTCTCTTTGTCAGGGCTTCATCGGCGTCGGATTCTCTCTAGAGGGTTCCAGGACTACTTTGAGCAGAAATTCCCGGATCTGACGGAACGGGGGGAATCTTGCCAAGAGGTTGGCCCTACCATTGAATTGGGTGTTCCTTGGGCCTAATCTAACAAAACCGAGAAATTGGTTCCACCTTGCTACCCCCTTCCGGCTCACGTAGAGGGGCGAGAACGGCAGTCCCGTCTTTTCCCCCAAGGGGATAAGGTTTCTCCGAAGAGGGGCTGCAGAGCGTTTGAATGAACCATGTGTGTTGCCATACCATGTGATTTAGAATGTGGCAAGTGTCTTGGATGACCAATATTCCCTCACCCTCTGTGTTAGGGCTTCACCGACGTCGAATTCTCTCTAGCGGGTTGCAGGACTATACTTAGAGCCAAAACTCCCGGATCGGGCGGAACGGGGGGAATCTTGCGAAGAGGTGGGCCCTAACACTAGTGGAAACATGGACAACATCCCGGTTGTAAGCCTCATGCATCCCGGTTGTGCAACCGGGATGGGCCAGCCGGGACAAATAGCCCAAACCCATTCGTCTCGGTTGTACCAGCACCCGGGATGCCTGGGGGTGGCCCACGTGGCAGGGCGTGCAGGAGATGGCCAGGGACTATTCGTCCCGGTTCTTCCCACGAACCAGGATGAATGCCCCTTCTGCCGTGGAAGCACTTTGGTCTTTTTCTCTTCCGCGGCAGAGTTTTTATTTTTTCTGTTTATTATTTTCCTTTTTATGTTTTGCGATCCCCCCGGATCTCCCGGTGGCCCCTCCCCGGACCTCCCGGATCCCATGAGAAGAGAGGAGCCCCGGTGGCCCCTCCCCGGATCCCAGGAGAAGAGAGGACCCCGGTGGCCCTTCCCCGGACATCCCGGATCCCACGAGAAGAAAGGAGCCCCGGTGGCCCCTCCCCGAACCTCTCGGATCCCACGAGAAGAGAGGAGCCTCGGTGGCCCCTCCCCGGACGTCGATGATCCCACGAGTGAATAAGTAATGCATATATATAGCAAAAGAAGGAACACTTATACTACATAATCAAAGTATGTCGAGCATATTACATGACCGATGAATGAATTACACAATCAAGTTCATTCCCAAGCGCGATAGTATTCTCCATTTACATTTAGGACCTCTGCATCTAAGAAGCCCGCAATTTCCTCCTGAATAGCTCGTATGCGGTCCCTTGGTAGAACACCGTCCCAGAGCCGTTCAATCTAATATAAAGAAGAGTGGACAATATATATTTATGAAACTAAGTAACTAAAATAAATGGTAATAAGAAAATTGACGAGTGACGTACATGAAGTTTGTTGAAATCTCTGCCCTTGGCACAGGTCGTCTGAAGAATGAACTCGCAGACGTAGTATCCACACAAGTTATTCCTGTCTCCCTGTTCCAAGCCCTTTACGAGAACATGGTTTCAATAAAAATAATAATCAACCAACCATGATAATGGTATTGAAACTAGAATCAAGGAGATGCGCGGATCTAGATAGTAGTACTTACTTGCACAATTTCAAATGTAAGCTCTGATTTCCATTCACCCCTTGCCTTCTTCTGAACCTCTTCCAAGCGCTACCCGGGAAAGAAAAAGAGTAAAAAGAGTTATTAATTACTTGATATCCGAAAATAAAGCAAAGTAGTCGACATAGTGGCATATATAAAGATTGAAATTACCGCCGGAGAATTTCCTGCATGTCCTCCCAGAGCTCAAGGGGTTTATGTTTGGCTCCATTACCAGTACTTTTCCATTGTCAACTTGGAAGATTAGCAGAATAAAGTGGAAGATGCACACGCGTAACACATCAATTATACACTGAACATCGAGTAAGGAAAACAGAATGTGTACAACACAGTAACACTCACCGAAGTTGTAAGGAAATAGTATTTCCCGTCGGTGTTCTAGAAACCTTATTGCCCTCAGAATATTATGTTCTGTATCCTTGGGAGATAGCTCAAGAGTCTTATGATTAACAAAATATGGGTTGATGAACCCAATATCATATATTTGTACTCTTTTGCATTCGAGAATCTTCATTCTGCAATTATAATATAATGAGTGTACTATATATATGAATGCAATGAATGAGGTGAGCTAGCTAGAGACTTAATTACAGAAATAAGTACTTACAGACAATAGGCACTAACGATAGATTTGTCGAGGGCCTTCTGCTGGAATAACTGAAACAATTCATCAAATTGAATCAAAACCATTCCATCTCCATACCCGTAGTGCTCGTCTCTAACTCCGACCACTATCCAGTCCTGAGATTGTCGAGCGTCTTCCATATACCAATTATGCACTCTTCGCATTTCGGTTGGTAGATTCTTTACCTCCTCGGGTTTGACGATAAAATTCCCGTGCTGGTATTGGTACTCACATTGAGAAGAGGGGAAGTATTGTAATGTTTGGATATACTCAGCAATGGACTTACCCGCAGCAGCTACTCCCTGTCCGCACAATTCTATAAACTCCAAATCAATTTTCTCGTCAGCATTAGTGCTCGGCCCCACCTGGGTATTGGAAATCACTTTGAGCGGGGAGATGGATTGTTTTTTCTGCTGCCCGAGCTGGGCAACTGATTTCCCGCTTGCGCTACTACTCTTCGACCACACCATTTGCTGGTGTGACTTCATAATAGAGCGGTCATAGTCAGATGACAGGCTCAGCTCGGGTTGATGAAGAGTCTTCACCATTTTCCACGCTCGTTCTTCCTCTTCTTCGGTGTCGGGGAAAATCTTTTCTTAGACAAAATTTTTTTTATTTTTGCATATCACATGTTCTAGCATGTTTAAAAACTTAAGCCCCCAAGTTTTGCAACATGTGTGTGGTAGGTCCTTCACAAAAAAACCCATTTCTAACACTCCGAAAATGGAAAATGGTTTTTTATTCAGTTCAAAAAACTTCCTTCGCCAACATTGTCCGTGCTTCCAAGATGCATGTTTGTGTGCAATATGGGATAATTATTACAAACTATGCCATGTATTTGGCAATAAAACCCGTCATTTCAACAGAAACCCTAGAATGCTAGGAAGAGATAGCAAGTTTTTGTGAACACTTTTTCAACAGAACAGTCGTATTCCAAGTTTATTATTTATGGATGATAATAGGACATATGTAATGACACCACGCGAAGGTCTCGCGTTATTTAGGGTTTTTTGAATTTTCTGGAATTTTCTCAGCCCATTTTACGAGAAAGTCAAGACGGAAGGAATGACCGTTCGTAGCTAGGGGTTGTAGATTCAACAACTCACTGTGGATCTCTATTGAAATAGGTAGTTGAGTACCTAAAAATGATTTTTTCCAAAATTCATGAGCAAATTACGAGGCACATGTAGTTCAAATTTGTCCCATTTCCAACTGAATCGGCAGAAACTTGTGATTTTCAAAAGAGGTGCATGGAAATCTTTTCTTAGACAACAAACTGTTTATTTGTGCATATCACATGTCCTAGCATGTTTAAAAAATTAAGCCCCCAATTTTTGCAAAATGTCTGTGGTAGGTCCTTCACGAAAAAACCGATTTCTAACACTCCGAAAATGGAAAATGGTTTTTTTTATTCAGTAAAAAAAACATCCTTCGTCAACATTGTCCATGCTTGCAAGATACATGTCCGTGTGCAATATGGTCTCATTATAACAAACTATGCCATGTATTTGGCCATAACACCCGTCATTTCAACCGAAACCCTAGAATGTTAGGAGGAGATAGCAAGTTTTTGTGAACACTTTTTCAACAGAACTGTCGTATTCCAAGTTTATTATTTTTGGTGGATACTAGGACATATGTAATGACACCACGCAAAGGTCTCGCGTTATTTAGGGTTTTTTTTTGAATTTTCTGGAACTTTCTCAGCCCGTTTTACGAGAAAGTCAAGACGGAGGGCATGATCGTTCGTAGCTAGGGGTTGTATATTCAGCAACTCACTGTGGATCTCTATTGAAATAGGTAGTTGAGTACCTAAAAATGTTTTTTTCCAAAATTCATAAGGAAATTACGAGGCTCACGTAGAGGGGCCAGAACGACAGCTCCGCCTTTTTCCCCAAGGGGCTAAGGTTTCTCCGAAGAGGGGCTCCGGAGCGTCTGAATGCTACCACAACACATGGTATCCCATACCATGCGTGTTAGAGTGTGTCATGGGTCTTGGATGCCCAAGATACCCTCACTCTCCGTATAAGGGCTCACCGTCGTCAGATTCTCTCTAGCGGGTTCCATGACTACTTTAGAGCCCAAAACTCCCGGATTTGACGGAATGGGGGGTGAATCTTTCCAATAGGGTGGGACCTACCATTTCTTTGGGTGTTCTTTGGGCTGAACCTAACACAAGTAAGAAATTGGTTCCACTTTGTTACCCCCTTCCGGCTCACATAGAGGGGCCAAAGATGCAGTTCCGTCTTTTCCCCCAAGGGGTCTAGGGTTTCTCCGGAGAGGGGCTCCGGAGCGTCTGAATGCCACCAAATCACATGGTAGGACATACCATGTGTGTTAGAGTGTGGCATGGGTATTCGATGCCAAATATTCCCTCACTCTTGTGTTAGGGCTTCACCGGCGTCCGATTCTCTCTAGCGGGTTCCATGACTACTTAGAGCCTGAAACTCCCGGATCTATCGGAACGGGGGGAATATTGCCAAGAGGTGGGATATACCATTGTCTTGGGTGTTCTTTGGGCGTAACCTAACACAACCAAGCAATTGGTTCCACTTTCCTACCCCCTTCCGGATCACGTAGAGGGGCTAGAATGGCAGTTCGCCTTTTTCCCCAACGGGGCTAGGGTTTGTCCGGAGAGGGGTCAAGAGCGTCTGAATGCCACCAAATTCCATGGTATTCCATACCACCTTTGTTAGACTATGGCATGGGTATTGGATTTCCAATATTCCCTCACTCTCTGTTTTACGGCTTCACCGGCGTCAAATTCTCTTTGGCGGGCTCCAGGACTACTTAGAGCCCGAAACTCACGGATTTGTCGGAACGGGAGGAACCTCACGTAATATTTTTATAGATATGATAGGGTTACATCTTGTTAGTCTTAGGCGGGATTCAAACATTCCCCACTTTTAATTACATAGTCATTTTATAACCAATTGCATAGATTCTCAATTTGTTTAAGTCACCCATCATGCATCCGATGACTAGCAATGTTTCTGTCCACGCCCACACGAACTCGCACGCACAAGATTTTCATGCCGCACCCACCCCAAATTATGGATCCCCTACAGCGCGCGCGCACGCCTCTCTCAACGAAATTCCCCCTGCCCCCTTTTTTCCATTGACGAAGTTTCCCTCTTTCCTCTCTTTTAACCTCGCCGCTTAGCTCTCCCACCTCGCGTCCTCGCCATGTAGCTTTCCGTACCGCTCCCACACGTCGCCGCATAGCTTTCCGTCCTGCTCTCCCACCTCCCCGTGTAGATCCGTCCCGGTCTAACATTCCCCCGTGCGAGTCTTCCACCTCACCGTGTAACTCGCCTTCCTGGTCTCCCAACTCGCCGGTCGCCGCCCAGCTTTTCCACCTCGCCGTCCATTTCTGCGACCTCATCGTTCAGGTCGTCGTACAGATCTTCCACCTTGCCGCCAGATCTGCCACCTCGCCGCCTCACCGCTAGACTGCCACCTCGCTGCCAGATCTGCCACCTCGCTGCCCAGCTCTCAGTTCGGCCACCTCGTCACCAACATCACCTTACATCTAGGTGTTCCACCGCCTAACTAACCTCACAGCAACTTCCTCGTCGAGGCTCTGCCACCTCGTCACTAACCTCAAGGCAACTATCTCGTCAAGGCCTGCCACCTTGACTCCTAGAGAGATGGTTTCAGCCATGGCAAGCAGTAAGAAAAAGGACCTAAATCGTGAGGCGATCTCGAGATAATTATTTCAGCCTATTTGAAGCTTTTCCCCCGCATATTTTTGTTTATGTTTTAGTTCCTAATATCGTCAAAATTGCCTGTTATGTGCTTCTTTATGTTTGATGAGTTCCTATGGTCAAAATTTGCTTATTTTGGACATAGATGCACTCATTTTACTATGTATGTTGTTAAAATTGAAATGGTAAGTAGCGTGCCTTATAAAAGTGAATGGAGGGAGTAGCACAGAACAATCAACACTAGCACTATATGTTAGAACATCACTCCGTGGAAGAAACCCAAATCTTACTCTGTACCTTTAATGGGTTCTTATAGTATCTAGTGTGATGTTTGTAGCTTACGTTGAGCTCTTGATTTATGTTAGAACCACCTGTAAAATCCATTGACGATACACGGATCTATAATATCCCGAGAAACCATCCAGGGCTGGGTAGGACATTAGCATATGTTGTTGCAAGCCCGACCGTACTCTCCCCTAAAAAGAGCAAGAAGGAAAGCTATGGATCCAAGTATGATCCTCGAGGGGAGGAAGACTTCACTGAAGAAGCTGAACCCTTACCTTCTAGCTTAACACCCTTTCATGATAGCTCAGCAGTGAAGGTGCTCCTTACTTATCTCGTGTGGGACTGGTGGCCTAATTACTACATTTACATATATGTTGTGCTACCAGCCCCAGTGATTTGTACATGTGAACTGTGCAGGCTAGGAAACTCAAAGTCAAGACGAGATCCGGTAGGGGGCAGATGCCTCCAGGCGGCCACTCCAGGGCTGGCAAGAAGCGTGTCCGTGCTGAAAAATACGACAACACATAATTTGTTACTCCGACAGGAGATAAAAATATCCAAAAGAGTGCACTAGCAGTTTCCGCAGCCAGAACGGGTCGAACAAGGAGTACGAGCTTGCAGGACCAGCCCACAGATCTAGTCAGGCCACCACCAGTCGGGAACAAGAAGCCATCTAAGCCCCCCAAGAAGCCATCTGACAATGACAAGACGACAGATGTCGACCACAAGCAGCCAGTAGCGGTCCAAACCAAGGTGGTAGCTGTGGTGACCGAAAAGGCAGCCGCCCCGCTTGAGCTGGAAGGTCCCCAAGTCCTGCAGGAAGCTCCCCAAGGCCAGCTGACAACTCCCCAACTTGGCCAGCAGGAATCTGCCCAAAACAAGCTGACAGGTGCCCATGGCCATCTGGAAGCTGCCCAATACAAGGATGCAGCTGTGCACCGCGAGGAAACACACACCCAATACGAGCAGGATCTTCTCGTTGGCCAGCTGCCAGGTCCCCAAGTTGATCTCCCACCATTCCAACATGAGGGGCAAAGTTCCCAAGTCGAGGAGGTAGATGCCCACTCCGAGGCACTGGTTTCTGACCCATGGTCTGAAGATAGGCATCACTTGAGCCAGGAAGGTAACATGTTGCAGAACCGTGCTATCCATTTCCAGAATTAAATCCGAAATGCAGAACACTAACTTTAGTGCAGCCACATTTTTTAGATATTCAACCTCAAGGCATCCCTATAAGTGGTGGAGGTGGGGTTGATAGGGGAATAAACATGGGAAAGGGGCTGGACAGGATGTCCAGAGGAAAGAGGATCAGAATAGTTATTCCTCCTGGATGTACTAGGCCAGCTGATGAGAAGATTGCTGCCATGTATGTGACTACATGTTCAATTGTAGCCAAGGAGGCTATCCCCATCTTTCTCCATTGGAATAAGCACAAGAAAAGGAACGACGTATTTAAAGCCTTTGCAGGCCATGTGGCTGTAAGTTTTGTAACTCTTGATTCCAGTTATGTCCACTACTATTCATAAAACTGAAGTATGCTATTTCTTTTGTTTCAGCCAAAGTTTCTGATGGACCTCGACGACCCGTATATCGTGTCCTCTCTTGTAACGCATCTCAAGAGTTGTACAAAGCACGTGCATCATATTTTGAAGGAGTATTGGGACAAAGTCAAAGACAAGAGTAAGATTTTGAGTAAACCTCCACCAATAGAGAAGATTGAAGATGCTGAATGGCAACCTTTACTAACCAGCTGGGGCTCAAGCAAGAAACTGGTATGTGTCTTTGCTCACTCAAACTGCTATTGCATCAATTCTATAACCATGATTGTTGCTAATACTTCATACTTTGTTTGTGTAGACGGCCTGTCTAAAAGCTGCAAAAAGCAGAGGCTGTGTCATGTACCCTGCTCATACGGGTTCTCGGAGCTACGAGATTTGTTGCGACATGGATCAAGATGCAATTCAACTGTTCAAAGCTACGCACATAAACAAGGCGGATGGAACATACCCTTCGCCTGTGAAAAAAGCAATTGTAAGCCCCCAGAATTCTTCACATCTCTGTAATCAACATTTTACCTCAATAGATTCTTGTAGGACACCTTCCCTTTGTGAATTCTGCTGCAAACTTCTGTCATCAGCTATTTCACCCATGATTGTCATCTTCTAGTTCATGTACATGCATGCTTTAACTTGCTTGTCATCTGCTAGTTCATGTACACACATGCTTTAACTTGCTTGTCATGTGCTATTTTAATCTATGTTTTGTACATTCTTGTCGTGTGCTATTATCATATATGTTCCTCAGATGCCTGTTTTTCCATCATCTATGTCCCTTAAAAGCTACTTTGGCTAAGATGAATGCCGCAACGCGTGTAATCAACTCTGTGCGAACTCTGAGCTTTGTTAAGTCCAAGCTAGGCAATAAAATGCCTTTTATCTACAAAAAAGCTCGTTCCGTTGTTGTTGCATATATATATGTACATGCAGATACCTTGTCATTTAAGCATCACCAGATACGCCTGTTAAAATATGCACTTGAGTGTGCTGTCATTTCAGCATGGTTTCCAACTATGTTTTGTACATCATTGTTGTCAACTAATTTATCTTCGCTTGTCGCTAGTAATGTACATGCGTGTTTAATTGCTTGTCATCTGCTAGCTTATGTATGCTTGGCATCTTATATTTTGTATCAATGTTCCTTATGAGCTAGTTCAGCTGCTATCGATCTCATCTTGTTCTTTTGCATGCTTTTTAGGCTGAAATGGAAGCAAAGATGGTGCCAGCTTCGCCGGGGGGCACTGTCAGGACACCTCTATCTGCCGACGAAGTTGTCGCCGAGGTGCTCTAGCAGGGCCAGCAAAAGCCTACGTTCCTAAAGAACATAGGCGTGACAACCACCCGATTTAGAGCAACAAAGTGTGAGATCCAGCGTCAGCTTAACTATGAGATAAGCACGAAGCGGGAACTTGTCATGGAGATGAAGGAAGCCAGGGATCAGGCTGATGTAGACAGGATCGCCCGCCAACAAGAACTGGATGACATTCGAAAGCAATCTGCAGAATATACCCAGGCTCAACATAAATCCAATGCCATTATTCAACAATTACTGGGTAGGCCACTTCATACGCCCCAACACAACCCTACGGCTGGCGAACTGGGTAGCTGATATGAAACTGTTTCTCTTCGTTATGTATTTTGGTGTCTTTTTGGTAGGTGCCCTTGGTGAGCTTTTTTGTGCCCCTTGTGAGGCTGTGAACTATGGCAGATGGCATTCGATGCCTCTGCTGGTGGCCCTTGTTTGGCTGTGAACTATTGCAGATGGCCTTTGATGCCTCTGCGGTTGGACCTTGTGAGGCTGTATCCAGTCTTATTTGTTGCATGTTTTTACGTGTGCTTTTCTGTGAAAACTAGCAGTGCTGGAATTTAAAATTCGTCCGCACCGGCTAAATGGCCTTTCGAACCCCGACTGGAAAAAACGTCGATGCACGATGACGTCACCAGAGAACCTGGCAACGGATACGGGAACACGTGGTACTATATGCTAGGTCCATGAGGCGGCACCTTATTGGATGAAAATCGTGACAGAAAATCACGTCAAGGATACGTTTCGACGTGGACATGCCATGTTGGTCCACGTGCTGGCTCATTATTCACGACGTCTTACGTGGAACTAAAACGTCTCACCGTCGGACAACGTTATAAATTCATCGATAATAAGCGTATACGTGGAACTTTATGAGAGCGCCGCGTGGCACCTCTATAGTGCTTGAACCTGCGACGAGAAAATAAACGTCGCACGTATTATGACGTCATAAAATAGGATCGATGACATCATAAAAGGAGTAACGGTATTTCCAATCGCGACATTTTAAAAATGTCAAGAAAATGATGACGTCAGGAACGGTAGAACTGACGTCTGTGCCGCCGATAACGGGTAACGGAAAATACGATGCCACGTGTGCACACGCTGCGAAGAAAAAAAACGTTGCTCCTTGTTGGGCCTTGTGCTGGGCTGGCCAGTAGCTCGCGACGGTTGAATTTCCGTCGTGGACTTCACGATGGTTTAGTGTTAATTTAATCTTCGCAGAATCGTCCGTGACAGTCGATCATGAACGTTCTCACTCCGTCGCGTAAACCGTCGCGGATTTCCCTTAGCGACGGTTTGGAGCCCATCCGCAACATTATTGAAACGTCCCAGACCGCGCGGAATTTGGTAGTGACATGATGGAATACACAATATCAATAGGTGGTATTTTAGCAAGCACTTCTTTATGTGTAATCAAAACCACATGCTCAAAATTCAAAATATTCAAATTATCACATGGTGGTGAACTATATGTGGTTATCAACTCACAAGAATTAACTAGCACATTAGTAGACTCACGAAAATTTGTACTTGCAAGTGGCAGCTCCAAATCAGCACAATGTCAATGACATTCTCCTTAGATATAATAGGCACTGAATCATCTATCTCAAGTGGAGATGCATGTTGTACTAGTGATGGCTCCCTTTCTTCAAGAGTAACCTGCATATCACGAGAAACAATACTTGGCACAATGGCAGGCTCCTCCAATGTATGTGGTGGTGGTGCATGTTGTACTAGAGGCTCACTTTCTTCAAAAGCAACCTGCACATCACAAGAAACAACACTAGGAGTAGACATGATTACGTTAGTAGACACATCCTCACATGGCTCCTCAACCTCTACAAATCCCATGACTTGAGGATAACATAATTGTTGCCATCTAACCTCCTGAAATTTTTCAAGTGAGGCATGTCTTCTTCGATGGTACTTATTATTCCAATGTAATTTTATATCAGGAAAATATCTATCAAAATCAAAACAAAATTTGTCGGACCATGGTGCACTCAACAAAAGATGACAAGATGTAAATGCTCTGGGAATCACATTAGACTGAATTTACTCTATATGACCATTAATGGTTAATGGAACAAAAGTATGTAGAGTAATTCGAATTTTATCATCATTAGGAAGTAATATATATGGATCTGATTGATATGTTTCAAATTGCAATTTCTCAACAACGTCAAGACTAACAAATTTATACCGAGTACCCTTATCAGAGGTAATAGCAGCAGGACAACCTTTGATGTCCGCTATGAAGTGGAACAAGCCTGACGCAGGTACCCCACTAGAATCCACCTCCCAGAATGTATCACTATTGTAAGGACCCCCAAACCAGTGTTCAAGGACCTCCGATATGCATACATTCACGATCCCATATCACACCAGTCGTGAACAACATATAAAGTTGGCATTCAGATACAACATCCATTACATGTTTACAACGAGACTTACACAAGGAACATGATCACATGACCAAGTCTAACACAATTTCCACGTAGGGCAAACACACAACACACACAGCGGAAGACATAACACACACAACGTAGTAGAGCCCAAGTCACGCCTTAACCTATAGGCTGCTGACCGGGAGACGATCCTAGTTCGCAAAGCCATCAGCGTAGTACTCCTCCTCGTAGATCTCCTCCTGATGCTCCTCCTCAATGTCTGGCAAGTAAATACCAGGGATGAAACCAATATGAGTACATTTAAATGTACTCATCAAGACACCCATCATGTAGCTTACAGAATGCAGGAATGCTTATATGGTGCAATAGGTAGGCTATACATAGGGTTCACTACCGATGATATATGAAATATATATCATAGTTGATTTTGAAAATCTCTGTATCTTTGTTGAAGAAGATCCTTCAAAAGAAAATAATATATTTTTCGCTCTTGTAGATATTACATGACAAGAGGTTTTTGTAAAAACTTTGTTAAAAGAAAGTTTTCTCTTTGCAAAACTTCTTGTAAAAACAACATCTGACTTTTCTTCATCTGTACCTCATTGGTACAAAGTTCCTTTTTTCCACACTTCACAAGTTCCAACTCCTTTTCAAAACTCCTTTTTGAAAACATTGACACAATGCTAGCTACATGGCCATTCAACTATCCATATATGAGGACGCGGCTATTCAGAATTGTTTGACTCTGCAGAGGTGTACACATTCCACAAGATTCGGCACATCCGCTGTGAACAATCACGGACTGTAACAACAGTATGGGAACATCAGACAACTGATCCTAACCATCCACTATATTCAAGCTAGAATATGCCTATCTCTTCAGATGGGTGTAATCTCCCCGGCAACCTGTCTAACAACATTCCAGGAGGAGACCCAACTGATACAACCAGAGGAGAACTTAATCCCACACTTTTTATGTCCCGTATACCCCTCCTGGCGACAATCGGTTCGAGGGAACGACGACCCTTATAGCAAATTGGGATAGAACACACGCTAACAAAAACAAGCTTCAAATTAAGACCCGTGCCCATGTTGGGGTAGAGTGGTAGTACTATAAAAGGTTGTCCGGTGAGGACTATGTTATGTGGCATTTTTGTAAAACACTTTTTTCCCAAAAATGACCACTTCCACATTCCTCCGGTGGATAAGCCTTCGCCTTTCCATCGAGTTTTACATGAAAGCCTTTTTTTTTCAAAGCCATGTTTTTAAAGTGTCCACTTAGGGACTTATACTTTTGGGTGGTAATAAATACCATATGGTGGCTATGGGCTTGGTAACACCAAGTATCAACTACTGGCATAAAACTATATAATATTAATAGTAGTAGTCACTCAAAAATAGTTTTTGGTAATAAAAGTTTTTGTAAAAATTTTAGAAGTGAAACATGCATGATAGATAATGATAAGTGTAGTATCAAGCATCAGGATGGCTTGCCTTAAAACTCTTTGTGTCCCTGTCCTTGAAGTAGCTTGAACTTGACACATAGCTCTACAACTGCTCCTTCTTCTTCTTCTTCGTTTTCTAACGCCGTAAAATAAATAAAGACACATACTCATAACCAAAAAGTAAAACAATAAAACAAAGCAACACATATAGCAAGCAAACTTATACTAGCGCAATCACTCAAAAAGTTATCGAGAAAATTACCTCACAAATCTCACGGTGCAAAACTATCGTCACATAAACATATGGTTGAGAAACCATATTCCACATCCTAAATATCATAGGTTGGGTGGGTGTACAACTCTCATACCAAGATATTTAAGAAGCTAAAAGAAGAGCTTGTGGTCACAAAGGTGAGACTACTAACAATCAATCAAAGCAATACCCATGGCAATGGGTATTAATAGCAACAGAATCAATCATCACCAAAACAAGTTTACCACTAACTTACTGCATGGATAACAAGATACTACTAAACACAACAATACACTAGTAAAATGCTCATGCTAAAACAATCAATCAGACAATCCCAAACAACAAGCAAATAAACCACACATGACTAAGCTAGTCACTCACTATGCTTATGTCTACACAAAATCTAAGGAACCACTCAATCATGAAAGTAACCAAAAAAACCAGCGGCTCAATCAAATGTAACAAGTCATAGGAAACACACTAAAACATAATAATCACAAGAGATAATAAAGCTAGATAATAGAACAACCATAGGGGTTCACTATTGGCATACTACTATGAAAGATTGCCACCCAAGCATGCTATAAGAAATAATTGTATTCTACAACCAATCACAACTAGCAACTAAAATATCTATGCACATTAACAGAAATGAAAAAATTCTAAACATGCTAGGATTGTCATACACTCCTAAAATAGAAAGTCACACATACTAGAGCAACTCATAACATCTAGTGGTGACACTAATCCAATACTAGAGAAGCAACCAACACTACAAGGGTGCATTTTCCTAAACAAGCAATAAATGAATATGATTACCCACTAACAGCACATACACCTTACACATGCTAGTAAGAAATCATACTAAAATAATTCTATGAAACAACTACTTAGCAAGAATCAATCAAGCCTAATAAATCATGCTTTTCTAATCAATCAAATAACAATCATCAAAGTGACATGCTATACAACCAGTAGCTATGAACTCAAAGCAAGTCCAAGCAAACACATTCTAAAATAAAAACTCCCGAGGAATTTCTATCCACACATAATTTACCAAGACTAGGAAAACAATTCTAATTCCAAACAACACTCAAAAATAATCAAAACAATAATCAAGCACTTCTTAACATGATATTCCCAAGGGAACATTATGTTAACAAATGTACCTCAATTATACATACTAGGAGTCACAAAGTATTAATATTACTTCAACCAACCAAGTATAGCAAAACTATATTTTCCTTGGTGGAAAATACGAAACACACATATAGAAACATATATGCTACAAGCAAACAAGTTTATGGTAGGGAACTTGTATCGCTAACCAAAAATGCAATGGGACCAGTGGGTTATGGGCCCACTAATGTACCAATAGGAGGTCACGAGGCCTCTGGTCTCACTTGATAAAATAATCATTTACCAAACAATCAATACAAAGCTACTCATACTAGTGAAAACAATAAGGTGGAAACAAACAATCAAATGCTACACATGCTTTTCTATAAAATAAAGAGAAAGCTAACAGAGCTGATATCACTCTAATATCAGTACCAGAATGGTACTAGACTCAACCTAGCCACATGAAAAACTTAGGTAAGCAACACACAAAGATTTGCTCACACAATCTATTCAAAAATAAATAATAGAAAACAATACTAGACTACTTCTATTTCTATTTGTTTTCCAAACATGCACACACTTCCTACCATACTAGTATTGGAAAAAACAACCTAATAACAAAGAGAAACATATCTACACATGCTAGGAAACAAGTTTCTAACAATCAAACATTTATTCACAAACAAACACACAAGATCTATTAAAAACAGAAAAGGTGTTGTATATAAAAATGCATGCCAAAAATAATCTAGGGCTACAAAAATTAATCCAAGCTAGTATTACATAGATATAGTCACACACAAACTCATCCACTTGGATTCACATCAAAAATCATTTTTACCAAAATGGATGGCATTTCCATTTGGTAACTCCTCTTGATGTGAGGTCGACTGCTAAAGATAGACCTACTCACTAGCTACACAAAACAATTTGGGTTGACCCATTTGGATACGGATCCAAAAAGTTATGACCAAAATGGCTTATCAGACACTCTATGGCATTTCAATTACTAAAGCAAAAATAAAGTATTAAATACAGATCTACCACTTGGAGATGGTTAAGAAAACATTACTCTACTGCCACAAATATTTGTAGAATTTATCTTGTAATAAACTATTTTAAACAGAGCAAAAGCTACACACAATCTTTGTGAACAATTTAAAGGAAAAACAATTAAACAATGCACGGGCTGGGTTCTCTCCGCACGGCCCAACAAGGCGCCAAGGTGGCCCAGCGTGGCTTGGCGCACGCGCGCGAGCGTGGGAAATGACCGGTTTAACGGGAGCCGTTGATCCGCGGATCAACGCTCCCGAGCATATCTTCTTCCTCAATCCCTTTCTCTCTTTCATCCGAACGACGGGAAAAACGGCGGGGCACGATGGCTCACCGTGGGGGCACGAAAAGGATGGGAGCAGGGTTGGGGGAGGTGCAGGCACTTGCGGGAGTCGAGGGGCGTGGATTTTAGGCGAAGGCGTGTCTCCACTCGGCGGAAACGAGCGGGGCGGCTGCAGCGGCGACCACGACGCCGGCGGGGCTCCTGCAAGCAAGGGGAAAAGGGGGCATGTCAGAGGGAGTCTACGGGCCATGAGGACCCCAACGGTGACGAGCACGAGTGGTGGGAGGGGCTAGCTCGAGGTGCACCACTTTGGGGGGCTCACGGTGGTCCGCGGCGGGTTTCAGCTCGTGGAGCTCGCAGGAGCTCACGGGCTCGGCCGAGGCTGCTCGAGGTGAAAGGGTGGTGGTGTGGGGAGGAAGTGGCGAGAGGGTGGGGGCATGGGATAACTTGTACGTGCGGCAATGAGTCAAAAGACATGGGGGCGCTCTCGGTGACGTCGGAATATGCATGGGCAAGCGTTCTAGGGCGTGTCTGCGCTGTCTCCCAGTGTGGGGTGGTGTCAGGGAGATAGGAGGGGTCGGGGTCAATCTAGAGGCCGACGTTTGAGGGCTGGGAAGGCCACGACATGGCCAAAGGGGCCGTGGAACTGTTGTGCCCATGCCATGCCACTCCTCTCTCTGCCCTCTCTTTTCCTCTCTCGAAAATACCCCTCTCCAAACCTTCTAGAAGCAATACAAGGAATCCAAAGTGGAGTTCAAACATCCAAGAATCCATTTAGCAAAGTGGCATTTAAAAACTTGAACCAAATCCAATTGAAAACATCTACTAAACTTTTGTAAAACTACTGTTTCTGAAAAGTTCAGAAAATTCAGTTAACACTAAGCAATTTTTTCTAAGTGTTGGAAACTGTTAAAAACATCAGAAAGTTCACACTATTTTCAAGGGTCAAATAAATTCCAATTTTTTTTTTCAAAGTTGGAGATTGTTAAAAATGTTTTCAATTTTCATAAACATCTTTTGAAAACAAATTTAGAATAGTGGAAGGCTATGAAAACAAAGTGGCAAAAGGGGTACTTTCTGTTTTTCTCTATTTTCTAAAAATGCCTTTTTGTGTCTTATTTTTCTTCATAAAAAACAACAAGCAAAAGATTGTTTTTTTGTTATTCCAAAATCCAATCCAAGCTTATGGATTTGTAGTACATATATCAAGGAACAAATACAAGTCAATAAAACATAAAATGGAACATGATATCCTAGTGAAAACAAGTGTGGAAAACATGTACTTGGCTATATTTTCAGGGAATAGTTTCAATAGAAAACTTAGAAGAAAACTTCCATAAATCATTTTGAAATTTTGTTTCCTTCGATCTAACAAAGCTAAAAGTTTATTTCAAGATGAAAGCAAGCATGATCCAAGTTTTGGAACAAAAATCACTCAAGTAACATTATGAAAACATCAGAGAAAACATAAAGGTGTTTTCAGAAAAGTTGTTTGTATTGGTTTTTTAAATGAAACAAAACTTGCATTGCATATATGACTATTGTTATATAAACATGTCGGTTCAAACACTCACGTTGTTAAAAAAAATTACTGGCCCACATTTTTGTCTCCTTGAACTACAGCACAAGAATCCAAAAACTAGGGTGTGACAGATCTTCCCCCTTAAAAGAATCTCGCCCCGAAATTCGCAGGAAAGCAAAAAGAGGGTGCAGTCAAAACAACAATGTTAGAACATTAGCCTACCAACACAGGTGTTTGTGGTTGGTAACATTAAGCACATGAGCTTCCCCCCTTTGATTAATCTTACCAAAATCCACCGGTAGGTTAGTTTTCCAAAGGTCCGGGTGCCATGTTCTAAACCTCGAACTTATTGTTCCTCAAAACCATGATATAAAATTAGGGGTTAATCTTTAGACAATGATCTACTAGTTTTCTAATCACCAATCTCTCATAGGGCTGCCACTGTCAACTAGTTATTAGAATCATCAATGGGTTATCAAGCTAAGATGATCAATCCACTATTATATCCTTTGGGGCATAAATTCTCTCATCATCATATAGATCAATCAATCGGATATCCACCAATCCTTTTTTAACCATGATCTTTCCATTGCTCCTTCCCTAAAATTCCAGGAAATCCACTATCATGTTCTTAATCTAACCTATACATAAAAAGGCAAGTCTCAAATCATTTGTCTCCCTCAATGGTTATTTTCTCCACGATCTGATATGGATATAATAGGGGTACATGTTGATTGTTCATACTTGAGTTGGAAGGAAATATTGAGCCTCACTGATGTTCATGATAAGGTGAATTCTTTCCTAGTAATAAATAATGTTTGTGTTTATGAGAATGTTATACTACCTAAGCCTATGCATTTATGTATGCTCAGGGTTATGGAAAACACAAGCATTGGCGGAGCAATGGAGCTGGTTGAAGAGGATGGCAAGCACGAGGGAGGCGAGGGAGGAAGTCGAGCCATAAAGGAAAGAAATTTCGGTTCGGACTGCCAGAAGTCCTGAATTTGAAACGGACGTGGATTCTTCATCCGGACTCCAAATAACGCAAATAAGCACTTTCTAAAAGTAAATTCCAAGAGTTTTGCAATGGGTCCGTATCCATGCACCGGTTGGACACATACTGGGCGCGGTAACCGAAAAAATAGACAGGTTGTTTTCTGCCAGTTTCCAAATAGAGTCTGTTTAAGTTAGGAAACTTAGAGATATGATTTACTCCTACTCCACTGCATCTTGCACGTACAGCAGCCTTTATAGGCTTGTAAGTCGCATCATTAGAGGGTAGACTACCTTTAAACATAAACCCTAGACTCCATTGTTGATTGCTTGAAGCATTCATCAGGAATTGATCATGTTGCCAGTGTTGCGTGTTATCTGCTATTCCACCGGGAATCAGTTGATACAAAACCACTATTATTTAGTGGCTACTCGTGCAAGTGTGTGGATTTGCGAATATCCAAGGGATTGATTGCTGCTGCAATTGGCATCAGGAATTAGCCGGAGAGTTCGTGGAGAGACACAAGTTATCAAACCATTGTTATCGTGTGAGTTCACTTAGAAGATCGGGCAACCCCTTATCATATGGTATCAGATTACTAGGTTGACTCGGTGGGAAATTTATCCCCTATATTCGTTTTTGTTTTCTACCTATCCAGTAAAAGCCACACAAAAATTCGAGTAGTAGAGTTGCCATAGCCCTAGATCAACATCAATTGCTTCTTCTAGTTGATGTTCTTGTTGATTTTTGCCTCTCCGTTTTCTCCTTTTGAGTCATTTTCCTTCGGTCTAGGTTTAGGGTTCTAGTTGTTCTTCGTGTTCTTTATAGAGTCCACCGAAAATCCCACCAAAAATATCCATCTGATTGTTGTTTCCCTTGTTGTTTTCGAGTCCCAATCGGATTCTTACCACGACACACAATCGAACCAATTTGATGTCGCGGTTTTTTTCCCTGCCGTACTCGGTTCCGATCCGTGTAGTGCTCCATGTCCCTGTCGGATTGGTTTTGATAAGGGGTGGCCCAATCTTCTCGATGAACTCCTCACAGATAACTCGAATTGATAACTTGTGTCTCACTGAAAACTCTCCTGGCTGATCCCTGATGCCAATGCAACAGTTTTGCAACCCCAAAGATATTCTCAACCCTACAGACTTGCACAAGTAATCCACCGACTACAAGTGGTCCTGTACCATCTTATTCCCAGTGGAACAGCAGGTAACATGAAAGGTTTGCAGATGAACTTCCAGATGAATGCTTACAAGCTAATTCGATCTAGAGGTCTAGGGTTTTGTTTTTAACGTATTCTGAAGAGCTATGCCTCGGATCCTAGCTATTTAAGGGGGGTATGGTGCGGCCACAAGGCTTACCTGCGCAAGCACCACCCCTAACCCGAATAGGACTCAATGTTGGACTCTATGGTTGAGTTGGACTCAACCAAACCGACCTAAACTAGATACAAACCGACCCACCATTAAGGGGTGCAGCCGTAATGGTATACAAACCATGTGTAACAGAAATATGACTATATGTGGGGCAATGATATGCATTGTGGCCCCTCCTCTTGTTTTCACCATCTCCTAGTGTGGAATAACAAGCTAGTAGTTGTTTTCCGCACTTGTACTCTTTTTTCACCATCTTCTATGCTTGTTTTCACCATGGCATTCTTGTTTTCACCTCCTTGTATGTTTGTTTCCACCATGGTGATCTTGTTTTCCAGCTTCTCATCATTGTTTTCCAGCTCCTCTTGATGTTCTCCTCCAAGTATGTTTGTGTTATCAATAAACCTTATCATACATAGATGCATAGATTTAGGTAGTATAAAGTTCTCATAATTATAAACATTATACTCAAGTATGAGTGAATTCACCTGTTGTTCTAATAGTTTGGTCCTTGATCTTGTCATAGGACCAAGCCTCACTTCATTATCTTGTACATCCACCTTATCATGTGTAATAATAGGTGAAGAGCTAGGGATGTCCTCATCATCTCCCCCTCTTGAAAAGTCCTCGAACTCGACACACAAGATCATCTCCATAGTATGGTGTCAAATCAGCCACATTAAAAGAATTACTTGAAGGGAATATGCCCGAGAGGCAATAATAAAATGGTTATTATCTTATTCCTTGTTTATGATGAATGTTTATTTCTCATTCTAGAATTGTATTAACCGGAAACGTTGATACATATGTGTTTAATAAACAAACAATGGTTCATAGTAAAGCCTCTCTTTTAACTAGCTCGTTGATTATAGATGATCAAGGTTTCCTGATCATGAACATTGGATGTTGTTAATAACGGGATCATGTCATTAGAAGAATGATGTGATGAACATATACCCAAACTGAATATAGCAATGCGATCAAGTCATTAAGTTTACATTGTTATATCAAACATAGGAAGTAACTTATTCCTTAGACCATGAGATCATGCCAATCACTGGTACCGGAAGGGTGCTTTGATGTCATCAAACGTCACACCATAACAGGGTGACTATAAAGGTGCCGTTAGGTATTCAGAAAGTATTAGTCGAGGATCATGGATCAAGAGTGGGATTTTTCCATCCAAATGTCGGAGAGATATACTCTGGGCCCTCTCGGTGATATCACATCGACACCGCTTGCAAGCACGTGACTAGGTGACAAGGATGTCATATCACAGAAACGAGAAAAGAGTACTTGTCGGTAACGAGATTGACCAAGGTATGGTTGATACCAATGATCGAATCTCGGACAAGTAAAATATCGCGAGACAAAGGGAATTAGTCACGTCGTTGATGGTTCACACGATCACGAGAGTCATCGTTGAATATATAGGAGTCATCACGGATCTCTAGATCCCGCTGTTGATTATTGATCGGAGAGGAGTCTCGATCATGTCTATCTTATTCACGAACTGTAGGGTGACACACTTAAGGTTCGATGACGCATTTGAGAGGATACGGAATATCGAAGAATATTTTGGGCAGCACCGAAATTGTTTCGGGGAAAATTGAAATAGTTCAAGGGGTTTTTCATCGAATGGTTGTTAATAGAATTAACAAATGATTCGAGGTGCTATATGAAAATGTTTGTTAATGGAATTAACAAATATAAATAAAGAAATAAAAATGTTTATTTATTTATTAAAGGAAAACCTTTGGATTTTCCAAGTGGGAAATAATGGGAGCATGAGTGGGTGTGAGTGGGGCTTCCACTCACATGAAGAGGGAAGAGGTGGGGGCATCACCATGGCTGGCCGCACCCCCTCTTGGGCTGCCTCCCCCTCCCCTATAAAAGGAGGGTGAGAGCTCCTCTTCTCCACACACTTGCCTACCTCCCTTTCCCTCCACCCGCTGCTCCATTCCATGGTCTCCGACTTGGCGAAGCCCTGACCGTGGGATTCTTCACCACCACCACGTCGTCGTGCTGCTGGAGTTCCGAGGGATCCTGTACTTCCACGCCCCGCTGGATCGAGGGAACGGAGGTCATCATCAACCATACGTGTGACAGATCACGGAGGCACCGCCGGATTGCGGTGCACATCTTCTCGCTATCGGGATCGGTGTGAGTACGACTACGCTAACAACTAGATTTGATCTCGTAACGCTTTGTGTCTTTGAGGGTATGTGTTCTCCTTAACCCTCTCTTTGCCCGTTGCACTTCGTCTCCTAGATTAGATCTTGGCCTTTCGGGTGTCTCTCGCGTAGGAACATTTTTGTTTTCTATGCAACGACCCCTTCATTACTAACACCAAACTCATCAATTGGAAGGTCTATCTTGTATGCATTGTCATTGATCCTTGAAATCACTCTATATGGAGCAACACCTCTAGGCATCATCTTTGATTTGCGCAATGTGGGAAATCTCTTCTTTCTAAAATGCACCCACACCATATCACCTGGCCGAAATATCACCTCCTTCCTCTTCTTGTTTACTCTTTCAGCCACATGTTCTCCTCTCTTCTAAATTGCTTCTTTTGTTTTCTCATGTATTTTCTTCACAAAATCATCTCTCTTTGATGCCTCTATATTTGTTCTCTTGTATAGGAAGTGGTAGCAAATCAAGTGGAGCAATGGGTTTGAAACCATAGACCACCTCTAATTCCACATGAGTCAAGCACTCCTCCCACTCCCTCAAATTTTTCTTGATCATGCTTCTCAATAATGTTGATAATGTCCCATTAACCACCTCAGTTTGTCCATCAGTTTGGGGTGATATGTTGTTGAAAACAACAGCTTTGTTCCTAGTTTCCCCCATAGTGTCTTCCAAAAATAGCTCATAAACTTCACATCTCTATTAGAAACAATAGTCCTTGGTACTCCATGTAATCTTATTATCTCCCTGAAAAATAGATTAGCAATATGGGATGCATCATCACTCTTGTGGCAAGCAATGAAGTGTGACATCTTAGAGAATCTGTCCACTACAACAAAGATAGAATCATGCCCCCTTTTTGTCCTTGGTAAGCCCAGCACAAAATCCATACTTATATCTTCCCATGGTGTAGTTGGTGTGGGCAATAGAGTATACAACCAGTGGGGCTTCAATTTGGATTGGGCCTTATTGCAAGTGATGCACCTTTGCACAAATCTATAAACATCTCTCCTCATATGTGCCCAATAAAAAAATTCAGCGAACATAAGCAATGTTTTCTCACGTCCAAAGTGTTCCATTAATCTTCCACTATGAGATTCCTGCAATAAGAACAAACACAAAGAATACTCGGGAATACATAATTTGTTAGCTCGAAACAGGAACCCATAATGTATGTGAAATTTATCCCACACCTTAACATTAGTACATTTAGCAAATGGCATGGAAAATTCTTTATCCTCAGCATATAATTCTCTAATGCCCTCCAAACCCGAAACTTTGACCTCTAATGTGGAGAGTAGCATATTGTTTCTTGATAAAGCATCAGCAACTACATTTTACAATCCCTTCTTGTGTTTAATGATGTATGAAAAAGATTCTATAAATTCAACCCATTTAGCATGTCTCTTATTCAAATTAGATTGGCACTTTAAGAATTGTAATGCTTCATGATCAGAATGTATAATAAATTCTTTAGGCCACAAATAATGTTTCCACACCTCTAAAACTCACATAAGGGCATATAATTCTTTATCATAGACAGAATAATTAAATTGTGCACCATGCAATTTTTCAGAAAAGCAAGCAATAGGTTTCTTCTCTTGCATTAACACACCTCCAATACCTATGCCACTAGCATCACATTCAATCTCAAATTGTTTATCAAAATTTGGAAGCATTAATAATGGTGCCTAAATCAATTTCTCTTTCAAAGTATCAAAAGCAATATCTTGGGAAACCCCCCACTCGAAATCTATTCCCTTTTTAGTTAAATCATTCAATGGTGCAACAATGGCACTAAAATCGTTCACAAATCTCCTATAGAAACCAGCAAGACCATTAAAACTTCTAACTTGACTCACATTGGTAGGAATAGGCCAATTTCGAATTGCTTCAATTTTTATGTATCTACTTCAATTCCATGTTTAGACACCACATAACCCAGAAATATGACCTTATGTTTGTAAAAAGTGCACTTCTCAAGATTACCATACAACTTATTTTCCCTTAGCACATGCAAGACTTGTCTAATATGATCAATGTGTTCATGTTCATTGTGGCTATATATGAGAATATCATCAGAATAAACTACCACAAATATACCAATAAATTCTCTCAAAACATGGTTCATTAGTCTCATGAAAGTACTAGGTGCATTAGTTAAACCAAAAGGCATCACTAACCATTCATATAAACCAAATTTTGTTTTAAATGTTGTTTTCCACTCATCCCCCTCTTTCATTCTAATTTGATGGTAACCACTCCGCAAATTAATTTTAGAGAAAACAGCAGCACCACTTAATTCATCTAACATGTCTTCCAAACGTCGGATAGGATGACGATAACGAATAGTGATGTTGTTAATTGATCGACAATCTACACACATGCGCCAAGTACCATCTTTCTTAGGGACTAAAATAACAGGAATAACACAAGGAGGAAGACTGATTCGAATATACCCTTTGTCTAGTAGCTCTTGTACTTGCTTATGTATCTCCTTTGTTTCTTGGGGATTTGTTCTATAAGGTGCTCAGTTTGGTAAAGATGATCCAGGAATTAAATCAATTTGATGCTCAATCCCTCTCAATGGTGGCAGCCCCGAGGGAATTTCTCCTGGAAAAACATCATCAAATTTCTGCAAAACATGAGAAACACCAAGAGAAATAGGGGTCATGTCATTAGAAACCAAAATCTCTCCCTTGTGAATAAGCACAATATGGACTAGTGTAGGATCCTCTCTAAATCCCCTCAAATCCTCCTTAGTGGCTAACTTGCATAATAGGTTACCTCTTTTATTTTTAATTTTACCACTCGAGTTTTTTTGATTACTACTACCCAAAGCTTGTGAATTTTGTTTTCCCTCATCCCTCTCACTCTCTTTTTCAATATTCACTTCTATTTTGGAACGAGACTCATTTACAATTTGTTGTGGTGTCATAGGCCTCAATACAATAGTTCTCCCATGATGATTCAACTCATATGTATTAGCTCTCCCTTCATGCTTCACACTCCTGTCGAATTGCGATGGTCTTCCCAATAATAAGTGGCAAACAGTCATAGGAACCACATCAAACTCAATAGAATCCTTACAAGGACCAATCTGATATTCCACACGCACCATATGATTCACTTTCATCTCCCTAGTGCTACTCAACCATTGTATATAATAAGGACTAGAGTGTGGTAAATATTTCAGATTTAGCTTTGCACATAGATCTTTGCTAGCCAATTCCTGTAACTCCCTCCATCAATAATGACTTTGCAAGCCATATTAGGACCAATAACAGCTTTGGTTTGAAATGAATTGCACCTATGAGTTTCAGGACATGGAATAACACTCAATGATTTTTGTGTGCAAACAATAGATGGCATAGAAGTAGCATAAGCATCCAATGGACTATCACTCAAATAACCATCATCATCATCATTAGGATCAGCATCATCACCTGTCTCATACTCATTGTGCTCATTAACAATCATGATTTTAGTATTAGGGCAATCCCTCTTAAAGTGGCATTTTCCTCCACATGTATGACATGACATATCTCTGTTTCTAGCTGTAGATGCACTGGAACCCGTGGTACTAGCTACTGGTTGTGATGTTTTCTTTGTAGTGGACACACTAGGCTCAGCCTTGGAAGAAGAAACACCACGAATAGCTGACTGTGGAGGTGGTGCACTAGCCACAGAAGGTGTTCTCAATGGAAATCTGCCTCTTGTTCTTGCTGAAATTTTGGCCTCCTCATTGATATGTGATTCGGCCTCTCTAGCAGGATGTAGTAACTCATGCAAATCATGATATTGGTGATGTCTAACAATGCCTTTAATTTTGTAGTTCAAACCTGAAAGGAAATGTTGCATTGTTTTCTCCAATTGCTCTCTCACACGTGCCCTTTGCATGATCAATTCCATCTCTTGATAATAAGCATCAACAGTCACAGAACCCTGTCTCAATTGTGCAATTGATCAAATTTAGTTCTTATATAATTTGGTGGTACAAATCTTTCCCTCATGACTCTTTTCATAGTAGCCCAAGTGATAATGTGTAATTTACCATCTTCTTGCCTCTTTCTCACAGTAGTATCCCACCAACGAAGAGCATAGCCATCAAACTCAGAAGAAGCCAATTTAATTTTTCTGTCCTCAGTATACTCATGCAAATGCCACAATTTTTCAATCTTGAGCTCCCATAGAAAATATTCTTCCACATCCATAGCATCAAAACTGAAAGGTGGTACAGAGAATTTTGGTTTGCCCAAAGCATCTTCTTCTCTATTATTTTCAGGTGGTGCATTAATGGGCACACGCCTTGGAGCAAAATTGGCTCAGCCTTGCAAACCTCCCCGGCCTCTCTCTCCTCTAAGTCCACGGCCTACAATATTTTACACTCCATCACCTCCATTATTAGCATCACTATGCATACTAGCATTATCATCATCATGAACATGCAGTCTTTGTACAATCAAATTCTGGAGATCAGCAAGTTGAGTAGTCAAGGTAGCAATGAATTTTTTTATAGTAGTCACTTGCTCATTATTGGCCTCAGCCAATTTATGTGTCTCCCCCACTTTATTCTCCATGGCTTGCATTGCTTCATATAGGGGATCACAAGCATCAGTCACAAATTTCTCTAGATCTTTATGGTCATCCTTCATTTGGTTTGTCAACACATCTCGCAATTGATACGGGCATCTACCGGTTAGCACGCTAGGACAATAAACTACGATGTATAATGTCTAAGGCCTGCGAGCCTCATGTTGTGGACAAGCCTTCTAAATGGGCCGGTTTGTATCCAGTTTGAGTCCAATTAGGTTAGGAGTCGGTTTGGGTATGTCTAACCGACTAGGGGTTGGCCTCTTATATAAAGAGAGCCAAGGCCTAGGGTTTTAGACAGGTTGAAAATTATGTAGAACTAAAAGTTTCAGGTTACCACCGTCCCTAGGGGATCGGCGTGTAGGCGGCGTCTCGGGCGTTCGTTAGTTATCTTTGCAAATAAAGGTACGAGTGTTCTTGGATCTACCAAAAGGGTTCGTGCATGGCTAGGGAGCTCTTGGATCTGCCTAGAGTTGTCGAGCTTGGTGTGAAATAAAGGTGCGAGTGTTCTTGGATCTGCCAAGAGGGTTCGTGCGTTTCTCGCCTAAATCTATCTATGTTCTTCAGGTTACGTGTATTTCTCACGTGATTGGGAGGATAGTTATCTCGGTGGTTCTTGCGGTGAAAGATCGGGCAAACATCTACATCATGTGGTATCAGAGCGCCAGGTTGATCACCGCGAGGGGGTTCGTCCAGTTAAAAATTGATCGGCAGGTTTGAAAGATCCGTAGATCTGTTTTGCTGGAATTATTCGGAGGGAGAGAGTCGATGAGTTGGTTGTCGCGATTACCGCGTGGAGTTTCCACATGCAGCAATTTGCTGTAGCAATTGGCGTGGACTTCTCTGTCTTGGAGATCGCGTGGAGTCGCTCAGTGCTGGGAAGATGCAATTTGTTGCTTATGTGGTGTCCGACCAAAAAAATTTAGAAAAGTACTGTAAAAAAAATGTCTCGCGCTTGAAGTATAGGAAATAACAGTGAATGAAGGAATCTGTGTGGAGTAAAAACAGGTTTGATCTGTTGGGAAACTGTGATTGTTTTCGTTTGGCGGAGTCCCTACGCGTTTGGTGCAGCGATTAAAAAAAAGAGGCTTGCTTCCGGTGGTGTACAAGGAAAGTGCTCGCACGTGTGGCTACAAAAAAATAGGAAAAGTTGTGATTGCCTACTGTGTGCTGTACGAACAACACATAGAAAAAAAAAGAGTCAAAGCGATTCCTTGGATTTGGTCATCACGTGGGAGTCCAGCCTTAGTACGGAAAAACGGCTCAATTCCTTTAATTATAGGATTGTCACCGGTTTGGGAAGCTTTTTGCAGGAAAAAGAGAGGAAGTTGGACATAATTGTCTTGCACGTGTACGTGCAGATTTCTTTCCTTGGTACGTTTCCTCCTTGAACTAGTAGTACAAGAAAAGAGTTGGTACGTGCATAGCTTGGTATAAAAAAAAGAAGAGTTTTCATCGGATAAGGAAAGTGCTACGTGACAACTTTGTCCAGGTTCGGTGCATTATCTGGAAAAAAAACTGAGATCCTAATTGGCTTTGTACGTTCATGTTACGTGGAGGCCAGCACTTAAAAAAAAGAGAGCAATTTTTGCTAAGTTTGCGGCGGACACGAAGACAAAACTAAAGAGACACCAATTTATATTTTCACAGGTGGTGAATTTGGTTCATTTGGATTCAAGGGGTACAGGAATTTGTCCTGTTTGTTTTGGGTGATGCACTCAGTTGACCACCACTATTTCAGATTGCATCTGTGAGCGTATTCAGCTTATTTGGACCCTTGGGGTACAGGAATCTGTCCTGCTGCGTTTGGGGTGGTTTGTTTGGTGCGGTTTCATTTGCAGTCCGAAAGTTATGTGTCTAAATCTGGTTGGTGGTGCAAAATATGAAGGGCACCAAGAACGAGTCTAGCTAGCCGAGAGGGAGATGTGGTGTGGCAGGGCAGCAAGACTTGAGGATGTAGAAGTGTGGCGATATGATAATTTGACGCCACAAGCGTCAGAGAAGACCTTCTGGCATTGAGGACAACGCCTTTTGAAGAAAGGGAGGTTGATACGGGCATCTACCTGTTAGCTCGCTAGGACAATAAACTACGATGTATAATGTCTAAGGCCTGCGAGCCTCATGTTGTGGCCGGGCCTTCTAAATGGGCCGGTTTGTATCCAGTTTGATTCCAATTAGGTTAGGAGTCGGTTTGGGTCTGTCCAACCGACTAGGGGTTGGCCTCTTATATAAAGATAGCCAAGGCCTAGGGTTTTAGACAGGTTGAAAATTATGTAGAACTAAAAGTTCCAGGTTACCACCGTCCCTAGGAGATCGGCGTGTAGGCGGCGTCTCGGGCGTTCGTCAGTTATCTTTGCAAATAAAGGTACCAGTGTTCTTGGATCTGCCAAGAGGGTTCGTGCGTGGCTAGGGGGCTCTTGGATCTGCCTAGAGTTGTCGAGTTTGGTGTGAAATAAAGGTGCGAATGTTCTTGGATCTGCCAAGAGGGTTCGTGCGTTTCTCGCCTAAATCTATGTATGTTCTTCAGGTTACGTGTATTGCTCACGTGATTGGGAGGATAGTTATCTCGGTGGTTCTTGCGGTGAAAGATCGGGCAAACATCTACATCAGCAATGCCTCATACTCCCTCCAATTCACTCCCCCTTCCTGGTCCTTCTTTTGCTGCACAAGATCATCACTAGAAGGATCTATTAGTAGGATAGTGAAAACGAAACAAGTATCTATATGTGGTGTTCTTTCACAACTCACTCAAAAATATCAAGACAATTGAGTACCTTACCGTTGCAAAGTGAATAGAAATACTTACAAACAAGTAGTGGCAACTAGTATGCTTGATGTGAAGAAGAGAATACCCAGGTTTTAACTCTCACAAAGGCAAACAAGGTTATTTAGTGGGGCTTGGTATGGTACCTAACAATCACCAAAGTAACAAGTCCTATTTGGTGTTTTGTGATGATATAAAAATACCCGAGGAAACACACACAATAATGGAGACAAATGTGGCAAAGCAAATATATGGATGAGATTTTGCAATGTACTAGAAAGTCACTAGCTAGGATCACAATACAGAGGCACAAGATTGCTCAATATTAAAAACCAAGTGTCACAATGGTATAATGCAAGCTCCACTAGTAAGCAACAATATCAACTCGGCCTCTTTTCAATTTTCAGTTTTCCCTTTTTTTTATACGTTTTCTCTTTTTCTATTTTTTGTATTTTTCCAATGGCCTAAAGGAGCAAAAAGAACCAAACAGCAAGTGAACACAATGGTATATGATGTAATTGAGCAACCTGTCAAGAGCACAAAATAGCTATACTTGTGGGTATGTTCCTATTTGTAATGTTGTAGAAAGGATGTGTCTAGGTTCACAAGGATCAGAGATGGAGCTCCTAAGAAAAAAAAAAACTAACCTAACAGCAGCTAAAGGCTCACGGCAGGAAACAACACAAAACTGTGCCGTACGGCAGCAAAAAACGCGCAAAAATCATGCCGCGGCAGAGCTTACACACGATCATGGCAGGAAACAGGGCGCGACCGAGAAACGCTGCCGTCTGCGCGCAGCAGTGAGCGAGTAGGGCGCGGCAGTGGCGGCAGAGATTTTCTGCCGCGGGGGTGGGCGCGCACGATTGCTGCAATCTCACAGCAGCGGCGACATAGTTTTTGTGTCGCGGGTTGCTGTGTGTGGGCGCGCGCGGCAGCACTTAAGTGCACGCTAAGGAATTTCTCAAAACCGTGCCGTGGTAGGATTCCGATATGAACTAGAAGTCAATTCCGTGGAAGAAGAAAAATGCGCGCGTGATAGCAACCTTGCTCGAAACCGATTGTAATTAGAACACAAATCAAACCTAGTAGCTCTCGAATAGAAATCCGAGTAGGGCTAGACTAGGAAGATGAAGGGGAACCCGTAGCTATTTTTGTGATGCAATTTTCTGGATATTTTCTGGATAACTTGTGTCTCACTGAAAACTCTCCTGGCTGATCCCTGATGCCAATGCAACAGTTTGCAACCCCAAGGATATTCTCAACCCCACACAGTTGCACAAGTAATCCACTGACTACAAGTGTTCTTGTACCATCTTATTCCCAATGGAACAACAGGTAACACGAAAAGTTTGCAGATGAACTTCCAGATGAATGCTTCCAAGCTAATTCGATCTAGAGGTCTAGGGTTTTGTTTTTAACGTAGTCTGAAGAGCTATGGCTCGGATCCTAGCTAATTAAGGGGGCTATGGTGCGGCCACAAGGCATACCTGCGCAAGCACCACCCCTAACCCGAATAGGACTCAATGTTGGACTCTATGGTTGAGTTGGACTCAACCAAACCGACCTAAACTAGATGCAAATCGACCCACCATTAAGGGGGCGGCCATAATTGTATACAAACCATGTGTAACACAAATATGACTATATGTGGTGCATTGATATCCATCGTATGAGCCCTCCTCTTGTTTTCACCATCTCCTAGTGTGGAATAACAAGATAGTCGTTGTTTTCCACACTTGTACTCTTGTTTTCACCATCTTCTATGCTTGTTTTCACCATGGCATGCTTATTTTCACCTCCTTGTATGTTTGTTTTCACCATGGTGATCTTGTTTTCCAGCTTCTCATCATTGTTTTCCAGCTCCTCTTGACGTTCTCCTCCAAGTATGTTTGTGTTATCAATAAACCTGATCATACATAGATGCATAGATTTAGGTAGTATAAAGTTCTCATAATTATGAACATTATACTCAAGTAGGAGTGAATTCACCTGTTGTTCTAATAGTTTGGTCCTTGGTCTTTTCATAGGACTAAGACTCACTTCATTATCTTAGACAACCACCTTATCATGTGTAATAATAGGTGAAGAGCTAGGGATGTCCTCATCAGGTTTTCACCCGCGCAGAAGAGCAGCTCATATGCTACTACGAGCGCGCATCCCTTGCTGCGTTACCACGCGCTATCTCGGCACAAAAAGGAGAAATTCCCTGCCATGGCCCTTAGCTCGCAACCGCTACCACGCACGCTAGAATTTTGGTGTGTTAGTTGTCGCGCGAGCGCTATCGTGGGCACCAGATCGCCTTGTTTTGCTGCCGCCACGGCAGGAAACCGTGTTATTCTCTGCCGTGGACTACTTTGAGTTTTAGTAGGTTTTCGGATATGTTTTCTTTGCCAATTCATAGAGATTCCACTCTGTTTTCTTTGTGAACCATAGACACTGCCTATCTACATATACCATTAGGAGCATACCCACATAAGACTAGCTCAACATTGTGCTCACATGCTACTCAATCTTTTGTTTCATACTGTTGTTTTTCCGGAAAATTTTGCTCTGCGGTGCGACATATTGTGGCCAAAAAGAGGAGAGAGAAAAACAAATTTTAGTGTCCGTACAGATTGCATTATTTAGCCCTAGAGAGTGAAAAAAACAGAGAGAAAAAACATAAAAAATAAAAGAGAGAAAGAGGCCTGAAATTTGGTGATATTTGCCACAAGATTGGAGCTGTTTTACATGTTGTTTGCACTTATTCCTTGAGAAATCTTGTGCGTGATTCTAAGAGTTGTAGCTAGTGTCTCTCGAGTGCATTGCAACAATTCCATACATATAGCTACTTGCCACATTATTCTCCATGTGTGTGTTTCCCGTGCTTTTTATATCACTTTGGACAGCAAATAGTAGTTGTTATTTTGGTATTGTTAGGTATCCAAACCAAGCCCCACCATATACCTTGTTTGTCTTGTGATAGCTAACTTCCCGGGTATTCTCATCTTCACATCCGTACATGTATTACTACTACTTGTTGGTGAGTATTCTATTCACTTTGGAGCGGTAAGATACACCATTATTTGCTGTTTTGAGTGAGTTGTGAGAGTGCCACCATATACATACTGCCATATATTTATATTTGTACTAACAATGGTTGATCCTATCATGGAGAGGCCATTACCATTGTATTCTTTGTGTAGTGATACACTCTGCGAGGAGGATTCTAGTGGGATACCTGCAGCAGATTTGTTGCACTTCACCGCAGAAATCAAAGGTAGTAATGTTGCTATTACCCTTGATAAGGGTACACGGTATAATTTGATTAGTTATGACGTTGTTGAACAATTGCAGCTGGTTCCAATGACATGTGATCCATTTAGGTTACCTACTTATGATGATGAACTTATTATTACTCACATTGTTTTTGTTCCTTTAACCATTCATGGCCATAAGGATAAAATTTTATGTTATGTGATGTCTAGAGTTTTTACTTGTTCTCATCTTTTGTTGGGACGTCAATGGTTCCATAGATATAAAGTTAATTTTGAAATCCATTATCCTGATGTACAATTCTTTTCGAACAATAAGAAAAATTGGATAATCAATGCATGGTTTAAAAAAATTCAGGAGGTTGGACATCAACCATTATTTTTGTCTCCTCAATTCCATGAAAAGGAAAGACTTGAAATCCTTGCAATGCAATGGTTTGACAATATAGAGGTAATAGAGACATGTGAGGTTGTTTCTACTAACATAATCATGTCTACTCCTAGTGTTGTTTCTTGTGGTGTTAGGTTGCCTTTGAAGAAAGGGAGCCTCTAGTACAACTTGCACTACCACCATCATATACATTGGAGGAGCATACCATTGTGCCTAGTATTTTTTTCTTGTGATATGCAGGTTACCTTTGAAGAAAGGGAGCCATCACCAGTACAACGTGCATCACCACTTGAGATAGGTGATTCAGTGCCTACTATATCTGAGGAGGATGTCATTTCCATTGGTGCTGATTTGGAGTTGCCACTTGGAAGTACAAATTTTTGTGAGTCTACTAATGTGCTAGTTAATTATTGTGAGTTGATAACCACATATAGTTCACCACCATGTGATAATTTGAATATTTCAAGTTTTGAGCATGTAGTCTTGATTACACATAAATATGTGCTTGCTAAAATACGACCTATTAATATTGTGTATTCCATCATTTTACATGAACCAATTATTGTGCAACGTGCTATGAATAGGATTGCTGAAATTTCATATGTCAATTCTAGCACCTATACTATCTGCTTTATTTTTAATCTTGTTGGTGACTATAACATGAATGAAATTTTTATGGTGGATCAAATATGTATTACTTGTGATAAAATTGCTGAATTGAAAATTGTGTTCCCTCGGTTGGATTGTTTACAATTTGCTACATCTGAGCATAATTCTACACATATGTTTGGTTTAAACAAAACTTGACAAGTACATATGCTACTGATTTATACTTCACTTATATTTGCAAAATGAGTTGCAACTTACATGATGATTATAATAAACATGATAAGACAACTGAGTGCACTACTACCACAAAATTTGATCATAGAACTTTTGTGAGAACACTTGATTTGATACTAAACAATAAGAATTTATACATAGATGTTTCTCCTCATGATCATGATTATATGAGCTTCACTTATACTTGCAATTATGATTTCTATTTGAAGAGATGCTATTGGTTTTCATGTGACAATTATGTGATAAATACAAGAAAATTTCGTTCCTTTATGTCATGTGGGAATATTTATCATGTCCATAACAATGATGCACCCCATTATAGATACATGTATTGTGCATACACCTTGTTCTTTTTGTTTCTTCCACGTTCAGCTTACCACAAGCCAAGGACGTCTTCTCTTGAAGAAAGGGAGGATGATATGGATATAATAGGGGTACATGTTGATTGTTCATGCTTGAGTTGGAAGGAAATATTGAGCATCACTGATGTTCCTGATAAGGTGAATTCTTTCCTAGTAATAAATAATGTTTGTGTTTATGAGAATGTTATACTACCTAAGCCTATGCATTTATGTATTAGCAGGGTTATTGATAACACAAGCATTGGCGGAGCAATGGAGCTAGTTGAAGAGATTGGCAAGCACGAGGGAGGCTAGGGAGGAAATGGAGCCATCAAGGAAAGGAATTTCGGTTCGGACTGCCAGAAGTCCTGAATTTGAAATAGACGTGGATTGTTCTTACAGACTCCAAACAACGCAAATAAGTAATTTATGAAAAGGAAATTACAAGAGCATTCCAATGGGTCCGGCCCCTTGCACCGGTTCGATTTGAACTGCGCGCGGTGACCGAAACAATAGACAAATCATTTTCTGCCTGTTTCCAAATAGAGTCCGTTTAAGTTAAGAAAGTTAGAGATATCATTGATCCCGACTCCAACTGCATCTTGGACGTCTAGTAGCCTTTATAGGCTTGTAATTTGCATCATCATAGGTTAGACTACCTTTAAACATAAACACTAGACTCCATTGTTGATTGCTTGAAGCATTCATCATGAATTGATCATATTGCAAGTTTTGCGTGTTATCTGCTATTCCACTAGGAATCAGTTGATACAGGACCACTAGTAGTCAGTGGCAACTCGTGCAAGTGTGTGGGTTTGCGAATATCCAAGGGATTGATTGTTGCTGCAATTGGTATCAGGAATTAGCCGGAGAGTTCGTGGAGAGACATAAGTTATCAAACCATTGTTATCGTGCCAGTTCACTGAGAAGATCGGGCAACCCCATATCACGATCATATTACCAAAACAAAATCAACAAAATCCAATAATCATATACCCATAACTTTGGGATCTGATCCACTTTCTGACTACAATATAGATCTTTTCAAACTATCCAAACTCTTATCTCATCATCAATGCTAAATCATTTTCCTCCCAACAATCTCAACAGAGCGTGAAAAGCTCCGAAAATATATCACCGAGTGATAAGGGGTGGCCCAATCTTCTCAGTGAACTCACAGATAACTTCAATATGATAACTAGTGCGCCACTAAGAACTCCCCCGGCTGATCCCTGATGCCAATGCAAAAGATAGGAACCCCAAGGATATTTTCAACTCCACACTCTTGCACATGTAGTCCACCGACAACAAGTGGTCCTGTACCTTCTTATTCCCAGTGGAACAGCAGGTAACACGTAAAGTTTGCATATGAACTTCCAGATGAAGGCTTACAATCTGTTTCAATCTAGAGGTCTAGGGTTTAATGTTTTAACGTAGTCTTATCTATCTAATTCGCCCCAAGGGGTATATATGAGGGGTATGGTGTGGCCACAAAGGCTATTGCGCAAGCATCCACCCCCAATCCGAATAGGACCTACTTTGGACTCTGTTTGGACTTTGGACTCGACCCAACTGATACATACCAACCCACCATTAAGCGGTGCAGCCTATGATGGTATACAAACCATGCCTATTAATAATAGGACTTCTACATGGCGCATTTAAACTCTTGGAGGCGCCCTCCCCTTGTTATGCATCAAATAACAATTGTTATTCACTGTTATTCCTTGTTATTCCAGGAATAACAATTATTATTCTTTGTTTTCATCCTTGTAGCACTTGTTTTCCATCTCCTCTTCATGTCCATCTTCATCCATGCTCAGCTCCTCTTCATGATCATCTCCCACTCATGCTTGTGTTATCAACAAACCTGAGAATATGATAGTGCATGGATTTAGGTAGTATCAAGCTCTCATGAAGACAAACCATATTTATTACTAGGAAAGAATTCACCTTATAATGAACAATAGTGAGGCTTAATATTTCCTTCCAACTCAAGCATAAATAATCCTCATGGACATCTATTATGTCCCTATCACCGAGAATACTCACCTACTATCTCCAAGCCACATTGATTTTTCCTAAAATCCAAAAATCATCATTTTATGTCCACCAATTTCTTCCCTAGATAAGACAATCCAATATTCCTCCAACCCAAAAATCGAAATGTCTAATCCCATCCAACATTCATCATAAAGCAAAGCTTCCTAAAAACAAATCCAATAATTTCCACCAATATTTCTAAACCTTAATTTATTTCTTCTACGTTACAAATTCTAGCTCTAGATAAATCCCAAGGTTCGAGGTCCACAACTGGTTAGCCCTAGTGTATATCTACTATAATTCAACCCAAACCAATTTCCATAAACTCCTCAAACTTTCACTCCTAAGCTAAACATCAAATGAATCTCCACATCTCATATTCTAAAATCTGATTCTTCCACAAAATAGGTACACAAGAGATCTTAATGCTTAGTAAATCCAAAGCTCACAATTCCAAAATTTCCTTCAACTTCCTCTTTCTATCAAACAGCTATAACCATCCTAAGGCACCTTTCTCCTTGGTTTTGAAAATTTTGTTAGTAGTTTTAAAATTGATGTTAGTTGTTAAATCTGGTGTTAGATAAAGTACGTTAGTGTCGTTAATTTTAAAGATAATTTTACTAGTCCGACGAGACACTACTAGGGTTCCATCACGTCAGATTTATCAGGGTACGAAGTCAAACAAAACTAGGGTAATCACAGATCCGGTTCGAAAACGTACCAACAACTATGGCATGAGTCTCAGGTACTTCCTCAACATCTTCTTGGTATCGAGGTCCACTCATCAAACTTTTGCGCTTCTTCTGGATTGGACTTAGGGTCTCTTGGTTGTCATCAGGACAAGCTAGATCATAATTCCCCAGGGAACAATCACGAGCGAAGTGTCCTTCCTTTCCACAAGTAAAGCAACCTGTGGTTTTAGGCCTGACATTCACACGCTTCCTTGGAGGTTGTGGCATCGCAGGCAAAGCACTACGAGTCACATATGAACTAGGTTCTCCTTGCATCACTACCTTCCTTTTGCAACTCTCACTAGCAAGCAGGCGTTGGTTTTCCTTTCTAAGGAGATCATTATTCTCAGCATTAGCAAGGCTAAGCTGAGTCAAGTACTGTAGGGCAACAAAGGCGCCATAAGGCGAGAGCAGATAAAAGGTGGTTTTTGTTTTGAAAACTTGTGAAACATACATGCTCATAACAGATATTAGAACGGTAGATAACACAACGACAAACAAGCATCAAGGAAGCAATCACAATCACAAACAAATACTAACACACACATGAGACAGAGTATCAACAAGCATAACACAACTTAGGTTTCACATAGCAAAAGAATAGGTCTTACAATACATCTAGCACACACATAGTTTTAACAGAGTTCACACAAACACAAACACAAGCAAGCGTCTTGGGTGGGGAACAACACAACTCCTAACAACCTGCGGCAATCCTAAGTGCTCGAGGATGCGCGTAGCTCTTCCACCATCTCTTCAACTCTAGTCTTGCTGGTAGCAAACTGAAATTGGAGGTCTCCCCCTTGTGCACGAAGGTGGGAGTCAACGTACTTCATGGTCTTCTTTAGTGCTTTGAGACGATGCTTAGTAGCAGAAGAAACTCTCAGGTCTTTCTTAAGATGTGCTATCTCTCTTCCTCAGTTGTCAAACTCTCTCCTGAATCTATCAAGGGGAAACTGAGTGATGTGCAGCTATCCCTCCATGCGCTGGAAATGATGAGAAAATACAAAGTCTTCTGTGGAATCTACTGGTTGGTCATCTTCATCGCGCCTCCCATAGTATCTATAGGGGTGCCTTCAAACTTGCTGCGAAAAAGTTCGCAAGCTTCGCAATAGTCAGCTGCATGACTCTAAGGATACCATCTTCCCAACTGTTCTCCTTCACTTCATAAGTTATCTCTGGGGTTGATGGTGCTAGCAAGGGAGCACATATGGTAGAGATCACCAACCAGGACAATTCTGATCCATCATGGTGAATCTGAGCTCCTTCAACTCGGGTACTGGGCAACCGATAAGACGAGTCATCTTGATCAAATCCTCCTCAAAACAGCAGTAACACGGTGCATGCATACCTAGCCGGAAGGACTCGTTTAAGACAACTGCCATCTACACCAATTGTTAAGTGTAGTTTAAGTTAGGTAACGGTGTGCAAAATTTTAAGATGCTCAAAGTTAACTTAGTATAAGTAGAATTTTCAAAAACACTTAGGGGATGGAATATATAGAATATTTTGGTAAATAGTCATCTTAGTACTTTGTTTTATAGACTAACTTTTCAGAGTACTAGCTAACGTCCATGCTAACTAAGGTCTCCTATGGTCAGTATAGCTCCGATACCAACTCTGTAAGGACCCCCAAACCACTGTTCAAGGACCTCCGATATGCATACATTCACGATCCCAGATCACACCAGTCGTGAACAACATATCAAGTTGGCATTCAGATACATCATCCATTACACGTTTACAACGAGACTTACACAAGGAACATGGTCACATGACCAAGTATAACACAACTACCACGCAGGGCAAACACATAACACACACAGCGGAAGACAGAACACACACAACGTAGTAGAGCCCAAGTCATGCCTTAACCTACGGGCTGCTGGCCAGGAAACGGTCCTAGTTCGCAAATCCATCATCGTAGTACTCCTCCTCGTAGATCTTCTCATGAGGCTCCTCCTCAAAGTCTGGCAAGTAAATACAAGGGACGAAACCAATATGAGTACATTTGAATGTACTCATCAAGACACCCATCATGTAGCTTACAGAATGCAAGAATGCTTATATGGTGTAATAGGTAGGTTATACATAGGGTTCACTATCCATGATATATGAAAGGTATATCATAGTTGATTTTGAAAATCTCTGTATTTTTGTTGAAGAAGATACTTAAAAAGAAAATAATATAGTTTTCTTTCTCTTGTAGATATTACATGTACAAGAGGTTTTTGTAAACACTTTGTTAAAAGAAAGTTTTCTCTTTGCAAATTTTCTTGTAAAAACACCTTCTAGATTTTCTTTATCCATACCTAATTGGTACAAAGTTCCTTCTTTCAACACTTGACAAGTTCCAACTCCTTTTAAAAACTCCTTTTTGTAAACACTGACACAATGCTAGCTACATGGCCATTCAACTTTCCATATACGAGGACGCGACTATTCAGAATAGTTTGACTTTGCAGAGGTGTACACATTCCACAAGATTCAGAACATCCGCCATGAACAACCACGGACTATAACAGCAATATGTGAACATCAGATAACTAATCCTAACCATCCACTATGTTCAAGCTAGAATATGCCTATCTCTTCTGATGTGTGTAATCTCCCCGGCAACCTGTCTAACAGTGTTCCGGCAGGAGACCCAACTGTTACAACCGGAGGAGAACTTAATCCCACACTTTTTATGTCCCGTATACCCCTCCTGGCAACAATCGGTTCGAAGGCACGACGACCCTTATAGAAAATTTACATAGAACACACGCTAACAAAAACAAGCTTCAAATTAAGCCTCGTGCCCATGTTGGGGTAGAGTGGCAGTACGGTAAAAATGACCACTTCCACATTCCTCAAGTGGATAAGGCTTCACCTTTCCATCAAATTTTCCATGAATGCCTTTGTTTTTCAAAACCATGTTTTTAAAGTGTCCACTTAGGGACTTATACTTTTGGGTGGTAATAAATACCATATGGTGGCTATGGTCTTGGTAACACCAAGTATCAGCTACTGTCATAATACTATATAATATTAATACTAGTAGTAGTAACTCAAAAATAGTTTTTGGTAATCAAAGTTTTTGTAAAACTTTTAAAGTAAAACATCCATGATAGATAATGATAAGTGTAGTAGCAAGCATCAGGATGGCTTCCTTAAAACTCTTTGTGCACCTGGCCTTGAAGTAGCTTGAACTTCACACACAGCTCTACAACTCCTTCTTCTTCTTCGTTTTCTAACACCGTAAAAGAAATTAAGACACATACTCATAACCAAAAAGGCAAACAATAAAACAAAGCAACACATACAGAGAGCAAACTTATACTAGCGCAATCACTCAAAAAGTTATCGAGAAAAGTACCTCACAAATACTCAGGGTGCAAAACTATCATCAGATAAACAAATGGTTGAGAAACCATATTCCACATCCTAATTATCACAGGTTGGGTGGGTGTACCACTCTCATACCAAGATATTTAAGAAGCTAAAAGAATGTTTGCTGGTCACAAAGGTGACACTACCAAAGTAGTAACAATCAATCAAAGCAATACCCATGGCAATGGGTATTAACAGCAACACAAGCAATCATCACCAAATAAGTTTACCACTAAATTAATGCATGGATAACAAGATACTACTAAACAAAACAATACACTAGTAAAATTCTCATGCTAAAACAATCAATCAGACAATCCCAAACAACAAGCAGATAAACCACACATGAATAAACTAGTCACTGACTATGCTTATGTCTACACAAAAGGTAAGGAACCACTTAATCATGAAAGTAACCAAACAAACCAGTGGCTCAATAAAATGTAACATGTCATAAGACACACTCTAAAACATAATAATCACAAGAGATAATAAAGCTAGATAATAGAACAACCACATGGGTTCACTATTAGCATACTACTATGAAAGATTGCCACCCAAGCATGCTATAAGAAATAATTGTATTCTACACCCAATCACATCTAGCAACTAAAATATCTATGCCACAATAACAGAAATGAAAACATTCGAAACATGCTAGGATTGTCATACACTCCTAAAATAGAAAGTCAAACATACTAGAGCAACTCATAACATCAAGTGGTGACACTAATCCATTACTAGAGAAGAAACCAACACTACAAGGGTGCATTTTCCTAAACAAGAAATACATGAATATGATTACCCACTAACAGCACATACACCTTACACATGCTAGTAGGAAATCATACTAAAATAATTCTATGAAACAACTACTTAGCAAGAATCAATCAAGCCTAATAAATCATGCTTTTCTAATCAATCAAATAACAATAATCAAAGTGACATGCTATACAACCAGTAGCTATGCAATCAAAGAAAGTCCAAGCAAAAACATTCTAAAATCAAAACACTCGAGGAATTTCTATCTACTCATAATTTACCAAGACTAGGAAAACAATTCTAATTGTAAACAACACTGAAAAATAATCAAAACAACAATCAAGCACTTCTTAACATGATATTCCCAAGGGAACATTATGTCAAAAAATGCACCTCAACTAAACATACTAGGAGTCACAAAGTATTACTATTACTTCAACCAACCAAGTATTGCAACACTATATTTTCCTTGGTGGAAAATAGTAAACACACATATAGAAACATATATGCTACAAGCAAAAACAAGTGTATGGTAGGGAACTTGTATCCTTAAACAAAAAATGCAATGGGACCAGTGGGTTATGGGCCCACTAATGTACCATTAGGAGGTCACAAATCCTCTGGTCTCACTTGAGAAAATATTCATTTACCAAACAATCAATACAAAGCTACTCATACTAGTGAAAACAATAAGGTGGAAACAAACAAGCAAATGCTACACATGCTTTTCTATAAAGTTAAGAGCAAGCTAACGGAGGTGATACCACTCTAATATCAGTACCAAAATGGTACTGGACTCAACCTATCCACATCCAAAACTAAGGTAAGCAACACACAAAGATTTGCTCACACAATCTATTCAAAAATAAATAGTAGAAAACAATACTAGACTACTTCTATTTCTATTTGTTTTCCAAACATGCACACACTTCCTACCATACTAGTATTGAAAGAAAACAACTTAATCACAAATAGAAACATATCTACACATGATAGGAAACAAGTTTCTAACAATCAAACATTTATTCACAAACAAACACACAAGATCTATTAAAAACAGAAAAGGTGATGTATCTAAAAATGCATACCAAAAGTAATCTAGGGCTCCAAAAAAATTAATCCAACTAGGATTACAGATATCTAGTCACACACAAACTCATCCACTTTGATTCACATCAAAAATCATTTTTAAACTCCTTCTAAAAATCCTATAAATGCCTACTGGTAATTTACAAAAATGGATGGAATTTCCATTTGGTACCTCCCCTTGATGTGATGTCAAGTTCTAAATATATATCAACTCACTAGATACTCAAAACAATTTGGTTTGACCCCTTTGGACACATATCCAAAAAGTTATGCCCAAAACGGCTTATCAGACACTCTGTGGCCTTTCAATTACTAAAGCAAAAATAAAGTAGAAAACACAGATCTACCACTTGGAGATGGTTAAGAAAACATTACTCTACTGCCCAAATATTTGTAGAATTTATCTTGCACTAAAACTATTTTAAACACAGCAAAAGCTACACACAATCTTTCTGAACAATTTAAAGGAAAAACAATTAAACATTGCACGGGCTGGGTTCTTTCTGTGCGGCCCAACAAGGAGCCAAGGTTGCCCGGCGCGGCTGGGCGCACGCGCGCGAGTGCGGGAAATGGCCGGTTTAACGGGATCCGTTGATCCGCGGATCAATGCTCCCGAGCATCTCTTCTTCCTCACTCCCTCTCTCTCTTTCATCCGAACGACGGGAAAAATGGCGGGGCACGGTGGCTCACCGTGGGGGCACGAAAAGGACGGGCGCGGGGTCGGGGGAGGTGCAGGAACTCGCGGGAGTCGAGGGGCATGGAGTTTAGGCAAAGGTTTGGCTCCACTCGGCGACAACGAGCGGGACGGTTGCGGCGGCGACCACGACGGCGGGGGGGGCTCCTGCAATCGAGGGGGCAAGGGGGCAGGTCAGAGGGAGTCTACGGGCCACGGGGACCCCAACGGTGGCAAGCACGAGTGGTGGGAGGGGCTAGCTCATGGTGCATCACCTCGGGTGGCTCACGGTGGCCGGCGGCGGGTTTCAGCTCGTGGTGCTCGCGGGAGCTCACGGGCTCGGCCAAGGCTGCTCGAGGTGAGAGGGTGGTGGTGTAGGGAGGCACTGGCGAGAGGGTGGGGCACGAGATAACTTGTACGCGCGGCAACGAGTCAAAAGACATGGTGGCGCTCTCGGTGACGTCGGGATCGGCATGGGAAAGCGTTCCAGGGTGTGTCCGCGGTGTCTCCCGGCGTGGGGTGGTGTCAGGGAGATAGGAGGGGTCGGGGTAAATGTAGTGGTCGACGTTTGAGGGCTGGGAAGGCCACGGCATAGCCCCATTGGCCCTGGCACTGTTGTGCCCATGCCATGCCACTCCTCTCTCTGCCCTCTCTTTTCCTCTCTCGATAATACCCCTCTCCAAACCTTCTAGAAGCAATACAAGGAATCCAAAGTGGAGTTCAAACATCCAAGAATCCATTTGTCAAAGTGGCATTTAAAAACTTGAACCAAATCCAATTGAAAACATCTGCTAAACTTTTGTAAGTTCAAAAAATTCAGTTAACACTTAGCAATTTTTTCTAAGTGTTGGAAACTGTTAAAAACATCAGAAAGTTCACACTATTTTCAAGGGTCAAATAAATTCCAATTTTTTTTTTCAAAGTTGGAGATTGTTAAACATGTTTTAAATTTTCAGAAACATCTTTTGAAAACAAATTTGGAATAGTGGAAGGCTATAAAAACAAAGTGGGAAAAGGGGTACTTTCTATTTTTCTCTATTTTCTAAAAATGCCTTTTTCTGTCTTATTTTTCTTCCACACAAATAACAAGAAAAAGATTGTTTTTCTTATTCAAAAATCTAATCCAAGCTTATGGATTTTTAGTCCATATATCAAGGAACAAATAAAAGTAAAGAAAACACAAAATGGAACATGATAGCCTAGTGAAAACAAGTGTGGAAAACAGGTACTTGGCTATATTTCAGGGAATAGTTTCAATAAATCATTTTGAAATTTTGTTTCCTTGGATCCATCAAAGCTAAAATTTATTTCGAGATGCAAGCAAGCATGATCCAAGATTTGGAACAAAAATCACTCAAGTAACATTATGAAAACATCAGAGAGAACATAAAGGTGTTTTCAGAAAAATTGTTTGTATTGGTTTTTCAAATGAAACAAAACTTGCATTTCATATATGACTATTGTCAGATACACATGTTGGTTAAAACACTCATGTTGTTAAAAAAAAATTGTTGGCCCACATTTTTGTCTCCATGAACTACATTACAAGAATCCAAAAACTGGGGTGCGACAACTACACCAAGAAAAACATAATAGTGGCTTCTCCATGAAAGGATCAACCATTGTTAGTACATATAAATATAGGGAAGTATGTATATGGTGGCACTCTCACAACTCACTTTAAACAACAAATAATGTCGTATCTTACCGCTCCGAAGTGAATATAAAACACTCACCAACAAGTAGTAGTAACATGTGTACGAATGTGAAGAAGAGAATACCCAGGAATTTAGCTATCACAAGACAAAAAAGGTAAATGGTGGGGCTTGGTCTGGATACCTAACAACACCAAAATAAAACTCCTGTTTGCTGTCCAAGGTGATATAAAAAGCACGGGAAACACACATGTGGAGAATAATGTGGCAAGCAACTATATGCGTGGAATTGTTATAATGCACTCGAAAGACACTAGCTACAGCTCTTAGAAACAGGCACAAGATTGCTCAAGGAAGTAGTGCAAACAACATGTGAAACAGCTTCAAACTTGTGGCAAATATCGCCTATTTTCAGGCCTCATTTTCTCTTTTATTTTTCTGTTTTTTTCTCTTTGGTTTTTTCGGCCACAATATATCGCACCGCAGAGCAAAAGTTTCCAGAAAAATAGCACGATGAAACAGTCAATTGACCAGCCTGTGAGCACAAAAACGAGCTACTCTTGTATGTGTATGCTCCTAATTTTAAATGTAATTAGGCCGTGGCTATGGTTATCAAAGATATGGAGTGGAAATGAAAGGAATATGGTAAAGAAAATGGACATAAATCTACTAGAAACCCACGGAAGAAAACTGCTTGTTTTGTGCCGTGACGGCAGCGAATCCGCGCGAAAACGGTGCCCAGCAGAGTGGTGTGGTGTGTGCGAAGAGTAATGCGCGTGCATCAGAGTTTCGAGTGGTTTTGGTGCCACGGCAGGGGGCACAACAGCAGCGGGTTCAACGCACGGCAGGAGCGCAGCGCGCACGACAACGTTTCCGCTGGTTTTCGTACTGCGGCACGAGTACTACTCCGAGTAGAATTGGGCGCGCGACAGTGATCAACTTGGTGGTGCGGTGGGATTGGAAACCGAGAGGGAGTAGGAGACCACGGCAGAGAAATTGGTAGATTTTGTGCCGCGGTAGGGAATCCTTCCACAACTCGAATTGAACAAGGAAAACACCACGTGGATTGGGAATTTTTTTTGTGGATTTTTGGTAGACTCTTAATAAAAATACGAAGAACACTAGAACCCTAACCCTAACTCGAAACTAGAAGACTCAAAAGGGGAAAATAGAGACGCAAAAATTAATAAGAACATCAATTAGAAGAAGCAATTGGTGTGATCTAGGGCTATGGGAACTCTACAAACTAGAATTTTTGTGTGGCTTTTTCTGGTTAGGAAGAAAACAAAACCGAATTTAGGGTACAAATTGCTCACTGAGTAAACCTCGTAATCTGATACTGTATGATAAGTGGAGGCCCGGTCTTCTCGTTGAGAACTCATGATAACCTGATAGATAACCAGTGCTACTCTGAAAACTCTCCCGGATAAACCCTGATGCCAATGCAACAACTCTTAATCCCTTTGGATATTCTCAACTCCACACTCTTGCAAAACGTAAACAAATACTATGACTGGTCTTGTACCCTCTTATTCCTACCAGAACATCGGATAACACGCAAGTTTGTAGGGGGGTAACACCACCAAACCGGTGGGGATAAATTCAGATGAACATTGTTCAAGTCTGGAATCTAGGGTTTATGTTTTAACTTGTTCTAAACTTTCTAAGTATATATGGAGAGGGGTGCAGCCAAGAGAGGGGGGTGCGGCCACAACCAGCCATAATGCGCCCCCTAGCCTACTCCTACTCGGTTTGGTGCAACCAAACCCTTACAAACCAAACCCAACATGGGTTCAGCCCCATTGGACTCGCAGGTCCTCCAATAAAAACATTTGGGACAGCCAAGGACATGTCCTTGCTGCTCCCATATCAACCTCCAATGCGCCTATTATGTGGATGGCTCCTTTAGCTCTTGTGGGAAACAATCTCCATGACTTCCTCCATGTGAGCACACTTCTTTTCCACCATTGCCTGCATGTTTTCAAGCTCCTCTTGATGCTCTCCTCCATCCATGTTTGTGTTATCAACAAACCTATCATACATAAATACATATGCTTAGGTAGTATAATATTCTTATAAACACAAACAACACAAATTAAGAAGGAATTCACCTTATAGTAATCATCAATTAGCTTCAATATTTCCTTCCAACTCAAGCATGAACAATCATCATGTACCCCTATTATATCCATATCACCGCTTGAGAGAGATGATTTAGTTCCTACTATATCTCAGGAGGATGTCATTGACATTGGTGCTGATTTGGAGCTGCCACTTGCAAGTACAAATTTTTGTGAGTCTACTAATGTGCTAGTTAATTCTTGTGAGTTGCTAACCACATATAGTTCACCACCATGTTATAATTTGAATATTTCGAATTTTGAGCATGTAGTTTTGATTTCACATAAAGAAGTTCTTGCTAGAATACCACCTATTAATATTGTGTATTCCGTCATGTTACATGAACCAATTACTATGCAATGTGCTATGAATAGGATTGCTGAAATTTCATATGTCAACTCTAGCACCTATACTACTTGTTTCACTTTTAATTTGATTGGTGACTATAACATGAATGAAATTTATTATGGCGGATGAAATATTTGTTACTTGTGATAAAATTGCTAATTTGAACATTGTGTTACCTCGGTTGGATTGTTTACACTTTGCTAAATCTGAGCATGATTCTACACATATGTTTGGTTTCCATTAACACTTCATAAGTACATATGCTACTGATTTATACTTCACTTATATTTGCAAAATGAGTTGCAATTTACATGATGATTATAATAAACATGCTAACCCAATTGAGTGCACTATTACCACACATTTTGATCATAGATCTTCTATGAGAACGCTTTATTTGATACTAAACAATAAGAATTTATACATAGATGTTTCTTCTTATGATCACAATTTTATGAGCTTCAATTATATTTGCAATTGTGATATTTGATGAGATGCTATTTGTTTTCATGTGACAAATATGTGCTAATTATATGCGATTTTCGTTGCGTTATGTCATGTGGGAATATTTATAATGTCCATAACAATGATGCACCCCATTATAGATACATGTATTGTGCATACACGTTGTTCTTTTTGTTTCTTCCATGTTCAGCTTACCACAAGCCAAGGAAGTCTTGTCTTGAAGAAAGGGGGGATGATATGGACATAATAGGGGTACATCATGATTGTTCATGCTTGAGTTGGAAGGAAATATTGAAGTTAATTGATGATTACTGTAACATGAATTCCTTCTTAATTGATTGTGTTGTTTCTGTTTATAAGAATGTTATACTACCTAAGCATATGTATTTATGTATGATAGGTGATATGGATATAATAGGGGTACATGACGATTTTTCATGCATGAGTTGGAAGTAAATATTTAAGTTAATTGATGATTACTATAAGGTGAATTCCTTCTTAATTGATTATGTTATTTGTGTCTATAAGAATGTTATACTACCTAAGCCTATGTATTTATGTATTATAGGTTTATTGATAACACAAACATGGATGGACGAGAGAATCAAGAAGAGCTGGAAACAAGCATGCAACGGTCGAAAACAAGTCGACACACATGGAGGAAGTCATGGAGATTGTTTCCCACAAGACCTCAAGGAGCTAAAGGAGCCATCCATGCATTGGGGGCTGATATGGGAGCATAAAGGATATGTCCTAGGCTGTCCCAAACGTTTTTAGTAGAGGACCTGCGATTCCATGTGGTTGAGCTCATGTTGGGTTCGGTTTGTAAAGGTTTGGTTGCACCAAAACGAGTAGGAATAGGTTAGGGGCCGCACCCCCTCTCTTGGACGCACCCCTCCTTCATATAATGCTAGGCTCCACAAAATTAGAGGGAGACCAAGTTAAAATTAAACACTAGATTCCAGACTTGAACAATGTTCATCTAAATTTATCCCCACCGGTTTGGTGGAGTTACCCCTTGCAAATTATGCCTTTTATCTACTGTTCCACTGGGAATAAGAAGATAAAGGACCACTTGTAGTAATTGATTACGTTGTGCAAGTGTGTGGAGTTGAGAATATCCAACGGGTTGCAAGTTGTTGCATTTGCATCAGGGGTCGGCCGGAGAGGTTTCAACGAGACACAAGTTATCTATCATCAATTTATCGAGTGCTCAACGAGAAGATCAGGCAACCCCTTCTCAATAGGTTTATTTATAACACAAACATGGATGGAGGAGAGCATCAAGAGGAGCTGGACAACAAGCATGCAATGGTGGAAAACAAGTGTGCACACATGGAGGACGTCATGGAGATTGTTTCCCCCAAGAGCTAAAGGAGCCATCCACACAATAGGAGCATTGGAGGATGATATGGGAGCAGAAAGGACATGTCCTTGGCTGTCCCAAATGTTTTTATTAGAGGACCTGCGAGTCCAATGGGCTGAACCCATGTTGGGTTCGGTTTGTAAAGGTTTTGTCGCACCAAACCGAGTAGGGATAGGTTAGAGGGCGAACCCCCTCTCTTGGCTGCACCCCCTACTCCATATAATGCTAGGAGCCACAAATTTACGCTTAGACCAAGTTAAAATTAAACCCTAGATTTTCAGACTTGAACAATGTTCATCTCTCCCCACCGGTTTGGTGGAGTTACCATTGAAAATTCTATGTGCTATCCGCTCTTCCATTGGGAATTAGTAGATACAAGACCACTCATAGTCGTTGATTACGTTGTGCAAGTGTGTGGAGTTGAGAACAACCAACGGGTTGCAAGCTGTTGCATTGGCATCAGGGATCAGCCGGAGAGGTTTCAGCGAGACACAAATTATCCATCAATTTATCGAGAGTGCTCAACAAGAAGATCGGGCAACCCCTTATCATTTGATTCTACCACGGGAATTCTCTATAGGTCTTTCCGTGGATCACCTAGCCACACTCGGGTTTCTTGAGTGCATCAGATTGGGCAAGAAAGAAAGAACCAAGTGCTGCCGCAAGTACTCCTAGTTGCTTTCGGTTTCGCTTCTGTCGGGCACAATTTTTTTGTCACAATATCCTTGCCATACGCGCGCGCCCGTTCCCACTCGTAGTCGGACTCCACACCGAGCCCTATCGCTCATGCGTTTTGCAAAGCGTTTTCCCTTACACGCGCCCGTTCCTTGCCCATATCGGATTGATGTCCGAGCGCTGTCGTGGCACCAAAAACGCGCCAACCCGCTTACGCACGCTCGCCTCCTAGTCCATCTCGCACTCGTGCGCATAACTCCCGCGCCAAACCCCACCACACAGCACACCCGCAACACACCGACACGCACTGCCCCTACTGTGAGCTTTCCACGCGCGTGTTCTCGTGTAGAGATTTTTTGTCAAAGCCCAGATTTGGGACACTTCTAACACATGAGGGAGACCATTTTTGAGAGCCAACAAAAACTTTTTAATGCCCTTGTGTAATACAACATTATGTATTGAACCATGCTTATCTATGCAATGCAAGCAAATTTGATTCAAAAATCATTCACTTGTTTTCTGATGTTTCTGACCACTTTTGGATTATTTCCATTTTTGGTATCTTGGTTATTCTAAATCTAAGTTCATGTGGAAATGTTGTAATCAACTTATAAGTAATATTTGGATTGATTAGAATCAAGAAAACAATTTGACAAAAATTAAATCCAAGGTTTTCCTTAGGTTTTTCTAATAAAAACCATTTCTGAAAGTTAAGTCAATTAGGTGTTTTTCTCCCTTGTTATCTATATGCTAGAAATTCACATTTTGTGTTTTATTGGCATGGATCTGATCTCTATTATATGGGCTACAATTTGGTTAACCTTGTTTAAAAAATGAATCACAGAAACAATCAATTGCTTGGTGTTTTTGTGTTAAGAAAATAAGGCAGAATGAGTGATTTTTGGAAAACAGAGAAAAACTCCAACTAGCCATTTTCCACCTTGTTTTGATGATGCATTTGAATTTCAAACTTGTTTCTTTTTGCTGTTTATGAAAGTGATAAAGTTTCTTAAGAGAACCATACTTGGAAAAAAAATTGGATAAGTTTTGAGCCATGAAAACAAACCAAACTTTTGGCTAATCCACACTGCAATCCAACACTTAGAATTTTTTTTCTGAAACTGAAACTGTAACTGAATTTTTTCAGAAACAGTCAGATGGCTCGATTTTCAAATGATCATATCTTTTTAATTGCTCAACCAAATGCTGCACAGTTTGGTGCTTCTAGAAGCCTAGTCAGCACCCTGTCTATTCCATGCCTTAGCCACCAAGTGGTTTGACCAGAGAAGAAGAGAGAGAGCGAGGTTCAGAGAGGGAAAACGGCAGGGGAGGGATGGGCAAGCTTGACAGCCTAATCCCTGCCGCGTGCCACAGTGGCATTTTCGAGTTTTTCTTCGCCTCTCCTCGCACAGGTGGGCATTGACCCGTCCCCTCGCGACCCTAGCCACACCAGAGAGCCGTGGGGCGCGGCATGGGCATGCCAGAGCGCGCACGGGCGCGTCTCACTGACGCCCGTGGCCACCCGGGCATGCACCACCGTCGCCAGCCCCTATAAGACCATCCCCATGGCCACTGCCTCTGCGCACACCCTCACACTCACTCACTCACACTCCCTAGCCACCACAATGAGCTTGAGCAGCTCTAGCTAGCTCGAATCGCCGGAGAAACCACCGCGGCCACCGCGGGTCACCGAGGTGAAACACTCTCGCCCTCGTCCACCCTAGCCCTCTCTGTCACCGTAGATCAAAGCCCCACCCACCGTGGACCGTGCTTGACCCTCCCCGTGGTTCCTCGTTTGCAGGAACGCCGGAGAGCTTGTCAGAGTCGCCGCAACACGTCTGCACGGCGCCGTCGATTGGAGCCACCTCGAGCCAAGATCTTCGCGCCCCTGCACAGCCACAAGCACCAGCGACCTCATCGGCAACTCGCCATCGTTCCACGAGCCCCCTAGGTGAGCTTTCTTGACCGAGTTCGCCGCCGGCAGCTCCCGTCCTCGTCGGAGGGAAGAAAGGAGGGAGAGAGAGAGGTGACGGTCGTGGATCTACGGCCACGCTTGAATCCCGAACCGGTACGCGCCTGCGCGCGCTTCGCGGAAGCGAGGCGGGCCGCCAAGCGCAGATGGGCCGCGCACCCGTGCACTGCTCAGCCCGCTGCCATGTTTTCTTTTTCTTTTCTAAAATAAACAGATGCTGCTCTTCTACTTTAATCGTGTAAGAAAATGTTAAGCTCCAAAATAAAATGAACCAAAATTACCTGAGATGCATCAACAAATTCCTGAACGCATGCAACTTGCAGAACTGGATTTGAACATTTTGAGAACGAATAAAAAATGTTGAACTGACCACTGTCTGTTAAGGCAAAAGTGAGATAACTTTTGATTGGAATGGTTAAAATGTGCAAACTAAAATTCCTGGAGTATCCCTTGACTATATATACCAGTAGAACTTGACGTAACCTCAAGGTGAGCTACCATTTGGTAATGGCATCCACTTTGGTAAAAGTCCAGTAGCCTATTCAGTGAATTTTAGGATTTATTTTACAACACTTTTTCATGTGAATCCAATTGGATCTGTTAGATATTTTATAGGTCTATGTGATCCTATCTTTGTGTGATCTTTAGAGCTCTAGAATTAATTTGGCAACAGATCTAAGAAAGTGCACTTTCTGTTAAGAATAAAATGAGTAATTTTGATTTGTAAATAATTGCTTGCTAGTGTTATTCTGTTTTCTAGCATGCTCAAATGTTGTATTTAGTGTTATCATGTTGTTTTCTCATAGAGATGACATGTTAGAAAGTTTATGCATGTTTAGGTTTTGTTTGAAACTAGTATGAGCATAGGGTAATATCTAGTTGATTTCTATTTAATTTTGTAGATGGAAATGATTAGCTAGATTTTTGTCCTAGTTATTATGAGTGTTTTCACATGGATCCAGTACCATTTTGGTACTGGTTATTGCTTGTTTTCATCTCTGTAAGGTCACATTTGTTTCTTTAGGAATGCATGTGTAGGTTTAATATTTATCACTAGTAGTATTGTTTTCACTAGAATAGCTAGTAGTATTTTGGTTAGGAAATTATTTTGTTTCCACAAGTTGGACCAGAGGCTAAATACCTCTTAAATGACATGGAAAACTTAGTGGCACACCCACTGGTTCCACTTCATTTGGTTGAAAAATAATTTGTTTCAACCATAGTAGTTGTAGTAATAATAGTAAATATTATTATTTTTGATGCATGCTTGTGTGGAATGGTTCTATGAACTTGGGTGTTATTTTTGTGTGTTCATTGCTTGTTGTATGTTATAGTTGAGTGTAATTTCTTGCTTATTAAGGTTCTGATTGAGTGATTTACTTTTATTTTACGACGATAGAAACCGACGAAGAGATAGTTGGGGCAGGAGGTTATTACTACCACTCCTGTTGTGAGCAAGAGCAAGATCCTCGTTTCCTCCAAGGAAAGCCATCCTTAAAGCTTGATGTTATTTTACTTATCATTATCTATCATGCAACATCTACTTATGAATTTTTCAAAAAACTTGATTACCAAAAACTATTTTTATTGAGTGAATATTACTAATATTATTGTATAGTATATTATCACTTTGCCATTAGTCAACTTGGTGTTACCAAGCCTTTAGCCACCATAAGGTATATAAATACCGCCTAAGATAATAAGCTTGAGTCCATAAGTGGACACTTTTAAAAATGTTCTTTTGCAAACAAAATGGTTCTATGAGAAGTCCACGGTGGAAAGGCGGGACCTTGTTCACCGGGGGAACGGGAGTTGTTTTCAAATGTTTTACAAAAGGCACATAACCTAGTCTTCGCTGGACAACCAAGAAGTACTGCCACTCTACCCCAACATAGGTACGGGGCCTATCTAGATACTTGAACTTGTTAGTATGTGTCCTATCCCAAGATGCTATAGAGAGGATGATTCTCTGAACCGAAATGTTGCCAGGAGGGAGAAAACAGGACATGCAAAGTGTGGGATTAATTTCTCCTCCTGTTGCGACAATTGGGTCCCCTGTTTGGCGATGTGTGACATGGTGCCAGGGGGAATAAAATCGATTGAAGGGATAGCCATATACTAGCTTGTGTCAGAGTGGACATTTAGAATCATTCTTCTAATGCTTGCATATCATTGTGTCGATCCATGGGTGGTTCATGGTAGATGATTGGATCTAGTGGAATGTGTACACCTCTACGGAGTAAAACTATTCAAAATAGCCGAGCCCTCAGATATGGGCAGTTAAAAGGCCATGTAGCTAGTATTGTGTCAAGTTTTTCAAAATGTGTTTCAGAACCAAGGATTTGTACCTGAGAGGTACTGATGAAGGATCTGGACATGCTGTTCCAAGAAGTTTTGCAAAGAAAACTTTCTTTTATAAAACCTCTTGTACATGCAATATCTACAAGAGAAAGAAAACTATATTATTTTCTTCTGAAGTATCTTCTTCAACGAATATACATATAAAAGTGAATGCAACTATGATGTCATCTTAGATGTACACCATGGGTAGTGAGCCCTATTTAAAGCCTTCCTATCGACCATATAAGCATGATGCATTTTGCAAGTGTATGAAGGATGACTTGCTGAGTACACTCAAAAGTACTCATATTGGTTTCGCCCCTGGCTATTTACTTGGCCAGACTTTGAGGATATAGCACCGGAGCAGGAATACAAGGATGGATACTACTCTGACGACTACGCGAACTAGGCCCGGCTCCCGGTCAGCAGCCTGTCGGTGACGGCGTGACATGGGCTATCTACGTGTGTTTGTTTTCCGCTGTGTTAGTGAGTTGTAAGAATGTGTCTGCCCTGCGTGGCAGTAAATAAAGACTTGGTCATGTGACCATTGGTTTGTAAGACTGTTGTTATTCGTGTAATGGATAATGTATCTGTGTACCACTTCGTATGTTGTTCACGACTGAATTTCCTGGGATCGTGAATGTATGCATATGAGGGGTTCTGGACCTTCCGATTTGGGGCCTCTACAAAGTTGGTATCAGAGCTATCCTGACCCTAGGATCTCTTAGTTAGCATGGACGCCAACTAGTACTATATATCTATATATATATATATATATATATATATATACTTAAGTGACTGAGCTTTAAAAGATTCTTATACCTATCTTCCCTATTTTCTCAAACTCTACTTACATTAAGTTATATCATGTTCGACTCTAAAATTTTGCACACTTGGGTCTAACTAAATCTCACTTAAAATTTTGTGTAGATGGACGTCGTTTACACGGAGGCGTGCTAGTTAGGACTGGCAAGGGATTTCCCTTTTCGCTTCGAGCAGCGACTCGTCACAATGACCGAGCTTCTTGACCGTCCCGTTCCCGAGCTTCGGGGAGGGATGATCACCGGGACTCCCATAGAGGGGGAGTGGTTTGTGGAGTGTGTGATACGTCCTCCACTTACTACTCCTACTGCGGAGGCTTTCTTCTTCGCCACCGTCGAGCGCTCCTCGCAGGAGGGAGCAGTACGCGTGATCTAGGAGGCTCTAGCGTGTCTGGCTCACTTACGGGACTACCAGTTTGTGGGGTCCAGCTACGAGTTCCTCGGGAGTAGGGATGAGACAGGCACACCCGTTGCTTGCCACAAGAGTGATGATGCTTCTCACATTGCAAATTTATTCTTTAGAGAAATTGTGAGATTACATGGAGTGCCAAGAACTATTGTTTCAGATAGAGATGTCAAGTTCATGAGTTACTTTTGGAAGACACTTTGGGGTAAGATTGGCACTAAGCTATTATTTTCTACTACTTGCCACCCCCAAACTGATGGACAAACCAAGGTGGTTAATAGAACATTGTCCACATTGTTGAGAGGCATGATCAAGAAAAATTTGAAGGAGTGGGAGGAGTGTTTGCCCCATGTGGAATTTGCATACAATAGAGCTGTGCATTCAACTACTCAATTATGTCCTTTTGAGGTGGTTTATGGTTTCAAGCCTATTACTCCCCTTGATTTATTACCACTTCCTTTACATGAGAGAATTAATATGGAGGCATCAAAGAGGGCTGATTTTGTTAAGAGGATACATGAGAAAACAAAAGAGGCTATAGAGAAGAGAGGAAAGCATGTGGCCGAGAGGGTGAACAAGAAGAGGAAAGAAGTGGTTTTTCGGCCAGGAGATATGGTGTGGGTGCACTTTAGAAAAGATAGATTTCCCACATTGAGAAAATCCAAATTGATGCCTAGAGGTGCTGGTCCTTATAAAGTTATTTCAAGGATCAATGATAATGCATACAAGATTGACCTCCCAATTGATGAGTTTGGTGTTAGGAATTCTTTTAATGTGGCTGATTTGACACCTTACCATGGAGATGATTTAGCATCGAGGTCGATGCCTTTTCAAGAGGGGGAGGATGATGAGGACATCCCTAGCTCTTCACCTATTGTTACACATGAAGATGTTCCTATACAAGCTAATGAAGTAAGGATTGGTCCAATGACAAGATCAAGAACCAAGCTATTACAACAACAGGTGAATTCACTCCTACTTGAGTATAATGTTTATAATTGTGAGAAATTTATACTACCTAAATCCTTGCATTTATGTATTCTCAGGTTTATTGATAACACAAGCATGAATGGAGATCATGGAGAGGAGATACACATGGATGGAGATGGACTACAAGGGGAGATGGAGATCAAGTGCTAGCATGGTGAAAACAACAAGTTACAAATGATATGATGACAAGGGGATGGTGCCTCCACAAGGTCAAATGCACTAAGTGTGGAAAACAATGCCATATTGTTATTTCACACTCATTGATGGACAAAGCAAGAGGAGGGCGCCCACAAGGAAGGATCTATGCACCATATAGAGTCCTAGTAGTTGTAGGTTTGGTTTGTATACCAATATGGCCGCATCCCACATAATTGGGTCGGTTTGTATCTATTTGTGTTCCTAGTAGGAGTCCTAGACCTAGTAGGTTTGGTGCTTGCGCAAGGGAGACCCTTGTGGCCGCACCCCCTCTCATATATACCCCTTGGGGCGCATAGTAGAGGTTAGACTACGTTAAACCCAAAAACCCTAGACCTCTAGATTGAAACTGCTTGTAAGCCTTTCATCTGGAAGTTCATCTGCAAACTTTACGTGATACCTGCTGTTCCACTGGGAATAAGACGGTACAGGACCACTTGTAGTCGGTGGATTACTTGTGCAAGAGTGTGGAGTTGAGAATATCCTTGGGGTTGCTATCTTTTGCATTGGCATCAGGGATCAGCCGGGAGAGTTCTTAGTGGCGCACTAGTTATCATACTGGAGTTGTCTGTGAGTTCACTGAGAAGATTGGGCCACCCCTTATCAAAATGAGTAGTTTTGATTTGTAAATAATTGCTTGCTAGTGTTATTCTGTTTTCTAGCATGCTCAAATGTTGTCAGTCGGAGGATTTCCCATCACTTTATTCGCCCTACGCCGTTCCGTGCGCACCCTCGCTTGTGGCCATGGACAGAGATTGGAGGGACCAGGGTCACCGTGGCAGGCGGCCTCTTGAGGAGGTTGGCCGCGGAGATGGAAGACTCAAGTCGGGGGATCTGCGCCTCTCGGGGGACCAAGCGGATGTACGCCGGCGCGAGCGGGAATCTGTGGAGGCGAAAACGCGGGAGGAATATCACAGACAGGAGGAGCAGCTCCATGTATGGATCGTACCGATGCATGCGCGGGGGCGCGAGTGTGGGAGAACAACTCCAATCCCAATCTCACCCCCTGGGGAGCGATGCGGTGAGTGCGGTCGACGCGGCAAACATGACGTGCTTCAAGTGTGGCCAGACATGCACTTCCAAGCCTCCTGCACGGGGGAGCAAGTCTGCATCAGATGTGAGTCTAAAGGGCACCTGGCGGCGAACTGCACGGTGGGGAGGCGTGGCAAGAGGCCGCTTTGGATCAGTTTCGACGAGGAGAATCAAGGCTTCTTCTACAATGCGGTCCCGGAGGAGGATCAAGCCAGACCAACAGCGAATGCGGCCACGGTCACCATTGATAAAGGGAATTTCACAGTAGAGGAGGTGGAAGAAGAATTCAAGGAACTTGTGGATGATGGCTGGGATTGGAAAATCAAGCAACTGAGCAACATGGTGTTCTCCCTGGTCACCCCTCCAAAGAGGTTCTGCGGATGGCTACTAGGGGCGGGGGCCTCGTTCTTCCGCTTACCGAGTTTAGGGCCTGTGGTTTTAGAAGCGGTAGGAGATCCCCACGTAGTGGAGGCGCTGGAGGTGGTTTGGGTGCGGCTCCACGACGTGCCCGCCCCGCTTAGGGATGAGGCGGTTCTACTTGGAGCGACCCGAGAACAGGGCGCTCCCCTAGAGGTTGACACTTCCACTATGGAAGATCAAGATGCTCCGACAAAGATGAAGTTTAATTGTCGGGTGCTGGTTAAACTTAAAGAGTACCTGATCATTTTTGCTAACCTGGAGGGCTTCAAGGTTCGGGTGGAGCGATTGGGTGGTGACAAGGGTGAAATACCCCTCCCCCTCCCCACCAAAGCACCATGACAAAGGGGAGGACCCTTCTGCAGAAACAAAGGGGAGGACCCTTCTGCAAACCTCTCTGAGTCCTCGGAGGATGATGCAGACGATTGGCACAATAGAAAGGCTAAGTGTGGCAAGGAGGGCCCCCGCGCCAAATCTGTGTCAGACGGCTGTGAGACTGGGGTGGTGGACGCAGGGGCGGTGTCCGAGGACGGGTGCCGCACACCTATGGGATACCTAGACTGGGTGCGGCCGTGCTGCTGCTACCCCTCTCTATGTTCTCGGAGTATAGATCCAACTTTACTGTTGATGGGAACGTGTACAAGGTCCTGGGTGCGGTGGTAGTGGCCGCAAAAGCTGAAGTATTGCTGGATGCCCCTCCCCATTCCAACGTGAGCGAGGCCGTGGTTCCTTCTCCAGAGGAGGGGATATTTTGTCGAGCCGGGCAGGGGTGGTACCTGCCACTTCTGGTGAGAGGCACTTGGTGGCTGTGGAGTCGGAGGCAGTGGACAAGACGTCGGCTGGTAGGTGTGTGGAGGACGCCCTGCACCTCAGGGAGCGCCGAAGCAAGTCTAACCAGGACCGCGCAGCATGGGTCCGTGGGATGCTGGAGTCCTCCTCTATCGTGGCGGATTCCCAGGAGGCGGTGCGTCCGGTTCCTTCTCCGGCCTCGGCGCTGAGCTTTCCTCTCGGCCACATCCATCCATGCTCTTACAGCGCCGGTGGAGCGTGGGGTGCGCTCGCGGGCGGAGTCGATGGAGGCGGTGCGGAAGAGCTCGCAGGAGGCCAGTTGCTGGACCGTGCTATGAGGCTCATGGCGGACAAGGATGTGTCGTCTTCTGCAGCAAAGAAGCCGAAGTCAGGTATGGCTCTCGATCCCGTTTGCAATTCTTCAGGACATCCTAGACTCGCACCTGCTAGGGATGGATGCGGATAGTGGTGTGGCATTTCCTTCGGCGCCTGGACCAGCTACGGAGATCCTTTCCACGTTGAGGGCGAACGAGCTTGCGCAGGAGACGCTAGCCCAAGCTCGCGCGGCGCAGGAGGCCGAGTTGGGGGCAGCCAAGGCCAAGGAAGCCGAGGCGGCGAAGAGCGCCGCTTAGGAAGGGGAGACGCAGGGTGCGCAACCATCAATGGCGGGGGACGGTGCTGGTTCCTGCAGGGACAAGGAGGAACCTGTAGCCGCGCGACAGGCGCCAACGTCGAGGAAGAAGCGCGCTAAATTTGCGGCGCCTAGTAACCCGCCAAGCACGGGCTAACGGTGTTGATTTAATGCGGATCCTCTTCTAGAACATTCACTGCTTCGGGCGCTGGGGGCGCTGGAAGCTGCTTAGGGAGTACCTAGGGAAGCATAAGATTGACATCATCGTTCTGCAAGAGACGATCAAACCGGACTTTACTAACCAAGTGCTTCAGAGCTTGGAAGTAGGGATGAGCTTTTTTTGGAGTTGGCTCCCGGCCGTGGGGCACTCGGGAGGTATGCTGATTGATAAGGGGTGGCCCGATCTTCTCGATGAACTAACTCTCTCTTTTTGTATTTTCTGATAATTGGATAACTAGTGCTACACTGAGACCTCTCTTAGCTAATCCCCGTTGCCAATGCAACAACAATCAAGCTCCTTAGATATTCTCAACTACACACTCTTGCACAAATGATCAAGGATCACAAGTGGTGCTGTATCCCTTTATTCCCAGATGGAATAACAAGATATCACGCTGCTTTGCAATGGGTAAACTTCAAGATGAATGCTTTACAAGCAATACAATCTAGAGGCTAGGGTTTCTGGTTTTTGGTTTAAACTTGTTCTATCTCCCCTATGCGCCCCAGGGGGGTATATATGAGAGGGGGTGCGGCCACAAGACCCCTCCTTGCGCAAGCACTACTCCTAATAGGACTAGGACTCCTATACCTAACACAATTGGATACAAACCGACCCCACACACAAGGGGTGCGGCCAATATTGGTATACAAACCAATTCTACTTCTATTAGGACATATATGGCGCATTGATGCTTCCTTGTGGGCGCCCTCCTCTTGCCTTGTCCATCCATGAGTGTGGAATAACAATATGGCATTGTTTCCACACTTAGTGCATTTGATCTTGTGGAGGCACCATCTCCATATCTTGATGAATAACAATTGTTCTATTGGAATAACAATTGTTATGAATTGTTTTCACCATCTTGCTTTATTGTTTTCATCAATGTGATCTTGTTTTCACCATCTTGAATGTTTGTTTTCACCATGTTCATGTGGTCTTCTATCAACTCTCCATTCATGCTTGTGAGAACATAGTTCTTAGGTCCATCCTTATCATCCTCCCTTTCTTCAAGACAAGACGTCCTCGTCTTGTGATTATCTGAAAGTGGAATAAACAAGAAAAACAAAGTGTATGCACCATATATATAGATATAATGGTACTCATTAGTTGTTAGCAAAACACAATATAGTGAAAATATCATATGATCACGAAATTTGTATGCAAACAACACATAATAGTCATATTCTTTCATCTCATAGCAATCAAAATTGCAAATATAAGTATAGTTTGATTTAATGGAACATGTATCCAACCAATAATGTGGTGAACTAAACATATGTAATTCGGCCACTTCATCATATCTATCAATTTTTATCCCAAATATCTCATTATGTAATTCGGCCACTTCATTATAAGTAACACATATGTGATGTATCATGAAAATTTTATCCAAATTATAATCACCAATCAAATAAAATTTGAAACTAGTATCATATGTACTAGAATTATCATAACCAAATTTATCCATAGCACATTGTATATCAATTGGTTCTTTAAGAATGTCATCATAAATAATATCACTAGAAGGTATCATAGCAAGTACTTCTTTATGTGTAATAAAAACCACATTGTTAAATTTCGAATTTATAGGTTTATATGGTTGAAAATTATCACATAATTCACTACTTGTAGTTATCAAACCGAAATCCATACCCTTATCAATACTAACCTCCTCATGTGTAGTAGGTATGATCTCCTCAATATCTTGTGAATTTGAAGGTTGTGTCTCCCTTTCTTCAAAAATAACCTTCATATCACAAGCAAGCTTTCTTGTATGCATGGCATAATCCTCCAATTTATGTGATGATTTTAATGTTTCCTTGTGCTCCCTTTCTTCAAGAGAAACCTGTACACAAGAAATAATACTAGGAAAAATATTATCATTAGTTAAAAGGCTTGTTCCACTCGGCCTAGGCTTGTCTTCCTCCATGGATTTGGTGTTTTCACTCCCCTTCTCTTTCACTTCAAACTTTTGTCTTGATTCATGCATGATTTGTTGGGGTGACATAGGCCTCAATATGATATCCTTATTGTTCCAATTTAAGTGGTAGGTGTTTGCTCTCCCATCATGTAGCACCTTTCTATCAAATTGCCATGGTCTTCCAAGTAATAGGTGGCAAACCGACATGGGAACAACATCACATTCAATTGTATCCTTGTATGGTCCAATTTGAAATTCCACTCTCACCATATGACATACCTTCATCTCCTCTTTGTCAGTGATCCATTGAATATAGTATGGATTGGGATGTGGAATATATTTCAACCTTAGCTTTGCACATAATTCTTTGCTTGCTAGATTTCTACAACTTCCTCCATCTATGATCACCTTGCAAGCCATACTAGGTCCAACAATTGCTTTGGTTTGAAATAAATTGCACCTTTGGCTCTCATCTTTGCTAGGAGCAATAGTCAATGCTTTGGTGCACACAATAGTTGGATAATTTGTAGCAAAGGCATCAATAGGACCATCATCATCATTATCATCATATGCATCCTCATCATTAGGATCAACATCATCTCCAGTCTCATACTCATCATTAGCATTAAGGAGCATAACTTTCTTGTTGGGGCAATCCTTCTTAAAGTGTCCTTTTCCTCCACATGTGTGGCATGTCATGTCCCTATTCCTTGGAGGAGGTGTAGCACCACTAGAACCCGAAGTAGAAGCAATGGGCTTCTTTGAACTTGATGAAATTGGCTCGGGTTTGGGTGTAGAAGGTCCACGGGTAGGGGGTGTAGGAGTTGCAAAATTGGATTGTTGAGAAGAAAAACTCCTCCTTGCACTCACTTGAAGCTCCTCTTGCAATCTCTTTTCGGCCTCCCTTGCTTGATGTAGTAATTCACTCATATTGTTGTAAGTAACATGCCTCACAATGCTTCTTATTTTGAATTGCAATCCACTCAAGAATCTTTGCATTGTTTGTTCAGGAGCCTCTCTAATTCGAGCCCTTTGAATAATCAACTCCATCTCCTTGTAATAGGCATCAACTGTCGTTGATCCTTGCTTCAATTGTTGCAATTTGTCATAGAGAGTTCTAATATAATTCTTGGGAACAAATCTATCTCTTAACAATTGCTTCATCTCTCTCCATGTGTTCACCTCTTCCTCTTCTTTTTCTTCTCTATCCTTTGTAATGCCATCCCACCACAAAAGAGCATAGCCATCAAAAGAAGAAGATGCAAGGTTCACCTTTCTCTCCTCGGGATACTCATGTAATCTCCACAATTTTTCAATTTTTAGCTCCCACATTAAGTACTCTTCCACATCTTCAGAGTCACAAGAAAGATTAGGCATAGAGAATTTTGGTTTTCCCAAGCCATCATTCTCTCTATTATTTTCCAAAGGCACTCTCCTTGCTATTTGTCCACGACCATCATTGAAATTTCCTCTCACATTATCAATTGGAGCAATGGCTTGTGGTGCTTGTTGAAGTTGTTGCAATGTATGTGTAATTGTAGTCATTTGTAGTTGCATAGTCCTTATAGCTTCCTTAATCTCATTGACAGACTCTTGAGTTGCACACTCCCTTATCTTCAAATCAATGACATTCAAATCTTCTCTCAATTGATCATCACTTCTTTCAATATCTTTAGCAATTTTGTTGGACAAATGATCTCTCAATGCCTCATACTCATTCCAATGGACAGTATCCTCAGGTTTCTTCTTTGCCTGCACATCAACATCACTAGAAGAACTCATGATTAACTTGTTAGTAACAAAATAATCAATGGGTTTGTGGTGCCTCTCTCAACTCACTCAAAACCAAGCAAAGAGGCTTCACTTGATGTTCCAAGAGAGAAAAAGATCAACTTACCAACAAGGAGCAATGATCAATGTACTTTGGTGTGAGAAGAGAATATCTGAGCTATCAAGTATCACAATGCAAACAGGGTTTTTGGTGGGGCTTGGTTGGGATTCCTAACAACACCAAAATAACAACTCCAATGCACTGCTTAATGTGATAAAAAGTACTAAGGAAAACACACTCACACTTGGAGACAATTGTGGCTAGCAAATATATGGTGGAGATTTTGCAAGCACTAGAAAGACACTAGCAAATACTCAATGAAACAGGCACAAGATTGCTCAAATTGTCCACAAAATATCCAATATGAAATAGCTTCCACTAGTGATAGTAGCACGGCCTCTTTTGAATTTTTCTTTCTTTCTATTTTTTTTTTATACTTTTTGCTTTTTCTCTATTTTTTTGACTTTTTCAATAGCCTTTGAATCAACTAGGAGCAAGTAATTTAGATGGAAAACAACTAATGGACAGAAATTTGAGCAGCCTGTAGAGCAATTAAACAGCTAGTCTTTGGGTTATGGAACCTAATTTGGCTGTAGAAAGGCTTGTGTCTAAGGCTAAACAAAGTTCAAAGTGATGACCTAATGATAAAACGGGGAAGTGACAAAAGAAATCTAAGAAAACAGTAGCAAAAACTCACTCACGGCAGATTATTTAGCTCACGGCAGAGAAAACTGCGGTTTTGTGACTCACGGCAGCGATTTTGGCCGAAAAACAGCCCACGGCAGAGCGTACGGCAGCGGTGGTGCGGTTGCGGTGGAGCTTGTGAGGTGTGTTGCGGGGGGGGTGCGCGCGGTAAGAGAAATAGGGGCGCGGGTGACCGGAATCCGTTACCGAGTGGGGGTTGGGTGCGGAAGTGGCGGCAGCGGCGGCAGCGTTTTGCGCTGTTTTGCGCGCGCGGCAGACGAATCCGAGCGGGTAAGGGAAACCGAGTTCGGTAAGGGATCGGGGGGCACTGGTAAGGAAATTTTGGCACCGAGCAGGGGTTTGGTAAAGTGTGGAGCGGTACGGGTGGGTGGGTGCTTGCGGTAGCGATTTGGTGGGATTTTCGAATAGGGTTTGAATCGGATTGCAATCCGAGTATGGCTAGAACACCCGTGGCTATATGGAAGTGAAAATTCGAGATCAAGATCAACTCACACAAGTGCAAGCTGTAGGTCTAAAATCTCAAGATGAACACACACGGCAACACTATTTTTGTGAGTTTTTTGATATAGATGCTAACAAGATAAAAAGAGGAACCCTAAAAACAGAAAAACAGAAACACAAATCAACAAAAAGCAGCAACTAGGTAGATGCAAATTGGTGTTGATCTAGGCTCTGGCAATGATCTAAACCTAATATTTTTGTGTGGCTTTTTCTGGATAGGAATAACTAAAAACTAGGGATAACTTTGCTCACCGAGTAAACCTGGAGAATCTGATACCAAGATGATAAGGGGTGGCCCGATCTTCTCGATGAACTAACTCTCTCTTTTTGTATTTTCTGATAATTGGATAACTAGTGCTACACTGAGACCTCTCTTAGCTAATCCCCGTTGCCAATGCAACAACAATCAAGCTCCTTAGATATTCTCAACTACACACTCTTGCACAAATGATCAAGGATCACAAGTGGTGCTGTATCCCTTTATTCCCAGATGGAATAACAAGATATCACGCTGCTTTGCAATGGGTAAACTTCAAGATGAATGCTTTACAAGCAATACAATCTAGAGGCTAGGGTTTCTGGTTTTTGGTTTAAACTTGTTCTATCTCCCCTATGCGCCCCAGGGGGGTATATATGAGAGGGGGTGCGGCCACAAGACCCCTCCTTGCGCAAGCACTACTCCTAATAGGACTAGGACTCCTATACCTAACACAATTGGATACAAACCGACCCCACACACAAGGGGTGCGGCCAATATTGGTATACAAACCAATTCTACTTCTATTAGGACATATATGGCGCATTGATGCTTCCTTGTGGGCGCCCTCCTCTTGCCTTGTCCATCCATGAGTGTGGAATAACAATATGGCATTGTTTCCACACTTAGTGCATTTGATCTTGTGGAGGCACCATCTCCATATCTTGATGAATAACAATTGTTCTATTGGAATAACAATTGTTATGAATTGTTTTCACCATCTTGCTTTATTGTTTTCATCAATGTGATCTTGTTTTCACCATCTTGAATGTTTGTTTTCACCATGTTCATGTGGTCTTCTATCAACTCTCCATTCATGCTTGTGAGAACATAGTTCTTAGGTCCATCCTTATCACTGATTGGTCTCAGCGACAGTGCCTTCAATGTGGAATCGTTCGACCAAGGCCAGTTCTTCCTCGGGAACAACTGTTTGCTCCGGGCGCGGGACCTGAAGTTCACCATAATGGGGATTTATGGGCCGGCTGATCACGCTAGGTCGCTGGCCTTCTTGGAGGAGTTCTCGCGGAAAGTGGATTCGTGTAACCTCCTGATCATTGTGGGAGGGGACTTTAACCTCCTGAGAGTTGCTCAGGAGAAGAATAATGACAGAATCAACTTGCCGAGGGTGGAATTTTTCAATAACGAGATGGCGACGTGGGCGCTTAGTGAGATCCCATGCTCAGGGGCTAGGTATACATGGTCTAACCACCTGCTCGCGCCGGTTTGATGTGTGCTGGACTAGGTGCTTTGGTCCCCGATGCTAGAGGCGGTGTTCCCGCTGGTGTCGCTTCGTGCTGAAACTAGCCTCGGGTCGGATCACACGCCTTAGATCCTCGACGTGAATGGAGCCCTACCTATCCCGAGCAAGCGCTTCTTCTTCGAACTAGGGTGGTTTGAAGTGAAAGGATTTGAGACACTGGTGTTGTCTAGATGGATGGGCTTGATGTCCTTGGCACGGGGGCGAGACATAGTAGACTGGTGGAACCACATGAGCGTCGGCCTTAGGCAATTCCTCCGGGGGTGGAGAGGTAACCTAGGCAGGGAAGTGAGGGAGAACAACTTGGCCCTCCTCACCCAGATCCAGGGTTTGGATGATAAAGCGGACTCAACAGGGCTAGAGGAGGATGAATGGGGATTCATGTACCATCTGGAGGAGCAGCTGCTGGAGATTTATAGAATGGATGAGGAGTACTGGGGTTAGAGGGGGAGAGTCCGGTGGGCCCTCCAGGGGGATGCGAACACGGCCTACTTCCATGCGGTGGCAAACAGGAGATGCCAGAAATGCAATATCTCCTCGCTGGTGACTCTTGCAGGCCCGATCTCGGACCCGAAGATGATCCAGGACCACGTGTACGAGTTATATAGAGAGTTGTTGGGATCTGTAGCCCCTAGGCACTTGGGCTTGGCCGCTAATACTTGGGAGGGGCCGGACCATGTTTCGGTTGCGGAGAATGACGCTCTGATGGTCACCTTCTCCAAGGAGGAGTTGGAAGCGGTGGTTCTAGACATGAAGTCCAACACGCCGCCGGGGCCTGACGTCTTTCCAGTTCCCTTTTTCAAGAAGTTCTGGCCAGCATGCAAGTTGCAGGTGCTACACCTGCTTAATCATTTTGTGTTGGGTAGAGTGGATGCTGCTAGACATAACTTTGGGGTGCTCACGCTGATTCCTAAGGTTCCAGGGGCTGACCTTATCTCTTAGTTTAGACCGATTTCCCTCATCAATGTTATGTTTAATATTATTTCTAAGGCCTATGCCTCGAGATTGGATAGGGTGGCAAACAGAATTATTAGTCCAACTTAGACCGCCTTCATAAAAGGAAGACAGATCTTGGAAGGCCCATTGGCGATGATGGAAATCCTCCACGAACAGAGGCTCAAAAAACAAGGAGGGGTCCTATTGAAATTCTACTTCGAGAAGGCCTATGACACGGTGAACTGGGCCTTCCTCTCAGAAACGCTGCGCAGGAAAGGGTTCTAGGCAGGGTATGTGCATCGCATCGAGCAGGTGGTCTCCGGGGGGCAGACTACGATTTCCATCAACGGGGAGATTGGGCAGTACTTCCCTAATCGTCGTGGGGTGTGATGCAAATGTTGATGGTGCCTTGACGGGGAGACTTCTTGATGATGATTAAGTCCCCGGCAACGGCACCAGAAATTCTTTGATGCAAACGTTTATGGTGCCTTGACGGGGAGACTTCTTAATGATGATTAAGTCCCCGGCAACGGCACAGAAATTCTGGTTGCTATGGATGGTGTGTTGGGAACCCCAAGAGGAGGGTGTGATGAGTGCAACGGTAAGAATTTCCCTTAGTTAAGAACCAAGGTTATCAATCCAGAAGAAGAAAGAGGATCTTCGGAAGGTTGATGCCACTAACGGTGGTGATGGCACCTCACCGATGTCAGCAACAACGCGGACCTGCACACAACACAACCAAAATACTTTGCCCCAACGGTACACTGAGGTTGTCAATCTCACCAGTCTTGCTGAAAACAAAGATTAGACGTATAGTGTGGAAAATAATGTATGCTTGCAGTAAGTAATGAAAGCAGGAAATTGTAGTGTGTTGTTTAATAGTGTAGGAAAAATGGACCGGGGTTCATAGGCACTAGTGGTGTCTCTCCATAAAAGATAACATGCTGGGTGAACAACTTACAGCTAGGCAATTGACAAATAGAGTTTGCACCGTAGTGCACATTCATGACATGATGACTACTATGATATTTAGTGCGGGCATTATAACAATATACATAAACCGTAATCCAACTGCATCTAGGACTAATAATCCACCCTCAGGTTATCATCCGAACCCAATTAGGTATTAAGTTGCAAGCAACAGATAATCGCATTAAGCAATATGTGTAATGTAAACAATGATTGTGCATGCGGGCACTCACACCGCTGTTTACTCCCTAGTGGAAACAGCACATCCTCCCCCGTCATGTTTTTGTCACTCGAGCATAGGCGAAAAGGAGGCATGAACCCAACTATCGAGCATAAATACTCCCTCTTGGGGTCACTAGAAACTACTTGGCCAGAGCAACCACTAGCAACAGAAAGCCTGCAAGATCCCAAATAACGTATGCAACAAATACTATAATCAACTTGGCATAAGTTCAATATTCATCGGATCCCAGCAAACATAGCACATAGAATTACATAAGAACAATCTCGATCATGTTAGGCAGCTCACGAGATCTAAACATTGAGGCATAGGAGGAGAACACAACCATCTAGCTACTTCTATGGACCCATAGTCCAAGGATTAACTACTCACGCATCACTCCGGAGGCAGGCATGGTGATGAAGAGGCCTCCGGTGATGATCTCTTCTCCGGCAGGGTGCCGGGAGACAGCTTCAGAACCCCCTGATCTAGGGTTGACAACAATAGTGGATGCGGAACTTTTCGGGGATTTTTGATCAGGTGCTTAGGGTTTTCCTTCAGAGGGGAATAAATAGGCGAAAGGGCAAAGGCGCTGGAGCCTTGGGGGTCCCAAACCACCCCTCGGTGCGGCGAAGGGGGGCGCGCCACCCTATGGTGTGGGCCCCCTGAGGCCCCCCTCTGGGTCTCTTCGGGACTTCGTGGAACCTTCGGGGATTCTAAGACTTCCAGGCTTCGAATTTACCAATTCCGAGAATATTTCCAGAACAACTTTTCTGAAACTAAAAACATTAGAAAACATGGAACTGGCTCTGTGGCATGTTGTCAATAGTTTAGTCCGGAAAATCGATAAAAATGACATAAAGAAGGGAGAAAACATGTAGCAATTAGCATAATATCATCATGGAACATCATAAATTATAGATACGTTGGAGATGTATCAAGCATCCCCAAGCTTAGTTCCTAATCGTCCTCGAGTAGGTAAACGATAAACAAAATAATTTATGGGGTAACATGCTACCACACAATCTTGATCATAATATGTTAAAGCATATGTAAGCTAAGATCATATAACTTTTAACACAAACATGATAAATCGAACTTTAATAATAAAGCATAGCAATCACTTTGCATAAGGAGAAGTATCTCAAATAAAAGATCATGAATAACAATGCAAAGAAAGATATACGTTTGTTTCAAGTATAGAGAAAGCATGACAAAGTGGTATTTCGCTAGTCCTTAAGAGTGGGGAAAAACATAAATGCCAGGACACCTTCAAAGTTCATGAGGAAGACTAGATCAAATAATTAGAGAACAAGCAATAACACATCATGAATGTATTAATAATTTTTCTGGGACAAATGCACATAAAACTTAGAATGGCAAAAATTCTCACTCAGCTGTGCATAAAGTTAGAAGATGGAGACTCAACATAAAAGTAAAAGAAAGGCCCTTCGCAGAGGGAAGGAGGGATCACTCATGTGCTAGAGCTTTTATTTTATTGAACAAAGGTATTAAAAGTTTGACACTCCTCCCATTCATCTTTCACAAACCATGGCTAACCGAATCCTCGGGTGCCTGCCAACAATCACATACCATGGAGGAGTATCTATATTTTGGGAGATGTATGCTAATGTCAACGAATGGTAAACAGAAAATACAGTAGGTCACAAGCCAACTAGATTTCACAAGAGCGGCTCCAATATGAAGGACGCAACTGGTATAGAAGGTCATTCCTCTTTCTATTTTGTTTACACAATTATGCTTTGACTGATAAATTAGGGGCAAAAATAGTGTAGAGATTTTATGTGTATTAATTAAGGTCTGGGCACCCTACTGCCAGCCCTTTAATCAGTTTGATAAGTGGATGAAGCCACTAGTACAAGGTGTGAAATCCAATCAACAAGTGAGATAAAGATTCTCTTTTTACGTCCTCATGAGCAAAAACAGGAACACAAAGCAGGAGTAATTTTGAAGGTTTTAAAGGTAACACATGAGCAATTTACTTGGAGTAGCAGTTAAATACCACATGTAGGTAGGTATGGTGGACATAATGGGAAAACTTGGTTTTAGGGAGTTGGATGTACGAGTAGAATTCCATACTCAATACAGGTGGAGGCTAGCAAAAGACTGGGAGCAACAAATCAAGAGAGCATAAGAGCCATAATCAAGCATAGCGACATAAACATCATTAATCAAAGCATAAGCGGTATCACCAGTTCAAAAATTAAATGATCATAGAGGCTATTAGTGACTGGTTCATAGTCATAAACATGGTGTGAGCATGCGCCAAGTCAACCAAATAAAACATTCGATAGAGAATACCATATATTTATGCTTCAATATGACAAGAACAACTCATGATTCTATCAATGGCACATTAAACACTCTAAGATATTTGAGTCTAATCATGATACACAATAACAACAGGGCTTTAAAACTAAAATAACATCTAGCACGATATAAAAAAGTTCTATGCACAGTCTATACAAGCTTATACTTGCACCATCAAAAATTCTACTTCAAGCAGTAGTTTATTTTCCTAACAAGCACCATACAAGATATGTTTTAACAAAAATACTCTTCATGATACAACAAGTAAAAATGAGATCACTCACATAACACTACTAAAACATACAGCTATTAGATAAGAGATGCATGCAAAACATGAGCTAAATAAATGCAGCAGCCAGACAAAGATTAAGAATACAAAGTATTCCCATGAAAGACGGAGTGTGTCACTCTCCAATAAAAGAATGCTGGGTTCCAACCAAGCTTATTTCAAAAATAAAAACAAACTGAAAGAAAAAATAAAAGACGCTCCAAGTAAAGCACATGAGATGTGACCGAATAAAAATATAGTTTCACTAGAAGTGACCTGATAATTTGTCGATGAAGAAGGGGGTTCCTTGGGCATCCCCAAGATTAGACGCTTGAGACTTGTTGGAATTTTTTGGGATGTACCTACGGGCCATCCCCAACCTTAGGATTTTCACTCTTGTTGATCACGTCATATTATGCTCTTCTATTGACCCTTGAAAACTTCCTTCACACCAAACTTCTCAAAATCTTCACTAGAAACGTTAGTGCAATCAAAATAATAAATTCACAAGGTTCAGTTTCAACACAAACCTAACACTCATAAACACATTAGCTACTGTCACAAATTATTTTAAAACTCTTTTTCTCAAAAGAACACCAAAAGAAAGAGATTAAGATGCAAATGCAATTATTTGCAGAAATATGTCAAAACAGGATAGCAGGTAAGGATGACTTTTTTCGAAACTTTTCTGTTGCTCAAATAAAAAAGTGTTAAACTAAGAAACGTTGCGTATATAGCCCAGGATTATGCACAAAAAAACTCAGGTCATTTTGAATTTTCTGTGATTTTATACGAATTTAACAGTGGACATCAGAAATCTGTTTCCTGCGCAGAAATCCGAAATATCGTCTCAACTTTCCACTAGAGGATTTACATGGCTCAACAAAGACACAGAAGAAAAGATACAGCAGGGTTTCTAAAGAAGTAGACAACACCCAGGTGCAAATAAAACAAAAGAAAACGATGGAAAACGGGATGAAACGGAGAATAAAACAGGCTGTCTCCCGGTAGCGCTTTTCTTTAACGCCTTTCAGCTAGGCATAGAAAAGTGGAATTACGTGGATGCTCACATAAGAAATATGTATTGAAGCAAAAGATATCATCATGAAGAAAATTTAAAACAAATTTAAGTCTAACACACTTCCTATGAATAGGAATCCTGTAAAGAAATAAATTAAAGAAGCTCAAACTATAAATCATGGGAAGGTAGAATAAGAGCAACTACAAAACTTTCTGCAAAAAGAGAGGTGTTTTAGTAACATGAAAATTCCTACAACCACATTTTCCTCTCTCATAATAATTTTCAGTAGCATCATTAACAAACTCAACAATACAATTATCATATAAAGCATGTCTGTCATGGTCTAAAAGCACACAATTCATATCAAGCTAAAAAATAGTGGGATCAAAATTTAAATGTAGCTCTTCTTTTCCCCCATTTTTAGCAATAGCAAAACAAGATAATTGGTCACTCTTAAAAGTTATAGGACACATTATATCAATCCTATTTTCATTAGCATTATGATTTATAACATCAAGTAACATAGGACCATCATCAAGAGCATTATCATAAGATTTATCCAAGTAGCATGGATTATCATAAATAACAGTAGCAATATCATTCTCACAAGTTTCATTCATAGTAGTATCCAGGTCACAAGTATAGCAAGTATCAATTTGATCAAATAATGTATGAGTTAAAGAGTTACTATCATTGGGAGGTTGACATGGGTATCTCCATTCTTCCTCCTCTTGTTCATCCAATGAGCTTCCAGATTCAGCAATTTCTTCTTTCATAGGCTCCTGCAAGGTATCAGTTACTTCCTTAGGTTGTGAGAATTTATTAACATATTCCATTATGTAGTAATTACAATCCTTTTAATTATCAAAGCAATATTCAAGTATAGCATAAATCTCATATTTATAAGGTGCATCATCAATACTTTAGAGCAAATAGGCAATTTCCAATGCACCCTTCTAAGCAATAAATTCTTCAATTTGTTCCATATCATATAATTCATAATTTCCCTTAACATAAGAAGATATGGTAACGTCATCATTACACTCACATCGAAAAGGGAGGTATTTATACTTCCTACAACAACAAGATTTATCAAAGCAATAAGTAACATTATAAGTGGAGCACAAGTTTTTCGCATAGTCATGCAATTTATTAATTTTCTCCCATAATTGTATCCCTTTTTGTGACAAGCAGTGTTCCTTATAATATTTTTGTTGTTCATCTGTGAACCAACTTTGCCTATAAGATCTAGTTTCAAAGACATCAACCATTGATAGCAAACATGACAAAGCAAGATTAAAACAAGAGTAAAACTACAGCTACAATAAGAACTAATTTTTGTGTGTTTTTGATATATAGAAGAAGAAAAAACAAGACAATAAACAAAATAAAGAGGTTGAGAGTGAGAGACTCCCCTTGCCAGAAGACTTCTTTCTCCTCGGCAACGGCGCCAGAAATTCTTTAATGCAAACGTTGATGGTGACTTGACGGGGAGACTTCTTGATGATGATTAAGTCCCCGGCAACAGCACTAGAAATTCTTTGATGCAAACGTTTATGGTGCCTTTTCTGGGAGACTTCTTGATGATGATTGTCCCAGGCAACGGCACCAGAAATTCTTGTTGCTATGAATGGTGTTGGGAACCCTAAGAGGAGGGTGTGATGAGTGCAGCGGTAAGAATTTCCCTCAGTTAAGAACCAAGGCTATCAATCCAGTAGGAGAAAGGCGATCTTCGTAAGTTTGATGCCACTGACGGTGGTGATGGCGCCTTACCGGTGTTAGCAACAACGCGGAACCTGCACACAACACAACCAAAATAATTTGTCCCAGCGGTACAATGAGGTTGTCAATCTCACCGGTCTTGCTGAAAACAAAGATTAGACGTATAGTGTGGAAAATAGTGTATGCTTGCAGTAATTAAGGAAAGCAGGAAATTGTAGTGGTTTGTTTAACAGTGTAGGAAAAATGGACCGGGGTTCATAGGTTCACTAGTGGTGTCTCTCTATAAAAGATAGCATGATGAGTGAACAAATTACAGCTAGGAAATTGACAAATAGAGGTTGCACCGTAGTGCATATTCATGTCATGATGACTACTATGATATTTAGTGCGGGCATTACAACAATATACATAGACCGTAATCCAACTGCACCTATGACTAATAATCCACCCTCAGGTTATCATCCGAACCCCCTTAGGTATTAACTTGCAAGCAACAGATAATCGCATTAAGCAGTGTGTGTAATGTAAGCAATGATTGTGCACGCGGGCACTCACACTGCTGTTTACTCCCTAGTGGCAACAGCACATCCTCCCCCGTCACATTTCTGTCACTCGAGCACAGGCAAAAAGGAGGTATGAACCGAATTATCGAGCATAAATACTCCCTCGTGGAGTCACTACCAAGTACTGGGCCAAAGAAACCACTAGCAACGGAAAGCATGCAAGATCACAAATAACATATGCAATAAAGATTATAATCAACTTGGCATAAGTTCAATATTCATAGGATCCCAGCAAACACAGCACATATAATTACATAAGAACAATCTCGATCATGTTAGGCAGCTCACGGGATCTTAACATTGATGCATAGGAGGAGAAGACAACCATCTAGCTACTTCTATGGACCTGTCGTCCAAGGATGAACTACTCACGCATCACTCCGGAGGCACGCATGGTGATGAAGAGGCCTCCGATGATTATCTCCACCCCGGCAGGGTGCCGGGAGACAGCTTCAGAACCCCCTGATCTAGGGTTGACGACGACGGCGGTTGCAGACCTTTTCGGGGATTTTAGATCAGATGCTTAGGGTTTTCCTTCGGAGGGTTATAAAAAGGCGATGGAGCCTTGGGAGCCCCACACCACCCCCCGACGCGGCCAAGGGGGAGCGCGCCACCCTATGGTGTGGCCCCCCTGAGGCCCCCCTCTGGGTCTCTTCGGGACTCCGTGGAACCTTCGGGAATTCTAAGACTTTTGTGCTCCAAATTTTCCAATTCCGAGAATATTTCTAGAACAGCTATTATGAAACTAAAAACAGCAGAAAACATGGAACTGGCTCTGTGGCATCTTGTCAATAGGTTAGTCTGGAAAATCGATAAAAATGACATAAAGAAGGGAGAAAACATGTAGCAATTGGCATAATATCATCATGGAAAATCATAAATTATAGATACGATAGAGACGTATTAGGGTGCGGCAAGGGGATCTTCTATCCCCGCTTCTATTCAACTTCATAGCAGAGGCCCTCGCGGCAACTCTTAGTGTTCCTATTGTCGCAGGCCATATTGCTGGGGTGGTTCTGTAGCGCCCTACCTTTTAATAAAGGTAGAACACCTGTGTAACCTGCTATTCTCGGGATCTCTGATAGCATACACATGACAAAACGAAATATTCAGTGCAATAGCATCATTCTACATCATTGATCCAGTGGATATGAAATAAAATAGAATTACAAATGGCATAATTATCATAGACTAGCCCAAATAACAGAGTTTCAAAGTAAACACAGCGGAAACAAATCTTCAATGAGCCTTCTTCACTTCATGCGCCACAGGCAGAACATGTTGGCGATAGACTCGAGATCCTAAAAAAAATCCTCACCCGTCTTCAAATTCATCTACACGTTGGAATATGCAGCTCCACGGGGGAGGAAGTCAGTGCAAACAATGTACTAGCAAGTGACACTTGTATGGTGGCAGTTTAGAGGAATAACTAGCTACATGATATCTGGCTGGTGGAGTCTGGGCTATTTGCATAAAGCCAGTTTTTTCCTATATTTGATAAATCATTGTAAATCTCTGGAAAACAACATGGGTAGACACACCATGTAGTTTGATAAAGGCATCATGGTTAGACACACCACGAAGTTTGATAAAGTCATCATGGGTAGACACACCATGAGTTTGAAAAGTTATCATGGCTAGACACACCATGAGTTTGAAAAGTCATCATGGGTAGACACACCATGAGTTTGAAAAGTTATCATGGATAGACACACCATGAGTTTGAAAAGGGAGGACTACCCAGGACTAAGTCTGGTTATGACTCTATTTCGGTAGTGGTTGATCGTTTGACAAAGGTAGCTCATTTCCTACCAGTAAAGACCACATACACTAGTGCTAAGCTAGCAGAGATTTACATGAAGAGAATTGTGTGTCTGCATGGTGTACCCAAGAGCATTGTTTCTGATAGAGGTAGCCAGTTTACATCTCATTTTTAGAAGCAGTTACATGAGTCCTTAGGTACCAGATTGTTATTCAGTACATCATTTCACCCTCAGACAATGGACAAACTAAGAGAGTGAACCAAATATTGGAGGATATGCTTAGAGCATGTGCACTAGACTATGGATCTAGCCGGGAAGACAACTTGCCTTACGCAGAATTCTCTAACAACAACAGTTATAAGGCAAGTATTGAGATGGCACCATTTGAAGCATTATACGGGAAAAAGTGCACTACACCATTTGCTATGGAATGGTGTAGGAGAACGAAGTTTCTTTGGTCCTCATATAATCCAAGAAGCAGAGGACAAAATTATATTAATTAAGGATAGACTCAAGATAGCCCAGTCAAGACAGAAGAAGTACGCTGATGACAAACGCAGGGATGTCACCTATGAGGTTTGTGATAGGACTTACCTAAGAGTATCGCCTCTTCGTGGAGTCAAGAGATTTGGAATCAAAGGAAAATTAGCACCTCGATTCATTCAGCCATTAAAGATTCTATCCCACAAAGGTGCAGTGGCTTATGAGTTAGAACTGCCCGAGATTTTGTCAGCATTCCATAATGTGTTTCATATTAGTTAATTGAAGAAGTGTCACCCTGAGATATTGGAAACTCCGTTGACAAAAGAAGTACGCTGATGACAAACGCAGGGATGTCACCTATAAAGTTTGTGATAGGACTTACCTAAGACTATCGCCTCTTCGTGGAGTCAAGAGATTTGGAATCAAAGGAAAATTAGCACCTCGATTCATTCGGCCATTAAAGATTCTATCCCACAAAGGTGCAGTGGCTTATGAGTTAAAACTGCCCGAGATTTTGTCAGCATTCCATAATGTGTTTCATGTAAGTTAATTGAAGAAGTGTCACCCTGAGATATTGGAAACTCCGTTGACAGATACAGTAACCCTTGAGGAAGTATAATTGGAGAGTGATCTGACTTATGAATAAAAACCAATCAAGATACTAGAGACTGCAGAAAGAGTTACCCACACCAAAACCCTCAAATTTTGCAAAGTTCAGTGGAGTCACTACAAACTATAGAGTAAGCTACATGGGATCGGGAAGATGCTCTTCGAGAAGACCACCCACACCTATTTTGCGGACCTTTTCGAAGCTCGAGGGCGAGCTTCATCTTAAGGGGGTTAGTCTGTAACATCCTAGGTTTTCAAAACTCAAATAACATCATGCATACATAAGCATCATGGCATCCTTGCATGTTTTCACCTTGCATCTATCCTCAACAAAATATTAAACCCATTTTAAGCACATAGGTATTAAAAGGGGGTATTTTGAAATCCCCATATTACCCTATGTAAAACTATTTTATTTTTAAAAAAGTACACTACCAAAAGAATCCTTACATCTCTAGCTTTTCAAAACATATTTTTGTTTATTTTTGTGATAAAGTTTGAGGGGTATATGATTTATTTTTGTTAATGTTTTAAATAAAAATAAAAGGGAGAAAACAAAGAACAAAAAAAAAGAGAATCCTAATCTACCGCACCCCCTGGGTCGAGCCCACTCTCTCTCTCTCTCCCTCACTCGCGCGTGCAGCAACAGCTTTCATCCCAATGGGCCCGCCCGAGAAGGTAATTGCGCGCGCACTCACCCTCTCTCTACCCTTCCTCACTGCCCGGTAGCCTCGTGGCCCCACGTCATAGCCACGTCACTGCGACGACCCCATCTTATTCCCCGCGTGGTGGCCACGCTCGCGTTAAGGCCAAAAACGGTCTAATCCCGGCATAAATCCTCGCGTTAAGGCCCTGATTAACGCCCCCACCTTGCCCTTCTTAAGCCCCTAGTCCTCCTCTTCATTTCCCCTCAAGCCTCACCACGTCTAGGAGGCACCAGGCCGTACTCATTTCTGCGTGGGATCTTGTCACTACCACCGGCAGGGCGCCACGATTCCGGTGAGCTCTCTACACTTCTCTCACTCACTCTGCCTCCAATCTCTTTGTCGGATATATTCCAATTAGGGGTATGTCCGGCATTGGCCTAAGGACAGATTACCAGGGCGGCCTACAAGCAATGGAGCTATTCCATTGGGCGTCCTAGTAAGATGACGCGCAAGAAGCCAGATTCTAGAAGAACCCGGACAACGGCCAAAAGTGGTGCAGCTTGGAGGAGAAGACAGATTCCTTATTTTCCAAGTTAGATACTTTCTGTAGTCTTCTAGGTTTCCATTATGTAAGACCTAATCCGGCTATCTATATAAAGCCGGATGGGAGCAATAACATATAGACAATTAGCTAGAAGCCAACTCGCCGAGAAGTTGATCCTCGCCAAGTTAGCGAAACCAGACTCACGATTGTACTTTGTATACTTTAGGCTTCAGCCCTGATTTAGTGAGATTGCAGAAGTAGGAATGTCGCCTAGTAGCATCTAACAAACCTGGGTAAACTCAGTGTTCTTGTTTGTAGTGTTTCCACGTCCCCTTGTGGTTCTACCAGTATGCTTATGACACCCCCGTCCATGAACCTTACTACGATTTCACGAAAGTTGGCGCTCACCGTGGCGCCAGCAACGCCAGGAGTCACGTTCCGAGCAGGAATACTCGGCGGAATCGGCAACTCTATTATTGTCGGAAGCTTGGAATTATTAGGTAAGTGCCTGCGTTTTACCGATTGGATCTACTAATGTTTTTATCGGTTTAACAGTTGAAGCTATGGGATTCCGTGGTGGAAGTAGTTTTATCCCACCCGCCCTATGCCCAATAGATGAAGGATTCAATGCCCAGATTTTCCCTATTCATACATAGGAGTAGAGCAAGCTTCCATACTTGTATACTATCGGGGGGCTACCCCCGAGTAGGGGAAAGACTGGTGGTAAAACACTGTTCTATGTACGGTTTGCCGGGTAGCCAGCTACCCGGGTACCCCGTATCTGGTGGACGCTACTCGGTGACATGTACTGAAGGCCAAGAGAAGATACAAGTAAGGTTATGGATCGACCGGGTAGAAATCGTGTGGTCCGAGTAGATGTGAAGCTATCCAACTCGGGCACAAAGTCAATGGAGCCGTTCTGAGAGATCCCGCATATCCCGCAGCCGTACAGGCGTGCGGTTCAACTTACTAGGAGCATGATTATCTGTGCTGAGGCATGGGCAGAGTGAGGGTAGGCGCCTGTCAAGTCCTGTCACTAACAAGGGGGACATGACATGTCAGTGACCTACCCTAAGGGCCTGACAAGGTGGACAAGACCTGTCAGCCGGACGGCGCGGTGACTTTCGGCACGGCGTTAGCGGGAACACGGAGGCGTACGACGTGTGGACAGTGGAGTTGTCACTTCGAGTACTTTTTAGTGTTGTTTACTCGCTGGCCACCAGTATATAAGGTGGCCATCTCCCTCCTGCGCGAGGGACGTTGGACCAGAGAGCATTTATTGCGAGTCTTAGTCCTACACAGAGAGAGAGAGCTAACAGTTGGCTACCCGGCTGAGAGTAGGAATTGTACTATGGCTACCCGATTGAGCTATATATAGAGAGGTAGGCAGGAGTAGGGGTGTTACCTCCACACGAGGGCCCCGAACCTGGGTAGGTCTTGGTGTTTGCAGTGTTTCTGAGCGCGTCTACGCGACATGCGATCCCTCCCCGAATACCTACAGCGTCCATCGGCCCCAACTTTAGCCACCCTATGGCATCTGTCTTCTCCATACCACGACAGTTGGCGCCCACCGTGGGGCCAGCAGCGGCGCTGGCATGGGTGCATATTCGGACGGGACCGGTTTCTTCGTCGGGGGAGCTTGTGGTTTGTGGCCTTGTCCACAGATTCGGCTCCTTCGACTTCGTCAGCGACAACGCCGGCGATTTCGGCGGCGGGCCCTTGCCTACAGGCGGTTCCGTGTTGTCCTTCGGCGCGCATTTGGTGTACATCACCACCACTGTCATCCGCGAGTACCCCGAGGTGGTGCTCGCTGTCCGCAGGAAGCCGGTTGTCTGCTCTGTGCGCAACTCGGCATGCCTATCGCCACGGACGTGGATCCGACCGTGGTGAGGGCGCAGGTCGAGCAGCAGCGACTCGCTTTGCTGCAGGAGGCCCAGGAGCTGGAGAAGGTTAGGCTTGAGCTTAACTTGGATTAAAATGAGTACAATAGGGCGCATGGCTTTACCCCTATTTCTAGAAATCCTAGCAAGATAGTTACTATTTGTTGCAACTTTGGCGCTGATCTAGCTAGAGACGCAAGAACTGCTAGCAAGTCTGCCAGTCAAAACACAGCTGGTAGGCCGAAATATAGTTCCCCTGCAAAAACACTTAGAGCTGCAGAGGCAGTTGCTGCTGAGTTACCGCATCTCACTGGCGAGGCCCGTGTGAGGCAGCAAGAGCGGCTCAATGAGCTTGTTCTGGAAGCTGGCAGGCAGAATAAGGCTTTTCGGCAGGACAACCCGGGGGGCGGTGCGTCTCATGTTGTTCACTCGCATGGAGAAATATCCGTGGACCAGGCCTCGTCGCCGCTTCCCGGGGGAGAGAGGGCCCAGAGTGTGAACTCTGGGAGAAACAAACAGATGCAGGTGTACGACCCGGCTGTCGCCGGAAAACAGCACGCTGTAGTGCAGCAGCCCGGCCAAAAACACAACGCTGCAGGAACTGGCCATCCGGCTGCCAGAGTTTATCAAGAGGGGCAAGGAGGTTACTGAGAAGGCCCACCTTAGCAGCATTTTGCTAACCCCTGTCCAACATGTTGCTTAGCCGAATGTGGTTGCTGCTATGGCCAACCCGGTTGCACAACCCGGACCTGTGCCTCAAGACCGCTACAACGATAGGTACTCGTCCATGGAGCGTGCCGGGTACGCCGACCCAAGAGATCTCGCAACCCGGTTGGGAGGAAGAATGCTGGAACCAAGTGATGCAAGATACAAGCTGGACCGGCTCTACCGGTCCGAGGAGGTAGAAGCGAAGGGCCCGCCAGGGCCAGGTTGTTTTGGTCCCACGATCATGGGTGTGACGCCCCGAGATCGGGCACTATGCAGATTTCAGCATTTCCGCCAAAATCCACATAATAACCGATTCCAGGTTGCCACTTGTGATAACATTACAACAGTTCACGAATAATCCACAACAACAACAGAAAAGATATATACAAGAGGACTCAAACGAGCCAAGGATACAACTGATACAATACAAAGATCCAAATAACAGCGGAAGAAACAACATAGCGTCCGGCTACGGACAAGATACAAATTGGACTAAGAGTCCTGAAGATAACCGAGAGCGTCCAATCCCCGCCCAGGCCAAGCCGGAGGGATTCCCAAACTAACGTCGTCAAACTTCAAACCTGTTGACTGCAATATTGAATATGCAGCCACGAAAAGGATTCGTGGGTCAGTACGGTTAAGTACTGGCAAGTGGATAAACCATACTCACAAGATACCGGCGTAACCAGTCATCACAAGATACAAATAATTTGGGTTCAACGGAAAGGAAGGGATTATTGCAAATAAGCGGCAGCGGGCTGCACTAACCATCTACAGAGACTCACTACAACATCCGGCTAAAAGAGGGGGATAAGATAGCGTATCGTAACCAACTACAACTACTCATCAAACAATACCCATCCAATGTCACCCCCTACTAAGGAAGCAACCCAAGGATAACTCACACTGTTGGATTAATGATGGATCAAGTTATTGTGTCAATAAGACTATTACTAGTCAAGTATCATTAGTTAGGTGTAAGTTGTTCTGAGTACTTGTTAGCCAGTACTTTCACCAAGTCAACCATAACCGCGGAAAACACGGCTTCTCGAGAAGATTTAACCCTGCAGGGATGCACCAATTTGGCCGTACACGTAAGAATAACCCGCCAGACGGGGATCAAACCCACCAAGCGAGGTACTCAACACAACCCAACTCTTCTTCGCATCAAGCCCAAAGAACCCCGTGCAATTGAGCGCACGGCTAATCAAGCCCCACGAAGAAAAGGAGACCCTCATAGCACTCTAAGAACGTGTCTCCCTAAATGCCGACTACAAAAGTTCCACCCTGGCCTGGGTTCGCAAGATCATGCATGCGGCAAATGGAAAACCCGATCTAAATGAGGCGATTTGGACGAGATGCGAATCAAATCAAATTGAGGGGGGCGCCCATACTCGCTTCCCACATGCGGTTAGTGCGCTCATCATGGATCAGTAGACAAGACCCTTTTCCTAATTAGGGTCGACACTAGCAGGTCTCAAAACCACGCCGGGCCTCCTGCCGGTGCCTTATCATCAAATTATTATTACCCAAAACATTAACATGTTGTTGATTGTATTGAAACCCAACTATCAAACTAAACAGGTGATAAGATAAATGTCAACAAGACTCGAGCACAAACAAACCTAAGCATGCAACTACGACACGAGGGCCAACGGGGTAAACAAACAACAGGTAATAGGAAGTGGAAGGAAGGCTATATCATGGTTGCAAGGTAAACATATAATAGGATCGAGACACAAGCATCGAATCATAAGGCTAGAATAAAGGCAACGGGAAGAATCGGTAACAAGTGATGAAAGGCAGCCATTTGGCAGCAAGTAAGTATACTTGCCTGGAATCCAGCAAGTAGAGGTGCATCCGAAGAACTTGTCGTTGCTCACATCATCTCAACGTCCTATCCGCGAAGAAGCAACGAACCTCGAACAAACAACGGATGCAACAATTACTACTACGGCAAAAGATCCAGCATGATCAAGATATGGATGCATGACAGGTTTAAAGATGCATCAAGATAAACTAGTTGACATGGTAACACAATTAGATGGACCCATATGCAATTGGATTGCATATGGAAAACCCATGAATTAAGGTTGAATTAATTGTTCTACAACTAATCAACATGTGTAAGTGAATTAGCATGATGCATGGATGAGGAAAACAGAAAGGTAACAACCTTAGGTGCAATTTGAAATAAGGTTTACCAAGTTTGTAATTTTATTTATTAAGTTATGGAATTTTGGTTCCTTAAAGGTGTTACTCAAGCATTTTTTGTTTTCACCAATTTAAGTTGTTCAAAATAGATAACAAAGTTCATATTTGGAAAGTACACAAAATTTTAGGTGGAATACATGTTTCAAATATTGAAAAAGGAATTATGATGAATTAATTATGAATTAAACAAGTTTAAACAAGATTTAAATGAAATTAATTCAAGTATGAATTTATTTGCATTTTTATTTGTTCAAAACATTAAACCAAATTCATATTTGAAAAGTTTATACTTTTATGGTTTGAAAACATATTTTATATGTTAAAAAATAATTTAATTTGAGCAAGTTATGAATTTAGCAAATTTAAATGATTTAAACAAGGTTTAAATTATTTAACCAATTATAATTATTCAAAACATGAAACAAATTTTATATTTGAAAAGGTGGTTCAAAATGTCATGGAAAACATATTTTATTTGTTGGAAAACAATTTTAAATGATTTAGTTAAGCATATTACCAATTTTAAATGCATTAATTAAGAGGTGAAACAATTATCCAATTTAATTGTTGCAAACCAGAAAGCAAAGTTGATATTCAAGTGTGGCATGTAACTTTGGATGAAATTCATGTTTTGAGTATTTAATTTGGAGCAACCATTTGAAAGTTATTAATTATGCCATTTAGTTTGTCATTTTTAAGGATTATTAAATAACCTTAATTTTAATTGTCCAAATTGCAAAACAAAGGTGATAAACAGAAAGTTCATTGAATTTTGACTGAAAAACATATTTTACATTTTAAATTTGGAGTTGGGATTTGAAAGATATGGGCAAAAGAATTTTAGGGGTGCTTCTGTAATTGTGGAGGACCTAGGTGTAAGGAAAAAGCAGGGGTTAGGGGCCTGTGAGAAAAAAAAACTGCTCAGGAATTGGATCTGCACCGCGTAGCAGCCGCCCAGGGCCACTGACGCGGGGGCCAGGCGCCACGCTGGCAGCCACGCGTGCGGGTGTGGATCCCCCGTGGCCACCAACACCACTGACACGTGGGCCTGGACGCGCGGGCGGAAAATTGCGAAAAAAGGTTGGCGCTTTGGGCGCACTGGGGGTCGAACCCGCGATCTACCATGCGCGCGCTGTGGTGCCAAGCCACTGGGCTACGAACGACTTGTGATAGGAGCTGTGGGCGAAACGATATGAAGTGACTCTACGCGATTTAGTCTGACGAATCTGAAAACGCAAGGTGCAGACGACAGGTGCGACACGGCGACAGAACGACGGCATAGCCACGGACGGGCGGCGCCGCCGTGCGCGTGAGTGCCACAGTGGTGCAGGACGTGTGGGGGTGCAGATACAGGAGAGTAAAGAGGAAGGGGAAGGGGATGCTCACCAGCTGCTGTCGAGAAGCAGAAGGTGGCGATGGCGTCGTGCAGCAGCGGCCGGCGGCGGGAAGCGGAGGCGTGCGTCCTCCTCAGGCCGCCTCACGCCTCCAGAAGCGGCGCAAAGGATGCCGGGGCGGTGGCCGTTCCATTCCCGCCCCGGGGAGTGCTCGACATCGATGGTCGATGATGCTCCGCGGCGATGTGCTGAAGGGAAGGCTCCGGCCGTGCAGGTTCAGAGAAGGGAGGTTCAGAGAGGGATCAGAGAAGGTGGGTAGGAGGAAGATGGCGGCGGGAGAGTGAGAGGTTAGGGTCTAGGGTTAGGGGCGAGCAGAGGGGGGGGTTTGTTATGGAGCCTCGAGCTGGTACGGCAGCTCATCGGGAGGGGGAGAGGAGGATCTCACGGCGCTGCGGTGGTTCGTACAGAGGATGACGACAACGAGGACGAAGACGATCCCCTCGAAGGGGTACCGGGCCAGAGAGGGGGTGTAGGTGGGCTGCTGTGCTAGGGGAGATGGGCTGGAGGGGAAAGAAAAGGGGAAATGGGCTAGCTGCCTCCCTCTTTGCTGTTTTGTAATTTTTCCCTTTTTGTTTGCACACAATTTTTTTTGTAGAGAAGAGGGAGAGAGAGAGATAAAAAGGGTTTGGGGTTTTAATTTTATAAATAAATTTTATTAATTGGCAAAACAGCAATTCAAAGCAATTTAACATTAACTTCAAAATTTGGAATGTTAATTTGATTTTTTTAATTTGTTAGTTGAATTCCAAATAGGGTTTAGTTTGGAATTTTGGGAAATAAACAAGTTTTATTCAATAAGCTCAAGCACTATGAAACTTAGTGAGTTTTAAAATGTTTGGAAGATTATTAATTCTTAAACCACAATTGGGATCATGCCCATTATGATTGATTTTGAAGTGAATTTGAATTTGCCATTTAGGGTGTTGATTAAAGGGAGTTTTTATTTAACAAGCAATTTAAATGAATTCAACTTCCAACTATTTGAAAACAAGTTGAGTTGTTTAGTTTGCATCTTTCAATTGGAAATTTTAGACATGTTTTGAAAGTTTAAATTGGTTTGGATTTTTGAGTGGTTTTGAGAACAGGATGCAATGCATATGATGCATCTGATGCAAAAAGAAAAAGGAAAGCAACCAAATTTCTACTAAGGGGGAACACCCCAGGTGTTACAGACGACACCACTAACAAGGGATTGCGCCCTCGCAATCCACCTGCTAACCCGGGAGGGGAAAGAAGTTCGACTATCGATTCTTCATGCTTCCAGCTGATCTCCTCGACACCACTAACAAGGGACTCTCGACACCACCAACAAGGTATTCTGGCTCGGGCTGATGACGATGTTCTTCCACCAGGAATCTTCCGATGATCGAACCTATTAGGTTAAAGGCTCAGAAAACGTCCACCCACGTAGGATCCTAACACTTTGAAAGATAGACAAGGGGGGGAAGACTCCAAAACAAATAAGATGGGAGGGGAAATAGAATAGAGGTAAGGAGAAAACAAGAATCCTATTGAGATGTTTCCAAAATAGTTTAGCAGAAAATAGTTTTTTGACACTCTAGAAACAACGACCGTTAGCGAGGTTATCCTACAGGCTTTGCGGACCCGTTGCTTCGATAACCATTCGTATCGAAACAATCTCGGTAATCGGAACCAAGGCTCTGATACCATTTGTGACGCCCCGAGATCGGGCACTATGCAGATTTCAGCATTTCCGCCAAAATCCACATAATAACCGATTCCAGGTTGCCACTTGTGATAACATTACAACAGTTCACGAATAATCCACAACAACAACAGAAAATATATATACAAGAGGACTCAAACGAGCCAAGGATACAACTGATACAATACAAAGATCCAAATAACAGCGGAAGAAACAACATAGCGTCCGGCTACGGACAAGATACAAATTGGACTAAGAGTCCTGAAGATAAACGAGTGCGTCCAATCCCTGCCCAGGCCAAGCCGGAGGGATTCCCAAACTAACGTCGTCAGACTTCGAACCTGTTGACTGCAATATTGAATATGCAGCCACGAAAAGGATTCGTGGGTCAGTACGGTTAAGTACTGGCAAGTGGATAAACCATACTCACAAGATACCGGCGTAGCCAGTCATCACAAGATACAAATACTTTGGGTTCAACGGAAAGGAAGGGATTATTGCAAATAAGCGGCAGCGGGCTGCACTAACTAACTACAGAGACTCGATACAACATCCGGCTAAAAGAGGCGGATAAGATAGCGTATCGTAACCAACTACAACTACTCACCAAACAATACCCATCCAATGTCACCCCCTACTAAGGAAGCAACCCAAGGATAACTCACACTGTTGGATTAATGATGGTTCAAGTTATTGTGTCAATAAGACTATTACTAGTCAAGTATCATTAGTTAGGTGTAAGTTGTTCTGAGTACTTGTTAGCCAGTACTTTCACCAAGTCAACCATAACCGCGGAAAACACGGCTTCTCGAGAGATTTAACCCTGCAGGGATGCACCAATTTGGCCGTACACGTAAGAATAACCCGCCAGACGGGGATCAAACCCACCAAGCGAGGTACTCAACACAACCCAACTCTTCTTCGCATCAAGCCCAAAGAACCCCGTGCAATTGAGCGCATGGCTAATCAAGCCCCACGAAGAAAAGGGGACCCTCATAGCACTCTAAGAACGTGTCTCCCTAAATGCCGACTACAAAAGTTCCACCCTGGCCTGGGTTCCCAAGATCATTCATGCGGCAAATGGAAAACCCGAACTAAATGAGGCGATTTGGACGAGATGCGAATCGAATCAAATTGAGGGGGGCGCCCATACTCGCTTCCCACATGCGGTTAGTGCGCCCATCATGGATCAGTAGACAAGACCCTTTTTCTAATTAGGGTCGACACTAGCAGGCTTCAAAACCACGCCGGGCCTCCTGCCGGTGCCTTATCATCAAATTATTATTACCCAAAACATTAACAGGTTGTTGATTGAATTGAAACCCAACTATCAAACTAAACAGGTGATAAGACGGACAACAAGACTTGAGCGCAAACAACACTAAGCATGCAACTACGACACGAGGGCCAACAGGGTAAACAAACAACAGTTAATAGGAAGTGGAAGGAAGGCTATATCATGGCTGCAAGGTAACATATAATAGGATCGAGACACAAGCATCGAATCATAAGGCTAGAATAAAGGCAACGGGAAGAATCGGTAACAAGTGATGAAAGGCAGCCATTTGGCAGCAAGTGAGTATACTTGCCTGGAATCCAGCAAGTAGAGGTACCTCCGAAGATGTTCGTTGCTCACATCATCTCAACGTCCTATCCGGGAAGAAGCAACGAACCTCGAACAAACACCGGATGCAACAATTACTACTACGGCAAAAGATCCAGCATGATCAAGATATGGATGCATGACAAGTTTAAGGATGCATCAAAGATAAACTAGTTGACATAACGAATCAATTTAAATGAACCCATATGCATTTGAGATGCATATGGCAAAGTCCATGAGTTAAGGTTGGTTTAGATGATCTACAACTAAACAACATGTGAAAGTGAATTAGCATGATGCATGGATGATGAAAACAATAAGAAAACAACAAGGGATTCAATTGGATATAAATTTTACCAAGTTTGGAATTTTATTTATTAAGTTATGGAATTAGAATGAATTACTTATGAATTAAACAAGTTTAAGCAAGATTTAATTGAATTTAATTCAAGTATGAAATCATTTGAATTTTTATTTGTTCAAAACATTAAATGAAATTCATATTTGGAAAGGTTATGCTTTTCTGGTTTGAAAACATATTAACCAATTATAATTATTCAAAACATGAAACAAATTTTATATTTGAAAAGTTGGTTCAAAATGGCATGGAAAACATATTTTATTTGTTGGAAAACAATTTTAAATGATTTAGTTAAGCATATTACCAATTTTAAATGCATTAATTAAGAGGTGAAACAATTATCCAATTTAATTGTTGCAAACCAGAGAACAAAGTTGATATTCAAGTGTGGCATGTAACTTTGGATGAAATTCATGTTTTGAGTATTTAATTTGGAGCAACCATTTGAAAGTTATTAATTATGCCATTTAGTTTGTCATTTTTAAGGATTATTAAATAACCTTAATTTTAATTGTCCAAATTGCAAAACAAAGGTGATAAACATAAAGTTCATTGAATTTTGACTGAAAAACATATTTTACATTTTAAATTTGGAGTTGGGGTTTGAAAGATATGGGCAAAAGAATTTTAGGGGTGCTTCTGTAATTGTGGAGGACCTAGGTGTAAGGAAAAAGCAGGGGTTAGGGGCCTGTGAGAAAAAAAAACTGCGTAGGAATTGGATCTGCACCGCGCAGCAGCCGCCCAGGGCCACTGACGCGGGGGCCAGGCGCCACGCTGGCAGCCACGCGTGCGGGTGTCGATCCCCCGTGGCCACCAACGCCACTGACGCGTGGGCCTGGACGCGCGGGCGGAAAATTGCGAAAAAAGGTTGGCGCTTTGGGCGCACTGGGGGTCGAACCCGCGATCTACCGTGCGCGCGCTGTGGTGCCAAGCCACTGGGCTACGAACGACTTGTGATAGGAGCTGTGGGCGAAACGATATGAAGTGACTCTGCGCGATTTAGTCTGACGAATCTGAAAACGCAAGGTGCAGACGACAGGGTGCGACACGGCGACAGAACGACGGCATAGCCACGGACGGGCGGCGCCGCCGTGCGCGTGAGTGCCACAGTGGTGCAGGACGTGTGGGGGTGCGGATACAGGAGAGAAAAGAGGAAGGGGAAGGGGATGCTCACCGGCTGCTGTCGAGAAGCAGAAGGTGGCGATGGCGTCGTGCAGCAGCGGCCGGCGGCGGGAAGCGGAGGCGTGCGTCCTCCTCAGGCCGCCTCACGCCTCCAGAAGCGGCGCAAAGGATGCCGGGGCGGTGGCCGTTCCATTCCCGCCTCGGGGAGTGCTCGACGTCGACGGTCGACGATGCTCCGCGGCGATGTGCTGACGGGAAGGCTCCGGCCGTGCAGGTTCAGAGAAGGGAGGTTCAGAGAGGGATCAGAGAAGGTGGGGTAGGAGGAAGATGGCGGCGCTAGGGCGAGAGGTTAGGGCCTAGGGTTGCAGGAGGGGGATGGCGTTGTTTTATGGGGAGTCGAGCTCGTACGGCAGCTCATCGGGAGGGGGAGGGAAGGATCTCACGGCGCTGCGACGGTTCGTACAGAGGATGACGACAGCGAGGACGAAGATCTTCTCGCAGTGAAGAGGTACCGGGCCAGAGAGGGGGTGTAGGTGGGCTGCTGGGCTAGGGGAGATGGGCTGGAGGGGAAAGAAAAGGGGAAATGGGCTGGCTGCCTCTCTCTTTGCTGTTTTGTAATTTTTTCCCTTTTTGTTTGCACACATACTTTTTTTTGTAGAGAAGAGGGAGAGAGAGATAAAAAGGGTTTGGGGTTTTAATTTTATAAAAAAAAATTATTAATTGGCAAAACAGCAATTCAAAGCAATTTAACATTAACTTCAAAATTTGGAATGTTAATTTGATTTTTCTAATTTGTTAGTTGAATTCCAAATAGGGTTTAGTTTGGAATTTTGGGAAATAAACAAGTTTTATTTAATAAGCTCAAACACTATGAAACTTAGTGAGTTTTAAAATGTTTGGAAGATTTTTAATTCTTAAACCACAATTGGGATCATGCCCATTATGATTGATTTTTGAAGTGAATTTGAATTTGCCATTTAGGGTGTTGATTAAAGGGAGTTTTTATTTAACAAGCAATTTAAATAAATCAACTTCAAACTATTGAAAAACAATTTGAGGTATTTAGTTTGCATCTTTCAATTGGAAATTTTAGACATGTTTTGAAAGTTTAAATTGGTTTGGATTTTTGAGTGGTTTTGAGAACAGGATGCAATGCATATGATGCATGTGATGCAAAAAGAAAAAGGAAAGCAACCAACTTTCTACTAAGGGGGAGCACCCCAGGTGTTACAATGGGGGAGCCACCCCTGTCCAAGTTTCAGCTGGCTAGAGGGACCAAGACCTATGATGGAAGCACCAAGCCAGAGGACTGGCTGAACGACTATGTGACTGCCGTGTACGTTGCGGGTGGCAACAGGAGATGGGTTGTTCGGTATGTGCCCCAGATGCTGGAGGGCCCTGCCCGGATCTGGCTCAATAATCTGCCGAGAGACAGCATCAACTGTTGGCTTGACTTCTCGGAAGCCTTCATCAGCAACTTCACCAGCACCTACAAGAGGCCAAACAGGCCGCAACAGCTCTCGGCGTGCAAATAAAGAGAAGAGGAAACTGACCGGGAGTATCGTACTCGGTGGAGTACTCTGAGGAACACCTGTCGGGGTGTGAATGAGTCACAGGCCATTGCGTGGTTTGAGCAAGGTTGCCGACATGGCAGCATGCTCTGGCAGAAACTGTAGAGGGAGATGCCGAGTACCCTTTCTGAGACAATCAAGATTGCTGATACGTATGCTCCCGGTGACCCTACTGAGCCTCTGCTTGATTCCTTCGAGCCCAAGAGGAAGCATCATGATGGTTCTCGGCGCCATGACCGCCAGGATTTCCGCAACAAGAGAAGGGAAGACCGTCCGGATATCCGCTACGGGTCTGACCATGTAGCTGCTGTTACTCAGGATCAGGGTGCTGCCGGGACCAGCCAATGGCAAAAAACTGCTGGAGCCCAGTACGGGCAAAACCAGAGTCAGGTGCAGATCTTCAAGAAGCAGTACAATGCTCCTCAGCAGCCCAATGCTCCCTATGAATCCGGAGACCCTGCCAGGTTCATCTTTGATACCATGAAGGATGGACCGTGTAGCTTCCATATTCGGCATCCGAGTAGGCCAGCCAATCACACTACCCGGCAGTGCAGCTGGTGGGATAGGATCAAGAGCGAGGCTTTCGGTCAGCTGCCTCCTCCTCCTCTTCCACTCTCAGGCTCTAATGTACAGCCTATCCGGGCAGCTGCTCCCAAGCCAGCCGAGAACCAGAGGAGGGAGAACGTGAACCTGTTAGCTCAGGGAGCCAACCGGAACAACAACAACAACTACTACTACTACTAGAACCGCAACGTCAACAACAACCGCCACAACAACTACTACATCCGCAAAAACAACCGCAACAACAACAATGCCAACCAGAACAACAACAATGATGGTGGTGCTGGGGACCGGAACCAGTACCAGGAGTACCACTGGAGCTATATGGTGTTCACCACTGAGCCGGATGACAAACAGTCTCAGCGCAGGCGCGCGATGGAGGTAAATTCCGTGATGCCATATGTGCCTCACTACACGGAGTGGTGCGACCAGGAGATAGTCTGGTTCAGAGCAGATCATCCCAAGATAATGCCCAACCCGGGTACATATGATGCTACATCATGAAGAACGTGAAGTTCAGCAAGGTGTTGATCGACAACGCGAGCAGCATCAACATCATGTACCGTGATACCATGGAGAAGCTTGGCCTTGCCGAGAACATGCTGCTACCCAGTCGGACTACATTCCATGGCATTGTGCCGGGAGTATCTTGTGCTCCGATCGGCTGCATCTAGATGGATGTGCTTTTCGGCACCAAGGAGAACTGCCAGACCGAGTGCCTGCAGTTTGAGGTGGTTGATCTTCAGAGCCCTTATCATGCTCTACTCGGCAGACCTGCTCTGACCAAGTTCATGGCCTCAACTCATGCGGCCTACCTGAAGATGAAGATCACTGGTCCCAACGGCATCATCACCATCTTGGGTGATTACAAGCGCTCCCTGGAGTTTGCATCTGCGGGATCTCGGCTTTCCGAGTCCATGGTTATTGCTGCCGAGAAGAAGAAGATACATGAGGTGGTGGCTATGGCCCAAGCAGCTCAAGTCGGTATGCCTGGCATGCCGAATTCTCAGTATGGGGCTACCTTCCAGGCCTCCTAGGAGACGAAGAAAGTGTAGATTGACCCAGAGTTCCCGGAGTGTGTGGCCATCATTGGTGCCGGGTTGGAGGAGAAATAGGAAAGCGAGCTCATCCACTTCCTCCGTGAGAATCGGGATGTCTTCGCATGGTCCAATCAGGACTTACCGGGTGTCCCGAGGGAGTTGGTTGAGCACTCGTTGCATGTGCGCCCTGACGCCAAGCCGGTTAAGCAGGCAATGCGCCGCTTTGCGGCTGAGAGAAGGAAAGCTATTGGTGACGAGATCACAAAGCTGCTGACAAGTGGAGTTATCATGGAGGTGCTGCATCCGGATTGGTTGGCCAATCCGGTCGTGGTGGAGAAGAAGAAGGAGGATCCCAAGGCCGCTATAGCCTGGCGCATGTGCGTGGACTACACCGACTTGAACAAGGCCTGCCCCAAGAACCCGTTCCCGCTACCCCGCATAGATCAGGTGATCGATTCCACTATCGGGTGCGAACTTTTGTCTTTCATTGATGCCTACTCTGGTTTTCACCAGATTCCTCTAAACCCGGCTCATCAAATAAAGACTGCCTTTATTACCCCGTACGGAGCTTATTGCTATGTTGTCATGTGTTTTGGGTTGAGAAATGCTGGGGCTACTTATCAGAGGTGCATTCAAAAGTGTTTGCATGACCAGATAGGCAAGAATGTGCAGGTGTACGTAGATGACATTGTCATCAAAACGAAAGAAAAACACACTCTACTGAGAGATCTTGAGGAAACATTTGCCAGCTTGTGCAAGTACCGGATGAAACTAAATCCAACCAAGTGCACATTTGGCGTCCCGGCTGGCAAGCTACTCGGCTTCTTGGTATCCAGTTGGGGCATTGAGGCCAATCCTTCAAAGATAAAAGCTATAGAGAGCATGTCTTTGCCGAGATCACTGAAGGATGTGCAGAAATTTACCGGATGCTTGGCTTCTCTTAGCCGTTTCCTGGGAAGAATGGGCGAGAAGGTGCTGCCTCTTTATCAGCTCATGAAGAAAAGTGACAAGTTTGTCTGGACACCACAAGCTGATGTGGCCTTCAAGGAACTCAAGACCATGCTGGGTAGCGCTCCCGTCTTGGCAAGCCCTTTTCCCAAGGAGCCAATGCTGCTTTACATTGCGGCCACCAACCGAGTAGTCAGTGTGGTGGTGGTAGTGGAACGAGAAGAGGAAGGGAAGACCGTGCAGAGGTCGGTGTATTATCTCAGCGAGCTGCTATCCATCTCCAAGCAAAATTACCCTCACTACCAGAAGATGACCTATGGCATTTACCTGGGTGCCAAGAAGCTCAAGCACTATTTCCAAGAGCATCCCATCACGGTGGTGAGCACCGCTCCCATCTCGGAGATCATGGGCAACAAGGATGCGAGTGGCCGAGTTGCCAAATGGGCAATTGATCTGGCCGCGTACACCCCTTTGTACGCGAGAAGAGAAGCAATCAAGTCACAAACCTTGGCAGATTTCTTGGTGGACTGGGCCGAGATGCAGTATGAGCCTCCCTTGCCGGAAACCAATTTCTGGAAGATGTATTTTGATGGCTCCAAAGTGAAAGAAGGGATCGGTGCTGGCGTGGTGCTTACCTTGCCCAAGCGAGATCAACTCAGATATGTGCTGCATATCCACTTCTCGGCATCCAATAATGTAGCCGAGTATGAAGCACTGGTACACGGTCTGAGAGTATCCATGGAGATTGGAGTCCGGCGTATTGTTTGCTATGGTGACTCAGACCTGGTAGTTCAACAAGTCTCGGGGACTTGGGATGCCTTGGATGACAACATGGCGTCCTATCGTTTTCTGGTGCAGAGCATGACTTGATTCTTTAATGGGTGTGAGTTCCATCACATCCACCGAGCTGAAAATGATGCAGCGGATACTCTGTCCAAGTTGGGATATTCTCGGAAGTTCATCCCGCCTGAGATTGCCTTGGAGCATTTGAGGAAGCCATCCATCAAGCCATCTCCCAACTCGGAGTCAATATATATTCTAGGCCTGCTGGACTCAGAGGCTGTTCCTTTGGAGATTGATTGGGAAGGTGCAAAACAGAACCCGGGGACAGCTCCATCCAACCCGGGGGCTGCCTCTGCAAACCCGAGGACCGTCGCATTCATCGAGGGGTTTATTTCTCAGTACTCGAGGACTCGTCTCGAACTTGGAGCAAGTCATGACAGCTGATCCAATGGAAGTGGACGAACCAGTGTTTCCCATCCGGGAGACACCGAGTTGGGCTTTGCCCATATTATCCTTTCTAGCGGATGGCACATTGCCGAGTGACGAGGTCACATCTAGGAAAATACAAAAAAAATCTAAGGGCTACACTATCATCGACAAAGAGCTGCACAAGAGAAGCCCTACTGGCGTGCTGCAACGCTGTGTTGAACCAGAAGGAGAAGAGATCCTGAAAGAAATACATCAAGGAGATTGTGGGCATCATGCCTCATGTCGGGCTTTGGTCAAGAAGGAGTTCCGGCATGGATTCTTTTGGCTCACTGCCTTGCAGCAAGCAGAGTATCTAGTAAGAAAGTGCAATGGGTGCCATAGGTATGCAAGCAAGATTCACATGCCAGCTTCTGAGTTGAGGACCATCCCTATCACTTGGCACTTTGCAGTATGGTGCTTGGATATGGTGGGCCCCTTCAACCCAGCTAGAGGCAACATGACTCACATCTTGGTCATGGTGGACAAGTTCACCAAGTGGATTGAAGCGAAGCCTATCCGGATGTGTGATGGGAACACAGCTGTGAGCTTTCTGAAAGATATCATCCTGAGATACGGTTACCCGCATGGGATCATCACGGACAATGGAACAAATTTTGCTGAGGGAGCCATTGCCAGGTTCTGCAAAGAGAAGCGGATCCGACTAGACGTTGCGTCAGTCGCTCATCCGACTTCCAGTGGGCAAGTTGAGAGAGCAAATGGCATGGTCCTTGCCGGGATAAAGCAAAGAATGATTGAGCCATTACAGCGAACCCCTGGTTGTTGGTTGGACGAGTTGCCGGCGGTGTTGTGGAGTCTAAGGACTACCCCTAACCGATCAACCGGATACACACCATTCTTCCTGGTATATGGAGTTGAGGCCGTGTTGCCCACTGACCTTGAGCATGACTCACCCAGAGTAACCCTCTATACTGAGGCGGAGGCAAGAGAAGCTCGATAAGACGATGTGGACCTGCTTGAGGAAGCAAGAGAGTTAACTCTATCCCGCTCAGCTATATATCAACAGAATCTGAGGAGGTATCATAGCCGGAAAGTGAGCCCAAGCGTTTTCCGAGAAGGAGACATGGTCCTTAGGCTCGTGCAGCGCACAGCCGGGATGCACAAGCTATCCCCTCCGTGGGAAGGGCCTTTCATTGTGAGCAAGGCTCTAAACAATGATGCCTATTATCTCATCGATGTACAGGCGCCGCAGAAGAACAGGGCGGATAAATCCGGAGAGGAATCCAAACGCCCCTGGAATGTAGCTCTACTCCGCCGTTTTCATTCATGAGCAAACATTGTATGTATCTCCTCAACCGAGTTAAATTCAAGTCGGCACTCCGAATTCAAACTCGGGGACTACCTGTGCTAAACTTGCTTTGTGTCATTTACTTTATTTCCTTTGCCTACTCGGTTCTTCTACTCAAAATTTCACGCGTACATTAAGTAGTGTGTTTAAACCCAAGGGCCAACTCTTCGACTCTGCTGCTGTCCGCAACCCGGCTTCATGGCAAGCAAGAGAACAAGCCAAAGGTCAATGAACACATGAAAAAACTACTAAGGAAAGAAGAGCATAACAACCGAGTAGAGTGTTTTTTCTTCTCTGTTTTTCTTTTCGGCTAAGTGGTGGGCAGTGTTAACATGCAAATTTCTAAGTGGTTAAGTATTTGAAACTTGGTTTTTCAAATCTTGTGACTCAACTACCAAAAAAGCCACAAGTGGCAAGTAAGAGCAAAGACAAAAGAACTAAGTGAAGGAAAAAGAAACTCGGGGACGTGCATTTTAACGCAATCCGGCATTGAGCCAGTATTGCTAAAGAAACATTTAAAACTGAGTAACAAGAGCTAAGGCATCCTGGGGATCTGATAAGAGTTTGAGAATAAAAGTTGCAGGAATTTAAACTATGGTGGATGTGGTAGTGTCCGACTCGGTTGCAGGAGTTGTGGAAGTAGACTCTGGTGCAGATGAAGTTGGAGTAGCGGAGACCGGCTCGGATGCAGAGTTGGAGGCCTGAGTAGTGGAGGTGCTGGGAAGAGGGTAGAGCTCGACGGTGACATTCTCGGTAGCACCCCCGATCGCACCCAAGTCGGGAGCGAGGTCGTCAATCACCATCTCGGTGGTGACAACATCCTCCTGCGCGGCGGGTTGCGACTCAACTTGGGCCTCATCCGAGTCAGCGGCTGGCTTGACGATTTCCGGGTCAGTTTGCATCCCGGACTCCTCCGCGGTGCTGCATTGCTCGGTACCTTCGTCTTCAGCCTCTTCGTGCTCGGCCTCTTCATCGTCCAAGTTGCGGTCCTCGCCTACGTCTTCGTCAAACTCGACTTCCTCCTCCTCCTCGTCCTCTTCTCCAATATCAGTATCCGTCTCGGTGGGGCCGTCAATGTACTGATTGGTCTCAGCATATGAGGGAAGCTCGTAGGCCACCTCCTTTCGGCGCAGAACACACGCATCCCGTTCTGTCCACTTGGAGCCGTTCTTGAGGGAGCCAATCCTGTCAAGGTCAAGATTTTCATATCAAGGCAAGATGAAGTGTAGGGCTTCGTCCGCTCTAGCCCGGGCTATGGAGGCACACCACTTCTTTAGTTCTTCCTTGACATGGTCCAAGTTTGTTGCCATCTCGTGGATCCTATCTGGCAGTTGGCGTTCTGGCCAGAATAACTTGTGAAGATTCATCGCAGTGGATACCATGGATGTGCCCAGACCTTTGAGACCTGCCGCCCGGGTCTTGATATTCAGAATGTGATCATCAATGTTGGCGGACTGATCATTATCAAGGACGGATGCTGCCCTGGCCCTTCTTGCTTTCTCCATAGCAGTCGTAGCTGCGTTGTTGAGGTCCAGGAAGGTATCTGGGTCAGGACATGCTAGTTTGAGTCAGAAAGAGGAACCTGTAAGAAGAAGAAAAACCAAGTAAGAGGAAGGAAAAAAGGCAAAAACTGAGTAAAAAGAAGGATAGCAAGAACTTACAGCTCAGTTCTAGGACAACGGCCCCTAGTCGGGACCTCCAATCATCAGCAAGTCGGATTTTCCGGTCTTGTACACGGCACGAATCATTGAGCATGTTCTCGAGAGCTTGATTTCTCTCTTTCAGAGATGTGATCTCCCTCTCGAGTTCCTGCTTCTCCTTAGTAGCCCGGTTCACCACTTCATTCTTCTCATCAACTGCAGTGATTGCAGTCTTGAGCGCTTCAGTGAGTTCAAGTTGGAGCTTCTCAAATTCCACCTTCTCGTCGTCTAGCTCTTTCTGTAGTTCAGCTTCTCGGACCAGCACTTTATGGTGCGCTTCAGCCGGAGTGAGACACTCCTGGTGTTGCTCTCGGAAGGTTTTGTACTCTTCTGCGAGGAGAGCCGCAAGTTAGCAAAATGAACAAGCAACAGAAAGCTAAGTCAAGAGAAGAGAAGGATGTGTTCACCTTCCAAGGAGGAGATTTTGCTCTGCGCGGATGCAGCCATGACCTCATAGTCTTGGTGCCTATCCACGAGCGCCTTGAGCTCACATGCAGAGAAGACAATGATTGAGCAAAAAGCAAAAAACGGGCGTAAGCAAAAAACGCACAAACCAAAATGCTAGAAGCTTACTTTCAACATCGGACAACTTGATGGTAGTGTCCGTGGCATTCTTTTCCAGAGCATCCCTCTCGCTCTTCTCAAACTCCATCACCCGGTTCCTGTCCCTGACGCATCGGTTCAAACAGAGGAGCTGGCGGAAAACCTTGGTCCGGGCCTCGGTGCTATCCTGCAGGAAAGAAGGAGATTTTGTATGTTTGGAAGATTTGGCCTGAGTAGATGGCAACTCGGTTGAGCTTTACCTACTCGGCCCGAATCTCGGGGACTGGGTAGTGGATAGAAGAAAAGAAGTAAAGAAGAAAGCTGGCAACTCGAAAAAATCAAAAGAGGAAAGGCACTTACCACATAGGTCTGCTCAAGGTCTTAAGCAGTTTCGCGCAGGCAAAACAGCTTGCTGGACAGGGTGCTACCGGAGGAGGCCACGACCATGCTAACAGGACCGATATCGGCCTTGTTCCATGCCACCCGGTAATTATCAAGGTTCCTCATCTCAACACCGTCTCATGCGGTGTTGCCATGTTTCGTGTTGTCCCAGGCGTTCTCGATAAAGCCTACCCGATCAAGGATGGCCTCCATGATTTCTGGGAGCTTGTCTTCGTCCTCTCCCGTCTGCGCGGGGAGCGGGTTCTCAGAGGGTTAGGGAGGTGCTCTTTCCCTTGGATCCGGAGTGCGCCACGGCTTTCCGGTCCTTCAAAGCGGCCAACCGCTCGGCCTCTTGCGACATCTTGATCTTATGTCGCTCTTGCAGCTCAACCCAATAAGCTGGGAAGGTAGGAGTTTCCTTGGTAACACTGGCACCCAAGCCAGGAGCTTGCTTGTCAACAGGACCAAATTTGACCTTGGTCTGTACCAACCTGGTGTTTGGATTGGGGGCCTTCTTGGGCTTGTTAAGTGGCCAATCGGTCTTCTCGGGTGGCGGCAGTGGCTGTGCGGGTTTTCCACCTTGCTGAGCGCCTGGCTGCTGGGGCCCTGAAGGCTGAACGATCAACTGCTGCTGTCCGGCCTGCCGCTTCTCGGTGGGTTGCAGACCGGTCTGCCCTACGGCCTGTTTGGGTTGTATTTTGGTTGGCTGAGAAGCCGTCTTTGCTGCTGAGGGCGCTGGCTGCTTCTTGGACGCAGGCGCAGGAGCTTGCTGCTGTGGCGTTGGGGTCTTCTTTGTTGGCGGCGCCTGAGGCTGGGCAACCGACGCTTGCGGCGGGCTAGCCGGCGCAGCATCTGGTTGTGCTTGCTCTTGCGCTGGTTGCTGCTCCACAACCTGGTCCTCCGCGGGCGGGGTCCTTGGCCGCTCCTCGAAGGGGGTTTCTTCCCGCTGTTCCGCTACAGGATCTGGCCGCTCCACGGCGATTCATCTGGCCTCTGTATGGCGGTGTCATCTTGCCGCTGCTCGACACTATCTTCTATAGGCTCCTCAGCGGAGGCAGCCGGTGGTGTTGGTTCCCTCTCGATGGTGGGCTCCTGGGTAGCCTGCTGGGTGCTGGGCTGCTGCTGCTCAGGAGCGTGTTCGGTCTCCATCTTGGCGCCTGTGTGCCCGGCGTCAAGATCATGCACTTCTCGGGGAGGGGAGGACATCTGCGTCCTGCCCTCTGTTTGTTGGTTCCCCTCATCATCAGAGAGTTCCACGACAACTCGTGGCGCGCTTCTCTTGGGGGCTGGTTCATTGGTGGCCTCAGCATCGAGGGCATCACTAAAGAAGATAAGCAGAGAAGGAAGGATGTCAAAGAGATGCAGAGAAGAAGGTCAGAAGGAAAACATGGAAGAGAATAGAAGGCAAAGGATTAAGTACAACTCGGAGACACTTACCCGTCAGCGGTAGGGCGCTTCTTGCGATGATTGGTCTTCTTGACGCCCGCCTTCTTCCTTATCCTTTTGGCAGGGGGCTCCAGTGCCCCGCTACCCGTCCTCTTCCTGGTCTCAGTGGCGGCGGCCATGGAAACAGGCACCACGTCCGGTGGTTCCTCCCCTTCTTCCAGTTCTGGTTCTTCTGTGATTGAAAGAGGCAAAGGTCAAAATGAGAAAAGAGAAAGTCAAGGTGCACTACAAGCAAGCAAGCAGGTGAACTCGGTCACCTTCTTCATCATATGACCAGTCCCGAATAGAGGCATAGTCTCGGGACTTACCATCCTGACCAGAACGGGGGATACAAAGTGTATCCTGGATGTCGTACGCTGTCGCGTCATCCTCAGTCCGGTCTGGCTTCCAGTTCCTCTCGAAGACAGCGTTGTCTTCTTGTTTCTGGCGAGCGATGTGCTGAAAGTGCAAACATAAAGCACGCTAAGCATAGATGAACGAGTGAATGTGTTACCCGGTCTAGCGTGCAAACATAAAGCACACAATGCTAAAGGCCTAGAAGAGATAACCGAGTAGGTTTCCTACTCGGAATAGCGTGTAAACAGAAAGCACATAATGCTAAGTCCTAGAAGACGAACGCGAGCAGAGGTTCTACTCGGCCTAGCAAGCGAACAGAGAGAATTTGTGGCTAAGTCCTAAACGGGTATACGAATGAAAGCTCTACTCTGGATAGCGTGCCAACATAAAGAATATAAAGCTAAATTCTAGCAGAGGAGCCCTACCCGGTGTGGGATGCAAACATAAAGCATGATGGGGATAAAAGACTAAGACAGTTTCTACTCGGTACAAGGCTAAGAAACAAGGTACTGAAATCAGCAAGGGTGCAGAGAGGAAAACTAACCTGAGGGATGCGCTTGGTGCGGCTATACGGCACGAAGCCGTAGAACCAGTTGTCGGTGAGGGTCGTCCGGAGAATGGACTTGGCCCAGATCGCCACTTCCGCTTTGGAGAGCTCGAAGGTGGTCGTCCGGGTGCAGTCGCGGGGGGCGCCCATGTAGCACATCTTGTGTACCCGGTGTTGGAGCGGGAGTACCCGGCGCTCCACCCAGCAGGCCACCGGGTCATCTTGAAGGAGTCCCTCCTCCACCAGCTGCTGCAGGCGTTCGTCGCACTGGACATCATCCCTCACCGTATTTTTGGGATTGTAACCCCAATTCTGTCCCGTGGGAGCAACATTCCAGAACTCGGGGAGCTTGATCCTGTCCATAGCTTTTCTCCTTCAACAGCAGGGGCGTTCTTCACGTACAGAAAACCCATTTGCCACTTGCGGCAGGTCTCCAGGCCGAGTACCTGTGGGTGGTGCCCCGTAGAAGGCTAGAGGATCATGGCGCTACCTGTCTTGGTCATCACCTTCAGGGCAGTAGGATTGGGAACACTCTGTTGGCGGAAGAAAAAGAACTTGGCCCAGGTATGGATACTGGGATAAACACCCAGGAAGGCCTCGCAGACTGCGGCGTGGGTGGAGAGCATAGCGATTGCGTTTGCGGGTAGGTGGTGAGGTTGAAGGCCAAAATGGCGGAGGAAGTTTTGCATGAATTTGGAAATTGGGAGTCCAAATCCACTCTTGAAGTGGGAGAGGAAGACCACATACTCACCGGGTTCGGGAGCGGGAATGATCTCTCTCCTGGGAGGACAACAAATGACGCCGGGAGGGACACGATACGTATTGACCAGCCACTGGCAGTCCGCCGCCGTGATGTCGGACCCCTCCCAGCCAGCACGCTCTGGCGCCACATCCTCCTCGCGCTGGTCTCTAGCGACGTTCTGGATCTCCATGGCATCTGTCGATGGAGAGGTGGGCGCGTCGAGGACGGAGACGAAGACCGAGGCGGAGGCACACGACAATACTCTCTCTCGCTCTCGGTGCGTGGAACGGCGGCGCGCTGCGAGCTCGCGGCGGCGCTGTGTTCTGCGGCGGAGGCGAAGAGCGAAGGCAAGAAGGAGAAAGTGCGGGGAAAGAGGTAAAGAGGGCGGCGCGGGTGTATTTATCTCGCTGTGGCTGCAGTTACTAATTGGGATTGATCGTGGCTGCAATCGTGCGAAGTGGGGATTAACTGCCCGTTAGAAATGCACACAGCGCGAAATGTGCGCGTAACGGGCGCAGTTAATCCCACGACGTGCGTCGTGGGCTCTCGAGTACACGCGTGAGGTGACACAACGGGCCGTGGGCACCAGGCGTAGTGATGGGCGCGTGCCACGTAGTAACGCCAGAACCGAGGCCTCGGGGTACGACTGTGTGACACGTGTACGCCCTGGACACGGAAAGACAGAGCCGCTCTGGTTTGAGCGGCAAACTGCAGGAAATTTCACTAAATGTTTGGCTCTACTCGGTGCCGAGATGAAAACTCAAAAGGCCAAAATAAGAGAAGTGCGAGTAAAGATTATGCGCGTCCGAGTTGAGGAGCAATTTCGTTTAAGCTGGCAGGGCCCAACGAACAAGATCGCCGGACTCTACGAGCTTCGGGGACTAATGTCGGGGGCTACCCCCGAGTAGGGGAAAGACTGGTTGTAAAACACTATTCTGTGTACGGTTTGCCGGGTAGGCGGCTACCCGGGTACCCCGTATCCGGTGGACGCTACTCGGTGACTTGTACTGAAGGCCAAGAGAAGATACATGTAAGGTTCTGGATCGACCGGGTAGAACTCGTGTGGTCCGAGTAGATGTGATGCTATCCAACTCGGTCACAAAGTCAATGGAGCCGTTCTGAGAGATCCCGCGTATCCCGCAGCCGTACAGGCGTGCGGTTCAACTTGCTAGGAACATGATTATCTATGCTGAGGCGTGGGCACAGTGAGGGTAGGCGCCTGTCAAGTCCTAGCACTGACAAGGGGGACAGGACATGTCAGTGACCTACCCTAAGGCCCTGACAAGGTGGACAAGACCTGTCAGTTGGACAAGACCTACACAACTGCCACGCAGGGCAAACACACAACACACAAAGTGGAAGACTAACACACACACAACATAGTAGAGCCCAAGTCACGCCTTAACCTACAGGCTGCTGACTGGGAGACGATCCTAGTTTGCAAAGCCATCAGCTATGTACTCCTCTTCGTAGATCTCATTCTGAGGATCCTCCTCGAAGTCTGGCAAGTAAATACCAAGGACAAAACCAATATGAGTACATTTGAATGTACTCAGCAAGACATCCATCATGTAGCTTACCAAGATGCAAGTATGCTTATATAGTGGAATAGGTAAGCTATATATAGGGTTCACTATCAATCATATGTGTAAGACATATCATAGTTGATTTTTAAAATCTCTGTATCATCGTTGAAGACCACACTTCAAAAGAAAATAATATAGTTTTCTTTCTCTTGTAGATATCACATGTACAAGAGGTTTTATAAACTCATTTTGTAAAATAAGGTTTTCTCTTTGCAAAACTTCTTGTAAACCAACTTCTGGCTTTTCATCAACGGTACCTCCACGGTACAAGATTTCCTCCTTTCCGAACTTCACAAGTCCAACTCCTTTTTGAAAACTCTGTTTTGAAAACATTGACACAATGCTAGCTACATGTCCATTCAACTGTCCATATCCAAGGACGCGGCTATTCCGAATAGTTTGACTCTGCAGAGGTGTACACAGTCCACTAGATCCAGTACATCCGCCGTGAACAACCACAGACTATAACAACAGTATGTAAACATCAGATAACTGATCCTAACCATCCACTATGTCCAAGCTAGTGCATGTCTATCTCTTCAGTTGGGCCTGGTTCCCCAGCATCCTGACCACCAGCGCCACGTCAGGGGACCCAACTGCTGCGACCGGGGGGTAACTTAATCCCTCACTTTGTATGCCCCGTATCTTCCACCTAGCGACAATCGGTTCGAGGGCTCGACGACCCTTATAGAAATTTGATACAGAACACACACTGAGAAGAACAAACTTCAAGTTAAGCCCTCGTGCCCATGTTGGGGTAAAGTGGCAGTACGGTAAAGGTTGTCCGGCGAAAGACTAGGTTATGTGTCATTTTTGAAAACATGCTTTTTCCAAAAATGACCACTTCCACATTCCTCCGGTGAATAAGGCTTAGCCTTTTCTCCGGGTTTCCATAAAGCCTTTGTTTTGTAAAAACACATTTTTAGGGTGTCCACTTAGGGCCTAATATTTTTACTGGTAATAAATACCATATGGTGGCTATGGGCTTGGTAACACCAAGTATCAACTACTGGCATAGTAATAGTATACATAATATTAATAGTAGTCACTCAAAAATAGTTTTTGGTAATCAAAGTTTTTTTTAACTTTCAGAAGTAAAACATGCATGATAGGTAATGATAAGTGTAGTATAACAGCAAGCATCAGGATGGCTTTCCTTAAAACTCTTAGTGTCCTTGGCCTTGAAGTAGTTTGAACTTGACGCACAGCTCCACAACTGATTCTTCTTCTTCTTCGTTTTCTAGCGTCGTAAAAGAATAAAAGACACACACACTCAGAACTAAAGACCAAACAACTAAACTAAACAACACATACAGCATGCAAAATTACACTAGCGCAATCACTCAAACGTTATCGAGAAAACTATCTCACAAACTCTGAGGGTACAAAACTATCGTCAGACAACTATATGGTTGAGAATCCATATCCCACATCTTACATACCATATATGGAGTGGGTGCACCAATCTCATAGTAAGATATCCAAGAAGCTAAAAATATAGCATGTGGGTACAAAAGGTGAGGCTACTAAAATAATAACAATCAATCAAAGCAATACCCATGGCAGTGGGTACTAACAACACACAAGAAATCATCCCCAAACAAGTTCATGACTAAACTAATGTATAGATAACAACATACTACCTAAGCACAACAAAAACACTTAGCACAACAATAGAATAAGTATAATACTCATGGTAAGGAAAGCATTCAGACAAATTCCAAACAGCAAGCAAACACATCACAGATAACTAGGCTAATTATAGACTATGCTTATGTCTACTCAAAGTTAAGGAATCCATCAATCAAGAAAATTAAACAAACAAACCAGTAGCTAAAACAATGGTAACAAGTCATTAAATATAATCTAAAACACACTCATCACAAGAGATAGTACTCCTATCAAATAATATAAAAACAGGACTGCACTTATAGCATACTAGCATGGAATTCTACACAAGCATGCTATAAGAAACAATTGTATTCTACAACTATAGCAACAGGAAACTAAAGAATTCATGGCATAATAACAGAATTAATTACATCCTAAACATGTTAGAATGATCATACACTTGTAAAATAAAAATACAACAATACCAGATAATCTCATAATTTCTAGTGGTGGCACTAGTCCATCACTAGGGAAGCAAGCAATGCTACAAGGATGCTTAACTATAAACAATCAAGTCATGGATATAAATATACCTACTAACAGAACATACATCTTACACATGCTAGTAAGCATAAACACTAGAATAGTTCTATGAAAATACCTACTACGCAAGCATAAACCAATTCTAGTAATACATGCTTTCCTAAATAATTAAATAGCAAGCAACCAAGGTATAAACTACACAACCAGTAGCTATACACTCAATGAAAGATTAACAAAAACTTTTCAAAAATCGAAACACTCAAAGAAATCATTCACCAATAACCTATCAATCACAAGGAATTATTCTATTAGCAAACACTTCAATTTAAGCAAACAATAGTGAAGCATTTCTTAACATGATACTCCTAAGGAATATTATGCTAACAAATGAATCACACCCAAACATTCACCAATAACCTATCAATCACAAGGAATTATTCTATTAGCAAACACTTCAATTTAAGCAAACAATAGTGAAGCATTTCTTAACATGATACTCCTAAGGAATATTATGCTAACAAATGAATCACACCCAAACATACTAGTATTCACAAAGAAGAAATAAACTTTTCACTTACATAAGTGAAAATAAACAACCTAATTTCCTTGGTGGAAAATAATAATCAATCATACAATACTACATGCTATTTTCACACAAGTGTAAAGTTGGGAATTTGCATCCCTAACCAAATTGCAATGGGACCAGTGGGTTATGGGCCCACTAACAACAAGGAAAAAGAGGTACAAAGCCTCTGGTCACTCAAGACAAAATTAACCTAACAAAGCAATCCACACATAGCTATTCATACTAGTGAAAACAATACTAGTGAAAACAAATAACAAATGTTACACATGCATCTCTATAAAATACCTTGCAAGCTAACAAAGATGATACAACAAAATAAAATTACCAAAATGGTACTGGAATCACAACAAACATAGCACAAGCTTAGTCAATCAAGCACACAAAGATTTTTTCTCACACAAATATTCCAAACAATAAAACTAGAAATCAACAATTGCTAGTTCAACTTCTATTTGACTTTCCAAACATGCAAACACTTTCTAAGGTAGATATACTGCAATAAAACAACCTAATAACAAGTGGTAACAACTCTACATATGCTAGGAAGCAAGATTCAAACAATCACACACTTTCATTCAAGCAAATACACACATACAAACAAAAACAGAAAAGTGTTGATTCTAGATCTGCTCACCAAAATTAATCTATGGCCCCAAAAATTAATCCAAGCCAGGATTAGATAGATATAGTAAATATCAAACTCATCCAATTGGATTAACCTCAAAAATCATTTTTAAACTCACTCTAAAAATCCTAGAAAAGCCTACTGGCCTTTTACCAAAATGGATGGCATTTCCATATGGTAGCTCACCTTGATGTGAGGAAAAGTACTAGTGGTAGATCTAATAACTAGCTATCCAAAACAATTTAGTTTGGCCATTTTAGCTACAGATCTAAAAAGTTATGTTCAAAACAATCTCACAGAAACTCTATGGAAAAACAGACAATGTGAGAAAACTATAAGCCAAAACATAGATCTACAATTTTTAGGTGTTTTAGAAAACATAACACTAGTGCCTTGATTTTTGGTAAATTTTAATTTACACTTTTGGTATTTTTACAAAGCCTAAAGTAAACAAGCAAGTTCCTGTCAAAAATTTAAAAGAAAAACAACAGGCAGCGCGGGCTGGGGTTTTCTAGCGGGCGCGGCGCGGCCCAACTATGCAGCGCGCGCGTGGCCAGCGTGGGAACGTGGCCGTTAAAGCATGGCCGTGGATCGGAGATCCAACAGCGCACGCGTCGTCTTCCTCCCATCTCCTCCTCTCTCTCTCTCCCGAGACTACCGGCGACAAGGAAAAGCACGGTGGCTCACCGTGGGGGCTCGGGGTTGGCTGGCGCGGGCTCGGTGATGTTCCAGAGGTCGAGGGGCGTCATTGGCGGCGACTGGCGTGGCTCCAGGCGGCGGAACGCGACCGGTGCCCGTGGCGGCGTCCACGGACGGCGGCGGCGACTCCTGCGGGCAGAGGCCAAGGGAAGGTGTCAGCGCAGGTCAGTGGAGTAAGGGGAAGCCATCCAGGGCAGTGAGGAGGTGAGGAAGGCACGGGAGAGGAGGGTGCTACCACGAGCTCCTGGCGGTGATCGTCGGGGGTTCACGGCTCGAGCACGCTCCCAGGGGTTGTGGCTCGGCTAGATCTCGACGTGGGGGAGTTGTGAGAGTGTGAGGGAGTACTGTGGCGCAAGGAGCGGGGCTGGTTTTGCTTGTACCCGTGGACAAAAGGGCAGGGGCAAAAATATGGCTCCGTTTCATGTCATGCAAAGGCATGAGGGCGCTCTAGGGTGGTTTTGGTCTTTCTCCTTCATGCTCTGGTTGCCAAAGGCAAGGACCACGAAAGGGAAAGTCAATAGATGGCCTTTGGGGTCAATGGGAGGCAAGTCAAAAGGTCAAATGGTCAAAGCATGGGCTCATATACCTTGCCACATCATCACTCACTCTCTCATGTTTTCTTCATCCTCAAGGCTTCTAGAAACAAGACTACACATCCTGGCTCGAGTCAAATGCTTAGTCAACACGCTAGACAAGGTTACACTTCACAACTAGCAAAGAAAATCAAAGAAAACAACTGTCCAAAAGTGTATCCCACACTGTTCACAAAAATTCAGAAAATTCAGTCTAGTACTTAGTGAAAATTTCTAAGTGTTGAAAACAGATGAAATGATCAAAAAGTTGGGTTTGTTTTCAAGGGTCAAATGGTTTCCAAAATGTGTTTTCAAAGTGGGAACTTGTTAACCATGTTATAAAATTTCAGAAACATATTTTTGAAACGAATTTGAAATAGTTTAAGGTCATGAAAACAATGTGGAAAAAGGTATACTTTCTGTTTTTCTCTGTTTTCCAAAAATGCCTTTTTCTGCCGTATTTTTATACCACAAAAACAGAAAGCAAAAGATAATTTTTATTAATCCAAAAACAAAACCAAGCTATACATATACCAAGGATCAAGTAATCCAACTCTTGTAGTACATATACCAAGGATCAAGTAAAAGTCAAGAAAACATAAAATAACATTTTATAGCCTAGTGAAAACAAAGGTAGAAAACAGGTACTTGGCTATAATTTTAGGAAATAATTTCTATAGAAAACTTAAAAGAAAACTTCAATAAATCATTTTGAAATTTTGTTTTCTTTGATCCAAACAAGTTAAAAGTTTATCTAAGATACAAGAAAGAATAATCCAACTCTTGGAATAAAAACCACTCACACAACATCAGGGAAAATATCAGGAAAAATAATAGAATTGTTTTCAGGAAAAATTTGGTATTGGTTTTATCAAGAAACAAAACTTGTGTTGAAAATATGATTAAGATCATAAACACATGTTAGTTCAAACAATCATGTTGTTAGAAAAAAATGTGTTGGCCCTAATATTTGTCTTCTTCAGCACAGTACAAGATTCCAAAAATTGGGGTGTGACAGACCTTCCCCCTTAAAAGAATCTCGTCCCGAGATTCGCAGGCAAGCGGAAAGAGGGTATGGTCAAAACAACAATGTTAGATCTTTTGTTTACAAAAATATGTGTTGGTGGTTGGTAACAATACACACAGGTGCTTCCCCCCTTTGATTAATCTTACCAAAATCCACCGGCAAGTTAGCTTTTCCAAAGGTTTGGGTGCCATGTTCTAAACCTCGAACTTATCGTTCCTCAAATCCCTGATTTCAAACCGGGGGTTATCCTTCAGACAAAGATCTACTTGTTTCCAAGCTCATATGATTATCATACCACTATACCTCGTTTGGGGCATAAACTCTCTCGTCACTAAATAGATCAACTAATCAAATATCCACCAATCTTTATTAAGCATGAGCTTTCCATTGCTTATTTTCTAACAATCGAGGAAAATACACTATCTTCCTATTACTCTAATATACTCCTAGAAATCAAGTCTCAAATCATTTGTCTCCCTCAGAGGTTTATTTTCTCCATGATCATATTGCTAAAACTAAACCATCAAATCCAACAATCATATATCAACTCTGTACTACTTCTATAAATCCTTTCGAATACTCCAAACTCTTATCTCCTGATTAATGTTAAATCATTTTCCCCAAACAATCTTGATTGAGCGTGACAAGCTCCAAGAATATATAACCAATAATAATCATCTACTAAATCCAAGCCACATTGATTTTTCCTAAAAATCCAAAAATCATCCCTTTATATCCACAAGTCTCTACCTATCAAATCCAATATTCCTCCAATCCATCTTTAATCAAAATCGTATATCTATCTCAATCCAACATAATCTTTTTACTACAATCAGCCTTTCTGCTAAAATCCGGGTTAAGAATCACCTAGGCAAAACATTATCATCATCATTCCCATATCAAAAATTATTCTGGTCACACTCTTTCTAATCAACCCAACTCTCTATATATCAAGTGCTTCCTAAAATACAATAATTTCCACCAATCTTTCTAAACCCCAATCATTTCTTCAAGCTACAAATTTTAGTTACCGATAACTTCCCAAGTTTTGGGGTCCACAACTGGTTAGCCCCAGATAATATATATAATTCATCTCGACTAAAAATCAAGTGATCCTCAAACTTTCTCTCCTAAGATAAACCTCAAATGAGTCTCCACAATCTCACATTCTAAAATTTGTTTCCTCCAAAACATATACGAGAGATCTTACTGTCTAGTAACAATCATAGTTCACCAATCCAATATTTTTTTTCCAAACTTTCACTTTCCTTGCAAACAGCTATTGAACATCCTAAGGCACCTTTCTCTTTGGTTTTTGAAAAAGTTGGTTAGAAATTTTTGAAACGGCAGTTAGATGTTAAGTTACCAACTCTGTAAGGTAGTAAATTAAAATTATATGGAGTTACGTTAGTATAGTTAATTTTAAAGATACTTTTTCTAGTCCGACGTGACACTTCTAGTGTTACGTTTACGTCGGATTTCTCAGGGTATGAAAGCAAACACAACTATGGGGTTTCACAGGTTTGGTTCGAAAACGTACCATTGTCGACGGCATGAGTCGTAGGTGCTTTTGCAACATCATCTTGGTCTCGAGGTCCACTCATCAGATTCTTGCGTTTCTTCTGGACTGGGTCTTGGTTTCCTTGGTTTTCATCAGGATAAATTAGAACATGGTTCTTCTTGGGACACTCGCGAGAAAAATATCCTTCCTCCCTACATGCAAAGTATGTCTTGGTCCTAGGACTGACGTTCACAAGCCTCCTGGGAGGTTGCGGCATCGCAGGTAAGGTACTGCGAGTCACACCAGAACTAGGTTCTTCTGGCGTCACTATCTTCCGTTTGCGGCTATCTCCAGCAAACAGGTGTTGTTACTCTCTCATAAGGATAGCAGTATTATCAGCGTTGGTGGTGACAAGCTGAGTCAATTGTTCCAGTGCAACATGGGTGGCTATGTGTTCAACACGAGCGGCTTCACGCTCTTCCTTTAACAGAACAAACAGTTGAGCAACTGTCGGCTCCGGTGCTGGAGGTAGATCGCTGGCCATGCTGAAGACAAAGAACGGTATAAGACGAGAGCAAACAAAAAAAGGGGTTTTGGTTTGAAAACTCGTGACACATACCGGCTCATAACGGAGATGAGAACGGTAGGTAATCAAGAAGGCATCTAAGAGACAAACATAGTCACAAGCAAGAACTAACCTACACATGAAACAGAGTCTTAACAAGCATAACATAGTTTAAAGGTTCACACCGCTAAAGCATAAGGCTTACAACACAACTAGCACACTCAAAGCTCTAAGAGAGCTCACACAACCCAAACACAAACACGCGTCTGGGTGGAGATAACACAACTCCTAACATCATGCGGCAATCCTAAGTGCTTGAGGAAGCGCGTAGCTGTTCCTCCAACTCTTCAACTCTGGTCTTACTGGCTGCAAGCTAGAGATGAAGGGCTCTCACTCGTCGCGATGCTGGGAGTCGGTGTACTTCATGGTTTTCTTCAGTACCTTGAGACGACGCTCAGTAGCAGAAGAAACGTTCATGCCTTTCTCCAGCTGGTCTATCTCTCTTCCTCGGAGATCGTAATCTCCCCTAAGCTTATCAAGGGAGAGTTGGGTGTTGTACAGCTGTCCCTCCATGTGCTGGAAGTGACGAGCAAACACGAAGTCTCCAGTGACTTCCAACGGCTTTTCATCCTCGTCGCGTCTTCCAAAGTATCTATAGGGGGTGCCTTCAAACTTGCGGCAAAAGAAGTTCGCGAGCTTGGCAATGGTCAGCTGCATCACCCTAAGGATACCATCTTCCCAACTGTTCTCCACCACTTCCCAAGTGATCTCTGGGGTTGAAGGTGCTAGCAACGGTGCACGGATGGTACATACCAACAACCAGGACAATTCTCGTCCATCATGGTGAATCTGGGCTCCCTTCAACTCAGGTAGGGGACGACCGATAAGGCGAATCATCTTGATCAAATCCTCTTCAAAGCGGCGGTAGCAAGGTGGATGCGATCCTAGCCGGAAGGACTTGGTGAAGAAAACTTCCATCTACACAAAATTTTAAAGTAGATTTAAGTTAGGTAACAGTGTGCAAAGGTTTAGGATGCTCAATTGTAACTTAGTGTAAGTAGAGTTTTTCAAAATCACAGAGGGGATGGAATATAGAATCTTTTGGAAAATAGTCATCTTAGTGACCTGGTTTTATTAAATTTAATTGTCAGAGTACTAGCTAACGTCCATGCTAACTAAGGTCTCCTAAGGTCAGGATAGCTCTGATACCAACTCTGTAAGTGCCGCCCTAGAACCACTGTTCAAGGACACCTTCGATATGCATACATTCACAATCCCAGATCACACCAGTCGTGAACAACATATCAGGTTGGTACACAGATACAATATCCATTACACGGTTGCATAAAACACTTACAAAAGGAACATGGTCACATGACCAAGTCTAACACAACTGCTACGTAGGGCAAACACACAACACACACAGCGGAAGACTAACACACACACAACGTAGTAGATCCCAAGTCACGCCTTAACCTATAGGCTGCTGACCGGGAGACGATCCTAGTTCGCAAAGCCATCAGCTCTGTACTCCTCTTCATAGATCTCCTTCTTAGGCTCCTCCTCTAAGTCTGGCAAGTAAATACCAGGGACGAAACCAATATGAGTACATTTGAATGTACTCAGCAACACATCCATCATGTAGCTTACCAAGATGCAAGTATAATTATATATTGGAATAGGTAGGCTATACATAGTGTTCACTATCAATGATATGTGTAAGACATATCATAGTTGATTTTTAAAATCTCTGTATCTTCGTTGAAGAAGACACTTCAATAGAAAATAGTATAGTTTCCTTTCTCTTGTAGATATCACATGTACAAGAGGTTTTATAAACTCATTTTTTAAAAGAAGGTTTTCTCTTTGCAAAACTTCTTGTAAAACAACTTCTGGCTTTTCATCAACGGTACCTCCACGATACAAGATTTCCTCCTTTCAGAACTTCACAAGTCCAACTCCTTATTGAAAAACTCCTTTTTGAAAAACTCATTTTTGAAAACATTGACACAATGCTAGCTACATGGCCATTCAACTGTCCATATCCAAGGACATGGCTATTCCGAATAGTTTGACTCTGCAGAGGAGTACACAGTCCACCAGATCCTGTACATCCGCCGTGAACAACCAGGACTGTACCAACAGTATGTAAACATCAGATAACTGATCCTAACCATCCACTATGTCCAAGCTAGTGCATGTCTATCTCTTCAGTTGGGCCTGGTTCCCCGGTATCCTGTCCACCAGCGCCACGTCAGGGGACCCAACTGTTGCGACCGGGGGGTAACTTAATCCCTCACTTTGTATGCCCCGTATGTTCCACCTAGCGACAATCGGTTCGAGGGCTCGACGACCCTTATAGCAATTTGAGATAGAACACACACTAACAAGAACAAACTTCAAGTTAAGCCCCGTGCCAATGTTGGGGTAAAATGGCAGTACGGTAAAGGTTGTCCGGCGAAGACTAGGTTATGTGTCATTTTTTAAAACATGCTTTTCCCAAAAATGACCACTTCCACATTCCTCCGGTGAATAAGGCTCAACCTTTTCTCCGGGTTTTCCATAAAGCCTTTGTTTTGTAAAATCAAATTTTTAGGGTGTCCACTTAGGGACTAATATTTTTAATGGTAATAAATACCATATGGTGGCTATGGGCTTGGTAACACCAAGTATCAACTACTGGCATAGTAATAGTATATATAATATTAATAGTAGTCACTCAAAAATAGTTTTTGGTAATCAAAGTTTTCTTTTAACTTTCAAAAGTAAAACATGCATAATAGGTAATGATAAGTGTAGTATAACAGCAAGCATCAGGATGGCTTGCCTTAAAACTCTTAGTGTCCCTGGCCTTGAAGTAATTTGAACTTGACGCACAGCTCCACAACTGCTTCTTCTTCGTTTTCTAGCGTTGTAAAAGAATAAAAGACACACACTCAGAACTAAAGACCAAACAACTAAACTAAACAACACATACAGCAAGCAAAATTATACTAGCGCAATCACTCAAACGTTGTCGAGAAAACTATCTCACAAACTCTCAGGGTACAAAACTATCGTCAGACAACTATATGGTTGAGAAACCATATCCCACATCTTACATACCATATATGGAGTGGGCAGGCCACTCTCATAGTAAGATATCCAAGAAGCTAAAAATATAGCTTGTGGGCACAAAAGGTGAGGCTACTAAAATAATAACAATCAAATAAAGCAATGCCCATGGCAGTGGGTACTAACAACACACAAGCAATCATTCCAAAACAAGTTCATGACTAAACTAATGCATAGATAACAAGATACTACCTAAGCACAACAACAACACTTAGCACAACAAGCATAAGTATAACACTCATGCTAAGGCAAGCATTCACACAATTTCCAAACAACAAGCAAACACATCACAGATGACTAGGCTAATTATAGACTATGCTTATGTCTACTCAAAGTTAAGGAATCCATCAATCATGAAAATTAAACAAAAAAACCAGTAGCTAATACAATGGTAACAAGTCATTAAATATAATCTAAAACACACTCATCGCAAGAGATAGTACTCCTATCAAATAATATAAAAACAGGACTGCACTTATAACATACTAGTATGGAATTCTACACAAGCATGCTATAAGGAAAAATTGTATTCTACAACTATATCAACATGAAACTAAAGAAGCCATGGCATAATAACAGAAGTAATTTCATCCTAAACATGTTAGAATGATCATACACTTGTAAAATAAAAATACAACAATACCAGATAATCTCATAATTTCTAGTGGTGGCACTAGTCCATCACTAGGTAAGCAAACAATGCTACAAGGATGCTTAACTCTAAACAATCAAGTCATGGATATAAATATACCTACTAACAGAACATACATCTTACACATGCTAGTAAGCATAAACACTAGAATAGTTCTATGAAAATACCTACTACGCAAGCATAAACCAATTCTAGTAATACATGCTTTCCTAAATAATTAAATAGCAAGCAACCAAGGTATAAACTACACAACCAGTAGCTATACACTCAATGAAAGATTAACAAAAACTTTTCAAAAATCGAAACACTCAAAAAAATCATTCACCAATAACCTATCAATCACAAGGAATTATTCTATTAGAAAACACTTCAATTTAAGCAAACAATAGTGAAGCATTTCTTAACATGATACTCCTTAGGAATATTATGCTAACAAAGGAATCACACCCAAACATACTAGTATTCACAAAGAAGAAATAAACTTTTCACTTACATAAGTGAAAACAAACAACCTAATTTCCTTGGTGGAAAATAATAATCAATCATAGAGTACTACATGATATTTTCACACAAGTGTAAAGTTGGGAATTTGCATCCCTAACCAAATTGCAATGGGACCAGTGGGTTATGGTCAAACTAACACCAAGGCAAAAGAGGTACAAAGCCTCTGGTCACTCAAGACAAAATTAATCTAACAAAACAATCCACACATAGCTATTCATACTAGTGAAAACAATACTAGTGAAAACAAATAACAAATGTTACACATGCATCTCTATAAAATACCATGCAAGCTAACAGAGATGATACAAAAAAATAACATAACCAAAATGGTACTGGACTGACAACAAACATAGCACAAGCTTAGTCAATCAAGCACACAAAGATTTTGCTCACACAAATATTCCAAACAATAAAACTAGAAATCAACAAATGCTAGTTCTACTTCTATTTGACTTTACAAACATGCACACACTTTCTAAGGTAGATAGACTGCAAGCAAACAACCTAATAACAAGTGGTAACAACTCTATACATGCTAGGAAGCAAGATTCAAACAATCACACACTTTCATTCAAACACATACACACATACAAACAAAAACAGAAAAGTGTTGTTTCTAGATCTGCTCACCAAAATTAATCTATGGCCCCAAAAATAAATCCAAGATAGGATTATATAGATCTAGTAAATAGCAAACTCATCCAATTGGATTCACCTCAAAAATCCTAGAAAAGCCTACTGGCCTTTTACCAAAATGGATGGCATTTCCATATGGTAGCTCACCTTGATGTGAGGCAACGTCCTAGTGGTAGATCTACTCACTAGCTATCCAAAACAATTTAGTGTGGACATTTTAGTTACAGAATCAAAAGTTTATGTTCAAAACAATGTCACAGACACTCTGTGGCAAAACAGACAATGTGAGAAGACTATAAGCCAAAACTTAGATCTACAATTTTTAGGTGGTTTAGAAAACATAACAATAGTGCCTTGATTTTTGGTAGATTTTAGTTTACAGTTTTGGTATTTTTCCCAAGCCTAAAGTAAACAAGAAAGTTCATGTAAAAAATTTAAAAGAAAAACAACAGGCAGCGCGGGCTGGGGTTTTCTAGCGGGCGCGGCCCAGCTAGCCTGCGGTGCGGCCCAACTACGCAGCACACACTTGGCCAGCGCGGGAACGTGGCCGTTCAAGCGTGGCCGTGGATTGGAGATCCAACGGCGCACGCGTTGTATTCCTCCCATCTCCTCCTCTCTCTCTCTCTCCCGCGACTACCGGTGACAAGGAAAAGCACGGTGGCTCACCGTGGGGGCTCGGGGTTGGCTGGCGTGGGCTCGGTGATGTTCCAGAGGCCAAGGGGCGTCAAGGGGCGTCCTTGGCGGCGACTGGCGTGGCTCCAGGCGGCGGAACGCGACCGGTGCCTGTGGCGGCGTCCACGGACAGCGGCGGCGACTCCTGCGGGCAAAGGCCAAGGGAAGGTTTCAGCGCGGGTCAGTGGAGTAAGGGGAAGCCATCCAGGGTAGTGAGGAGGTGGGGAAGGCACGGGAGAGGAGGGTGCTACCACGAGCTCCCTGCGGTGATCGTCGGGGGTTCACGGCTCGAGCACGCTCCCAGGGGCTATTGCTCGGCTAGATCTCAACGTGGGGGAGTTGTGAGAGTGTGAGGGAGTAGTGTGGCGCAAGGAGCGGGGCTGGTGTGGCTTGTACCCATGGAGAAAAGGGCAGGGGCAAAAATATGGCTCGGGTTCATGTCATGCAAAGGCATGAGGGCGCTCTAGGGTGGTTTTGGTCTTTCTCCTTCATGCTCTGGTTGCCAAAGGCAAGGACCACGAAAGGGCAAGTCAAGAGATGGCCTTTGGTAGCAATGGGAGGCAAGTCAAAAGGTCAAATGGTCAAAGCATGGGCTCACATACCTTGCCACATCATCACTCTCTCTCTCTCTCTCATGTTTTCTTCATCCTCAAGGCTTCTAGAAACAAGACTACACATCTGGCTCGAGTCAAATGCTTAGTCAACACACTAGACAAGGTTACACTTCACAACTAGCAAAGAAAATCAAAGAAAACAACTGTCCAAAAGTGTATACCACACTGTTCACAAAAATTCAGAAAATACAGTCTAGTACTTAGTGAAAATTTCTAAGTGTTGAAAACAGATGAAATGATCAAAAAGTTGGGTTTGTTTTCAAGGGTCAAATGGTTTCCAAAATTCGTTTTCAAAGTGCGAACTTTTTAACCATGTTATAAACTTTCAAAAACATCTTTTGGAAACAAATTTTAAATAGTTTAAGGTCATGAAAACAATGTGGAAAAAGGTATACTTTCTGTTTTTCTCTGTTTTCCAAAAGTGCCTTTTTCTGCCTTATTTTTATACCACAAAAACAGCAAGCAAAAGATAATTTTTATTAATCCAAAAATAAAACCAAGCTTATGGATTTGTAGTACATATACCAAGGATCAAGTAAAAGTCAAGAAAACATAAAATAACATTTTATAGCCTAGTGAAAGCAAAGGTAGAAAACAGGTACTTGGCTATATTTTTAGGAAATAATTTCTATAGAAAACTTAAAAGAAAACTTCCATAAATCATTTTGAAATTTAGTTTTATTTGATCCAAACAATTTAAAAGTTTATCTAAGATACAAACAAGAATAATCCAAGTCTTGGAATAAAAACCACTCACACAACATCAGGGAAAATATCAGGAAAAATAATAGAATTGTTTTCAGGAAAAATTTGGTATTGGTTTTATCAAGAAACAAAACTTTTGTTGAAAATATGATTAAGATCATAAAAACATGTTAGTTCAAACAATCATGTTGTTAGAAAAACAATAATTGGCCCTAATTTTTGTCTTCTTGAGCACAGTACAAGATTCCAAAAATTGGGGTGTGACACTAAGTAATTGCATTGAGTGCTTTCCATCTGTGACTATGGGTTGGTCTTTTATCATAAGATCGCACAAAGGTCTTGGTCTAATATATTTATATATTGGTTTCTTCAAGTCTTCTTTGCTTCCTTGAGTTGCTTTTGATGGCTAAGACTTTTATGCATCTCCTTCAATGGCCTTGCTTATAGTCCTCTTTATTGAGTCTATGATTTAAGGACTTAGTCATATAGAAAGAGAAATAGATAGGATTTGTTAGAGTTCCCTAGAAGGACATGTAACTTCTTCCTCCTCTTCTTCTTCATCATCATCTTCTGGGAGAATATTGAGTGGTCTTCTTGTTGAAGTTCTTCTTCTTGTTGAAGTCTTGGCCAAAAGCTCTCATCTCACTTGAGTAACTAATTCTAAGTCTTAGACTAAAAAAATAACTTGATACCAATTCTCCTTGAATAGGTTGTAGCTCCAGGTCTTCACATGCTTGTCTTCTTGAAGACTATCTTCATGCTTCTATTGTAGTTTCCTCCTTGTTGTGAAGCCTCCCTTCAACTTGATAAACCTTCTTTTTTTTACTTCACTAGTTGGTCTAGGTATGGGATGGGCACAAACTAAGGGTTGATCTTGATCACATGTGAACATACCACTAAGTAAAAATGAAATGATAGAAAGAGAAAGGGGTTGGTCTTCTACTTGATCTCTTCATGAATTTGCACTTCTTTGAGTTGCTTCTAGTTGTTTTGGAGTCCAAGTATTTTCTTCAAAATTTATTCAATTCTATCCCTTGTAGTTCTTCATGCAAACATCTTCCTTGTACTTGAATCTTGGTTTCCACTATGCCATCTTGAAGAATTTTTGAACAGAATAGAGAAGTTGAGAGGGAGATAAAAAATATATATGTATTAGAGTGTTGGGTTTACTAGTTATCCAATATTTGATTGACACACACTAAGGAGTTGGTCTTGGTCCCAAAATAGCCACAACAACAAAGGTAAAATGATAAAACAAAATCTAAAGCATGATCAAATGGGTTATCACTATGTTGGATTTTTGGCCAAAATTACATGGCCATGGTCCAAGGGTGTCCAAATTGTTTAGTTTATGATGTATCTGGTCCAAGTTTACACTTTGGAGCAATTTTGCAAAAGGAACCATATTAAAATTATTTATAGAATTAAATCTATGTCAAAAATACTCAAATGGACAACTTAATTCTAAATTCAACTTTAATTTGTTCAAAAATTATTTTGGGGTAGGGTAGTACACATCCTAAGGTTTCCAAATATATTTTATTTGCAATTTTTGGATTTGTATAATTTGAATTATGCAAAAATTCATCAAACCAGCATAATTCAATTTTAGAAATTTTTAAATGGTCAAATTTACATTTGGCCAGTGCCAAAAGTTTACACATGTTCTGAGGATTTCAGTAAGTCCAAGTTTGCTAAATTTGGCTTTATGGTTAAAAAGATATGAAGGTTCCAAGTTACAGGGGCTTTTCTACAATTCTGCCATTTAATTCTATCCGGAGGAAAATCCAGGAAAGGCTAAAACACATGAACTCACGTGATTGGTCAGGTATGCTGACGGTGCTGCTGACTGGCGTTGACTGTGCGCTCACTTGGCGTGCCACAAGGCACGATCCTACAGGTGGATACCCTTTTCATAAGTGATCTAATTGTGGACACTGCTTCAAATCCGACGGCTGGAAAGAAAAAAAACATAAAGAGGGCTCACCACCTGCTAGGTCGCCGGAAATGGATGGACCGGCGGGCTGCGGCTTGATCTCAGACGGCAGCGATGATTCCGACGTGCTCCGGGCTCGGGGAGGTGACGAAGAGGCGCGAGAGGTCACTTAATGGACGATGGAGGGGTGGCGCTCTTCCTCGCTTTCAATGACGGCGACGCATGGCAAACGAACATGGTGCATCTCCAGCAATCTCCGGGAGGGCACGACGCTGATGTTCTGTTGCGGAAACAAAGTCAGCAAGTTGTCAGGGAGCATCGTGGGCTCAAGTGGAGGAGGATGGGAGGGGTCTCGGGCCTGATAATATGCTCACCTTGCCGAAAATGGTGGTGGATGGTGGCAGAAGCTGTGGACTTCGGCGAGCCATTCCGATGGCCTGGGTTCACAAAATGGAGGCCTATCAGAGGGAAAATAGGGAGGATAGCACGGGCTAAAGAGGAAGGGGCACGAGGTAATTAATCGGGGCTTTAATCCCACACAATAAAGGAGATTCAATCGGACGTTTCTTCAGGCGTTTCCTCTCCGAGATGAATGCGGGAGGAAGGAGAAGGGGACGTCAGTGGCCCCACCTGTCGGTGAGAAGAGAGAGAGAGAGGAAGGGGAGCGGGCTGCTCCTGGGCTGCAGTTGGGCTCCGTGTGTGGCCCGCGTGCGTAAGGAGATGTGCAGGGGAGTTTGGGCTGGGCCAGGCTTGGCTGCTGCTCTACCTTTTTTGTTTGTTTTTTTTGTTTTCTTCCATTTACCACATCTTTCTAAAAAGAACTCCAAATGGCCTCAAACATAATTCTATAGTTTCGTAAAATCTTTATATTTCAAACTAAAACATTTAAGTGTTGTTTTTGCAGATTTAAAATAATTGTATTTTCAAAATATGGTTAAATTACTAATAGTTAGTTAACATCATTTTCAAAATAGTGATTAATTAAATGAATATATGGTCAACAAAAATTCATAGACATACAATATTTGTAATATTGTTTCTCATTTGCTTATTTTCATACAAAGGGAATTTTTTTCAAACCCTTTTATTACTTAATACTTGATATAGTAATTGAAAGATGATATGGTTAAATTTGGCTTTGAGAATATTTTATTAACCAAATAATTGAAGGATGAATTATTATTGATGGATAGAAGTTGAAAACATCCATATGGAAAATATAAGAATTAGAGAAAACATTTGATTAAATAATGTTTGCTATAGTGAATTAAATACTTTGAAACTTATTTTGAATAAGTTTAAGATTTATGGATTTAGAGGCATGTCTGGATTATTATTTCCAATAAATTTGGAATAACATATACTATTTCCTTTGTGTTTGAGTTTTATTGGTTTTTGGTGGCTTGCATTAACATGAAAAACAAAAGTTTCAATTTTTAGTGATTTTTGCACTATACAAAAATCAGGGATGTTATAGACTATCACCCTTAAAGAAATCTCGTCCCGAGATTTGGGAAGGCTAGAAACAAAGATAGCTTCGGGTTACTTGGGTTCCAAAGGAACTAGGTGGCTACCACCCTTAAAAGAAACTTGTGGATACTCTAAAACTCTTGTCTAAGTGGTTGCTGATTTTACTATATCTTCAGCTGGAGTCATACTTCATCATCCATAGTATTCTTGCATGGAAAACATCAACTCCTTGTTGGTACTGGGGTCTTGAATCCAAGTATACAACCTTTAGGATTCCATGGGTTAATATTCTCTTCCAATAGGATGTGTCCACTCACATAGCTTTGAGTGTGGTTTTACCTAAGATGGTTTGAGTAGAAATTTCCCTTATGGTAGGGTTAGAATCAACAGAAATATGTTGAACTACGTTTGACACTGAGGTGTCACTCTTTGGGTCGATCAAAAGACCAAGTTGGGAGGGTTTCACAACATCATCTCATTTTATTAAAATGGGAACACATTTCTCAAGCATTAATTATATTTTATTACGTTGGAAGCATCTTAAGGAACATTTATTTCTATTATAAAATCTCACATAAGACTCATTCTTGGATAGATATTTCTTCATGCCTTATTATACCTTCCTGCAGAAAGTCATGTTTCTTTCCTTCTCCTTTTGAGGGCAACTATTTCCATAGTGTCCTTTATCTCTGCATTTGAAGCATATCACTTGGTTGATGTCTCTATAGATAGGATTGGGGTTCTTCTAAAGTTTTTTCTTCTTCTTTGATGGTGTTAAATTGGCCATCATATCTTCAGAATGTTGTCCAGTGTACTCCACTATATTGGCTGAAGGTCTGGGTTGTTTTTTGGGACAATTCCTAGATAAGTGTCCATCTTCTTCACAAGAATAAAAATTGTTGGTGGTTGGTTTGGATGAATATGGATGTGGTGTAGTCTTGGCTCCAGTATCCATCTTGACATGGTCCATCTAAATAGTATCCAATTTGTGTTTCCCCTTCACTTCTAGTTTTCCTAAGTTCTCTTGAATTGCACTAAGAATTCCCACCTTGGCTTGTTGTCCAACTTGTTATACCAAGAGGTGAAGTGGATATTGTGCTGGAACATGTGTTGTTCCTTCACAAAAAATTCAAGTAACTTGTGTGATGTATCCTTCAGTTGAGTTGCCTGCATCACCATGGGGCCACTCATCAGGACACTCTTTGTAATTGTGTCCTATCTCTCCACATGATTTGGAGGCTTTGAGTGTTGACAACATTTCTTCTTCTGTCTCTTGGTTATCTCTAGCTATCAAAGGCTGATTGTTTTCACTATTGGCCAAGTTTTGGGACATCATCTTCACTATCTCTGATTGAGTATTCAACACTTCTTGCATTCCTGGCGTTAACTCCATATTGGGGTTTCTGGCTTGACTCTGGGTCATCAGTTGTATCATCTGAGTTTGAGCTTCTAGTAGCATCAGCATTGCTATTGCCTTGTCAGGGTTGTTGACATTCTGGTTAGGCATCTGTTTGGGTTTTAGGGGGAGATGAGTAGATATTAGTAAGATATCTAAAAGAGGTTCCTATTCCAACACAATAGATGAAGGAAACTCATCTTACAAACATCTAACAAACATTCATCACACCAAACAACAAGGTTTTATAAAACAAACTAATATTGTCATACCACACTCATTGGTATGATTAATACACTAACACGTTAACATTGTTCTAACAAAGTAACTAGATTGGTGGTCTCATCTATATCTTCTTGAGTTTTTCTTCAGATTCTTCCCTCAATGTCTTGAGGTGTTCTTCATTGTTGTGAAGTCTATGTTTTTCTTCAAGTTCTTCAATAATATTGAGTGTAGGTCTTCATGTGGTCAAAATACTTCTTGCACTTCTTGGTATGGTCATCAACAATCTTGCCTTGAGGGTATTCAAGAGGTAGGTCATCTAGAACAAGATAATAAAATTTTGAAGGTGAATAACAGATGAGAGGATATGAGAGAGATTAAGATGAGATGTTTTGTTTCTAAAAAGTTTGAACATAGTAAATTTTTCAATCCTAGGGTCTTTTCCAAACTTAGGGTCTCGAATTCTACAAGCAACACAATGCTCTGATACCATTCTGTAGCATTCCCACATTTAAGTAATGTAAGAACATTTGTGTTAGTGTGCTAGTCCTTGGATCCAATGCTAGCACCACGGTACAAAATGAAATATCATGCAAATGCATCAAGTTCTATTACATCACATGATCCATCACTAACAAAAAATAGTAATACAACTTGCATAGTCTTAGAAGACTATCAGAAAACAAAGAAATACAACGGAAAATATAGTACAACATTGATCCTCATCTTCTTCATGTGCCATAGGCAAAACATGTTGGAGATAGACTCGAGATCCTAACGAAATCCTCACTCGTCTTTAGATTCATCTGCAGGATGGAATATTCAGCCACAAGGGGGTCAATACAATTTAATGTATTGGAAAGTTACACTATGGTGGATATAAATGGAAAGAATAATACTACATGCTTATTTGGCTGAGTGGAGTTTTGGCTAAGTTTGGATAAAGCTAGTTTTTCCTATCTCTTTTGTAAAACAAACTTTTCTTCCCAAAGGGTGGAAACATTGGATTAAGATCCAAGAACCACAACTACTGTTCACTTGGTCAAAATTTTACTTATTGAAAATGGTGTTGAGATTCTTCTTTCATTCCTTTTCCAGCTGCTCATAGTTGTCCATAACCGGGGATACGACTAAGATCTTAGTTTGTTGAATCTACAGAGGTTGTGCACTTTCACCCTTTGTCTTCAATTATCCCAAACATCTTATACACCCGGAGTGCATAATGGAAAGGAGACAATTGAGACGACATCTTTCAGAAGAAAGAGTTCAACCCACCGACAAAACCTGTTCGACCTATAATTATGCTACATCTTCTTGTCAAGCCTAGGCCGAGCCCTCACAACTTAGTTGATCAAGACAGAGCCCATATGTCAAAAGGTTGCACAATAAGATAATAGATATAGAGGGACATAGTAATCTCTTTGTTCCTGGGTGGCCATCCGCAAGTGACAACATCAAGTAGAATAACCCTTAGAAAAGGGCCCTGAGGCAACACTCAACATAACCCAGTCTTACAACTTCCACTTAAGTGGTTCATTCATTAGTTATACTTAGAATTTTTCCTCAACATCTAGTAATTTGTTTTTTAATATTTCATAGCATCTACTAAGTTCTAAGGCTACCAAAATAACAAGGTAAAAGGAATGGCTATACACTACTAGGATAATAGCATAAAATAATATAACTTAGTAAAAAATTCCTATCATGCATACTACTCGAAAATTAACTAATGCATATAGAAAATATTGGGTAGTTGATGGTGTGTTACTTGCCTTGTTGAAGTTGGTGAAGAAATTACACTCTCTTCACAAAAGATCGTTGCTCTCTTTACAATCTAAAAATCAAACAAATAACAATAAACAAACAATTTACAAAGAAAAGAACAAAGTATAACAATCAACAAACTTAACACAACAATTTTCTTTTACCAAAGGGATTATTGTGTTTGTGTTTACCGTATAGAAAATGGATAAGGATTGGTCAAGGATTATGTTTTGAAGAGTTCAAACTTATTTATCAAAAATTTCACGGGGGATTATCCCATTTACTTTAATATGAAAAAGAAAAACTTGTGATTTCAATACACAAAGAGAAACTAAGTAATTGCATTTAGTGTTTTCCATTTGTGACTAAGGGTTGGTCTTTTATCAAAATATCACACAAAGGTCTTGGTCTAATCTATTTATGTCTTGGTTTCTTCAAGTCTTCTTTTCTACATTGAGTTGCTTCTCATGGCTAAGTATTTTATACATCTCCTTCAATATCCTTGCTTATAGTCATCCTTATTGAGTCTATGATTTAAGGACTTAGTCATATAGAAATAGAAATATATATGATTTGTTAGACTGCCCTAGAAGGACATGTAAATTCTTCCTCTTCTTCTTCATCATCTTCTAGGAGAATATTGAGTGGTCTTCTTGTTAAAGTTGTGCTTCTTGTTGAAGTCTTGGCCAAAAGCTCTCATCTCACTTGAGTAACTAATTCTAAGTGTTAGACTAAAAAAAATAACTTGAGACAAATTCTCCTTGAATAGGTTGAAGCTCCAAGTCTTCACATGCTTGTCTTCTTGAAGATCATCTTCATGCTTCTATTGTAGTTTCCTCCTTGTTGTGAAGTCTCCCTTGAACTCGATAAATCTTCATGGTTTTCACTTCACTAGTTGATCTAGGTATGGGATGGGAACAAACTTAGGGTTGATCTTGATCACATGTGAATATACCACTAAGTCAAAAAGAAATGATAGAAAGAGAAAGGGGTTGGTCTTCTACTTGATCTCTTCATGAATTTTACTTCTTTGAGTTCCTTCTAGTTGTTTTGCAGTCCAAGTCTTTTCTTCAAAATTTCTTCAATGGTATCCCTTGTAGTTCTTTATGCAAAGATCTTCCTTGTACTTGAGTCTTGGTATCCACTATGCCATCTTTAAGAATTTTGGAACAGAAGAGAAAAGTTGAGAGGGAGATTAAAAATATATATATATATTAGAGTGTTGGGTTTACTAGTTATCCAATATATGATTGATACACACTAAGGAGTTGGTCTTGGTCCCAAAATAGCCACAACAATAAAGGTAAAATGATAAAACAAAATCTAAAGTATGATCAAATGGGTTGTCACTATGTTGGGTTTTTGGCCAAAATTACATAGCCATGGTCCAAGCGTTTCCAAATTTTTTAATTCATGATGTCTCTGGTCCAAGTTTATACTTTGGAGAAATTTTGCAAAAGGAACCATATTAAAATTATTTATAGAATTAAATCTATGTCAAAATGGACAACTTAAATCTAAATTCAACTTTAATTGTTAAAAAAATATTTTGGGGGTAGATTATATGAAAGAACACATCCTAAGGTTTCCAAATATATTTTATTTGCAAATTTTGGATTTGTAGAATTTGAATTATGCCATAATTCATCAAACTAGCATATTTGAATTTGAGAAAATTTTAAATGGTGAAATTTACATTTGGCCAGTGCCAAAAGTTTGTACATGTTTTGAGGATTTCAAAAAGTCCATGTTTGCTAAATTTGGCTCTATGGTTAAAAAGATATGAAGGCTGCAAGTTACAGGGGCTTTTTTGTGATTCTGCCATTTAATTCTATCCGGAGAAAAATCCAGAAAAGGCTAAAATACGTGTCCTCGCGTGAGTGGTTAGGCTTGCTGATAGGGCTGCTGACTAGCGCCGACTGTGCGCTCACTTCGCGTGCCACAAGGCACGATCCTACAAGTGGATACCCTTTTCGTAAGTGATCTAACTGTGGACACTCGTTATAGTTCCAACGGTTGGAAAGAAAAAAATAATAGCGAGAGAGCTCACCACCTGCTAGGTCGCTGGAAATGGAGGGCTCGGCGGGCTGCGTCTTGATCTCAGACGGTGGCAATGATTCCGACGTGCTCCGGGCTCGGGGAGGTGACGAAGAGGCGCGAGAGGTCACTTAAAGTACGATGGAGGGGTCGGCGCTCTTCCTCGCTGCCAATAACGGCGACGCATGGCAAACGGACATAGTGCATCTTCGGCAATCTCCGGGAGGGCACGACGCTGATGTTCTGTTGCGGAAACAAAGTCAGCAATTTGTCAGGGAGCATCGTGGGGTCAAGTGGAGGAGGATGGTAGGGGTCTCAGGCCCGAGAATATGCTCATCTTGCCGGAAATGGTGGTCGATGGTGGCAGAAGCTGTGGACTTCGGTGAGCCATTCCGATGGCATGGATTCATGAAATGGAGGTCTATCGGAGGGAAAAGAGGGAGGATAGCACGGGCTAAAGAGGAAGGGGCACGAGGTAATTAATCGGGGCTTTAATCCCACACAATAAAGGAGATTCAATCGGACGTTTCTTCAGGCATTTCCTCTCCGAGATGAATGCGGGAGGAAGGTGAAGGGGGCGTGGCAATGGCCCCACCTGTCGGTGAGAAGAGAGAGAGAGAGGAAGGGGAGCGGGCTGCTACTGGGCTGCAGTTAGGCTCCGTGTGTGGCGCGTGTGCGGAAGGAGATTTGCAGGGGAGTTTGGGCTGGGCCAGGCTTGGCTGCTGCTCTACATTTTTTTGTTTGTTTTTTTCTGTTATCTTCCATTAACCACACAATTTTAAAAATAACTCCAAATGGCCTCAAACAAAATTCTATAGTTTTGTAAAATCTTTATATTTCAAATTAAAACATTTAGGTGTTGTCTTAGCACATTTGAAATAATAGTATTTTCAAAATATGGTTAAATTACTAATAGTTACTTAACATCATATTCAAAATAGTGATTAATTAAATGAATATATGGTCAACTAAAATTCAGTACATACAATATTTGAAATATTGTTTCTCATTTGCTCATTTTCATACAAAAGGGATTTTTTCAAACCCTTTTATTACTTAATACTTGATATAGTAATAAGATGATATGGTTAAATGTGGCTTTGAGAATATTTTATTAATCAAATAATTGAAGGATGAATTATTATTGATGGATATAAGTTGAAAACATCAATTTGGAAAATATAAGAATTAGGGAAAACATTTGATTAAATAATGTTTGCTATAGTGAATTAAATACTTTGAAACTTATTTTGAATAAGGTTTATGCTTTATGGAGTTAGAGACATGTTTGGATTATTATTTCTAATACTTTGCAATAACATATAATATTTCCTTTGTGTTTGAGTTTTATTGGTTTTTGGTGGCTTGTATTAACATGAAAAACAAAAATTTCAATTTTTAGTTATTTTTGCACTATACAAAAATCATAGATGTTACAGGTTCTACCAGTAGGCTTATGAGACCCTCGTGCATGAACCTTACTACGATGTCTCGACACTCTTTTTCTCATTGCCGCACATCGTTTTGACAAGGTCCCCTCCTTTATGGTTCACTAGGACGACGACGCGATCCACAACCAAGGAACACCGCTGCCAGACGCGCCTCCGACGGTGAATTGCTGGAGCAGGAGATCGTCCCCGAGCCCTTTGCTTCGCCATCGACCTCCCCTTTCGCTGTAGAGCCTCGAGGTGAGTTTCTTTTCGCCTCTAGGCACGTCAGTAGACCGCGCGATGCGTGTCCTGAATGCCACCACCATGCGCCATGTTTGTCAACATGTTTTTTCGGCAAAAACGCCTTTCGGCCACGCGGGGGAGTTCTCCACCATCCAATTTAATCCTAAGGCTAGGATTAGATCACTTAATCGTACCGTTACATTTGGTGCTGGCCACTGATGCGTGTGAACACATGTTCGTTGGGAGACCCCAAGAGGATGGTATGAAGAGTGTAGCAGCAAGTTCCCTCAGAAAGAAACCAAGGTTGAATCGACCAATAAGAGGAAGGAGTAACTTCAGAAGGTTGAAGGATCTGAGATGGCAGGGTGCACTACCGGTTCAGCAGCAACGTGGAACCTACACAACACAATCAAATCACTTTGCCCCAACGAAGCAGTGAGGTTGTCAATCTCATGGATTTTGATGAACACAAAGAGGTTAAACGTACGGTGTGGAAAACATTAGGAACACTATGAAAGCAGTATGAAAGCAGTAGGTGTTTTATCAGCATGAGGAAAAATGGTCCGGGGTCCACAGTTCACTAGTGGTCACTATTAGGAAAATGGCTATAGATGGACTAGCATCAGTGGCGCACCATGTATTCATGCGCCACTGATGCTATGAACATCAGTGGCGCGCCGTGCACAGGTGCGCCACTTATACCTGGCACCCATGTATGTCCATTAGTATCAGTGGCGCACCAGTGCATAGTGCGCCACTGATTCTCCATAGCATCAGTGGCGCACCATGCACGGTGCGCCACTAATACCTGACACCCATGTATGTCCATTAGTATCAGTGGCGCATGGTGTATGGTGCGCCACTGATGCTATAAAGAATCAGTGGCGCATCGTGCATGATGCGCCACTGATACTAATGGACATACATGGGTGCCAGGTATCAGTGGCGCATGGTGTATGGTGCGCCACTGATGCTCTGGTCAAACTATGGTCAAATTAGTCAAATGGTGGTCAATGTATGGTCAAACTATTGAAATTTTGGTCAAACTATGATCAACGGATGGTCAAACTATGCTCAACATGTGGTCAAACTCTGGTCAAACTATTCAAATGATGGTCAAACTATTCAAACTATGGTCAAACGCTGGTCAAAGTGTGGTCAATGTATATTCAAACTATGGTCAAACTATTCAAACTATGGTCAAACTCTGGTCAACGTGTGGTCAAACTCTAGTCAATGTGTGGTCAAAATATTCAAACTTGGGTCAAACTTTTCAAATTATTGTTATCAAACTTAAACTGTAAATGTGTGACATCATGCTCAAGGGCTTAATAGGATGGATATGAAACATATATCAATAAGTTATAACTTATTTCCCGGGACTGTAGTCGAATGGAACTAAGATGTTAAGCGTGCCAGGGATGGAGTAATTTGAGGATGGGTGACCTAGTGGTAAGTTGACCAAAACTGGTGAGTGAAGAAAAATAACATTTTAAAAAATTAAAATTTGGGGGAATCAGTGGCGCACCAAACGGGTGCGCCACTGATAAGGAATCAGTGGCGCATCAAACTGGTGCGCCACTGATACTGTGGGGAATCACTGGCGCACCACACTAGTGCGCTACTGATGAGGAATCAATGGCGCACCACACTGGTGCTCCACTGATGCTCTGGAGTATCAGTGGCGCAATAGTAGTGGCGCACCATGGTGCGCCACTGATTGTCCAAAGTGGTGCGCCACCGATGCCCTTTTTCCTAGTAGTGGGTGTCTCTCCGTGAAAGATAAATAACATGTGTGGTGAACAAAATACAACTGGGCAATTGACAAAAATGAAGGCTGCACCGTAGTGCATATGCAAGACATAAAGATTACTATGTGATTCATGCGGGCATTACAACAAAATACATAGACCGTCATCCATCTGCATCTATGTCTAATAATCCACCCTCCGAATATCATCCGAACATACATTGGGTATTAAGTTGCAAGCAACAGATTATTGCCGTAAGCAAAGTGTGTAATGTAAACAATGTAAACTAAGTAAACACCGTTGTTTTTTTCCTAATGGAAACAACACATCCTCCATCCGCCATGTTTCTGTCACTCGAGCATAGATGCAAAGGAGGCATGAACCCACTATCGAGCATAAATACTCCCTCTTGGAGTTACTAGCATCTGAAGGGAATATGCCCGAGAGGCAATAATAAAATGGTTATTATCTTATTCCTTGTTTATGATGAATGTTTATTTCTCATGCTAGAATTGTATTAACCGGAAACGTTGATACATGTGTGCTTAATAAACAAACAATGGTTCCTAGTAAAGCCTCTATTTTAACTAGCTCGTTGATTAATAGATGATCAAGGTTTCCTGATCATGAACATTGGATGTTATTAATAACGGGGTCATGTCATTAGAAGAATGACGTGATGAACATATACCCAAAGATAATATAGCAATGCGATCAAGTCATTTAGTTTACATTGTTATATCAAACATACGAAGTAACTTATTCCTTAGACCATGAGATCATGTCAATCACTGATACCGGAAGAGTGCTTTGATGGCATCAAACGTCACACCGTAACAGGGTGACTATAAAGGTGTCGTTAAGTATTCGTAAAGTATTAGTTGAGGATCATGGATCAAGAGTGGGATTTGTCCATCCAAATGACGGAGAGATATACTCTGGGCCCTCTCGGTGATATCACATCGAAACCGCTTGCAAGCACGTGATATGATCACAAAGGATGTTATATCACGGGAACGAGAAAAGAGTACTTGTCGGTAACGAGATTGAACAAGGTATGGTTGATACCAATGATCGAATCTCGGACAAGTAAAATATCGCGAGACAAAGGGAATAGTTCACGGCGTTGTTGGTTCACACGATCACGAGAGTCATCGTTGAATATATAGGAGTCATCACGGATCTCCAGATCCCGCTGTTGATTATTGATCGGAGAGGAGTCTCGATCATGTCTATCTTATTCGCGAACCGTAGGGTGACACACTTAAGGTTCGATGACGCATTTGAGAGGATACGGAATATCGGAGAAAAGTTTGGACAGCACCGAAATTGTTTCGGGGAATATTGAAATAGTCACCGAAATTGTTTCGAGTAATTTTGAAATAGTTCAAGGGGATTCTTATCAAATGGTTGTTAATAGATTTAACAACTAACTCAAGGGGTTATATGTTAATGTTTGTTAATGGAATTAACAAATATTAAAATAAAGAAATAAAATTGTTTTATTTATTTATTAAAGAAAACCCTTGGGATTTTGAGTGGGAATTCATGGAAGAATGAGTGGGTTGAGTGGAGACTCCACTCACATGATGAGGGAGAGGTGGAGGCAGCCAAAAATTCGTGGCTGCCATCCCCTCCTATAAAAGGAGGGGTGAGAGCTCCCTCTCCCACTACACACACTTGTGTCATCTCTTCCTCCCTCCTGCCGCTGCTCCACCACTTGTTCGTGCGCTTGGCGAAGCCCTGAGCAATGTTTTTCTCCACCACACCACGCCGTCGTGCTGCTGGAGTTCCGAGGGATCCTCTACTTCCGCGCCCCACTGGAACGAGGGAAAGGAGGTCGTCATCAACCGTACGTGTGACCGATCACGGATGCACCGCCGGATTGCGGTGCCATCTTCTCGCTATCGGGATCGGTGTGAGTACGACTACGCCAACAACGAGATTTGATCTCGTACCACTTTGAGTCTTCGAGGGTATGTGTTCTCCTTAACCCTCTTGTTGCCCGTTGCACTTCGTCTCCTAGATTAGATCTTGGCCTTTCGGGTATCTCTCGCGTAGGAAAATTTTTGTTTTCTATGCTACGTTCCCCTTCAGTGGTATCAGAGCCGGATCTATGCGTAGATGTTTTGTACGGGTAGAACACATAGGTGTATGTGGGCGTTGATGATCATGTTATTACCTCCTTGACTATTTTATGATCTTAGTGGCATAGTGGGATGAAGCGGCCCGGACTAACCTTACATGTCCACGTACATGAGACTTGTTCCACAACTGACATGCAACTTGTATTGCATAAGTGGCTTGCGGGTGTCTGTTTCTCCTACTATAGTTAAGATCTAATCTATGAAGGGTTGTTAAAAATGTGTTTATCAACGTTGTGGTTGATGTTCGTAGATATGAACGGTTCTATCCTCGAAAGCCCTAAGCCACGTAAAATATGCAAAAATAAATTAGAAGCGTCTAACTAGTTTTTGCTGGGCATGTGAATTGATATGGTCAATATTACAAATTTGATTATGAGATGATCTATTTTGTAAATTATTGATATACCGGAAGGTATCCATATGGTTGTCTTCTTATTGATGGACAATCAAGTTTGGGGTACCGTGGTACTTGGTACCACGCCGGTGGAATGATTGAGATCATACCATAATGCACATGATGGAGATCAAGTGCAAGAAGGACCATATCATATCACGTTATCCTTTCATGTGATGTTTGTGATGTTAATCCTTTTTATGCATCTTGTGTTGCTTAGATAACGATGTTAGCATTATAAGATGATCCCTCTCACTTAATATCAAGATAATAATGTGTTCTTCCTTAAGTATGCACCGTTAAGAAAGTTCGTCGTTTCGAGACACCACGTGATGATCGGGTGTGATAGACTCAACGTTCGCATACAACGGGTGTTTTCAAGCCTAGCATGTACAGACATGGCCTTGAAACACACGCAATACTACGGTTCTACTTGGCGAGCCTAGCATGTACAGACATGGCCTCGGAACACGTAACCGAAAGGTAAAGCATGAGTCATATGGATGATATGATGAACATGTCAATGTTCGCCTTTGAAGCTACATCATCTCACGTGATGATCGGTTTTGGTGTAGTGAATTTGGTTCGTGTAATCACTAAAGACGACTAAGAGGGATGTTGTTTTTGAGTGGGAGTTCATGGCTTAATTTGAATTAACTTGAACTTATTTATCATGAACAACAAATCAAAGTGAATTTGCACAACTTGTAGTAGTCATTGGCATCCTCATAACTATCTTACACTTAGATTGTTAATTGAGATATAACTATTATGATCTGGTAAATACCATTTAAGATTGGTACCGTATTAGTGAAATTTAAAATTGAGTCCTATTGTAAATTTTTGGTATTTCCTACCTAGCTCCATGTGGTTAATGATTGATTAATCTAGAGAGCAAATAATTCCTACTTAGAATCCAGAGTCATGGTTGCTTCCGTATTACTTTATCTTCAAAAGAATGTTTTGTTGATCAAGGTGATTTAGGGACTGAAAAGAGTTGTTTTCAGAAACAATCAAGTGAAATATATATTGATATCTAGAAACTTATTTGTGGCAACATGACTGAGTATAATTTAGCGTGACAATGTTTGCTTATATTATCTGAATATATGCAATGATTGAAGACGCTAGGCGTTTGAATATTCCAAGAAATTGGATGCTAAAAATTATCCTCTAAATTCCTTCCTTCGAGCTATAATAGCTTAATCATAAAATTGTTATGATGGGATGGATTAGAAGTATGGGTAAAGTAGTTTACCTTACTTGGAAAATGCTAAGAGTGGAATCTAGAAGAATGCTATTAATATGGTGATATTAGTAGAACAATCAAACTCAAAGTATGACTCAATGGGTGATAGTATATGACTAACACGCCAAAGAAAATGAGCTAGTAAGACTAGCATTGTTTGATGTTGAATGATTCTTCTATAAAGGAAAGGGAATATTGAAAATAGAATTACAAATAGATATATGGCAGAAAAGAAGATAACTGGAAAAGTCCAGCTCAGGAGTATATACTTGATATACAAGATATAGATGTATTACTAGTTAACAAAGTATTTTTGGTATTTTGATACCACATTGGTTGGTATGAGTTGTCATACAAAGCAACGCAATGAAAGAAATACAAGGGCCTAAAAGGAACTAGTAATAGATGTGGAATCGATTATGACAAGAACATAAATAAAGTGTTATTGTGTTCATTGTCGTATCGAACCAACCAGTCAAGATTTATTTGAAGAACTTAATAATTTGTTATTTTGTTCTAGTCTTTTGTGAGAACAAATGAGATTGTTCAAACTATGATCATATTCCATAATTGATGGATATGTTAATATAAATCATGTTGGTAAAGTAAACATCTATAAGACTAAATGCTAAACGTTGAAGAGTTTCACTTAAATTTTGACACCACCATTTTAGTTCATATCGGAAAGGAAAACATGAAGGAACTCCATATTGATGGACTTCCGGAGTCATTTTATTGACGCTTGTGAGACCTCTTCCAAAAGATGACTAGAATTCCGTTCTTAGGCCAAAGTAGAATGGACGACTAATTTAGTGGAGATTATACATATTGATGTATATAGTCCATTATGTGTAGTCATGTATGGTGGATTAATTTTTCCTTCATAAAATTCCGTCGATGATTTAAGTAGATATGTGAGTATATCTATTTAAAGGGAACAGAGTTTGACATTTTGAATTGGTTCAAAAGGTTGTTAATATGAAGTTAAAATCAATGTAACAAGATAATCAAGTTTTTATGATTGGATCATAAAGGATAAAGTTTGAGTTACAAGTTTAGCAAAACATCTGAGAAGTTGCAAAATTGTTCTACAACTTATACTTCTCGAATACCCCACATTAGATTGGAGTATTCAAAAGACAAAATCAAACCCTGTTTGACATGGTAAGATTAATAAAATTGCCATTATATGTTTGTAGTTTATACATTAAGGACAACCGCTTTTACACTGAAAAGAGCACCATCATGATCCGTTGAAATTGACAACATATAAGATATGGTTTGGGTAATGACCTGAATTGTCATTTTTCTTAAGTTTTGGTATGCATAGCATGTGTAAAATGTTTACAACCAAAATAGGATAAATATATGTTTATAAGGTTATCCCAAATAAAACATTGGGTATTTATCCTATCACCGAACCAAAAGACAAATGTTGTTTGTCAGAAAGGGTTGATTTCTCGAGAAAGTAGTTCTTGCGAAACAAGTGAGTGGGAGCACGGTACAAACTCAACAAGATTACAGAATCTCCGTTATCATGTCAAGAGTAGCGCAGCACTGGAAGTTGTTCCGGGGTTTACTATTTTGACTAAGTAGAAGACACTACAAATGTTGTAGATACTTCAAATGAGTTTGCGAACTGTAGCAGAAAAGTCCAAAAACTTTGTACTTTGAACAACTTGTGGTTTAAGTATAAAGTGTTGTTTTGACAACAAAGGACCTGGACCTTATAAAGGAAGCAAATGATGGGCACTGACTTCGTAAAATTGACTATGAGTCATTATATCCGCCATAGTATCCTTGTATGAATATCAAGTATGTGACTTGGTAGTCCTTTCAATAGGAATGATGCCTAACGATAGCAAAAGGGTCTATATAGCGACAAAGACATGGATACTTATCGAAAAGTTGTTTTCGACGAAGTTCAAAGAGTTCACTACTACAAGATTTTGATCTTCCGTAGTGATGCTTAGTCTTTGCAGATAGTTCTAGCAAAGTTACATATTATGATATGGATGTTGAATAACAAAACCAATTCTCCTCTCGAGGAAGTTTGTTCAAGGATGTGTACTTGACACAGTCTGAGAGTTTTGTAAAATTCAAAAGGTTGCTAGAAAGGCATGCGCACTTCAATGGTTGAAGTGAGCATAACGAAGTTGAAATCTTTACCTTAATGAAGTTATCAAAAGAGTTTGATTCCATCATGAATGATAAAGATGCTTGTAGAGTTACAAGAAATTAAGTGGGAGCGTTATGACATATTTCCAATACTTTATGTAGATGACATATGGTTGATTGGAAAATATGTATTTTAAATTAACACGGTTAAGATTTCATATTGATGAAAGGCTTAGAAGATATTGGGCATCGATATCTATAAAAGATGGATTGAAGCGCCTGATATGATTGAAGCCAAATTACATAGATGAAATATTGAAGTAAGTCAATATACAATTGATAAGAAGGAGTTCTTGTCACATGGAAAATAATTGAGCAAGATTCATGTGTTTTGACACATGATGAGCATCATTGAAATTGAGATTTCTAAGTCATGTTTCCATGCTATGTACACAACCAGATGAGTCCTATGCTATAAAATGTTATAGTAGGATAATTCATATGATGATTAGACAACAGTGGGAGAGATCCTTGTGTCATTTTAGAAATGCTAAGGATATGTTTTCCTATATAGTAATGACAAAATAATAGTTGTAATATGTTACACTAATAGTCTTGTCATTTATTCAAGTAATTTTATCTCAATTAAAATATGTGATGAAGGGTAGCACAATAGGATGGAAGAAAGTTCCATGCTGGATTTGAAAGAGTTTCAAAATTAAAATATTGTGACAGATACTACAACAAAGGCTAAAGTATATCGTTGTGTTGACAACTAATTATAAGCGTATTTTGTGTCAAGGAGTTCTTTATTGAACTTGGTGAATTTCCAAGAATGCTGAAACTATGAAGCTACATTTTCACAATGTTAGTAACATCAGTTTAAGCTGAGGAATTAAGGTATCACCGGAACTTGGTGAGTTTCCAAGAATGCTAACACTATGAAGCTACATTTTCACAATGTTAGTGACATCAGTTTAAGCTGAGGAATTAAGTTTTCACGAATTGACTATATATATACAAAGCCATCTCATTAGAGAATGAGTGATGCGTGTAGACGCAAAGAACATGCAAATACAATAGGACCTGAACAGTTCAGATCTTTTTGATGATGTTTACCGCATGCGAAGCATGGTAATAACACTGGCACGCCATATGTGTTAAAGTGCTTACAGACTAGATTATTGACTCTAGTGCAAGTGGGAGACTGAAGGGAATATGCCCGAGAGGCAATAATAAAATGGTTATTATCTTATTCCTTGTTTATGATGAATGTTTATTTCTCATGCTAGAATTGTATTAACCGGAAACGTTGATACATGTGTGCTTAATGAACAAACAATGGTTCCTAGTAAAGCCTCTATTTTAACTAGCTCGTTGATTAATAGATGATCAAGGTTTCCTGATCATGAACATTGGATGTTATTAATAACGGGGTCATGTCATTAGAAGAATGACGTGATGAACATATACCCAAAGATAATATAGCAATGCGATCAAGTCATTTAGTTTACATTGTTATATCAAACATACGAAGTAACTTATTCCTTAGACCATGAGATCATGTCAATCACTGATACCGGAAGAGTGCTTTGATGGCATCAAACGTCACACCGTAACAGGGTGACTATAAAGGTGTCGTTAAGTATTCGTAAAGTATTAGTTGAGGATCATGGATCAAGAGTGGGATTTGTCCATCCAAATGACGGAGAGATATACTCTGGGCCCTCTCGGTGATATCACATCGAAACCGCTTGCAAGCACGTGATATGATCACAAAGGATGTTATATCACGGGAACGAGAAAAGAGTACTTGTCGGTAACGAGATTGAACAAGGTATGGTTGATACCAATGATCGAATCTCGGACAAGTAAAATATCGCGAGACAAAGGGAATAGTTCACGGCGTTGTTGGTTCACACGATCACGAGAGTCATCGTTGAATATATAGGAGTCATCACGGATCTCCAGATCCCGCTGTTGATTATTGATCGGAGAGGAGTCTCGATCATGTCTATCTTATTCGCGAACCGTAGGGTGACACACTTAAGGTTCGATGACGCATTTGAGAGGATACGGAATATCGGAGAAAAGTTTGGACAGCACCGAAATTGTTTCGGGGAATATTGAAATAGTCACCGAAATTGTTTCGAGTAATTTTGAAATAGTTCAAGGGGATTCTTATCAAATGGTTGTTAATAGATTTAACAACTAACTCAAGGGGTTATATGTTAATGTTTGTTAATGGAATTAACAAATATTAAAATAAAGAAATAAAATTGTTTTATTTATTTATTAAAGAAAACCCTTGGGATTTTGAGTGGGAATTCATGGAAGAATGAGTGGGTTGAGTGGAGACTCCACTCACATGATGAGGGAGAGGTGGAGGCAGCCAAAAATTCGTGGCTGCCATCCCCTCCTATAAAAGGAGGGGTGAGAGCTCCCTCTCCCACTACACACACTTGTGTCATCTCTTCCTCCCTCCTGCCGCTGCTCCACCACTTGTTCGTGCGCTTGGCGAAGCCCTGAGCAATGTTTTTCTCCACCACACCACGCCGTCGTGCTGCTGGAGTTCCGAGGGATCCTCTACTTCCGCGCCCCACTGGAACGAGGGAAAGGAGGTCGTCATCAACCGTACGTGTGACCGATCACGGATGCACCGCCGGATTGCGGTGCCATCTTCTCGCTATCGGGATCGGTGTGAGTACGACTACGCCAACAACGAGATTTGATCTCGTACCACTTTGAGTCTTCGAGGGTATGTGTTCTCCTTAACCCTCTTGTTGCCCGTTGCACTTCGTCTCCTAGATTAGATCTTGGCCTTTCGGGTATCTCTCGCGTAGGAAAATTTTTGTTTTCTATGCTACGTTCCCCTTCAGCATCTACTTGGCCAGGGCATCTACTAATACGGAGAACATGCGAAATCATAAATAACATAAGCATGAAGATAACATGATAGATTGATAATCAGAAGACATAGCATTCAACATTCATCAGATCCCACAAAACACAACATGTAGCATTACATAAAGATGATCTTGAGCATGTTAGGCAGCTCACAAGATCTAAACATGAGGTACAAAGTGGACGGAACAACCATCTAGCTACTGCTATGGTGGTGTAGACCCCTCCGGTGATGAATTCCCCGCCCGGCAGGGTGCCGGGTAGAGCTCCAGAATACTCCCGATTTCGGGATGACGATGACAGCGGCCTCGGGTGTTTTCGGGACGAAGTGGTATATCTCTAGGGTTTACGTCTCTGGGGGTATAAATAGGCAAAAGAGCAAAGGCGGTGGAGGCCGGGGGGGCCCACACCACCCCATGGTGCGGCTAGGGGGGCGCGTCACACTATGATGTGGGCCCCCTGAGGCCCCCCTCCGGGTCTCTTTGGGACTCCATGGAACCTCCAGGAATTCTCAGACTTCCGGGCTTCGAATTTTCCAATTCCGAGAATATTTCCAGAACAACTTTTCTGAAACTAAAAACAACAGAAAACAGGGAACTGGCTCTGTGGCATCTTGTCAATAGGTTAGTCTAGAAAATCGATAAAAATGACATAAAGTGTATTGAAAACATGTGGGAAACAATAAGATAACAACATGGAACATCAGAAATTAAGGGTACGTAAATGACGTATCAACATCCCAAAGCTTAGTTCCTACTCGTCCTCGAGTAGGTAAACGATAAAAACACATAATTTCTTAGGTTACATGCTACCAACATAAACTTGATCATCAATAATGTAAAAGCATAAGTAAGCTGAGATAATAGAACTTAAACACAAGAATTATAAATAGAATCTTAATAATAAAGCATATCAATCACCTTGCATCATGAGAAGTAACACAAATAAAAGATCATGAATAACAATGCAACGGAAGATATACGTTTGTTCCAAGTATAGAGAAAACATGTCAAAGTGATATTTCGCTAGTCCTTAAAAGTGGGGCAAAACATAAATGCCAGGACACCTTCAAAGTTCATGAGGAAGACTAGAACAAATAATTAGAGAACAAGCAATAACACATCATGAATCAATTAATAATTGTTCTGGGACAAATGCACATAAAACTCAGAATGGCAACTATGCTCTCTCAACTGTGCATAAAGTTAGAAGATGGAGACTCAACATAAAAGTAAAAGAAAGGTCCTTCCTAGAGGGAAGCAGGGATCAACTCATGTGTGATTCTGCAGGTCTTGCACTCGTTGAAAGACCCCAAGAGGAAGGTATGATGAGCACAGTAGCAGTTTTCCCTCAGTAAGAAACCAAGATTTGATCGACCAGTAGGAGGAAGGAGTAACTTCAGAAGGTTGAAGCAGCTGAGATGGCAGGGCGCACTACCGGTTAAGAAGCAACATGGAACCTACACAACACAATCAAATCACTTTGCCCGAACGAAGCATTGAGGTTCTCAAACTCACCGGTTTTGCTGAACACAAAGAGGTTAAACGTATGGTGTGGAAAACAGTATTGAAGCAGTAGAAGCAGTAGTTGTTTTATCAGCATGAGGAAAAAGGACCCGGGTCCACAGTTCACTAGTGGTGTCTCTCTGTGAAAGATAAATAACATGCGTGGTGAACAAATTACAGCTTGGCAATTGACAAAAATGAAGGTTGCACCGTAGTGCATATGCAAGACATAAAGATTACTATGTGATTCATGCGGGCATTACAACAAAATACATAGACCGTTATCCAACTGCATCTATGACTAATAATCCACCGTCCGAATATCATCCGAACAAACGTTAGGTATTAAGTTGCAAGCAACAGATAATCGCATTAAACAAAGTGTGTAATGTAAACAATAACATCATCCTTAGACAAAGCATTTTTATTTTCTCCCTAATGGCAATAGCACATCCTCCATCCGTCACGTTTCGGTCACTCGAGCACAGATGAAAAGGAGGCATGAACCCACTATCTAGCATAAATACTCTCTCTTGGAGTTACTAGCATATACTTGGCTAGAGCATCTACTAATAACGGAGAGCATTCAAGATCATAAATAACATAAGCATGAAGATAACTTGATAGATTGATAATCATAAGATTAGCATTCAACATTCATCAGATCCCAGCAAACACAACATGTAGCATTACATAAAGATGATCTTGATCATGATAGGAAGCTCACAAGATCTAAAAATGAGGTACAAATTGGATAGAACAACCATCTAGCTACTGCTATGGACTCGTAGTCCAGAGATGAACCACTCACGCATCACTTTGGAGGAGGGCATGGTGGTGTAGACCCCTTCGGTGATGATTTCCCCCTCCGGTAGGGTGCCAGGGAGAGCTCCAGAACCCTCCCGATCTCGGGATGACGGTGACGGCGGCCTCGGGTGTTTCTCGAGAAAAGGAGGTATATCTCTAGGTTTTATGTCTCAGGGAGATTAAATAGGCGAAAGGGAAAATGCGGTGGAGGCCTGGGTGCCCCAAACCACCCCCCAACGCGGCCAAGGGGAGGGCACGCCGCCCTATGGAGTGTGGGCCTCCTGAGTCCCCCTCCGGGTCTCTTCGGGACTCCGTGGAACCTTCGGGAATTCTAAGACTTCCAGGCTTCAAATTTTCCAATTCCGAGAATATTTCCAGAACAACTTTTCTGAAACTAAAAACAGCAGAAAACAGGGAACTGGCTCTGTGGCATGTTGTCAATAGGTTAGTCCGGAAAATCGATAAAAAAGGCATAAAGTGTATAGCAAACATGTGGGAAACAATAAGATAACAACATGGAACACACTACCAAATTCCATGTGATCAGGGACGTTTTGAGCGCAACATTTTGATAACATTGAGTGTTTCCGTCGCGGTTGGCTGAAAAGTGGAGTTTTCTCTCGACGTTTTGGTTTGGTCCGTCGCAGACCTGTTTTGCGCGACTTTTTGCTAGTTTTACGTCGCGGATTTTCGTCTCCGGCCCAGTAGCCCACTAAGAGCCCAGTTGCTTTCGACGAAACTGGCTTGGTCACGTAGAACATCGCAAATTTTCATCAGACCATACATCCTGCCATGTTTGACTGCTTTGACCGGCAATGTCCACGATCTCTCACGGTTGTTCCTAACATTTTTTTGCACGGGCCCAGCTGTCAGTCTAGTCTGACCTTTTTGTTGGATAATATGCCACTTCCTCCAAATATAAGAATGCAAACAATCTTCCAAATCATCACAAAAATAACATGCCTTTTTTTCTAAAACAAATCACAAGCCACCCCAATCAATTATTAACAGTCGTACTTAGAAGAGAGACAAAGAGGAGATTTATAATAACCAGAATTAACACCCGTTCACACCAGCATCACAAAGGTTCCCCGCCATCATCACAACGGGCTCACATCATAAAATAAATAGTTTCATGTCATCGATAGGGTTCACATCACAACAGGTGCACCTCAGCATCTAAACAGGTGCACATCATAAACTAAATAGTTTCATGTCACCGATACGGTTCACGTCACTTTTTCCTACTGGTCCATCCATTCCAAAGGCACATCCACAGGTTCCACGTCACTTTTCCTATTGATCAATCCATTCCAAAGGCACATCCACAGGTTCCCTGTCAGTTTTCCTATTGATACATGCATTCCGAAGCCACAACCACAGGTTCGCAAACCCTACAAAAAAAGGCATCATACATGTTTAGCACATCATCAACTATAAGGCCAACCATTGGCATAGTCTAATCATCAGCACATGCAACAAACCAGATAAAACAGTAATAGTCATCCTCATTGCCAACCATAGTACATACAAATGACACATAATAATTCTGACAGATTTACCTACTATAGTAAAATGAGGCACAACTGAACTTGTTCTACATGCTATTTGCTGTAGTAGCCAAACTGCTAGACACATTGCTGCATCTTAATCATTGGCACACGTATAAAGCAATATGTTTAGCAATGGAAAACAAGAAAAGTAGCCTCATACTAATAATCACAAAACAAAATTAATGAGATCATCGAAATTTTACCAAGGAAGATGCAGAACCAATGTGGTTGTATACAACACTAGGTAAAAGCTTGATGATCTCACCAAGATCGAGTGCACAGTTTAATTATTGGCACATGTATCAAGCACAGATGTTTAGCAATGGAAAACAAGAAAAGTAGCCTCATCCTAATAAGAACAAAACAAAATCAATGACATTATCGAACACTTACCAAGGAAGATGCAGAAGCAATGTGGTTGTACACAACACTAGGTAAATGCTAATAATCTCATCAAGATCGAGTGTACAGTTTAATCATTGGCACATGTATCAAGCACAGTTATTTAGCAATGGAAAACAAGAAAAGTAGCCTCATACTAATAAGCACAAAACAAAGTTAATGAGATCATCGAACACTTACCAAGGAAGATGCAGAACCAATGTGGTTATACACAACACTAGGTAAATGCTTGATGATCTCATCAAGATCGAGTGCATAGTTTAATCATTAGCACATGTATGAAGCAAAAATGGTTAGCAATGGAAAACAAGAAAATTAGCCTCATACCAAAATGCAGAAAACAAAATCATCGAGATTATCGAACACTAACCAAGGAAGATGCAGGACATATGTGGTTGTACACAACACTAGGTAAATGCTAATAATCTCATCAAGATCGAGTGCACAGTTTAATCATTGAAACATGTATCAAGCACAGACAGATAAAACAATAACAGTGAGCCTCATTGGCAAGCATAGCAGGTTGAAATAATCTAATTAAAGAGCAAAGTTATTTACCTCAGTTGAGGCAAACATCAGAAGAAATAAATCCATCTCTTCCGTTGTAGAAGGTGAATACACACATAGCACCCTCCTTGATTCCAGCTAAATTGACGACCTTTGACCAGTTGGTTGTCATTTCAGCACCGTTTGTGTTGCCCTTGATGAACATAACATCTTGAGCATCGGAATTGTTCGTGACTATGACAGGAAGACGATCCATTGGCGTAAACCCGTTGAGGTAGGCCTGGCTGAACTATTGACTAAGATTAATGTGCATAGGAAGAGTAAAAGAATAAGATGTTTACCATCTTGGCCTTCCCATGGAAGACATTAGACTTTGTTATCCTACATACGTAGTGCGGTATAGATGGTTGTGGTTTAGCAAGTTGGCTTCGAGATGCGCGACTTGGTCTTCAGTCATTTCCACCTCGTTTGCAAAAAAGCAGTGCTCGTCATAGTCTTGAGTCCCTTGGATTTTGGGACCTAGAATGCAAGAAATAAATTAATCCTGGCTAATCTGTAGGTGCATAAGAGAGTAATAAAATATTTTGTTGGACCTGTCACCTCTACGAGTGACCTTTCCTTCACTGACGAGATCCTCCTGAGTTGGACTTTTACCAACTCCATCAACTAGAATGCCACAGGACTCCAGAAAGAGACGATACTCTAGATCTATTTCAACTGGCGCCTCCATCCAGTTACGAATTTCATAAGGCGACATGGTGCAGAAGCTACAATCTCGACTAGAGGGCTACAGCCAAATATGAAAAGAAGAAAAATCCAACAAGTAGCTATGAAGGCGAAAGGAAATACTAATTTATATGCTAGTATTTACCTTGGCTGTCTGAAGAACAGGGGACCTTGCGAGCTCCGAGGCCTTGTTCATGTGGATCTCCACTGGGTGGGGGAAGCGATCTTCGAGATACCTGTGACGGTAGCGTGAGCTAAATCCATGGCTGGTGGTGACCTAAAACACGTAACCGATGGTGGCTACCGGCATCTAACATACATCCGCCGGCATCTAACCTAGATCTGCCGCCATCTAACCTAGATCGAATCGTTTGGTTGAGGATGGGGAAGGGAGGCAACCAACACTTACCAGTCATTGGTTGAGGACATCGGTGAGCACGGGGAAGCTAGGGAGGGCGCCGCCATGATAGCCGCCGCCCAGTGGGCGAAGTGGAGGCACTGGGTTTTTTGGGGGGCAGAGTGATCCCTTTTAGTGGGGAAGTAGCCAAGTGGGCGAGGGAGCGCGACGGCCTGTGGCGCTGACGAGTGGGACCCCGTGTGAGGTTGTTTCGGTGAAGATTTAGCGCGGGCGGCTGTGACACTGACGAGTGGGACCCCGTGTGAGACTGTTTCGGTTTTAGCGCGCGTGCGGCTGTTAGCGGTCGTAATTTAGGCGCAGAGATGTTAGGTTTAGATGTGAATTTTTTAAAATTAAGGGTCTATGTGTTAATTAGGGTACATGTGGCTATAGCTGCCAATTGTGGCATGTTGTCCCATAAACTGAAGGTTTTTCAAATGTAAATCTTTACTAATAAGAAATAGGTTGCATTCTTACCATTAGTTCTTTATTTTCTACTAATTAATTGAAGAATTAAAAACCATTGATCCATCAGTTCAACGAGTTTTTGACAAGGATTGGCTTAACGGGCATGATCAAGTACTAAATGGACGTGACACATCGACTTATTACTAAGTTATACCAAATAAGTATTTAGGCATCTTAAAAACAAGATCGGCTGAAGCAACATAATATAGAAGTACTACATATATAATACTTAAATTCTTACACACACGAGGAATTCTTCCACAATACTAATAAAGTTTGTACATATACTACTTGTCCAAACCAGAACATTAGCTAGTAGCACAACTATTTAAATTAAGTTCATCAGGACACCATTGCAGCATTCGGCACAAGCGACAGCATTACTGGCTCCTCCAAGGATTCCTGTCCTGGTGATTGGGGTTCAGATGAGGATGCGCGAGCCCTAAGCGGATATTGCGAGCGAGCAACTTCTTTAGGAACACACCGTAGGCAGCGTGCTTGGCCCTAACAGTGGGCCCGTGGTTTTTCGAGACATGTCCAATGCCGTAGGCATGGTTGATCATGCTGACGATGCTCGTTTCAATGTTCCTGCAGCAGAAGGAGCAGAACAGCATGTCGACGCGACGATGGTACCTAACCGGCCCATTTTGCAGCTTCCTAAGAACATGTCTGCTCTTAGCATCGCATCACTCCTTGTCAGATGATACAACTTCATCAGATTGCTTCAAATTAGCAATGAAACAAAAGTTAGCACCATACTCTAATTATAGGTCATTTTTAAAATGCATGTACTAACACTACTTTAAATCAAATAACCATGCCATTGATAAACTAATGACATCAATCTTTGATGAAATAGCATAAATAAATTTAAGTAGAGCATAAGTGGTACCACATATATGCAGTTAGTTAATGGACTTAATATGTAATAACAAGCCTAGAATTTAAGCCCACATTCAAATGGGACTATAGAAATTGTAGATAGACAAAATGCCATCAAAATCATGTACAGCTAATTCCTAACTTGCATATACCAATCGCTCTATTCTACAAGCTCTAGAATCCAAGACCTAAAATCATTAGCGAACCCGGGAATAGATTAAAGCCTGGGCAAACATTAAGTTACAAGGATTAATGTGTATTTTTTCTATTAAATAAACTTCAACTACACTGTTCCGACCGCTGGGTAATAGGGGCGCTGGATTCGCATATGCATCTGTAGAATCCTACTACAACCCTGAGAATCTCTAACTTGCTTGCATGTCTCTACAAACCATTGGATCTTCAATACTAAACTAGGGCTAGATATATCTGTTTAGGAAATCACCTCAGAGTCCTCGTCAGAGACGACCTCCTCGAACGCCGGTACCTCCCCCATGGGGTCCCCCAGATCAGACAGGAGAGGGAGTCCCGGCGCTTCCACCGCCGGAGGAGGCGATGACGGCGAACCGCCATGGCCGGCAGCACCTGCGGCGATGATAGCAGGTGCCGCGACGCCGTTATTCCCCTGCATCGGATCCGGCGATGGGTTCCAACCGACATGGTGGGCCACACCTTCGGCGCCGGCAGCAGATGTTGCGACAACGTCTTCCATGGGGGAGGTACCGCCTGAAGGTTGTGTGCTCGACAGTTCAGAGAGAAGGAGAGAGGCGTTGGGGCCGGAGCAAAGTGGGTTTTTTTTGCTAGATTTGGGGCCGGAATGGTGGGGGAGGGTGGCGATGCAAGAAGGACGGGCATTTATACTGACTGCCAATTCGAGGGCGGTTGGGCCCTGCTGACGTGTGCGCATGCTTGTATTTGCATTGCTCTCCCGTGGGCTAACTTTGTCAAACACAGAGTGATGTGACATTTAGTCACTTCCAAACGGGGCCACAACGCGTCAGGGCCACTTATTAGTGGAACAAATTCAGCCAAACAAGGCTAACAAATTGCTCTCTTCACGTGTACGTGAGCGGTATACGCAGCCACGGTGTGTGTGAAGTGTAATTACCGGTTTAATTACGGTCATTTGCAAGGGAGGTCGAGCACTCTGCCTCGTTTTCAGTTGCCATTTAGTTTCCCGCTTGTTCATCTACTCGTCTGGGTTCACACGCCATCGTTCCATATGCGCCTTTTAGATCCATGTAAATTTAGGCAATTGCCATTTGCAGTTGCCATTTGCGCTCCTTCCGTTCAGCATCTTCCGCCACTCTTCTTCCAAACCCATCGAACCCATCAGCCCATGTCGGAGACTTGCCTTGGACGATCGCGTACAAACCACGGAGGGTCTCGACGTCCCTGTCCACAACGACACCGTGCTGCAGGTGATTTACACCAACGAGGAACGTGTCTTGGAGACTGTCCTGGCCAATTTCGAGCAATGTCTTCAGCCTGAAAGGCACAAGTTCTTGGGCCTCGACCTTGAGTACACACGTAGCCATGCTTACAAACCCCATGCTGTCGCCTTCGTGCAAATCGCCATGCGCAAACATGTCCTCGTGTACCACTGGTGCAGGTCGCCGCAGACAGATCATAGACGCAAGTTGCCGCAAGATTTCTTTTCAACAAAGAAGATCACGTTCACAAGCGTGGACACGACGGGCGACTAGAAGGCCCTTGCCCAATCAGGCTTCTTTCTGCCACCACAGTACCACCATGACATCCAGATGGAATTCGGGGTACCCAGAATTGGAATGGATACTCTAGCAGGAAATATCATAGACAGTTCGTACCTCAAGATGAAGTCTAGATTTCCACCAGACCTGCACAAATATTGGGAATGGAAGATGGCTCGAACAAGACTCAACTATGCAGCGGTGGACGGATATGTCAGTTACAAGCTATATAGAAGGATCCGAGACATGAAAAACAATTTAGGTCCAACATGGCTGGAGAAGATCCACCCCTGGTGCAAGAGCGACGATAGAGCTTCACGCCACCGCCGCGGCAACGAGGTCATGATAAGTGTTCTTATTTGTGTTCTGGTTTGTGTGCGCGAAAAATATGTTTTTTACATATTAATGTAATTTTGTGCAATATGTAGCACCTGGAATTTGTTTCCATGATTTATAGATGAAATACACTGCTGCTGTTTTTTCCGCGTGAATTAACATTAATTGGTCAAACATTAGCAGCCTTAGATTCAACTCAAATTCAACAACAGACTCGAACATTTTCAAACTCACTAGAGATCAAACTGACATATTACAATAGATAATAGTCGCAACATAAGTCAAACATTTTCAAACTGACTATAGATCAAACTGACATATTACAACAGATACTAGTCGCAACATAAGTCAAATATTTTCAAACTGACTAGAGATGCACGATACAACACACAATTCAGACTCCCAACAGATAGCAGCTGCAACATAAGCCAAATGATATCTTCAGAAAGCAGTTCAAACAGCAGCTCAATCTTCTTCAGTCAGCAGATCATTCTCCTCCGGCAGATCCGTTGCCGTTGTGCCCAGCGAAACAGTGGCCACCGTCCCTCACCTGAGGGCGGCCACTGCCATCCACACACCCACCGAAGAATGGGAACTGGTGCGTGCGTGTGGTGTCGACCTCGTCGTCGTCCAACAGTGGAGTTTCCGAGATGACTAGGCCATGGTCCACGACCTCCGAGAGATAGATGTGGACAGTGTGCTCCAATGTCCTCTTCGAGTTTGGGGTGCACACTATGGCCGGCATGTACGGTTCTGGCACCTCCACAATGTAGGTCCTCGGGACTACACTTTGCTGCTTCATCCAGGCCTCCACCGACAGGAACCAGCTGTCAACCGGGACATGCATCTGCACCAGATCAATGCCAAGATGGTTGACGAACTGCCCCACCGCAACGTGCTCCAATGCCTCCCGCGGGAACCGCTCGAAGGTGAGCTTCGTCAGATACGGTAGCTCAGATCGCTCGGTGCCTCTACCACGGCACTAGCGACTAAATATGAGCGGCGCTCCACCAGCAACGATGTGCCGGGACAGATGTAACACGGCGGTGCAGTCCCCCTCGGAACGGAATCGAATAAGAAAGTCCACCAACGGCGCGCTAACATCCACCTTCACCTGCCTACGGGTGACTGTGCATTGCGCGACCAGAGCAGCCAGGACTTCCTCAAGCGACAAAGGAGGGCGACGCCCTCCCACGGTGACCTCGAGCGCGTGACCGTGCCACTTCGCCTCGAGCTTCTCAATTGCACGCGAGCGGGCAGCCATCAATGAAGGAGACAGCGAATAGCCGCGCGCGATCTATGGGTTCGGTGGGGAAGAATGGGGAATTTGTGTTTGATCCTGTTTCAGTCTGCGAGCTGGGAAGATGAGCAAATGGGGAATTTGGGGTTCAATCCTGTTTTAGTCTTGGTTTGACCCTTTTTTCAACATAAAATATGCACTAAGGGCTCCAATTCTTGTCATAACATGTGCTAGATTTTGGTTTTCTATGTTTGTACGGCATGCCCCAACAAAGTGAGGAAATAAATCCATTGGTCTACCCCCTTCTGATGCCGGTGGAAGGGGTTAACGAAAAAGTTTCGGTCAACACATGCCAGAGTTTCGTTGAAGAGGGGGCTCTGGAGTAGGAATCCTTCCTAAGCCTATATGAGGTAAAATCGTGTCCATACAAGTGTGCTGGGAAGTGAAGAGAGCCAATATCCAAACCCGAGGTGTGATCGGTTTCATCTGCATCGCTTGCTATATATGCTGGAAGGATCTATACGTACACCTCAACCCCCTCCCCCTTCGGACAATCCAGAGGGAATACTATAACAACTCCGAGCCGTCTGAATCCCACAAAAAATAGGGGTTGCCATACCATGTGTGTTAGAGTGTGGCATGATCCTTGGATGCCCAAGATTCCCTCACTCATTGTCTTAGGGATCACCAGCGTCGGATTCTCTCTAATGGGTTCCAGGACTACTTAGAGCCCGAAACTCCGGGATCTGAAGGAACAGGGGGAATGTTGCCAATAGGTGGGCTCTATCATTGTATTGGGTGTTCCTTGGGCCTAATCGAACACAAACAAGCAATTACTTCCACTTTGCTACCCCCTTTCCGGCTCACGTAGAGGGGCAAGAACGACAGTTCCGTCCTTTTCTCCAGCGGGCCTAGGGTTTCTCCGGAGAGAGGCTCCGGAGCGTATAAATCCCACCCAAGCCTGGGGTATGCCATATAATGTGTGTTAGAGTGTGGCATGGGTCTTGTATGCCCAATATTACCTCACTCTCTGTGTTATGCTTCACCGGCGTCATATTCTCTCTCGCGGGTTCTAGGGCTACTCAGAGCCAGAAACTCCTTGATCTTGCGGAACGGGGGAATCTTGCCAAGAGCTGGGCCCCGTCATTGTCTTGGGTGTTCCTTGGGCCTAACCTAACACAACCAAGCAATTAGTTCCACTTTGCTACCCGCTTCTGGCTCACGTAGAGGGGCCAAATCGGTAGTTCCGTCCTTTTCTCCAACGGGCCTAGGGTTTCTCCGGAGAGGAGCTCCAGAGCTTTTAATACCACCCAAGCCTAGGATATCATGTAACATGTTTGTTAGAGTGTGCCATGGGTCTTGGAAGCCCAATATTCCCTCACTCTTTGTGTTAGGGACTCACCGACGATAGATTCTCTCTAGTTGTTGCAGGACTACTCAGGGACCAAAACTCCCGGATCTGACAGAGAACGGGGGATCTTGCCAACAGGTGGTCCCTAACATTGTATTGGGTGTTCGTTGGGCCTAACCTAACACAACCAAGCAATTAGTTTCACTTTGCTACCCCCTTTCGGCTCACGTAGAGGGTCCAGGACGGCATTTCCGTCCTTTTCTTTAGCGGGCCTAGGGTATCTCCGGAGAGGAGCTTCGGAGCGTCTGAATCTCACCCAAGCCTAGGGTATACCATACCATGTGTCTTATAGTGTGGCATGTGTCTTCGATGCCCAAGATTGCCTCAATATTTGTGTTATGGCTTCACCGGCGTCAGATTCTCTCTCGCGGGTTCTAGGGCTACTCAAAGCCCGAAACTCCCGGATCTGAAGGAACAGGGGTAATCTTACCAAGAAGTGGGCCCTAAATTGGGCCTTGATGAGGACATCCCTAGTACATTGCCACTTAAACAATATGAAGTGAGACTTGGACCAATGACAAGATCAAGGACCAAGCTACTAGAACAACAGGTGAATTCACTCCTTAATGATTATGCTATTTATGATTATGAGAATTTTATACTACCTAAGTCTATGCATTTATGTATTATTAGGTTTATTGATAACACAAACATGATGGAGGAGAACAATCAAGAGGAGATAGAAGATAATTATACAAGTGGTGAAAACAAAGGAGCCATGGTGGAAACAATGTTAGAAGATGGTGAAAACAATAATGCCATGGTGAAAACAAGTGTCCAAGATGGTGAAAACAATTAAATAACAATTGTTATGTCAATAAAACAATTGTTATTCTTCAAGAAAAGGGGATAGGCGCCTCCACCAAGTAAAATGCGCCATAGAAAATCCTATTTCGAATAGGTATGGTTTGTATACCATAATTGGCCGAATCCCTTAATGGTGGGTCGGTTTGTATCTATCTTTGAGTCATAGTTGGAATCCTAGTCCTAGTAGGAGTCCTAGTCCATGTAGGAGGAGGGGACTTGCGCAAGGAGCCCCTTGTGGCCGCACCCTCCACCTATATATGTCCACCACCTGCGTGTGGTATAGGAAGACCAAGTTTAAACCAAAACCAACAAACCCTAGCCTCTAGTTTGTATTGCTGCTAAGCATACTACTTGAAGTTTACCCCGCAAAGTTGCGTGATATCTTGTTATTCCATCTGGGAATAGGGGGATACAGGACCACTTGTGATCTTTGATTACTTGTGCAAGAGTGTGTAGTTGAGAATATCCAAAGAGCTTGATTGTTGTTGCATCTGGCAACAGGGGTCTGCTAAGTGAGAGGTCTCAGTGTAGCACTAGTTATGCAATTATCAGAAAAATACAAAAAGAGAGAGACGCTCATTGAGAAGATTGGGCCACCCCATATCAGGCCTAACCTAACACAAACAAGAAATTAGTTCCACTTCGCTACCCCCTTCCGGCTCACGTAGAGGGCCCGGATCGGCAGTTCCGTCCTTTTCTCCAACTGGCCTTGGGTTTCTCCGGAGAGGAGCTCCAGAGCGTCTTAATCCCACCCAATCCTAGGGTATCACATAACATGTTTTTTATAGTGTGGCATGGGTCTTGGATGCCCAAGATTCCCTCACTCTTTGTGTTAGGGCTTCACCCGCGTCAGATTCTCAATCTCTCGCGGATTTTAGGGCTTCTCACAGCCCGAAACTCCCGAATCTGATGGAACAGGGGGAATCTTGCCAAGAGGTAGGCCCTACATTGTCTTGGGTGTTCCTTGGGCCTAACCTAACAGAACCAAGCAATTAGTTCCACTTTTCTACACCCTTCCGACTCATGTTGTGGGGCCAGATCGGCAGTTCCGTCCTTTTCTCCAACGGGCCTAGGGTTTCTCCGGAGAGGAGCTCCAGAGAGTATTAATTGCACCCATGCCTAGGGTATCACATAAAATGTTTTTTAGAGTGTGGCATGGGTCTTGGATGCCCAAGATTCCCTCACTCTTTGTGGTAGGGCTTGACCGGCGTCAGATTCTCTCTAGTTGTTGTAGGACTACTTAGGGAACGAAACTCCCGGATCTGACGGGAAGGGGGAACTTGGCAAGAGGTGGGCCCTACCATTGTCTTGGGTGTTCCTTGTTCCTAACCTAACATAACCAAGAAATTAGTTCCACTTTGATACCCCTTCCGGCTCACGTAGAGGGTCCAGAACGGCAATTCTGTCCTTTTTTCCAGCGGGCCTAGGGTTTCTCCAGAGAGGAGCTCCGGAGCGTCTGAATCCCACCCAAGCCTAGGGTATGCCATACCATGTGTGTTAGAGTGTGGAATAGGTCTTGTATGCCCAATATTCCCTCACTCTCTGTGTTATGGCTTCACCGGCGTCGGATTCTCTCTCGTGGGTTCGAGGACTACTCAGAGCCTGAAACTCCCGGATCTGATGGAGCGTAGGGAATTTTCCAAGAGGTGGGCCCTACCATTGTCTTGGGATTTTCCTTGGGCCTAACCTAACACATACGAGCAATTATTTCCACTTTGCTACCCCCTTCCGGCTCATGTAGAGGGTCCAGAACAGCAGTTTCGTCCTGTTTTGTCCAACGGGCCTAGGGTTTCTCCGGAGAGGAGCTCTAGAGCGTCTTAATCCCACCCAAACCTAGGGTATGTCATACCATGTGTTTTAGAGTTTGACATGGGTCTTGGATTCCCAAGATTGCGTCAATCTCTTTGTGTCGTGGATAGGTAAAGACATATGCCATGGGATGGCTTAAGTTGGGGCCGATGGACGCTGTAGGTATCCGGGGAGGGATCGCAAGTCGAGTAGACGCGCTCAGGTAACACTGTAAACACCAAGAACTACACAGGTTCGGGGCCCTCGTGTGGAGGTAACACCCCTACTCCTGCCTATCTCTCTGTATGTATGATATCCGAGTACCCACAGTACAAAGTTGCCTCTCAGCCGAGTAGCCACTCTCTGCTCTCTCTACGGCTAACACTTTCTCGTGCAATAAATGCTCTCTCGCATAACGTCCCTCTCGCAGGAGGGGGCAGGGCACCTTATATACTGGTGCCCAGCCGAGTAAACAAAGAATAAAAGGTACGGTGATGCGACATCTCCACAGTGGCACAGAGCACGCCTCCGGCTTCTCGCTGACGCGGGTGCGAGAAGTCGCCGCGCCATCCGGCTGACAGGACCTGTCCACCCTGTCAGTCACACAGAGTAGGCCCCTCGACATGTCCTGTCCCTCTATCAGTGACAGGACATGACAGGCGCCTACCTCAGCGTAGCCACGCCGTTGCATGGATAATCATGTGCTCCCTAAGTTGAACCGCGCGCCTGTACGGCTGCGGGATCTCCGTGATCTTGTCAGAACGGCTCCATTGACTTCTTGCCCGGGTAGGATTGCAGCCCATCTACTCGGACCACCTGACAGCTACCCGGACGATTATAATCTTTCTCCTTATCTTCTTTTGGCCTTCAATACTTATGACCGAATGGAAACTACCGGGTAGAGGGTACCCGGGTAGCCGCGTACTGGGTAAATAGCACCCTGATCTTCATTTTACCACCTGCCTTACCCCTACTCGGGGGTAGCCCCCCGACATTAGGTCCCCAAGCTGGTAGAGTCCAACGAACTTGTTCGTGGGGCTCTGCCAGCTTAAACCAATTGTCTTCATTTTACCACCTGCCTTACCCCTACTCGGGGGTAGCCCCCCGACATTAGGTCCCGAAGCTGGTAGAGTCCAACTCCTACTCGAATTTTCCCATCACGATTTATTGGAGAAATCCCTTCTGCACCGAGTAAATTTCCTTGGTGAAATTTTCAACGCGATCCCGCGCTGTCTAGATCAAATCCAGCTTCTCGTGTCACCGTGGGGCACGCGTCACACGCGCAAGCCCTTGACGCCTCGGCGCCTGCGCAGCAGCAGGCCACGCGCCTATCACTGCACCCAGGGCCCATAGCCCGTTAGGTCATCTCGATCGAGTACTCAAAAGCCCACGATCTAGGACGTGGGATTAACTGCGCCCGTTACGCGCGCGTATTGCGCTGTGTGCGTTTCTAACGGGCAGTTAACCCATGCCGCACGATCTCTGGCCACGATCAATCCAGTAGTAACTGCAGCTCGCGGGGAGAGATATATACCCCCGCGCCGCCTACCTTTTCTCTTTCCTCCTCACTTTCCAATCTCGCGCTCCCATCACCTCTGTCACCGCCGTCGAGCACAGCGCCACCGCGAGTACTCACTGCGCCCTCACCGTGAGAACTGAGAGCAAGAATCTCGGCGCGCCACCGCCGTCGTCCTCGCCCTCAACTCCGACGAGCTCTTCTTCTCCAACAGCAACCTCGCTTCCATGGACCAGCACGGAGACGAGACGGTTCCCGCCCGAGCCTGCTGGGAGGGCTCGGATGTCATCGCCGAGGACTGCCAGTGGCTAGTGAACACCCGCCGAGTCCCTCCCGGCGTTGTCTGCCGGCCTCCCGGCACCGAGCTCGTCCCAGCACCAGAAAAGAGCGTGTACGTGGTATTCCTCTCCCACTTCAAACGCGGCTTCGGCCTTCCCATCTCCAAGTTCTTTTCGGACTTTCTCCGCCATTTCGGACTTCAGCCGCACCACCTTCCACCAAACGCCATGGTTATGCTCTCCACACACGCCACCGTGTGTGAAGCTTTCCTGGGTGTCTACCCAACAGTTCAAACCTGGGCACGCTACTTCTTCCTCCGTCAACAAAGCGTGCCCAATCCCAACAACCCTCTTGTTCCCCGCACGAAGACCCAGACGGGTAGTGCAATGATGCTGCAGGGCCGCACCGGACACCACCCGAGAGTACTCGGGCTGGATACAGTGCACAAGTGGCAGCGCGGCTTCCTCTATGTGAAGAACATTCCCGCCGAGAAGGGAAAGCCCATCGAAGACCGGATAGGGCTCCCTAAGTTTGTGAACACGCTGCCCACCGGGTAGAACAGGGGATACGACCCGAAGAAGACCGTGCCAGACGTCGTACAGGTCGAGAAGCGCTTGACCGAGTTGGCGGCGGAAGGGCTCCTTCAGGACGACCCAATCTCCTGCTGGATCTTGCGCCGGGTATTCCCGCTCCAGGACCGAGCACATAAGATGTGCTACATGGGAGTTCCTCGGGATTGTACCAGGACGACGACCTTCGAGCTCAGCAAGTCTGAGGTGGCCATCTGGGCCAGGTCTATTATGCAGACCACGCTCACCGAGAACTGGGCATACGGATTTATCCCGTATAGTCGCACCAAGAAGATTACCCAGGTTAGTGCTGTACCCTGCACCCTTATTATTTGTGATTGACACCGAGTAGAACTCCTCTTAGCTTTATATGCTTTGTATTTGCATGCTATGCCGAGTAGGAACCTTTAGCTTTGTATGCTGTATGTTTGCATGATGTTCCGAGTAGACTCACTTAGCTTAATATGATTTGTGTTTGCATGCTATCCCGAGTAGAACCACTTAGCTTAATGTGCTTTATGTTTGCACGCTTGTTCCGAGTAGAACTTCTTATCCGAGAACTCACCTCACTGTGCTTGCTTGCACCAACAGCACATCAATCGCCAGAGAGAAGAGGACAACGAAATGTTTGAGGCCAACTGGCAAGCGTATAGAACTGAAGATGATGCCACGGCGTATGACGTCCAAGCCACCCTCTGCGTTCCACGCGCCGGCCAGGAAGGTAAATCCCGTGCGGAAGCCTCTATTCGGGATTGGTCCGAAGATGAAGAAGGTGACTTGGTTCACTCTTCTGCTTACTCGCAGTCTTCTTTGTTTCCCTTCTTTTTTGCTTGTTCTGAATTCTCCCTTCTTCTCTGCGGAGGAGCCTGACTTGGACGAGTTAGAGGAGCCAGTGGACGCTATTCCGGTGTCCGTGGCTGCTCCTACTACTCGGAAAAGGACTGGCAGTGGTGCACAGGCACCTCCTCCCAAGAGGACCAAGAAGAAGCCAACAATCAAAGTCACGACCGGCCGCCGAAAACGCGCCCCTACAATGGACGGGTAAGTGCTTCCGAGTATACCCTGGTTCTCTGTTGTGCTCTTCCCTTGTTCCTTTTTCCGCTTCCCTTCTGACTCTATTTCTTCTTCCAGTGAGGCTCTCGACGCTGATGCCACTGCTGCACCTCGTCCCAAGAAGAAAACAACCACGCCCCGAGAGCAGCTTGTAGAGCTCTCGGATGATGATGAAAACCAGGAACCGCAGGGTAGGACGTGTGCGTCCTCTACTATTGACGAAGAGCAAGATCTCGGCGCCGAGAACGACGGCAGCAGGGATGATACCGACCACGCCTTCGAACAGCTGCAGCCTGAAGCGCAGCAAGCTGCCCAAGATGCTGCCAACAGTGAGAGACCGCCAACTGCCCCAGCTGCATCAGCTGGGGAAGACGCTGAACATGCTGCCGAGCAGCAGCAGGACACCACGGCCGTGGAGCGGACAGACGCCACCACCGAGCAGCAGCCCGAGACCAATGTTGTAGAACCACCCAATCCTGCTGCCGAGCAGCGGGTAGAAGACGCTGCTGCCGCGCAGCACACCGAGGATCCCGCTGCCGTGCAGCGCAGAGGACTCCGTGGAGGAGCCCTCCCGCGAGTATGTGGTGCAGCCGGACGCTGCTGCCGCCAATCAAGCGAAGGCGCCTCCAACTCGCAAGGCACCTTCACCTGCCAAACAGGTGCCGCCTCCATCTCAGCCAGCCTTCCAAGCACCTCCAACAGTTCCTGTGCCTTCTCGGCCAACCCCCACACCAAACACCAAGAAGACTACCAAGACGGGTGTTGAACCAACCCGGACGCAGCCAAGACGCGCCGCCTCACAGGCTGGACAAGCGTCGATGCCTTCCAAGCCGCAAGGCGGACAACCCGGACAGCCGATCCAGAGCACCCAGCTGACACTTACTCAGAACAAGACACCGCCTAACCCAAAGATCAGCCTGGTTCTCTCCGAGGTTACCCTTGGTCCTGTGAAGAAGCTGAGTGCTGGTGCTGGCGCCAGCGGGCAGCGCAAGTATCCCGAGTACTGGACAGAACTGCAACAGCGCCACCAAATCCAATTGTCCAAGGAGGATCAGCGGCTAGCCGCTCTCAAAGAGCACAAAGCCGCGGGCCTCTCCAATTCCAAGGGAAAGAAGGACTCCTTGGTCATTAAGGAACTCTCTTCCCGCGGCGAGGACGACGAGGAGCTACCCGAAGAAGGCATCGCAACCATCCTAGACCGGGTAGGCCATGTCGAGAAGGCCTGGGATTGCAAGGTGTACGGCAATAACGCCTGGGATGGTGCCGAGTTGGGCAAGCTCGACCATTACCGGACAGACTGGAACAAGGCCGACATTGGTCCTGTTGGCATGGCCGTGGCTAGCCCCTGCAGTACTCTGGCCGGCAAGCTATTCGTCTTGCGCAAGAATATTGAAGATATCGAGCAAATCTATGTGGTAAGTGTCCCTCTCCATTCTGAATTTTCCGAGTTGCCATTTTCTTCTTTCTCTTCTCTTAGTCACTACCCCAGTCCCCGAGATTCGGGCCGAGTAGATAAGGTACAACCGAGTTGAAATCTACTCGGGCCAAATATTGCAGAACTTATTCTTTTTACTTCTCCCCTGCAGGGTAGCGTCCAAAAAAGGACAAAAGTTTTCCGTCAGCTTCTCTGGAATCACCGCCAAGCCAGAGAACGAAACCAATCTCTGGAGGCTGACAAGAGAGACAGGGATGCCATGGAGCAGCACGCTCTGGACCGCACCCTCAAGCTCTCTGAAATCGAAGGTAAGATTTTAGCATCTTGGTTTGTGCGTTTTGTACTTACGCCCGTTTTTTGCTTTTTGCTCAACTGCTTTCTTCTCTGTAGGCGAACACAAGGCCCTGGTGGAGAGGCATCAAGATTGCGAGGTTTTTGCTGCCTCCGCGCAGAGTAAAATCTCTTCTCTCGAAGGTGAGTACTGTTCTTTATCTTCCCTGTAATTGCCCTTTCCCATTTGGCTACTCTGCGAAACAGTAATGTACTACTCGCAGAAGAATACCAGAGCTTCTAGGAGCAGCATCTAAACTGCCTCACTCCTGCTGAGGCACGCCAGCAAGTGCAGGCCCGGGAAGCCGAGATAGAGAAGGAGCGCGCGGTCGAGAGGACGGACTTCGAGAAGTTCCAAGTTGATCTCTCAGATGCACTCCAGACTTCCATCAACCAAGTCCGTGGGAAGCAGGAGATCGAGAAAACAACAGCTGCCGAGAAGCGAGCACTCGAGCTGGAAATCACCATGCTCAAGGAAAGGAACCAAGCTCTCGAGGCGCAAATCACTGACTCGCGCCGCGTCCATGATAAGCATCTCCAAGATGCCGAGGACTGGAAGGTTAAGCTGGGAGGCCTGGTGGTGGACATGGAATGTGAGTTACCGCTACCCCTTTCTTCTCTGCCTTCTTCTACTCGGTTTCACTTCTTCTCGGTCACTTTTTCTGATCCCACTCAGATCCTTATGCAGATATCTTCCCAGAACTCCGTTCCGCTGGTGTACCTGCTGTGGACAAGGCAAGGCAGGCCAGGGCCGCCTCTGGTCTGAATATTGACAACACCTCCATCATCAGCGATCATCTCCTCAACCTCAAGACGCAAATCCGCTCCCTCAAGGGCCTGGGCACCTCCATGGTGTCTACTGGTATCAAGCTGCACAAGCTCTTCTGGCCCGAGAAGGACGTTCCGGAGACCTTCCGCAAGATCGCCACCAATCTGGACCAGGTCAAGGTGGAGTTGAAGAAGTGGCGCGCTTCTGCTGCTCAGGCAGGGGCCGATGAGCTACTTCACTTCATCCTGTCTTGGTACGAGAACCTGGATCTCGACAGGATTGGAACCCGGCGTAATGGATCCAAGTGGACCAAACGCCCCGCGTGCGTCTCCCGCCGGAAGGCAGTAGCTTATGAGCTTGCCTCCTACGCTGACACCAGCGTGTTCATCGACGGCCCCACCGAGCCGGATACAGATGTTGAGGGTGACGAAGACGAGGGAGAGGCCGAGTTCGAGGACGAAGATGGCGAAGACCAGGACCAGGATGTTGAGGAGATGGAGGAGGAAGGGGCCGAGAACGAGGAGGCTGAGCGGAAGGAGACTGAGCAGCATGGCACTGCAGAGGAATCCGGGTTAGGAGCCAACTCGGAGACTGAGCAGTCGCAATCCGCTGCGCAGGAGGAGACCGTCACCACCGAGATGGTGATCAACGATCCCGCTCTGGAGCTAGGCGCAACTGGGACCGCGACTAGCGAGCTCTACCCTCTTCCCAGCACTGCAGCTCCTCAGGCCTCCAACACTGTACCAGAGTCAACCTCCACTACTCCAATTCCTTCCTCAACTGATCCCACTTCCACTACTGCTGCCTCCGAGCCAGAAGCGCCTACCAACACCAACATGGAAACTGACTCCACTGCTGCTTAGCTCCTGCAAACTTTATCTCGAGACAATCTCATCAGATCCCCGGGATGCCGGGTGCATATGTATCGAACAAGTTTATGTCTTAAGCCGTTTGCTACTCAGTTTTATTTGTTTTAACAGTTTAGCAACTCTGGTTCAATGCCGGGTTGCGTTTCAATGCAAGTCCCTGAGTTGCATTTTTCATCCACTTGTTATCTTTGTCTTTGCTCTTACCTGCCACTTCTGGCTTTTTGGTAGTCGAGTCACAAGATTTCAAAGTTCAAGTTTCATATACTTAGCCACTTAGAAAATTGCATGGTAACGCTACCCACCACTTAACCGAAAAGAGACAACAGAAATAGTAAAGAACACCCTACTCGGTTGCTACACCTCTCTTTTCCTTAACAATTTTTTGCGTGTCCATTGACCTTTGGCTTGTTCTTTGCTTGCCATGAAGCCGGGTTGCGGACAGCAGCAGAGTGGAAGAGTTGGCCCGTGGGTTTGAACATGCTACTAGATATGCACGTGAAATTTTATGTAAGGCAACCGAGTAGACAAAGGAAAATAGAGAAGAACAACACAGAGCAAGTTTTGGACAAGGGAAGTACCCGAGTTTGAATTCGGAGTGCCGACTAGAATTTTTAACTCGGTTAAGGAGGGTACATACAAATTTTTCTCACGAATGAAAGCGGCAGAGTAGAGCTACATTCCAGGGGCGCTTAGATTCCTCTCCATCTTTATCCGGCCTGTTCTTCTGGGGTGCCTGTGCGACAACTAAGTAATAGGCATCATTGTGCAGAGCCTTGCTCACAATGAAGGGCCCTTCCCACGGAGGGGATAGCTTGTGCATCCCGGCCGTGCGCTGCACGAGCCTAAGGACCATGTCTCCTTCTCGGAAAACCCTTGGGTTTACTTTCCGGCTGTGATAACGCCTCATATTTTGCTGATAAATGGTTGAACATGACAGAGTTAACTCTCTTGCTTCTTCTAGCAAGTCAACGTCATTTTCTCGAGCTTCTCTTGCCTCCGCCTCAGTGTAGAGGGTTACTCGGGGCGAGTCATGCTCTAGGTCAGTGGGCAACACGGCCTCAGCTCCATATACCAGGAAGAATGGTGTGTATCCGGTTGATCGGTTAGGGGTAGTCCTTAGACTCCACAACACCGCCGGCAACTCGTCCAGCCAACAACCAGGGGTTCGCTGTAATGGCTCAATCAGCCTTGGCTTTATCCCGGATAGGACCATGCCATTTTCTCTTTCAACTTTCCCATTGGAGGCAGGATGCGCAACAGATGCAACATCTAGCCGGATCCGCTTCTCTCTGCAGAATCTTGCGAATGCACCCTCAACAAAGTTTGTGCCATTATCAGTGCTGATGTTGTGCGGGTAGACGTATCTCAAAATGACATCCTTCAGGACACTCACAGCTGTGACTCCATCACACTTCCGAATAGGCTTGACCTGAATCCACTTGGTGAACTTGTCAACCATGACTAAGATATGAGTCATGTTGCCTCTAGCTGGCTTGAAAGGGCCTACCATGTCCAAGCACCAAACAGCAAACGGCCAAGTAATGGGAATGGTCTTCTACTCGGAAGCTGGCATATGAATCTTACTTGCAAATCTCTGGCAGCCGTTGCACTTTCTCACTATATCTTCAGCTTGCCTCAAGGCAGTGAGCCAAAAGAAGCCATGCCAGAAAGACTGTTGACCAGAGCCCGAGAAGAGGCGTGATGTCCGCATTCTCCTTGGTGTATCTCCATCAGAATTTCTTCTCCTTCCTCTGGCTCAACGCAGCGTTGCAGCACGCCAGTAGGACTCCTTCTGTGCAGCACCTCATTGATGATTGTGTAGCCCTTGGATTTTCTCTGTATTTTCCTGGCTGTGACCTCGTCACTCGGCAATGTGCCATCCGTTAGAAAGGATAATATGGGCAGAGCCCAACTCGGTGTCTCACGGGTGGGAAACACTGGTTTGTCCACTTCCATTGGATCAGCTACTAAGACCTCTTCTGAGCTGGGGGCGAGTCCCCGAGTACTGATAAATGATCCCCTCAATGAATGCGACCGTTCCCGAGTTGAATGGAGCAGTCCCTGGGTTGCAGGTGACAATCCCCAGGTTGGATACGACAGTCCCTGAGTTCTCTTTTGCAGCCTCCCAATCAATCTCCATGGGCACAACTTCCTCTCCTGGTAGAGATGGAACAAAGATAGATTCCGAGTTGGGGGGTGGCTTGATGGATGGCTTTCTCAAATGCTCCAAGGCAATCCCAGCCGGGATGAACTGCCGAGAAGACCCCAACTTGGACAGCTCATCAGTTGCATCATTTTCAGCTTGGTGTATATGATGGAACTCAAATCCTTCTAAGAATCCATTCATGGTTTGCAACAGAAACCGGTAGGACGCCATGTTGGCATCCAAAGCATCCCAGGTGCCGGATACCTGCTGAATCACCAAATCCGAGTCGCCATAGCATACGATACGCTGCACCCCAATCTCCTTGGCTACCCTCAGGCCATGTACCAATGCCTCATATTCGGCCACATTGTTAGATGCTTTGAAGTGAATCTGTAGCACATACTTGAGTTGATCTCGCTTGGGTGACGTGAGCACCACGCCAGCACCAAGGCCTTCCTTCACTTTGGAGCCATCAAAATGCATCTTCCAGTAGTTGGTTTCTGGTAAGGGAGGATCATACTGCATCTCGGCCCAATCCAGTAGGAAATCTGCTAGAGTTTGTGACTTGATTGCTTCTCTTCTCGCATACAGAGGAGTGTACGCGGCTAGCTCGAATGCCCACTTGGCTACCCGGCCGCTTGCTTCCTTGTTGCCCATAATCTCTGAGATGGGAGAAGTACTCACCACTGTGATGGGATGCTCTTGGAAATAGTGCTTGAGCTTCTTGGCACCCAGGTACACGCCGTATGTCATCTTTTGGTAATGCAGGTAGTTTTGTTTGGAGCTGGATAGCACCTCACTGAGGTAGTACACTGGCAGCTGCACCTTCTTGCCTTCCTCTTCTCTTTCCACCACTATCACCACGCTGACTACCCGGTTGGTTGCTTCAGTATACAGCAACATTGGTTCTTTGGGTAGCGGGCTAGCCAGGATGGGAGCGCTACCCAGCATGGTCTTGAGTTCTCTAAAGGCCACACCGGCTTGCGATGTCCAGACAAACTTATCACTCTTCTTCATGAGCTGGTAGAGAGTCAAGGCCTTCTCACCCATTCTTCCCAGGAAGCGGCTCAGAGAAGCCAAGCAACCGGTAAACTTTTGCACATCCTTCAGTGATCTCGGCAAAGAAATGCTCTCTATAGCTTTTATCTTTGAAGGATTGGCTTCAATGCCCCGACTGGATGACAAGAAGCCGAGTAACTTGCCAGCCGAGACGCCAAAAGTGCATTTAGTCGGATTCAGTTTCATCCTGTATTTGCGCAGGTTAGCAAAAGTTTCCTCAATATCACTAAGCAGAGTATGTGTTTCTTTCGCTTTGATGACAATGTCATCTACGTACACCTGCACATTTTTGCTAATTTGATCATGCAAGCATTTCTGCATGCATCTCTGATAGGTAGCCCAGCATTCCGCAACACAAAGCACATGACACGGTAGCAATAAGCCCCGTACGGGGTAATGAAAGCAGTCTTTATTTGATAAGTCGGATTAAGAGGTATCTGGTGAAAACCAGAGTAGGCATCAATGAAAGACAAAAGTTCACACCCGGCAGTGGAATCGATCACCCGATCTATGCGGGGTAGCGGGAATGGATCCTTGGGGTAGGCCTTGTTCAGGTCGGTGTAGTCCACGCACATGCGCCATGCAGTCTCGGCCTTGGGGTCCTCCTTCTTCTTCTCAACCATAACTGGGTTGGCTAGCCAATCCGGATGCAGCACCTCCATGATGAAACCGCTTAACAGCAACTTGGTGATCTGATCACCGATAGCTTTCCTCCTCTCGTCACGAAAGCGGCGCATAGCCTGCTTAACTGGCTTGGCGTCAGGATGCACATGTAGCGAGTGCTCAACCAGATCCCTCGAGACACCCGTCAAGTCCTCATTAGACCATTCGAAGAAGTCCCGGTTCTCACGGAGGAAGTGGATGAGCTCGCTTTCCTATTTCTCGCACAACTCGGGGCCAATGATGGCAACACGGTCTAGGAACTCAGGGTGCACCTGCACCTTCTTGGTTTCTTGGGAGGCCTGGAAAGCTGCTCCATACTGAGTACCCGGCATGCCAGGCATACCGACTTGCACTGCCTGAGCCATAGCAACCACCTTGCGTATCTTCTTCTTCTCAGCAGCAATGACCATGGACTCTGCCAGCAGAGAACCAGCAGACGCACACTCCAAGGAGCGTTTGTAATCACCCGAGATGGTGATGACTCCATTGGGACCAGGTAGCTTCATCTTCAGGTAGGTTGCATGGGTTGAGGCCATGAACTTGGTGAGAGCAGGCCTACCGAGTAGAGCATGGTAGGGGCTCTGAAGATCAACCACTTCGAACTGCAGGCACTCGGTGCGGCAGTTCTCCCTGGTGCCGAATAGGACATCTACCCAGATGCAGCCGATTGGAGCGCAAGACACTCCCGGCACAATGCCATGGAAATTAGTACTGCTGGGTAGCAACATGTTCTCGGCAAGGCCGAGCTTCTCTAGGGTATCTCGATGCATGATGTTGATGCTGCTTCCGTTATCAATCAACACTTTGCTGAACCTGACATTCTTTGTGGTCCCCAGGAATGTGGGATCCACGACCAGAGCAAAGGTACCTGGATTGGGCATTACCCTGGGATGATCAGCTCTGGACCAAGTAATCTCTTGCTCGCACCAGAGCAGATAGTGAGGCACAGCTGGGATCACTGCATTCACCTCCATCGCGCGCCTGTGCAGCGACTGCTTGTCATCTGGCTCGGTGGTGAACACCATGTAGCTCTCATGATGCTCCTGGTACTGGTTGCGGTCTCCACCACCGTTGTTGTCGTTGTTGTTGTTGTAGTTCCTATTGTTGTTGTTGTTGTTGTTGTTGTAGTTGCGGTTGCAGCATTGCGGTTGTCGTAGTTGTAGTTGCGGTTGGCTCCCTGAGCCACTTGGTTCACGTTCTCCCTTCTCGGATTCACTGCCGGCCTGGGAGCAGATGCCCGAATAGGCTGCACTCTTGATGCGGTCCCACCAGCTGCATTGTCGGGTAGTGTGGTTGGCCGGCCTACTCGGATGCCGATGTGGAAGCTGCATGGCCCATCCTTCATGTTCTCAAAGATAAATCTCTGAGCATCTCCGTTGTCCGGGTTGCCGATACCTTGCTAAGGAGCAGTGTATGGTTTCTTGATGCCTTGGCCCTGATTCTGGTTCTGCCTGTATTGGGCTCCAGCAGTTTTCTGCCTTTGGCTACTCCCAGCAGCCGCAGGGTCTTGGTTCACAGCATTCACTTCTTCGGCATCATACCGAGTATGAGGTTGGTCACCTCTGCGCTTGTTGCGGAAATCTTGGCGTCTGTGGCCCTCATGGTGCTTCCTTCTTGGCTCGAATGCATCGAGTAAAGGTTGAGTAGGGTCTCCGAGTGCATACATATCAGCGATCTTGATCGTCTCGGCGAGCGTACTCGGCATCTCTCTCTGCAGCTTTTGCCACAACATGCTGCCATATCTGCAGCCTTGAGCAAACAAGGCAATTGCCTGTGACTCGTACACACCCTCGCAGGTGTTCCTCGGTGTGCTCCACCGAGTAAGGTACTCTCGGTCAGTCTCCTATTCTCGCTGCTTGCAAGCGGAAAGCTGTTGCGGCCTATTCGGCCTCTTGTACGTGCTGGTGAAGTTGCTGATGAAGGCTTCTTGGTGCAGGGTAGAGCACTAACCTGGGTAATCTTCTTGGTGCGACTATACGGGATAAAGCCGTATGCCCAGTTCTCAGTGAGCGTGGTCTGCATAATAGACCTGGCCCAGATGGCCACCTCAGCCTTGCTGAGCTCGAAGGTCGTCGTCCTGGTACAATCCCGAGGACCTCCCATGTAGCACATCTTATGTGCTCGGTCCTGGAGCGGGAGTACCCGGCGCGAGATCCAGCAGGCGATTGGGTCGTCCTGAAGGAGCCCTTCCGCCGCCAACTCGGTCAAGCGCTTCTCGACCTGGACGACGTCTGGCACGGTCTTCTTCGGGTCGTATCCCCAATTCTGCCCGGTGGGCAGCGCGTTCACAAACTTAGGGAGCCCTATCCGGTCTTCGATGGGCTTTCCCTTCTCGGCGGGAATGTTCTTCACATAGTGGAAGCCGCGCTGCCACTTGCGCACAGTATCCAGCCCGGGTTCTCTCGGGGGTGTCCGGTGCGGCGCTGAAGCATCATCGCACTACCCGTCTGGGTCTTCGTGCGGGGAACGAGAGGGTTGTTGGGATTGGGCACGCTTTGTTGACGGAGGAAGAAGTAGCATGCCCAGGTTTGAACTGTCGGGTAGAGACCCAGGAAAGCTTCACACACGGTGGCATGTGTGGAGAGCATAACCATGGTGTTTGGTGGAAGGTGGTGCGACTGAAGGCCGAAATGGCGGAGAAAGTCCGAAAAGAACTTCTAGATGGGAAGGCCAAAGCCGCGTTTGAAGTGGGAGAGGAATACCACGTACTCGCCCTTTTCTGGTGCCAGGACGAGCTCGGTGCCGGGAGGCCGGCAGACAACGCCGGGAGGGACTCGACGGGTGTTCACCAGCCACTGGCAGTCCTCGGCGGTGACGTCCGAGCCCTCCCAGCCGGCTCGGGTGGGAACCGTCTCGTCTCCGTGCTGGTCCATGGAAGCGAGGTTGCTGTTGAAGAGGAAGAGCTCGTCGGAGTTGAGGGCGAGGACGACGGCGGTGGCGCGTCGAGATTCTTGCTCTCAGTTCTCACGGTGAGGGCGCAGTGAGTACTCGCGGTGGCGCTGTGCTCGACGGCAGCGACAGAGGCGATGGGAGCGCGAGATTGGAAAGTGAGGAGGAAAGAGAAAAGGTAGGCGGCGCAGGAGTATTTATCTCTCCCCGCGACAGAGGCGATGGCTACCACCTGCCTTACCCCTACCCGAGGTAGCCCCCCGACACTTTGTTATGGCTTCACCGATGTTGGATTCTCTTTTGCGAGTTCCAGGATACTCAGAGCCCTAAACTCCCGGATCTGATTGGACGAGGGGAATCTTGCCAAGATGTGGGCCCTACCATTGTCTTGGGTTTTCTTTGGGCCTAACCTAACACAACCAAGAAATTGGTTCCACTTTGCTACCCTTTTCCGGCTCACGTAGAGGGTCCATAACGGAAGTTCCGTCCTTCTCTTTAGCGGGCCTAGGGTATCTCCAGAGAGGAGCTTCGGAGCATCTGAATCCCACCCAAGCCTAGGGTATGCCATACCATGTGTCTTATAGTGTGGAATGTCTCTTCGATGCCGAATATTGGCTCAATCTTTGTGTTATGGCTTCACCGGCATCAGATTCTCTCTCGCGGGTTCCAGGGCTACTCAGAGCTTGAAACTCCCGGATCTGACGGAACTGGGGGAATCTTGCCAAGAGGTTGGCCCCATTGTTGTCTTGGGTGTTCCTTGGGCCTAACCTAACATAACCAAGCAATTAGTTCCTCTTTGCTATCCCCTTCCGGCTCACGTAGAGGTGCCAGATCGGCAGTTCTGTCCTTTTCTCCAACGGGCCTAGGGTTTCTCCGGAGAGGACCTCCAGAGCGTCTTAATCCCACCCAATCCTAGGGTATCACGTAAACTGTTTCTTAGAGTGTGGCATGGGTCTTGGAATCCCAAGATTCTCTCACTCTTTGTGTTAGGGATTCACCGGCGTTAGATTCTCTATAGCTGTTGCAAGACTACTTAGGGACCAAAACTCTCGGATCTGACGGAGAATAGGGGGATCTTGCCAAGAGGTGGGCCCTACCATTTTCCTGGGTGTTCCTTGGGCCTAACATAACACAACCAAGCAATTAGTTTCCACTTTGCTACCGCCTTTCGGCTCACGTAGAGGGTCCAGAACGACATTCCGTCCTTTTTCTAGTGGACCTAGGGTGTCTACGGAGAGGAGCTCCGGAGCGTATTAATCCCACCCAAGCCTAGGGTATTCCATACCATGTGTGTTATAGTGTGGCATACGTCTTGGATACCCAATATTACCTCACTCTCCGTGTTAGGGCTTCACCGACGTCAGATTCTCTCTAGTGGTTCCACGACTACTCATAGCCCGAAACTCCCGGATCTGACGGAACGGGGGGAATATTGCGAAGGGGTGGGCCCTACCATTGTCTTGGGTGTTCCTTGGGCCTAACCTAACACAACCAACCAATTAGTTCAAACTTTGCTACCCCTTTTGGATCTCGTAGAGGGTCCAGAACAGCAGTTCCGTCCTTTTTTCTCCAACTGGCCTAGGGTTTCTCCGGAGAGGAGCTCTAGAGCGTCTTAATCCCACCCAAGCCTAGGGTATGTCATACCATGTGTGTTAGAGTGTGACATGGGTCTTTAATTCCCAAGATTGCCTCAATCTCTGTGTTATGGCTTCACCGGCGTCGGATTCTCTCTCGCGGGTTCCAGGATACTCAAAGCCCGAAACTCCCGATTGTGACTGAACGGGGGGCGGGGGAATCTTGCCAAGATGTGGGCCCTACCATTTTCTTGGGTGTTATTTGGGCCTAACCGAACACAACCAAGCAATTAGTTCCACTTTGCTACCCCTTTCCAGCACACGTAGAGGGTTCAGAACGATAATTTCGTCCTTTTCTTTAGCGGGCCTAGGGTATCTCCGGAGAGGAGCTTCGGAGCGTCTGAATCCCAAAAAATCCTAGGGTATGCCATACCATGTATCTTATAGTGTGGCATGTGTCTTCGATACTCAAGATTGCCTAAATCTTTGTATTATGGCTTCAGCGGCGTCGGATTTTCTCTCGTCGGTTCTACGGCTACTCAGAGCTCGAAACTCCCGGATCTGACGTAACGGGGGGAATCTTGCCAAGAGGTGGGCCCTACATTGTACTGGGTGTTCCTTGGGCCTAAGCTAACAGAACCAAACAATTATTTCCGCTTTGCTACCCCCTTCCGGCTCACGTAGAGGGGCTAAATCAACAGTTCTGTCCTTTTCTCCAACGGGCATAGGGTTTCTCCGGAGAGGAGCTCCGAAGCGTCTTAGTCCCACCCAAGCCTAGGGTATCACATAACATGTTTTTTAGAGTGTGGAATGGGTCTTGGATGCACAGGATTCCCTCACTCTTTGTGTTAGGGCTTCACCGGCGTTAGATTCTCTCTCTCGAGTTCTAGGACTCCTTAGAGCCCGAAACTCTCGGATCCGACGGAACGGGGGGAATCTTGCCAAGAGGTGGGCCCTACCATTTTCTTGGGTGTTACTTGGGCCTAACCTAACACAATCAAGAGATCAGTTCCACTTTGCTTCCCTTCCGGTTCACGTAGAGGGGCCAGAACGGCAGATTCATCTTTTTCTCCAGCGGGCCTAGGGTTTCTCCGGAGAGGGGTTCCGAAGCGTCTGAATCCCACCCAAACCAAGGGTTTGTAATAGCATGTGTGTTATAGTGTGGCATGGGCCTTGAATGCCCAAGTTCCCCTCACTCTTTGTGTTAGGGCTTCACCAGCGTCAAATTCTTTCTCGCAGGTTCCAGGACTACATAGAGTTTGAAACTCCCCCTTCAGACGAACCCGAGGGAATACTATAAGAACATGTGGTAGATATTAGTTTTCCATATACCTATAGCCTACACTAAAATGACCGGAAAAAAATTCCATTAGGACACCCCCTTCCGACGCCGGTGGAAAGGGTAGACAAAAATTTTGACTTTTCGTTCAACATGCCAGAGTTTCGCTGAAGCGGGGGCTCTGGAGCATAGGAATCCCTACAAAACATAGATGATGTCCAATCATGTCTATACAAGTGTGTTTGGAGGCGGAGAGAGATCCAAGATCCTAATAAGAGGTGTGACTGGTTTCACTGACATCAGTTCTACAGAGGAAGGGTTCTTCCACTACATCTCGAAACTGCAAATTCAGACAAACCTGAGCGAATGTCTTATCAGAACTAGTGGTAGATATTACTTCTCCATGTACCTATGTCCTACCCTAACACAACCAAACAAAATATCCCACTGGGACACCCCCTTCCGACGCCGGTGGAAGGGGTAGACTAAAAACTTGACTTTGAGCCTGAGAAGCCTACCACAGGCAAACTAAATATACAATTGGGACACCCCCTTCGGAGCTGAAATTTAGGGAGTTTCAATCAAACTTGAGTCAAAATAAACATAATCTATTCACACTGAAGGGAACTTAATTAAGATAATAATTATTACAGTCAATAAAAGCATTAACTAAGTGGTGGCACTCCTCAGACCCGCAGTTCGGGCAGGTTCTCGGCTGTGCAAGTGCCTAGCAGCAAATGGGGCAGTTACATGGGAGGAAGAAGGCGTTTGCTAGCGGGGCGGTAGGTTCCGGCGGTGCCAAGGGGCACCACTCTGTCTCGGGCGAGTCCTCTTCCTCCTCCTCCTCCTCCTCGTCGGAACACTCCCTGTCGCTAGAGTGCACGCTGTTGTCGATGCGGTACGAGTGGAGCCGCCCTAAGTACTCCAGCTCCACTTTCTTGTCTCAGTACAACGAATACATGGCGTCCTGGGGGTCATGATGCCTCGTCTGCCACGACATGTTCTCGAAGCACTGGTTGATGTAGTTGACCCGTTCCTGGCCGGAGAGACGCGGCGCAACCTTAAAGGAGGCGTAAAGCAGTCGGAATGGGAGTGTTCGTGCGGATAAGTGTGCGCGCGTCCTCCTCCGTCAGCAGACTCTCGTCAGATGGAGGCGCGTGGGCACCCGCAGGGTTACAGGGAGCTCGTTGTCTGGCCGCGTCGCGTCAGAGTTGGTGCATAGTGGAGGCCGAGAGAAGCTAATGGATGAGTGGACTTTAGGAGTGGAGGAGGAGAGATGCTCGGCCCCTTAAAATTTAACTCCGGTCAAAATAGGTCTCCACGATACCGGTACGTGCATTAACGTCTCAGTGGGAAAGACGGGACGTCGCCACAGTTCTGTCTACATGCGTGCTAAGCCTGCTTTGGGGCTAGATAGTTGTTGCACGCCATGCCTGCAAACTTTGGGCGAGCAAGCTGCATGCCGCGCGAGACGTGCACTCTTTGCATCTATGCGCTACGTGTTGTGCCTGCTTGACTTGTCACGTCTTGATCTTAATGCTTGTCTGCGCGCGTGCCGGGCCATGTGCATGCATGCCCATGCCTCGCTTCTGTTGTTGCATGCGTTTCCGGCTAGCAGTGGACTGTTGGGTCAAAGTCGGTGCCGGCCGTATGCATACTGGCCCGTGCTGCATGCGTGTTGCTCCGCGCCTGCATGACCCGGCCGTTTGTACGTGCTCGTTGTCATCGCTGCGTGTGGGCAGCAAATTCAAGGCCAGCCTCGGCACAGATTAATGGTGAGCGTCTGATCCACCGGCCGGCCTCTCCCCGCCGCTATATTACCCAATAGGTGCATTTGGAGGGCCTCTGCAAAACACACCCTCTTCATCAACACGTCACGAATAGATAGTTTGTGCAAACCACAAGATCTAGGTCAGCTTTGTGCTCTCTGCGCGTCATGGCCTGGACTGAAGGGTTCGTTGCATAGAAAACAAAAAAAATCCTACGCGAGAGACACCCGAAAGGCCAAGAGCTAATCTAGGAGATGAAAGCAATGGGCATAGAGAGAGTCTTAAGGAGAACATACCCTCCAAGACACAAAGCGTTACGAGATCAAATCTCGTAGGTGATGTAGTCGTACTCACATCAATCTCAAGATCGTGAAGAAGAGCGCTGTAATCCGGAAGTGCTTCCACACTCGGTCACACGTACAACTTGATGACAACCTCCGTTCCCTCGATCCAGCGGGGCAGCGGAAGTAGTGGATCCCTCGGAAACCAGCAGCACGACGGCGTGGTGTGGTGGAGAAAACTTCGTTCATGACTTCGCCAAGCGCATGAAGATGAGGTGGATCAGCGGGAGGATGGAGATGGAGATGACACCAAGTTGTGTGTGGACAGAGAGGTCCAACCCCTCTTTATATAGGAGGGGGAGGCAGCCACGAAATTTTGGTCCCTCCACCTCTCCCCTCATCATGTGGGTGGAGTCTCCACTCAACCCACTCATTCTCACATCAATTCCCACTAAAAATTCCAAGGGTTTTCTTTAATAAATAAATAAACCAATTTTATTTCTTTATTTTAATATTTGTTAATCCTTTTAACAACCATTAACACTTACCCCCTTGAACTATTTGTTAATCTAACATTAACATATACCACCTTGAACTATTTCAATATTCCCGAAACAATTTCCGTGTTGTCAAAACTTTTCTCCGATATTCCGTACCCACTCAATCGCGTCATCAAACCTTAGGTGTGTCACCCTACGGTTCGTGAATAATGTAGACATGATCGATACAACTCCCCGATCAATAGTCAACAGCAGGACCTAGAGATCCGTAATGACTCCAACACATTCAACGATGAATCTAGTGATCGTGTGAACCATAAACGTTGTAACCAATTCCCTTTGTCTTGCGATATTTTACTTGTCTGAGATCCGATCATTGGTATCAACCATACCTACTTTAATCTCGTTACTGACAAGTACTCTTTTACTCGTTCCGTGCTATGACATCCTTGTGACCTAGTCACGTGTTTGCAAGCGGTGTCGATGTGATATCACCGAGAGGGCCCAGAGTATATCTCTCCGTCATTTGGATGGACAAATCCCACTATTGATCCATGGGGCTCAACTAATACTTTCCGAATACCCAACGTCACCTTTATAGTCACCCTGTTACGGTGTGACATTTGATGACATCAAAGCACTCTTTCGGTGTTAGTGATTGACATGATCTCATGGTCTAAGGATGAGAGTTACTTCGTATGTGTGATATAACAATGTAACTTAATGACTTGATCGCATTGCTATATTCACTTTGGGTGTATGTTCATCACATCATTCTTCTAATGATATGACCCCATTATTAACAACATCCAATGTTCATGATCAGGAAACCTTGATCATCTATTAATCAACGAGGTAGTTAAAAGAGAGGCTTTACCAGGAACCATTGTTTGTTTATGAAACACACATGTATCAACGTTTCCGGTTAATACAATTCTAGCATGAGAAATAACATTTATCATAAACAAGGAATAAGATAATAACCACTTTATTATTGCCTCTCGGGCATATTCCCTTCAGTATCCCACTTGCACTAGAGTCAATAATCTAGTCTGCAAGCACTTAACACATATGGCGTTCCAGTGTTATTACCATGCTTCGCATGTGGTAAACATCATCAAAAAGATCTGAATTGTTCAGTTCCTACTGTATTTGCATGTTCTTTGCGTCTACACGCATCACTCATTCTTCAATCAGATGGCTTTGTATATATTTGGTAAACCGGTGAGACCTTAATTTCTCAGCTTAAACAAATTTTACAAACGTTGTGTAAATGTAGCTTCATAGTGTCAGCATTCTTGAAAATTCACCAAGTTCAATAAAGAACTCCTTGACACAAAATACTCCTATTATTTGTTTTCAACACAACAATATACTTAGCCTTTGTTGTAGTATCCGTCAGAATACTTTTAATTTTGAAACTCTTTCAAATCCATCATGTAATTTTCTTCCAGCCTATTGTGCTACCCTTCATCACATATTTTAACTGAGATAAAATTACTTGAATAAATGACAAGACTATTAGTGTAACATATTACAACTAATATATTATCATTACTACATAGGAAAACAAATCCTTAGCATTTCTAAAATCGCATAAGGATATCTCCCACTGTTGTCTAATCATCATATGAATTATCCTGCTATAACATTTTATAGCACATGACTCACCTGGTTGTGCACATAGCATGGAACACATGACTTAGAAATCTTAATTTCAATTATGCTCATCATGTGTCAAAACACTTGAATCTTGCTCAATTTGTTTCCATGTGACAAGAACTCCTTCTTGTCATTGACTTACTTCAATATTTCATCTATGTAATTTTGGCTCAACCATATCAGGCGCTTCAATCCACCTCTTATAGAAATCGATGCCCAATATCTCCTAAGCCTTTCATCAATATGAAAATCTTAACCGTGTTAATTTAAAATACATATTTTCCAATCAACCATACGTAATCTACATAAATCATTGGAAATATGTCATAGCGCTCCCACTTAATTTCTTGTAACTTTACAAGCATCTTTATCGTTCATGATGGAATCAAACTCTTTTGATAACTTCATTAAGGTAAAGATTCCAACTTCGTTATGCTCACTTCAACCATTGAAGTGTGCATACCTTTCTACCAACCTTTTGAATTTTAAAAAACTCTCAGACTATGTCAAGTACACATCCTCGATCAAACTTCTTGAGAGGAAAGTTGGTTTTTGTTATTCAACTGCCATATCATAATATGTAACTTTTGCTAGAACTATCCACAAAGACTAAAGCATAACTACGGAAGCTCAAAATCTTGTAGTAGTCAACTATTTGAACTTCGTCAAAAACATCTTTTCGACAAGCACAATTTTCAAAGGATATAAGTATCCATGTCTTTGTTGCTATATAGACCCGTTTGCTATCGTTAGGCATCATGCCTATTGAAAAGGACTACCAAGTCAAATACTTGATATTCATTCAGGGATACTATCGCGGATATAATGACTCATAGCCAATTTTACGAAGTCAGGGCCCATCATTTGCTTCCTTTATAAGGTCCAGGTCCTTTGTTGTCAAAATAACACTTCACTCTCAAACCACAAGTTGGTCTAAGTACAAAGTTTTAGGACTTTTGTCGTTCGGTTCGCAAACTCATTCGAAGTATCTACAACACATGTAATCTCTTCTACTTTGTAAAATAGGAAACCCTAGAACAACTTCCAGTGTTGCGCTACTCTTGACATGGTAACGAAGATTCTCTAATCTCGTTGAGTTTGTACGGTCCTCCCACTCACTTGTTTCGCAAGAACTACTTTCTTGAGAAATCAGCCTTTCTGACAAACAACATTTGTCTTTGCTTCGGTGATAGTAGAAATACCCAATGGATTTGTTGGGATAACCTTATAAACATATATGTATCCTATTTTGGTTGTAAACATTTTACACATGCTATGGATACCAAAATTTAAGAAAAAGACAATTCAGGTCACTACCCAAACCATATCTTATATGGTGTCAATTTCAACGGATCATGATGGCGCTCTTTTCAGTGTAAAAGCGGTTGTCACAAATGTATAAACTACAAAATTATAATGGCATTTTTATTAATCTTACCATGTCCAATAAGGTTTGATTTTGTCTCTTGAATACTCCAAACTAATGTGGGGTATTCGAGAATTATAAGTTGTAGAACAGTTCTACAACTTCTCAGATATTTTGCTAAACTTGTAACTCAAACTTTATCATTTATGATCCAATTATAAATACTTGATTATCTTGTTACGATGATTTTTTACTTCATACTAACAATAGTTTGAACCAATTCAAAAATGTCAAACTACATTCTCTTTAAATAGATATACTCATATATCTACTCAAATCATCGACGAAATTTTATGAAGGAAAAATTAATCCACCACATATGACTATATATAATGGACTATATACATCAACATGTACAATCTCCATTAAATTAGTCGTCCATTCTACTTTGGCCTATGAACGGAATTCTAGTCATCTTTTGGAGGTCTCACAAGGGTCAATTTATTCAAAACAAAATGACTCCGGAAGTCCATCAATATGGAGTTCCTTCATGTTTTCCTTTCCAATATGAACTAAAATGGTGATGTCATAATTTAAGTGAAATTCTTTTACGTCCTGCAACGTTTAGCATTTAGTTTTATAGATGTTTACTTTACCAACTCTATTTATATTAACTCATCCATCAATTATGGAATATGGTCATGGTTTGAACAATCTCATTTGTTCTCACAAAAGACCAGAACAAAATAACAACTTATTACGTTCTTAAAATAAATCTTGAATGTTTGGTTCGATACGATAATGAACACAATAGCACTTCATTTCTATTCTTTTCATAATCGATTCCACATCTACTACTAGTTCATTTTAGGCCCTTGTATTTCTTATATTGCGTTGCTTTGTATGAAAACTCATACCAACCAATCTCGTATGAAAATACCCAAAAATACTTGTTAACTAGTAATACATTTATAACTTGTATATCAAGCATATACACTTGAGCTGGACTTTTCCAGTTATCTTCTTTTTTGCCATATATCTTTCTGTAATTCTATTTTCAATATTACCTTTTCTTTACAGAAGAATCATTCAACATCAAACAATGCTAGTCGTACTAGCACATTTTCCTTGGCGTGTTAGTCATATACTATCACCCACTAAGTCATACTTTGAGTTTGATTGTTCTACTAATATCACCATATTAATAGCATTCTTTCAGATTCCACTCTTAGCAATCTCCAAGCAAGGTAAATGTTTTTTATCCATACTTTTAATCCATCCATTATAAAAAATTTATGATTAAACTACTATAGCTCGAAGGAAGGTGATATGGGCATTTTTTTTTTTTGAACAAGGAACCGTAGGGGGAACCCCCTACGGTGTAATTTCAATTAAATAAAAGAATAAATTTACAAGGAGCGGGGAATTACATCATGAGCGGGGAGGGAAACCGAGAAAACTAAAAAAGGTTCAACCAATCTACAAGCGTTTTTCTATGCTCAGATTTCACCCGATGTACAATCAGGCTCATGTCCTTCTTAAACATCACTTTCCAGGCCAAAACAGATATAGGAGCTCCCTCAAAAATATGGTTATTACGATGCTTCCATATACACCAAAGAGCGCACGTTGCAACCTCAAAAAACTTGGGACCGTCAAAACTTTGTTTTGCCTGATCGAACATGGCAGAAACCCCTTGAGCCGAGCACCATCTGATGTCTAGTTTGCGCCAGCATTTTCTCGCAAAAGCACAATTAAAAAATAAATGTTCTCTTGTTTCCCTGTGAGCACCATCACACATGGCGCAAATAACACCACAGTCTAGATGCCAATGCCGCCTCTCCATCATATCACGAGTATTAAGCCGGTCCACTAAAAAAAGCCAAACAAACACCTTTTGTTTGTGCATGCCTTTACTTTTCCACAATTTCCTAAAAATAGGGGCAGCGTGAAGACCAGCAAACATAAACTTGTAAAAGCACCTGGACATGTATTTTTTTTTTGAATTAACCATGGACCAAACATCAGCCTTCTCTCTCTCAACATTGGCACGTCTCATCTCATTGAGTAGGGTCTGCACTTGCTCCAACTCATGAAAAGCCTGAGGTGAGACCGGGGTTGCAAAATGATCAGCCAGCTGCACCAAATCCACACAGGATAACAAGGTTACTAACGACACATCTGGATCAATCGCAAATGAGTATAGTCTAGAAAATTTGTAGGCCAAAAGCTCTTCTGTCCAATTATCTTTCCAAAAGAGGATGGAATTACCACGACCAGGCGAGACAGCAGATATCCCTCTGAACACTGTCATGAGACTACAAACATCACGCCACCAGAAAGATCCAACCCTACCAGCTGCTTGTGGAGTCGTGGTCTGATAGTATGCAGCCCAAGTCATGTGTACCCAAGGAGTATCCTCATGGTTAAAGAACCTGAATAAGTGCTTGAGCAGCAACGCATTATTCTGAATATCCAAATTTATCACTCCGAGACCCCCTTTCTCTTTTGGTTTGCAGACAAGTTCCCAGGCTGCGAGAGAGTTATGGCGCTGCTTATCCTGCTTGCTCCATAAACAATGTCTCCTAGCCCTATCAATAGTGTTTACCACTGTTTTATTCAATTTGAGCATACACATGTAGAAGGTAGGCAACGCTGAAAGGACCGAATTGACAAAGGTGAGGCGCCCACCATAGTTCAGAAACCGAGAGCAAGCATTCAGGCGACGCTCGACACTATCAGTGAGGGGAGCAAGCTCTAATACAGTGGGTCTTGTGGTACCTAGGGGCAATCCAAGGTAAGTGAATGGCATAGTCCCAACGACACACTCAAAGTAATCAGCCAGAACAGTGGTGTAGACAGCATCAACATTAATCGGAACCAAACAGGACTTGTGAAAGTTGACCTTAAGGCCAGTAACCGATTGAAAAGTTTTCAAGGCCTGCTTTAGACAACCCAACTGCTCAAGACTAGCCTCCATGAAGAGAAGCGTATCATCCGCATACTGTACTATAGGGAAATCTTGTCCCTGAAATATGATAGGAGGCGAAATGAGACCATCAGTCCAGAGCTTGTTGACAATGAATTGCAACAGATCAGCAGTTGATGCAAAGAGAAGGGTGATAGTGGATCTCCTTGGCGAACCCCTCGCTTACATGAAAACTTTTTCCCTGGGATGCCATTAAGGAGGACTGCCGAAGTCCCGGTACTAAGAATATTATGAATCCAAGCTAGCCAATCCTCATCAAAGCCACGCATTCTAAGAGTTTGAATAATTGAAGAATGCTCAATTAAATCAAACGCTTTCTCGAAATCTAGTTTTAGAATAATGGCACCATTGGGAGCAGATTTGCAGTGATGGAGATACTCAAAAGACCAAGCTAGGCAATCTTGAATCGTACGGGTTTTGATGAAACCGTACTGATTTTTATGCACAATGTCCATCATCTTGCTTTGGAGCCTGTTAGCCAGAAGTTTTGTGATCAACTTCATACCTGAGTTAAGAAGTGAAATAGGCCGAAAATCATTCGGAGTTTCAGGAGAGGACTTCTTCGGAATAAGAGTGATGATGGAATCATTGATGCTCTGAAGTGACATACTATTGGATTGGAAGTCTCTGCATAATTCATAGAAATAAGACTTAATAATCTGCCAACAACTTCTAAAGAACTGACCATTAAAACCATCTGGTCCGGGAGCCTTGTTAGGAGGAAGACAGCTGACAATGAAAAAGCCTTAGAGAGGCCAGCTAAATTGTCCACACGAGTGACAAGGCTAAACACTTCAGTAGTAGCACACTAGGACAATAAACCACGATGTATAATGTCTAAGGCCTGCGAGCCGCATGTTGTGGCCGAGCTTTTTAAATGGGCCGGTTTGTATCCAGTTTGAGTCCAATTAGGTTAGGAGTTGGTTTGGATCTGTCCAATCGACTAGGGGTTGGCCTCTTATATAAAGAGAGTCAAGGCCTAGGGTTTTAGATAGGTTGAAAATTATGTAGAACTAAAAGTTTCAGGTTACCACCGTCCCTAGGGGATTGGCGTGTGGGCGGCGTCTCGGACGTTCGTCAGTTATCTTTGCAAATAAAGGTACGAGTGTTCTTGGATCTGCCAAGAGGGTTCGTGCGTGGCTAGGGAGCTCTTGGATCTACCTAGAGTTGTCCAGTTTGGTGTGAAATAAAGGTGCGAGTGTTCTTAGATCTGCCAAGAGGGTTCGTGCGTTTCTCGCCTAAATCTATCCATGTTCTTCAGGTTACGTATATCGCTCACGTGATTGGGAGAATAGTTATCTCGGTGGTTCTTGCGGTGAAAGATCGGGAAAACATCTACATCATGTGGTATTAGAGCGTCAGGTTGATCATCGCAAGGTCATTGGTGCTGGCGTTGTTTCTGTTCAGTATGTACGTCGTTGTAGCTGTGCACGCCCCTGGCGAAAAGATCGAAGTGCAATCTTGGCGACATCTGTTTCTAGCATGTTGAGATTGGAGCCGATGCATCCCGTGGAGTCCGGACGGAAAAGCAAATTAAAAAAAAGTCTATAGAGTTAAAGGCGTGTTGCGATTTGCTGTTTGGAATTGGAGTCTCAACCACCACTTAGGGCCACGATTTTGGCAGGATTCGTTTTTGGCATGGACTCAAATGAAGAGTTTGCATCGAGCCCAAGCGATCGTTTCCTGCGACTGTGTGGAAGCGCATCGGCGGAACAGCGTAGGTACGTGAAGTTTTGATGCGTGCACATCGGATTTGTTAGCCGTGAAAAAAAAATTAACGATTGGTAGTTACTCGTTTGGCATGGGAAAATGCTTGGTTTAGTCCGACCTACGCGGTGAAACCGTAGGTTAGCGCAACGAGCGCAGCGAGTTAGCTAGCGAACTAGTTTTTGGGCCCTGTGAACGTATATAGGCCCATTTAGCACAGATTTAGCTTTTTTGGCCCAGTTTTCTTGTCTTGCCAGGTTTTTACCAGCCCAACATACCAACCATATGTATACTAAGTGTTTTTCGCCATTTTCGATCAATGTTTCGTATGTCTTTAAAATTTGTAACATTTTCACATGTATTTTGTAGAGAAAGCAGAAGCAAGATGTTGCAATGTTTTTCATTATGATTTTGTAGGAAATGCGCATATGTGTTTAGAATTAATTTGGAATTTTATGTTTTATGAGTTCCTTCACATGTTGTAAACATGTGATTTTATTGTTGCTATCGATTTATTCTTTTGTTGAAATAGTATATAATTTTTGTTGCAACCAGAACGGTAACAAATTATTTTGTTGCTTACAAACTTTTAATTGATGCAAATATTTTTTTTTGTTGCAATAGTTTGTGATTTTTGTTGAATTGTGTGAACTTTTTTGTTGCAACGCAATAAATACATTGTTTAACTATTCTTTGTAGCATTACTTATTTTTCGATTTGTTTTGAAACAATTTGTTGTAATACTTTTTTTTTATACATGGGGCATTACTTTTTGTTGCGGTACGAATGAATTTGTTGCAATGGCAGTTTTGCTGTAATTATCGAGATGACCGGGGGCAACACAATATACCTCTTCGTTTAAGTGGGGCTGCTGTGGAGTGCGGGTTCTATATTCAAAAAATAGGAGGGCTAAAATGCAAATCCGTAATATGCTGATTTCTAGCCATTGGATGAAGATCTAAGGGATCACGAGGGGACCTACGTTTGCAACATGTAGGGCGATCTACGCCTAGCATTCTCCTACACTTGTTTTATGGGGACCTAACGATGCCAAACGTAGGTCCCCTGCTCTTTGGCTCGCTCGCTGCTGTTCTGCACACTTTGGGCCGACCCGTTACATGTTATATGGGCCCAACAAGCAACAATTTGTCTTTTATCCCAATTCTAGCGTCAAACTATGTGCAACCATTATATGCTAAGTATTCTTCGTAATTTCAGACAACGTTGCATACGTCCTTAAAATTTGTTACAATTTCGCACTTATTTTGTTGAGAAACCACAAATAAAATGTTGCAATGTTTTCTATATGATTTTTCTAGAAAATGCTTATATGTTTATTAAAATTCATTTGGAATGACATGTTTATGGGCTCCTTTACATGTTGTAACCATGTAATTTTTTTGTTGCTATAAATTTACCTTTTTGTTGAAATAGGTGATGATTTCTGTTGGCAACTGAAACAGTGACAAATTATTTTGTTGCTTACCAACTTTTTAATTGATGCAAATATTTCTTTTTTGTTGCAGTAGGTTATGATTTTTATTGAATTTTTTAAACTTTTTTGTTGCAACGCAATAACATATTGTTTAACTCTTATTTGTAACATTACTTTATTTTCGATAAAAATTTGGAAAAAATTGTTGCAATTCTTTTTTTTTACATGGGGGCGATAATTTTTGTTGCGACACTAGTGAAATTGTTGCGATGGCAGAATCGCTGTAATTATCGAGATGACCGGGGGCAACACGATATACCCCTTCGCTTAAGTGGGGCTGTTGTGGACTGCGGGTTCTATATCCAAAAAACTGAAGGGCTCAAATGTAAAAACACGTTTTGCTTATTTCTCAGATGCTGATTAGATGGCTCTGCAGGGATCTAGGATTAACAAATCCTAGACCAACCTACGGCTAAACATGGCCTGGAAGTGTACATGGAGTTTAAAAAAAAGGGCAAGGTGATTCCTTGGATTTGGTCACCGGGTGGAGTCCAACCGTACGGATAAAAGGGATACGGAAGTGTCACTGGTTTGGGCAGTTTTTTGCATAAAAAAAAAGGTGATCACATGGATATATTGGCAGTGCCTTTGCTTGGGTACGTGAGATCTCCTTGGTACCAGTGCATGCATCAATAAAAGAACAACGAGACTCCATGGCTTAGTTGTTACGTGCAAGGAGCAATCAGCGATTAAACAAAATAATTCCTTCCACGGGATGGGCAGCCAAGTTCGGATCTGTTACGTGTGCAAAAAAAAAAGATTGCCTTCCATGTGAGACTCGACCGGATCGGTTAGCAGTGGAAGTGTATGGTAAATTTTTTTTTGGATCGGTACAGATTTGTTACTAGTACAAGAGATTAACTCGATTTGTTACCGATCGGATGCAGTTTTTTTTTAAATGGATCGGCACGAGGAGGGTTGTACGCTGAGAAAAGAGGTGTGCAAAATTTTGTGGCGGACACGAAGACAAAATAAAAGAGACACTAGTTCATATTTTCACAAGCGGTGAACTTGGTTCATTTGGATTCATGATGTGCAGGAATTTGTCCTGTTCGGCACTCAGTTGACCTCCACTATTTCAGATTGCATCTGTGGGCGTATTCAGCTTATTTGGACCCTTGGGCTACAGGAGTCTGTCCTGCTGTGTTTCGGGTGGTTTGTATGGTGCGGTTTCATTTGCAGTCCGAAAGTTGTGTGTCTAAATCTGGTTGGGGGTGCCAAACATGAAGGGCACCCAGAACAAGTCTAGATAGCCGAGAGAGAGGATGTGGTGTGGCAGGCCAGCAAGAATTGAGGATGTAGAAGCGTGGCGATATGTTAATTTGACGCCACAAGCGCCGGGAGAAGACCCTCTAGCATTGAAGACTACGCCTTTCGAAGAAGGGGAGGATGATACAGGCATATATTGGTTAGCACGCTAGGACAATAAACCACGATGTATAATGTCTAAGGCATGCGAGCCGCATGTTGTGGCCGAGCCTTTTAAATGAGCCGGTTTGTATCCAGTTTGAGTCCAATTATGTTAGGAGTCGCTTTGGGGTCTATCCAACCGACTAGGGGTTGGCCTCTTATATAAAGAGAGTCAAGGCCTAGGGTTTTAGATAGGTTGAAAATTATGTAGAACTAAATGTTCCAGGTTACCACCGTCCCTAGGGGATCGGAGTGTAGGCGGCGTCTCGGACGTTCGTCGGTTATCTTTGCAAATAAAGGTACGAGTGTTCTTGGATCTGCCAAAAGGGTTCGTGCGTGGCTAGAGGGCTCTTGGATCTTCCTAGAGTTGTCGAGCTTGGTGTGAAATAAAGGTGCGAGTGTTCATGGATCTGCCAAGAGGGTTCGTGTGTTTCTCGCCTAAATGTATCCATGTTCTTCAAGTTACGTGTATCGCTCACGTGATTGGGAGAATAGTTATCTCGGTGGTTTTTGCGGTGAAAGATCGGGCAAACATCTACATCAGAAGGAGTTTAGAGGATAATTTTTAGCGCCCAATTTCTTGGAATATTCAAACGCCTAGCGTCTTCAATCATTGCATATATTCAAATAATATAAGCATACATTGTCATGCTAAATTATACTCAGTCATGTTGACACAAGTACGTTTCTAGATATCAATATATGTTTCACTTGATTGTTTCTAAAAACAATTCTTTTCAGTTCCTAAATCATCTTGATCAAAAAACCATTCTTTTAAAGATAAACTAATATGAAAGCAATCATGACTCTGGATTCTAAGTAGGAATTGGTTGCTCTCTATATCAATCAATCATTATTCATATCGAGTTAGGTAGGAAATATAGAAAATCTACAATAGAACTCAATTTTAAATTTCACTTATACGGTACCAATCTTAAATGATATTTACCTGATCATAACATGTAACATCCAAAATTTTACGTTTGGAATATTTTACATTTAGAGCATATGCATAGCATGACATCATTTCAAAACTTGTATTTGAGTGTTGCATTTTAAACCCCAAAACAAAATCATGTTTTAAAAAGCTCAAAATCCTCCTATAAGGCGTTTATAAGCCGAACAATATTTGGATATTTGTTTTTTTTACAAAATCACTCCCTAATAGTCTAATATGATAGATTTTTAAATTTCAAAATTTTAGAAATTTATTTGACTCGATTCCAAGATAGATTTCAAAAGTTATGAAAGTTTTAAGAAAAAGAAAAAACAAAAAACTAACCAAGCCATCTCGCTCCCGTATGGGCCGGCCCAGCACACATGCGCATGGGCGTGCGCACGCTCGTACGTACCACGCGGTACAAAATCGAGTTCCGTTCAAACTCGCATATCTCTTCGTTGGAGAGTACAAATTCAAATCCGTTTCTTTTGGCTTGTTCCCTACTTCAAGGAGCAATTTTCAACCGACCTCCCCACCTATAAATACCTAATCCCTGGCCGTGAGGTCGCCCCAAATTCGAAACTCTAATTTTAGATCTGTTTCTGAGTATTTTGCTCACCACGATCCGTGAGTTGCTCAGTTGATGTTCAAGGCTTCGCTGAGAGTTTTAAATATCGTCGATACCGATCTATCCCAAGAAACCATACCTTTTTTCATCCACCACAGTCGGAGAATTTCGCGATCTACTCTCTCAGATCTGAAGCGGCAAAAGTTACTCTTCAACCGTTTGTCCGTTGTCTCTCAAATTTCTACTGTAGCTGCATATCATCATTACCTACAACTTTCGTTCTTTGAGTTTTTCGATTTGAGCTACTGATCTTTTTATATAATTCCGATCTACTTTTGCCCACCGGAGTAACTCGAAATTTCAAATCTATACTTCGTTCTTATTATCTAAAAAGTTGTCGTAGGGTGTTTTATTTGCTTTTAGCATGTTATTAGTATGTTAGGTTTAGATCTACCTTTTTATAAAGTTTATTTTGAGAAGATCTTGTAGATTGTTAATTCACGCTATATAATTTGGTTAAGCTACTTTTTGTCTCTTGTTGCATTATAAACTAGTTCGCTTGCACTATTAAATCATCATGCATCCATATGTGCATTGTTGTTTTGCTCTATTTGGTTATTTATTGTGTTATGCTTGCAACGTGTAGATTGCGAGAGTTGCGGTTGAGGTTCGTGTGAGGACTGTGGGTGTTACGGTTGCGACTGAGTCGAGTGCGTGAACGACTCCAATTTCTGTCAAGGCAAGTGGCACACATGATCCTACTATTTTAATATATGATTAGAATTTTATTGTAGCTATGCATTAGTATGAGTTATGTGTTACCACTATGCTAGATTTCTTCACTAACACCCAAGTGGAGTAATCATATGTTATCCCTAGATGTAGCAATCCATATGTTAGGCAAACACGGTAATGTTAGATTGCTTAGCCATGCTTGTAGTTATTCGTGGTTGGGATTATTATCATGTTATGATGAAAATCGTTATTTTAATTTCTTATGAAAACAACATGATAATTAATTAACCACTGGGCAGATTGCTAGCATGTCATCAGAGTACAAATCTTGGTGGGGACCGCCGCCCAGTATCTTGAGATTATGTTTAGTTTCTGTATGTAGTTGTTTCTTGTGTGCAGCCGTGTTTCATATTAGTATGGGCTGGACAAAATTTGTAGGTTGCGGTGACTCGAACCCAACGTGTCCAAAGATGTAGAATAGTAGTAGGATGGTCCGGCTCGTGGAGGGTTTGGGGATCTCCTTCTTATGAATTATGGCTTAATCTTTTTTCCTTCCATGTTACTAATGCTGTATCATGGTGTTTGGGGTCGATTAGGCAACACGGGTAAAGGGCAAAAACCTCGCGAGGGTTAAAAGTAAGATCTTAGCCGTGTTACATTGGTTAGGGACAATTCAACAACTAGATGGGAAACATGACATACCTCATTCATCTTATTTTATTGATTACTACCAATTTGACTATGGCTTATTGGAGAAGTGCCTGATGGTGTTTCACCGTGCTAATCCAAAAAGGGTAGGAGCACTTTTCTATCAACCAAAGTTTCTAATTATGTAGGAGCACTTTGCTATCAACCAAAGTGTCCAATTATGTGCAAAAATTACTTTCTATTAAAAGATAGGACAGATGTCTTTATGCAAACTAGCCCAGAAACTCCACCAGCCAAATATGCATGTATATTAGTAACTTGCCATTTATATCCACCATAGTGTCACTTGCCAATACATTTGATAAGGGGTAGCCCGATCTTCTCAGTGAACTCTCTTGATAACTTGATAAATAATGTGATACCTCGCTCTCTCCTTTGGCTAAACCCTGTCACCAATTGCAACAGCACTTAACCCCTTCGGATATTCGAGACTCCACAGTCTTGCACACGTAGCCACCGACTACAAGTGGTCCTGTTTCTCCTTATTCCCAGTGGAACAACAGAATACACTCAGATTTGCAAAGGTATATGATTCAAGATGAATGCTTCAAGCAATACAATCTAGAAGTCTAGGGTTTTTGTTTTAACGTAGTCTACTATCTAATTCGCCCCAAGGGGTATATATGAGGGGGTGGGGTGTTTCCCCACGAAATATCCCTATTCCTACTTGTTTGGACTCAACCAACTCGGATACAAACTGACCCAACATGGGTGCAGCCAATTGGACTCTATTTGGAAACTGGCAGAAAACTATTCGTAGATTGTTTCGGTCACCACGGCTTGCTCGAGTCGAATTTGTTGATGGGGCCGGATCCATTGGAAAGCCCATCAAATTCCCTATCCGTATTGTGCTCGTTTGCTGTATTTGGAGCCCGTATGAAGAATCCATGACTATTTCAAATTCGGGACTCCTGGCAGTCCGAACTGAAACATTTATTCCTTGTTGTTGTTTTCCATGCCTTCTTCCTTTGCTTCTTGCTTCCTCTTCTCCATCCATGTTTGTGTTATTAATAAACCTAATCATACATAAATTCATAGGCTTAGGTAGTATAACATTCTCATAACCACAAACACTATTTATTACTAGGAAAGAATTCACCTTATAATAAACATCAGTGAGGCTCAATATTTCCTTCCAACTCAAGCATGAATAAACCTCATGGACCTCTATTATGTCCCTATCATCCTCCCTTTCTTCAAGACAAGACGTCCTCGGCTTGTTGTATGCTGAAAGTGGAATAAACAAAAAGAACAACGTGTATGCACAATACATATATCTATAATGAGGTGCATTAGTTGTTATCATATCATAAAATTGTGCACATGACATGTGACCACGAAATTTGCATGCAAAAATCACATAATTGTCATAGCATCTCATCAAATAGCAATCACAATTGCAAATATAAGTGAAGCTCATAAAATCATGATCAAAATGAGAATCATATGTGTATATATTTTTATTGTTTAGTATCAATTCAATTGTTCTCACAGAAGATCTATGATCAAATTTATGTTTATTAAAACACTCAAAGGTGGGAACATTCTTATTATTTTCATCATGAAAATTGCAACTTAATTTGCAAATATAAGTGAAGAACAATTTATTAGCACATGTATGTGACAAGTATTGTGGCAAACCAAACATATGTGTAAAATCATGTTCATATGTAGGAAGTTGTAGCTTATGTACCCAAGGTAAAACAATGTTCAATTCGGCCACTTTATCACAAGTTATGCATATATGATCCACCATAAAAAATTTACTCATGTTATAGTCACCAATCAAGTTAAAAGTGAAAGAAGAAACATAATTGCTAGAATTCACATATGAAATTTCAGCAACCTTTTTCATAGCACTTTGCACATTAATTGATTCATTTAACATGATGTAATCCACAATATCATTAGGTGGTATTTTAGCAAGCCCTTCTTTATGTGAAATCAACACCACATAATTAAATTTCGAAATTAAGACATTATCACATGTAGGTGGACTATCTATGCTTGTTAACTCACAAGAATCAACTAGCAATTTAGTGGGTTCATATAAATCAATACTTGAGAGGGGGAACATGAAATCAGCACCTTTATCAATAGCATCCTCCTCAGAATTATTAGGTACCAATTCAACTATCTCCAGTGGTGATGCAGGTTCTACTTGTTGTGGCTCCCTTTCTTCAAAAGTAACCTGCAAATCACAAGAAATAACACTAGGAACAATGACATGCTCCTCCAATGGTGGTGGTGATGATTGTGGTGTAGGTTGTACTATAGGCTCCCTTTCTTCAAAAGCAACCTGCACATCACAAGTAACAACACTAGGAGTAGACATGGTTACATTAGTAGACACCACCTCACATGTCTTCTCAATTTCGGATCCCATGACTTGATGATAACATAATGATTGTTTTCTAACTTCCATACAATTTTCAAGTGAAGCATGTTTTCTTCGATGATATTTATGATTCCAAAGTAATTTTATGTCAGGATAATATCTAACAAAATCAAACCGAAATTTGACAATACATGATATACCCAACAAAAGATGACAACTAGTAAATGCTCTGGGAATCACATTACAATAAATTTGCTCTGTATGACCACTAATGGTTAATGGAACAAAAGTACGTAGAGGAATATGAATTTTATCATCATTAGTAATTAACATGTATGGATTCGCTTCAAAAGTTTCCAATTGCAATTGCTCAACCATATCAAGACTAACAAAGTTTGAGCGAGTATCCTTATCAAGAGTAATAGCAACAGGGAAACATTTGACGTCTGCAATGAAGTGGAACAAATTTTCTGCAGGCATTCCACTAGAATCCTCCTCCCAGAAAGCATCACTGCACATAGAAAAACTACAAAGCTCCATTGATTAAGTTGTTAGTAACAAAATAACAATGGGTTGTGGTGTTCTCTCACAACTCACTTAAAAACCAGCAAAGAGGTGATCCTTACCGTTCCAAAGTGAATAGAATAACTTACCAACAAGTAGTAGCAACCAGTGTGACTTGATGTGGAGAATAGAATACCCAGGGATTTTTGCTCTCACAAAGGTAAAACAGGTTATATGGTGGGGCTTGGTATGGATACCTAACAATCACCAATTAACAAGTCCTATTTGCTGCTTGTGATGATAAAAGAACACCTAGGGAAACACACACCAAATATGGAGACAAATGTGGCAATGCAAATATATGGAGGAAATTTTGCAATGCACTAAAAAGACACTAGCCAAGCTCAAATAATATTCAGGCACAAGATTGCTCAATGGTGTGTCAATATAGCAATGATGAAAACAGCTCCACAAATATATAAATGTATCTCAAGGCCTTTTTGCTTTTTTCTCAATTTTTTTTCCTCTTTTTCTATTTTCTGTTTTTCTCTTCTTCTTTTTTTTTTAATGCTTTTTAAGGCCAAAAAAAATAACTAAAGGAGCAACTGAAAATAAATGCTAAATCAATGTGACACAAAATAATAATGAGCAGCATGAACAGAGCAAGAAAGTAGCTAGTCTTGTGGGCAAGATACCTATTTAATTGCTGTAGAAAGGCTTTGTCTAGGTTCACAAAGATTGGACTGGAATTCCTAAAGAAATTGGAAAAGAAAAATAAAAACAAACCGAAACTAACTATACTAATGGACACTCACGGCAGGGGGAAAACGAAACCAGCGCGTATACGCGTGGAACGAGTCCGGCGGCGCTAGCGGAACGAACGCGACCAGCGCACGAAATCCCAGGCAGCAGGTTCGATGGATTAGGAAATAGCTCGCGTTGGGCGGTTTCAACGGAACGAATCCCAAGCAGCAGGTGGGCCTAGTCCATGAAAATAAGCGCACAAACTGCTACGCGCGGATCTCGAAGAGGAGAAAGCGACGCGGTTTGCCAATCGCGCCTGTCTGGTGGTTGGCGCTCGAATCCGATGTGGGTCGGCAGCGGTCGGCGCGCGTGGAATGAATCCGCGTAGGACCACGAGCGCGCGTGGTTGGTGGTTTGGCAGGATCACGTGATGCGCGCGACTGGTGGAAGGGCGCGGTTCCCGCGGTGGATCGACGCGCGCGCGGGAGTGGATCCCGACAGAAACAGACGACGCGTGGACGGCGGGCGGATTCCAACGTGAATCGCGCGCGTTCTGTAGCCAAGGCGCCGACGCGGTTGGTTGGAAACCGACAAGGAGCAGTTTCGCGTTTTGTGGATCTGTACGCGAATAGGGACAAAGCAACGGATGAACACAAGATGAACCGACGAACAAAATAAGAACCCTAACCCTAGACCGACTAAAAAGACACAAAAGGAGAAAAGTAACACAAAATCAAACACAAACAGCAACTAAAACTCGATAGTGGTGATGATCTAAGGCGATGGCAATGAACTACTCCTGTTTTTTGTGGCTTTTTCGTGGATAGGTACAAAAACAAAACGAATCTAAAGTAGGGATAAATACAGCTCACCGAGTAAACCCAGTAATCTGATACCAAGATGATAAGGGGTAGCCCGATCTTCTCAGTGAACTCTCTTGATAACTTGATAAATAATGTGATACCTCGCTCTCTCCTTTGGCTAAACCCTGTCACCAATTGCAACAGCACTTAACCCCTTCGGATATTCGAGACTCCACACTCTTGCACACGTAGCCACCGACTACAAGTGGTCCTGTTTCTCCTTATTCCCAGTGGAACAGCAGAATACACTCAGATTTGCAAAGGTATATGATTCAAGATGAATGCTTCAAGCAATACAATCTAGAAGTCTAGGGTTTTTGTTTTAACGTAGTCTACTATCTAATTCGCCCCAAGGGGTATATATGAGGGGGTGGGGTGTTTCCCCACGAAATATCCCTATTCCTACTTGTTTGGACTCAACCAACTCGGATACAAACTGACCCAACATGGGTGCAGCCAATTGGACTCTATTTGGAAACTGGCAGAAAACTATTCGTGGATTGTTTCGGTCACCACGGCTTGCTCGAGTCGAATTTGTTGATGGGGCCGGATCCATTGGAAAGCCCATCAAATTCCCTATCCGTATTGTGCTCGTTTGCTGTATTTGGAGCCCGTATGAAGAATCCATGACTATTTCAAATTCGGGACTGCTGGCAGTCCGAACTGAATAATTTATTCCTTGTTGTTGTTTTCCATGCCTTCTTCCTTTGCTTCTTGCTTCCTCTTCTCCATCCATGTTTGTGTTATTAATAAATCTAATCATACATAAATTCATAGGCTTAGATAGTATAACATTCTCATAACCACAAACACTATTTATTACTAGGAAAGAATTCACCTTATAATAAACATCAGTGAGTCTCAATATTTCCTTCCAACTCAAGCATGAATAAACCTCATGGACCTCTATTATGTCCCTATCAACATTAAATTGTATTGACTCCCTTGTGGCTGCATACTCCAACATGCAGATGGCTACGATGACGAGTGGGGATTTCATTTAGGGTCTCGAGTCTACAACCAACATGTTTTGCATGTGGCACATGAAGAGGATGAGGCTCATTGATGTACTATGTTTCCGCTCCAGAAGTTTTTATTTATGCTAGCCTTGAGCTATGCAAGTTAAAACAATTTTGTAAAGTCTGGATCATGTGATATAATAAAGATGTTGACGCATTTGCAAGATATTTCATCTTGTACAGTGGTTCTAGCAATTGATCCAGGGACTAGCACAATAACACAGGGGTTCTTGCCTTTATTAAAAGGTGGGAGCGCTACATAACAATTATATCTCAATTAACAATCTAAGTGTAAGATAGTTTGAGGATGCCAATGAATACTACAATTTGTGCAAATTCACTTTGATTGGTTGTTCATGATAAAAATAAGTTCAAGTTAATTCAAAATTATTACGTGAACTCCCACTCAAAAACAATATCCCTCTAGTCGTTTTAGTGATTACACAAACCCAATTCACTACACCAAAACCGATCATCACGTGAGATGATGTAGCTGCAAAGGCGAACATCGACATGTTCATCATATCATCCATATGACTCATGCTTTACCTTTCGGTTACGTGTTTCGAGGCCATGTCTGTACATGCTAGGCTCGCCAAGTAGAACCGTAGTATTGCGTGTGGTCCGAGGCCATGTATGTACATGCTAGGCTCGTCAGCACCTGTTGTATGCGAACGTTAAGTCTCTCACACACGATCATCATATGGTGTCTCGAAACGACGAAATTTCTTAACGGTGCACACTAAGGAAGAACACATTATTATCTTTATATTAAGTGAGAGGTATCATCTTATAATGCTACAGTCGCAATCTAAGCAAAATAAGATGCATAAAAGGATTAACATCACATGCATGGATAATGTGATATGATATAGTCCTTCTTGCACTTGATCTCCATCTTGTGCATCACGGTATGATCTCCATGATTCCACCGGTGTGGCACCAAGTTCCATGGCTCCTCCATCTTGATTGTCTATCAATAATAAGACAACCATATGGATCCCTTCCGGTATATGAATAATTTACAAAATATATTATCTCATAATCAAATTCGTAACATTGATCGTATCACATCACATGCCATGCAAAAACTAGTTAGACGTCTCTAATTTATTATTACATGTTTTACCTGGCTTAGGGCTTTCGAGGATATAACAGTTCATACCTACGAATATCAACCACGACATTGATAAACATATTTTTAACAATCCTTCGTAGACTAGATCTTAAATATAGTAGGAGAAACGAACACCCCCTCCGCCACAAGTGAGACAGGTCTCGCGTACATAGTACACGTAAAGTTTGTCTAGGGCAGCTTCATCCTACTATGCCACTAAGATCATAAAATACTCAAGGAGGCAATAACATGATCATCAACGCCCACATACACCTATGTGTTCTACCCGTACAAATCATCTACGCATAGATACGGCTCTGATAGCACTGAAGGGTTCGTTGCATAGAAAACAAAAAATTTCCTACGCGGGAGACACACGAAAGGACAAGATCTATCTAGGAGATGAAAGCAATGGGCATAGAGAGAGTCTTAAGGAGAACATACCCTCCAAGACACATCGATCTCAAGATCGTGAAGAAGAGCGCTGCAATCCGGCAGCGCTTCCGCACTCGGTCACACGTACAACTCGATGACTTCCTCCGTTCCCTCGATCTAGCGGGGCAGCAGAAGTAGAGGATCCCTCGGAAACCAGCAGCACGACGGTGTGGTGTGGTGGATAAAACTTCGTTCATGGCTTCGCCAAGCGCATGAACATGAGGTGGATCAGCGGGAGGATGGAGAAGGAGATGACACCAAGTTTTGTGTGGAGAGAGATGTCCACTAAATTTTGGTGCCTCCACCTCTCCCCTCATCATGTGGGTGGAGTCTCCACTCAACCCATTCATTCTCACATCAATTCCCACTCAAAATTCCAAAGGTTTTCTTTAATAAATAAATAAATAAAAATTATTTCTTTATTTTAATATTTGTTAATCCTATTACCAAACATTAACACTTACCCCCTTGAACTATTTTTTAATCTAACATTAACATATACCACCTTGAACTATTTCAATATTCCCCGAAACAATTTCGGTGTTGTCCAAACTTTTCTCCGATATTCCGTATCCACTCAATCGCGTCATCGAAACTTAAGTGTGTCACCCTACGGTTCGTAAATAATGTTGACATGATCGAGACATCTCTCCTATCAATAGTCAACAACAGGACCTGAAGATCCGTAATGACTCCAACACATTCAACGATGAATCTAGTGATCGTGTGAACCATAAACGTCGTAACCAATTCACTTTGTCTCGCGATATTTTACTTGTCCGAGATCCGATCATTGGTATCAACTATACCTAGTTCAATCTCGTTACTGACAAGTACTCTTTTACTCGTTCCGTGATATGACATCCTTGTGATATAGTCACGTGCTTGCAAGCGGTGTCAATGTGATATCATCGAGAGGGCCCAGAGTATATCTCTCTGTCATTTGGGTAGACTGATACGGGCATCTACTGGTTAGCATGCTAGGACAATAAACTACGATGTATAATGTCTAAGGCATGCGAGCCGCATGTGTTGGCCGAGCCTTCTAAATGGGCCGGTTTGTATCCAGTTTGAGTCCAACTAGGTTTAGGTTCGAGTCAGTTTTGGTTTGGGTTTGTCCAACCGACTAGGGGTTGGCCTCTTATATAAAGAGAGCCAAGGCCTAGGGTTTGAGGGAGGTTGAAAATTATGTAGAACTAAAAGTTCCAGGTTACCACCGTCCCTAGGGGATCGGCGTGTAGGCGGCGTCTCGGACGTTCGTCAGTTATCTTTGCAAATAAAGGTGCGAGTGTTCATGGATCTGCCAAGAGGGTTCGTGCGTGGGTCGGGAGCTCTTGGATCTGCCTTGAGTTGTCGAGCTTGGTGTGAAATAAAGGTGTGAGTGTTCTTGGATCTGCCAAGAGGGTTCGTGCGTTTCTCGCCTAAATCTATCCATGTTCTTCAGGTTACATGTATCGCTCACGTGATTGGGAGAATAGTTATCTCGGTGGTTCTTGCGGTGAAAGATCGGGCAAACGTCTACATCATGTGGTATCAGAGCGTCGGGTTTATCACCGTGAGGTTTGTCTAAGTTGAATACCGGATCTATGGTTTTACGAGAAAATTGGTACATGAGTTTTCGGCTAAGAGTTGTTTGGAGTTTGGTGGTTGGTGGCCAGTTTGGTTCTTTCCGATAAACAACGGAGCGGTCAGATTGTTTTTACGTGCGGGTAAGTTGAAGCGTGGATTGTGCAGGCTCCCTGCGGCCGTTGCGGCCGTTGACTTCTCGTTTGTCCTGCAGCGCCTGGGTTGCTATTGTTCCGATCGGAGGCGGTCCATCCTATCGAGTGCTGCTGGACCACGCTAGTATCCAACCGACAAGTCCTGCGTTGCGTGCTGGTTGATCTGATTGAGAAGCGAAGAAGGAAAGAAAATAAAGGAGATCTCACTGATTTGTCGTTTTCCCTACGTGGTGCTTACCATAAAAAAATACACGTCAAGTTGAAGATCGTATAAAGGAAAAGGACTATTTTCTAGTGCGCATGGAGTTTGGTTGGCTGACAAGCTTCCAGGAGATTTTATTGGATGGTGGCTCTTTCCTTCATAGGAGGTATATGTGCCCAAAATAAAAATAAAGAAAGGGAGATCGCTTGGTGGGTTTATCAAAAGGAAGGCAATGGTGTACGGGTCAGCAAAGAAAAAGGAAGGCACGACTCATTTAAATTTGGAGTTTGTACGTGCATAGCCTCGTGTCTGATTAAAAAAAATGCTGTGAGCTGATCGGATTGGGAAGTATTCTTCACGTGAATTGATTGGGTGCAATATGTAATGAAAAAAAATGGCAAGGGACATAGTGGACAGTTGGTTAAGTCCATTTTTGTGCGCGGACAAAATAAAAAGAGACACTAGTATATATTTTCACAAGCGGTGAACTTGGTCCATTTGGATTCAAGGGGTACAGGAATTTGTCCTGTTTGTCTTGGGTGATGCACTCAGTTGACCTCCACTATTTCAGATTGCATCCGTGGGTACAAGAATTTGTCCTGCTGTGTCAGGGGTGGTTTGCATGGTGCGTTTACAGATGAAATTTGACAGATTATGTGTCTAATCATGTTGGTGGTGCCAAACATGGATGGCGCCAAGAACAAGTCTAGCTAGCCGAGAGGGAGGATGTGGTGTGACAGGCCAACAAGACTTGAGGATGCAGAAGCGTGGCGATATGATAATTTGACACCACAAGCGCCAGAGAAGACCTTCTGGCGTTGAGGACAACGCCTTTTGAAGAAAGGGAGGATGATACGGGCATCTACTGGTTAGCACGCTAGGACAATAAACTACGATGTATAATGTCTAAGGCCTGCGAGCCGCATGTGTTGGCCGAGCCTTCTAAATGGGCCGGTTTGTATCCAGTTTGAGTCCAACTAGGTTTAGGTTCGAGTCAGTTTTGGTTTGGGTTTGTCCAACCTACTAGGGGTTGGCCTCTTATATAAAGAGAGCCAAGGCCTAGGGTTTGAGGGAGGTTGAAAATTATGTAGAACTAAAAGTTCCAGGTTACCACCGTCCCTAGGGGATTGGCGTGTAGGCGGCGTCTCGGACGTTCGTCAGTTATCTTTGCAAATAAAGGTGCGAGTGTTCTTGGATCTGCCAAGAGGGTTCGTGCGTGGGTCGGGGGCTCTTGGATCTGCCTTGAGTTGTCGAGCTTGGTGTGAAATAAAGGTGCGAGTGTTCTTGGATCTGCCAAGAGGGTTCGTGCGTATCTCGCCTAAATCTATCCATGTTCTTCAGGTTACGTGTATCGCTCACGTGATTGGGAGAATAGTTATCTCGGTGGTTCTTGCGGCGAAAGATCGGGCAAACGTTTACATCATAGACAAATCCCACTCTTGATCCATGGGCCTCAACTAATACTTTCCGAATACCCAACGACACCTTTATAGTCACCCTGTTACGGTGTGACGTTTGATGACATCAAAGCACTCTTTCGGTGTTAGTGATTGACATGATCTCATGGTCTAAGGATTAGAGTTACTTCGTATGTGTGATATAACAATGTAACTTAATGACTTGATCGCACTGCTATATTCACTTTGGGTCTATGGTCATCACATCATTCTTCTAATGACATGAACCCATTATTAACAACATCTAATGTTCATGATCAGGAAACCTTGATCATCTATTAATCAACGAGCTAGTTAAAAGAGAGGCTTTACTAGGAACCATTGTTTGTTTATTAAACACACATGTATCAACATTTCCGGTTAATACAATTCTAGCATGAGAAATAAACATTTTTCATAAACAAGGAATAATATAATAACCACTTTATTATTGCCTCTCGGGCATATTCCCTTCATGGATGACCATCGAGTTGATCGGGGAGAAACCGCTCGAGGTCGCACACCAAGTTCAGTATGTCTGCCCCGACGGCTATGACCTCTCCGACGTGGTGAAGTTCTTCACCGCTGGTGGAAATATCTTTGCTTGGAGCGCCGCGCACATCGTGCTTGGCGCAAAGTACGCCGATTGGCGGATGTTCATCATCGACCACGGCAAGGATGGCGGCGGGGTCTACGCCAGGCTTTGGGACCATGGCTCGGGAGAAAATCTGCACTGCGGCCTCTACTGGCTGAACGACACCCTGGTTTGCTGCGTCCAGGTCAACCCTTTGCTCCTCTAGAATTAGTCCGTCCCACTGGTGCGTCCGGTTGTTCGTGTCCTTCATCGCGGCAACTAGTGTGCTTATAGAGCATATGTGTAACCTACTACATCGTCGACTCGTCGTGTTTTACTTGTCGACACGTCTTTGTGTGCTGTGATTGTGTTTTGCTACTCTATAATTAAGTTAATATATGTTGTGTTGCAAGTACTCAGTTATCTGTAGTTCTTTAGTTACTGTTGGTTTTACAGAGAACCGTTCTGCATATTCTAACGCGTTTTATGCCCGACGACCTCAACTCCAAAACTATTTCATAATACTTCTTTATTTCCGCACAAGGTCTCTTTAGTAAATTATTGCATAATGGTCAATTTTTTAAGCCACCCATCAGCATCCGACGGCTAGCATAGTTTCCCGCACTTCCGCCAAAATTTCGCGTCCCTCCGAAAATTTGGCGCCAGGACAGCCCACTCAAAATTTCCGCGCAAGAATATTACTTCTCAGCACTCCCGCACACATCGGTCAAACTTTATCGCGGAGGGAATTCCGTAATCATTTTGAAACCCTCCCTTATCCCCTCGGCCCTCGCCCAATGAATCGACTACTCCCTCTTCTCCCCTCCAGTCCCCGTCCTCCCAGCAGACCAGATCCCATCCCTCTTACACATCGCCATATAGCTCGCTTGCCAGATCTCCCACGTCATCGTCGAGATCCCCCACCCCGCCCAGGTTACCGACCAGGACCACCACCTCGTCGTCGTGCTCACCGGTCTTCCAAGTCGTCACCAACCTCGCCATCGTATGCTCGCTGGTGTGCCACCTCGCCGTCGTGCTCACCGGTCTGCCACATCGTCACCAACCTCGCCTTCGTGTGCTCGCTGGTGTGCCACCTTGCCATTAACCTTGCCGTATGTCCAGATCTGCCACCTCATCTCCAACCTCGCCGCAACTTCACCGTCAATGTCTACAACCACGCCGAGATGGATAAAGGCTGAAGGCGAGAAACACAATAAGATTGATGGTTCTTCATATGTTCGATGCAATTAATCTTTCTGAAGTAGTTGTCTGTTTAATTGTACGCTTGATCCTTCTTATGTTCGATGGAATTAATCTTTCTAAATTGTTTGATCGATGCTTCTTAATTATCCTTCTAATGTTTGATGTAATAAATCTATCTAAACTGTTTCTCTGCTTAGTTGTATGATTAATGGTTCCTTATATCCGTCTTTGTTCTTGGCTTTGCATTTATAAATTTGTATAGTGGTAAACAAGGGCTTGTCCATGTGTTAATTCTGACATATCTGTAGCGGAAATGGGTGTGTTTCCCTCCTGATGCTCCCTTTTTTATTTATTTGCTTTCGTAGTAGCAAAGACTGCATGGTTTCTTTTAATGGAAATCGGAAGGGGGACCTTATTGCTAATCTTGCATAAAAATAAAAATAGAAGTATCCAGCTTTGTTTTCCTACAGTAAAAGTTTGCTTATTTCTAGCATGTATACTATTAGGTTTAAGCTCACTTTGCTTATGATCCTATCAGTCTTAGTTACGATCAGAATTTATGTTACATACACTGGGCTGTTCTTACAGGATGAGTACCTTAATTGTTGATGATGTATTAGGTTCTTACCAAGTGTTGATATTTGGATCTTACTTTGATTTATTTATTCATGTTAGGATCACCACTACACCCCATGAAAGAAGAGCGTGCCAGAACTATCATGGCAAACAATGCAAGGATGCATCAACTGGGTGTAAAGTCTTTAGCAAGTATTATTTCATGTCCTACTGTATTCAAACCCAAAAAGATCAAGAAGGAAGACTCTGGATCTGAGTACACTCCTGAGGATGATGTTCAAGAGGAATCAGATTCCAGTGAAGGAGACTGGTCATGTCAATCACTATTTAGTGAGGACAATGAGTTGCGGGTTATTCCCCAATTCGACAGCTCAAAATTCTTCCATGATATCACAACAACTAGGGTGTAATGCTTAAAACTCTTTAAGTAATAAAAAACTCCCTTTAGTTAAAAAAACCAACAACTAGGGCACATCTTACTTATCTTGCGTTGAACATTTTGATTATTGTTGTGTCATATATTTTGTGCTACTTCATCGATTCCATACCATAAGACGTTTTGGCAAGCTAATTAAGGGTGTGGTTGTTATTTCAACATGGTTTCCATCTATGCTCCTGGCATGCTTGACATATGCTAGGTCATTGGTCATTACAGACACGCGTGTTTGATTGTCATCTGCTAGTTTTCAAATATTTTCTGTACATTGTTGTCCATCTGTTAGTTTCATCTATTTTTCTGTACATTGCTGGTCACCTGCTAGTTTCATCTGTTTTCTGTACATACTTACATCTATTTTCTTTGCATGCTTGATAGGCAAGTAAGAAAAGGTTGATGTCGAAATCAGCTTCATAGGATGAGCATGATACTTTAGGTGTCATGCTGGATCGTGGAAATCATACTTTATCGAAGAAATCCCGTGTGGAAACAAGTACTTCAGAGTCTGAACTTGAAGTGCAAACTGATGTTGAGAGAGGGGGGGCATGCCAATATGCGCAGCACAATTGCTGATTTGAGGGTGGCGAATGCAGAATCTGAGCGAATGAGGCTCAGGTTTGCATTTGAAATGGAAGAAATGTGGAAGGAACAAGACGAGCTAAAAACGTGCCAACAAGAAGGAGTTTCCTTGCTTGAGCAGTTAGTTCAGCGCATATCTGATAATTGAAACTATGGTCATGTTGCTGAAAACTGAATTTCTGTATGTTGGTTTGCTTTTCTGTAAAATAAACCAGTAGTGCTTGAATTTCTGTATTTGATGCCTGCTATGTAGTTTGCTTTTCTGCATATGGAACATGGAAAGGTCAATTCGAACGATATTTAAGCACCCATCTGGCATGAAAACAAAAACGTCGTAGTATCGTAACGTAAAAAAGAGACCCGAATTAGGACACGTGGTGCCGTATGCCGTACCCACGTGTCTTTTTATGATTGGGCAGTTCCACAACAAAAAGAGTCGCGGAAAGGGCGCCACATGGCACCGTATAGTTGGTCCACATGTCGATTTATTATTAGGAAGGTCCACAACGAAGCAAAACATCGCGGAAAGGGCGCCACGTGGCACCGTGCATTTGGTCCACGTGGCGTCGCTTTGCCGCTCGCTTTGCGTCAGAAAAAAAGTACGTTACCGCGTAGCCCACGACGACCGGAGATCGTCCCGGGAAAAACCACGCGGCGACCTACGATTGTTCCACGTGGCGTCATCTTGTTGTGTCGTCTCATACCACGATGCTAGTAGTTCGTTGCAGATGGCGTCCACAAGGTTTCACCTGATTGGTCGAGGCCGCGGCAACAAAAAACGTCATGAACGGGATCGGTGGTTATGACGTCATGAATGGATTGGTGATGTCATAAACGGGGCCTTAAAATAATCTATTCTTGATGAAAAAACGTTGTGATCATAATGACATAAGCTGCATGTAGTGTGACGTCAGCTGATTACGCTAACGGCCGTCAGACCTTTGCCACGTGTCAGCCGACAACGACGAAAAATAACGTTTCCCCTTAATGGGCCGGGATCGGACGACCCAGATGCTTGCGACGATTTTATGAATGTTGCGGATAGCCTCGACGTTCTCTGGTTCAAATTAACGTCGCAGAATCGTCCTCGACAGTAGATCATGCACGTCACTTCGTCGCGTAAACCGTCGCGGATTGCCCTTAGCGACGGTTTGGAGCTCATCCGCAACGTTATTGAAACGTCCCAGACCACGCGGAATTTGGTAGTGACATCAGAAATTAAGGATACGTTTATGATGTATCAACATCCCCAAGCTTAGTTCCTACTCGTCCTCAAGTAGGTAAATGATAAAAACACAATAAATTGTGAGGTGACATGCTACCAACATAAATTGATCATCAATAATGTAAAAGCATAAGTAAGCTGAGATCATAGAACTTAAACACAAGCATGATAAATAGAACTTTAATAATAAAGCATAGGAATCACCTTGCATCATGAGAAGTAATTCAAATAAAAGATCATGAATAACAATGCAAAGAAAGATATACGTTTGTTTAAAGTATAGAGAGAACATGTCAAAGTGATATTTCGCTAGTCCTTAAGAGTGGGGCAAAACGTAAATGCCAGGACACCTTCAAATTTCATGAGGAAGACTAGAACAAATAATTAGAGAACAAGAAATAACACATCATGAATCAATTAATAATGTTTCTGGGACAAATGGACATAAAACTCAGAATGGCCAAAATGCTCTCTCAACTGTGCATAAAGTTAGAAGATGGAGATTTTTCTTTTATTAAACAGAGGTATTGAAAACTTGACACTCCTCCCAACCATCTTTCACCAACCATGGCTAACCGAATCCTCGGGTGCCTGCCAACAATCACATATAGTGGATGACTGTCTATATTTTAAGAGAGGTGTATGTGTCGTGGGATAATCACGGCAGACGTTACCGGGGGTAACTTATCTTGGGGCAATTCGACTCTGGTGTTTGGGAGAGGGTTTTGCTCAGGGGAAATCATGCTGATAATCGATCTGGTAGCTCTAGCAATCAAGTCGCCGAGTCTCCGATCTAGGGTTACAATCTCAACTCTCGTATTACAGGGGATACTCGAATAACTGGTAAAACTCGTGTTAATCTAACCCTAGGAGCCGGTTTATATAATACCCGGCCCCCTGGCTTCCTATCCAAGGCATACTCGGAGTCCTACCCGGTCACCGCATACAAACCCTAAGTTTCCTTATCGAAACCCACAATCCGGGTTACGAAGCCTACACTCCTGGGCCTTCTGGAAACTCCCTTTCCTTAAGCCGGGTCTTGCGCAGCTCCCTGTGGCAGAATAGCTTGGGCTTCGCGGGATCCTCCTTGAAGCGCATTCTATTCCCTGCAAAAAATAATAAACATACAAGTTCATAGAATACCGGGTTAGGATGCTTTGGTAATAGCTGGGCCTAACTCCACAGGTGGTCCATATAATAACCCGGCTTTCTCCGAGTCCAACACCATTTTCCCGGGTCAACACTCCGAGGAAAACACAGAAGACCCGGCTCACATCGTTCACTAGTTAATCCGAATACCGCGGAGACGATCTGCTCTGATCTTTTCCGGATATCTCGCACGAACACTTAACGCTTATCCCAAAAAATCCGGTCGGGTATCTCCTTTCCCGAAATTTTGGCTCCCGCTCCTTAGGCCTAGGGCTCTCCACCCGCACCTATAAATAAGTGCTTAGAGGCAACCCTAGATCGGGCACCTCATTTCCTCATCTCCTTCACCTTCGATTTCCCTCGGCGCTCTCTTGCTCGAGCTCAAGGCCGCGCCGCCACGGCGTCTACGGGCACGCAGCCGGAAGCGAGCCGCCGCCGCCTGCGCTCCGCATCAGCTCGCGCCGCGCCGCCGTTGACCACCGCCGCTGTGCCCCCGAACAAATCACCGGAAGATCCAAAGGGCCACCGCGACTGCGCCATCCGCCGCCACTGCGCTCTTCTCCTGATCCCGCCGGTAAGCAATCCAGCTCCATTGATTTCATCTTCAATCTTACTCAAACTTGATTAGATTTAGATCCGCTCTTGGATGGTTTTCTTGCTCCGCATCGATTGGATAGCCCATGCTTCATTCTCTCACAACCAACACTCAATCTAGATCCAATAGTACACCTCACAATGCACCTCTATTACTTGTAGCCACAGATTTCCCCGTAATTTTCTCCGTCTAGATCCAATCTGTCAAAGTTTTTCATAGTTGCTCTTTGGTTAATCGGATAATCTGTCATTTCCGGGTCTTAGGTTATTTACACTCTGCACTTTTACCTCCTGTTTTTAGACTACGCACATGGCACCCAAAGCCAGCACGAAGACCAAGGGGAAACAGCCGGCGAAGGCAAAGCCGACTCAATCTATATCCGCCAACTGGGCAAGGTCCACTGTGACCAAGGCAAAATTGGATGAGCTCGCAGAGTCGGGCGTCCTCCCCGCCCGGGAGGATATCCACTGGCGCGTCCCTGGAAAGGAGACTCGGCCCACTCTGGGTCTTGATGAGGTAGTGATTTTCGTAGAGCACGTGATCCGGGGTTTTCTCCCCCCGGGTCACCCTTTCTTTCGTGAATTACTAGATCACTACGAACTACGAGTGTTTGATATAGGTCCCAACTCTATGTTGAACATCACTCACTTCATCGTTCGGTGCGAATCATATTTATGCATTCCTCCAAATCTTGCGCTATTTCTTGAACTATTCCAATGCAAACCGTGCTGCGAAAGCAGTGACGGGGCCCTCCTGGCTTGCGGGGGGGTATCTATCCAGAGGCGGAAGAACTCCTTGATGCCGACTCTGAGCCTCAACTCCCACGTCAAGCACTGGCAGAAGACCTACTTCTACTGTCAGGACACCTCCTCACCCGGTGAAAAGAGTTTACCGGGTTTCTCCGAAGGCCTTCTTGATCTTTCCGACAACCTCAACTCCTTCGCTTCTGAGTCGGATAGGGAGTCTATCAAACCCCTCCTTGCCAAACTCGCTGTTCTTTCGGCCCAAGGCCTTCTTGGGCTCAACCTGGTTAAAACTTGGGTAAACTTCCGAATCCAACCAAATGCCATCCGGCCCAAGCTGATGTGCGAATACTCTGGGCACGTCACGGATTCACTCCGCTACTCATTGAGGAACTACCCAGCCGCTGATATAAACAAGATAATCAAGAGTTTCTTGACCGAGAAAATGGAAGTGATCCGGACTATAGCCGGCTTGGAGCCGTTTACTCGCGATAACCCGGCTCCAGCGGTAAGATCCGGCCTTAATTCTTTATCCTTATACCTTTGTCCGATACAATCACTAATTTTTACCATTATACTTTTATTTCAGGAAGACAACACTTTCTGGAAGATCTAGACCCCCCTCCTTCAGAAAACTCGGAAGAGGACGAAGAGTCGGCTGACTCGGACGAAGGTATCATCCGGGTTTCACCTATCCCCATTTCTGTTAACTTGCTTTCCCACACTTTCTCTTTTTCCGACTGTACACTATGTTTTCCAGGAATGGAGGATAAGGAGGACAAGGAGGATAAGGAAGACCAGGAGGAGACCCAGAGCGATGAAAGTGAGGCAGAACCGGAAGCTGAGGTTGGGGCCAAGAGGAAACCCCGAGGGGTCGTATTCAAGGTTCCATATTCCTCTATCGCCTCCAAGCCGTATTCATTTGCTAATATGTGCGAGCTTAATCAACGATTTTCCGATTCACCATACTTGAAGGAGCCCCCTACGGTGAAGCGCAGGGTAACCCGGAACTCCCCGGGTGAGGATCCTCTCAACCTGGGTATCCCTTCGTCCCCAGCCCGCCGTGCCGGTACTTCCCAAACCCATCCTTCCAATTCACGTCAAAAAAATCCTTCTCCCAATCACCCCCTAGCTGGACAACTCCGATTCTCACTTTCTCAATCTTTATCAGCCTCGTCCGGGTCTAGCAACGATCTGCCGGCGGATTTCTTCGTGAATACCGGGTAAGCTAGCTTTCTTGCTATTCGATATACCAACACTTTCCATAAGTTCCCTTCATTATATACTAACTGCCTGCTTTATTTCCCTCAGAGCCAAGGTCACAACCAGTGACCCGGACAATATGGACGTTGATGACCCGGCTAAGGAGGATCCGGTTGATACTGTGACGGCCGCGGCAGGCGGCGCTGGAGAAGAACAAGTCCCATTGCAAGATCCGGCCGATCAGGAGGCCGAGTATCCAATCCCCTCGCATACACCCGGGGAGGACGATGTTGTGATCCTGGGCACGGGAAGGAGTGAACCCACTCCCAACACCCAGGCGACCCGGGTGTCCCCCCCCCCCATGAAGGAGAAGACTCCATCTCCGGGTAACCAGAATCCCGGTTCTTCCAACCTGGAGCTCGACAAACTTTCCTACGACGAGATGATGAATGCGCTCTTTGCTTTGAAGACGACTGAAAGAGATATCTTGGAGGCCATGGCTGCTGAGCACCAGGTAATCCTGGTCAACATTACTTATATACTCATCTAGTCCCCAAGTTCCGAGTGTAACTAGTCAAAGTTTTACTCGGTACTTCCTTTTATATCCGGCCTTTTCGTATATCCGACTAACCTTTCTTTTTCCCTCCTCCACAGGCGCAAGTGACCCGTTCTGAGGAGATTTTGGCCAAAACCAATCAGGTCCTCGAGACCGAGTCAAAGCTGCGGGCAGAGCTTGAGGTTGAAGTACAGTGCCTCGAAAAAGATGTTGAAAAGTACAAGAAGAAATACCACACTGCCGAGAATACGTTGAAGAAGCTCTCGGCTCAAATAGCTAACACTTATCGCGCCTTGCTTGGTAAAAATCTGTAACTCGCTAAGTATACTGCTTTACATACGATAACCGAGTGTTGTTGCTTTAACCTTTTCTGTTTATACTGCAGGACCGGGTGATGCTGCCCCAGACGAAGATGACATTGAGAAGTTGAAGACACTGAAAGGTGTTATCTGGCAGTTTTCTGCCGGCACCAAGTGGATCCTGGAGGCTGTGCAGTGGCCGGCTACGGGCTATTGTGGCTTGGACACATTGCTTGAAGCGTGCTCCACTATCCCCGAGTGGATCAATCTCTGGAAGCGCTCTTCGTGCCGAGTTGGGGTAACCCGCGGGCTTATGCTGGCCAAGGCTTATTTCCCCAAACTTGAGCCGGCAAAACTTGTGGCCGGGTTTCCCGAGTTCAACCTTGATGGCTCTAAATTTTTCGCCAAGAACTTAAAAGCTATTGAAACTGAGGTGCGTCACTCGGCGAGCCAGATCGCCGACAGTCTGGAGTTAGAAAGGATTGTTACACCTTATGACGCGGACGACAAGCCGATCAAAGCAGATCTTCCCAAGCCCTTTGACATGCTGGAGAGGTGGAAGGCGGAATCTGCCCAGAAGAGGGAGGAAGCTGCAAAGAGGAGGGCTGAGGCCGACACTGCGCCTTCCTCCTCTACGCCGGCTGTCCGTCCACCAGCTCGCGCCGACTCTGCTGCCAATCAAGGTAAAGGTGCTGAGAAGACCGTTGAAGAGCAAGTCCAAGACCCGGCTGCCAAGGACAACGTTCAAGACTCGGCCAAGGATGCCGAGTGAAGTTTCTTTTTTCACTGCCTCAAACACTTTATTCGGCCAATGGGCATCTAAAACAATTATTCTTTTGACAGTGCGTCTGTGCACTTTTCGGTACTATTTCCTTAGTTTGTAATACGTAAAAAACCTTAATAGCTTTCGTGGCCCTTCTGGCCTTTTGCATGAATTTGATATTTCCTATCTTTGAACGTTTCATTGCTGGCTTTCCGACTTTTCGATATTTTTCCTATTTTGAGACTCGGTTTCCGGGTCTCGGGGGTTTGGACTAGTGGATTTTTTCTAAGTCCCCAAGTCCCCAAGACTCGGATTTTTGGGTTTTTAAGCTGAATAGCTGGATAATTTGTTACTTTTTTGAATTCCCAAGTCCCCAAGGCCCGAATTTCCGAGTCTAGGGATTGGAGTTTGTCAAAAGAACGAGTTTGTTTCTGCTAAGGCCCAAAACTTAGAGTTGCTCACGTAGGTTTGAAGTTATGCTTAATATATTTTGAGTTTCCGGCTGTCAGCCTTGTACTCTGCATAACTTGTGGTTTGGATGACCCTTTTGACCTTCTTTTACTATAAGCCGGCTTTCGCGTGGATGATCAATGCTGCTATAACTGCATAAAGACAGGGTCAGGCAAGTCCCATTGGGCATCATGACTGATTGTAATTACACGCTAGCAAAGCATGCCACTTTTTGCGAGTCACATCGAGCTTAAGCAAGAAAAGTCAAGAAAATTTGGCTCTATTGTCCGGTTATAAGCTTGCAGCCGTACTTATAACAAGTAATCGGCCCTTATAACCTAATGGCATCATGGCCGGGTCTATGAGTTTGCAACTGTGCTATTTAAGCAATCAGCCCCCAAGACCTAGATATACATAACTTACTAGAAAAACTAATACACTAAGAACAACAAATAACACTTACCTGAAGGAAAATAAGAAAACAACAGGAATATAAGAAACTTGACAAAAGACACACAAAAAGAAACGATATTATTGTTTAACCATCTCTTTATTGATATGAGAAAAGTTAGGTCAGCAAGCCGCCTCATTAAAAACCCTCCAGTCCCCTTAGGTACCCTGGATAGGAAAAGAGTGCGTCTGAAACCTGCTTCCTGTTACATCGTGTAATTCCACTTGTGAATCTAGCCTATTCTAGGTGTAGTAGGGACGCAGCTGAGCCACGTTCCATGGCCTTTCTCTTTCTTGCATAGATGAAGTTGTATGAGCGGTGTCATTGACGGTAGCCGACTCTTCCCTTGCATCTACCAAGTAATACGATCCATTGTGCAGATGCCGGCTTATGATGAATGGTCCTTCCCATGGTGGAGATAGCTTGTGTTTTCCTTCCTTTGACTGTACCTGGCGCAGAACCAGGTCTCCTTCCTAGAAGACCCGGGTTTTAACTCGCCGGCTATGATATCTCCTCAGATCCTGCTGGTATATGGCTGATCTCTCCAAGCTTGTTCCCTGTGTTCTTCTAGCATATCCACGGCGTCCTGCCGGGTCTTCTTGTTCTCCACCTCGACGTAAGCCGACACTCGAGGCGAATCATGAATAATATCACTCGGCAATACTGCCTCTGCACCATAAACCATGAAAAACGGGGTCATCTGAGTAGATCTGTTAGGTGTGGTGTTAATTCCCCAAACCACTGATGGTAACTCCTCAACCCATGCGCCAGCAGCTCTGATGCACGGGACTCACAGCCGTCGTTTTAATCCGCGAAGTAACTCCTGATTTGCCCTCTCCACTTGTCCATTAGCCTGTGGATGGGCTACTGAAGCTATGTCAAGCCGGATTCCATTGTTACCACAGAATTTCTCCATCTCACCAAGGGACATGTTGGTTCCAATGTCTGTTATTATGCTGTGAGGATACCCAAACCTGTAGATGATTCTTTTTAAGAACTTGACTGCTGTGATTGCTTCGCAATTGGGAACTGCATAACTTCAACCCACTTTGTAAATTTATCGATAGCTACCAAGAGATGGGTCTTTTTGCAGGGTGACATGTGGAAGGGGCTGTAACATCCCAAGTATGAAAAATTCCCCTTTTGCTTTGCTTCTTGTTCTTTCATTGCATCATGTCATCATAAACCATGTCATACCACTTCTAATTTAAATTCTTGCATAAATCAAGGACCTCAAAACTTGTGATGTTACTTTCTAAGGTTAAAAACTCTACAAATCTAGGTTGTGAATTTACAATCGGAAACAAAATAATTAGTTGGGCTCATACAAAAATAAAAATTAATCTCTATGGTTAATATAAACCTCTCCCATCTCTTCTTGTTTCCAAAATGTAAATTTTGTGTTAAACTCACAAAGGTGTTTTAATAGGGTTTGATCCAACAAAAACTATTTGGAAAATAATCTATAGAAAAAAAAGAGAAACACAACCAGCTAGGCCTTTTAGCAGCCCAAAATAACAAGCCTGGAAGAACCAACCCAGCTCACCTCATCTTCTACCTGTACGGAAACACACACAGAAGATGTGCTCGTCCATGGAGGAGAGCTATCCACGTCGCCTTCTTTTCCCCTCCTCCCTCCTCCATATAATCAGCCTAGGTGCGGCGCGAACCCTAGTTTCCCATCCATCCTTTCCCACTTCCTCCGCCGCCGCCATCGCTTCTCCTCCAAGCCGCGCCGTCGCCATGGCAGCCGAGGGCACAAGCTCGGTGCCCCGGTGAACCACACAACCCCCACCTCGGTTGTCGCGCCAGAAGGAGTGCGGCGTATACCTCCGCCGATTTCTGCCCGGAGCCGGACCTGGGAGTGCCCAGAAGCGCCGCGCCATCCTCGTCAAGTTTGTCGTCCGCCCGTGAGGAGCACCGCAGGGGCAACGTCTTCCTCCTCTGCATCCGGTGATCGTCGTCGTTCTCCTCTCCAGCAGCTCCGTATTCCACACCTGGGTGAGCAGTCCAACCTCCTAGATATGCCCTCCACCTTGCTCTCTTGCTGTACGCGCGAGTCTGTCCGAGACTGGCCGCGTACGCCTCGCCGCCAGGGCGACCTGTTGTTCTTGCAGTTTTGGGCATGGTGGATTTTCTTGTAGGTGTTGTAGGTGCGCACGCGAGGATCCTCCCCACACTCACCCACGCACGTTTGGCCACACGCACCCAGCGGCGCCTCCCGATTGGGTTCTCTTCGTTGTTCCTTTGTTCGTCACCGTCGCTCTGTACTTGAAAGGCTGGAACGTCGATGTTCAGTAAAAAAATTCAGTAACGCGTTAAGTTTCAGACTTAAGGTATCCGTTCTGTATGTATTCACAGCAGGGCAAACAGCCCAGCGGTTGGAGCGTGCATAACGCTGCAGTAGGTCTCTGGTTCGAGTCTGCTGATCCCTTTCTTTTTGTTGAATTACTGAGCGTGGCACATACACTAGTCCTGAATTCCAGCACAAACTGCACGTTAGCACTTCTGTCCCAGGATTAAGACATCCATAACTTGTTCAATTTTAATCCAAATATTGTAAACTTTGAGTCTATTTTGTTCAGAATTTTGTAAGCTATCTACCCAGCACAATTGTTCACTGTTTTGAGTGCCTAAAATGGTGGAAATAATTAGATTGTTCTACTCCTTATTAAAACTTGTTAAAGGCATAAGTTTTGTTTTACTATTTCAAATTGTGCAAACTTGGTATCAATTTGTAGGGGAGGGCATAACCTTTCTGTTAGCATCATGGCATACATGTTTAACACACTTAAACCCCCCTGGTTTTGTAGATAACCCTCGTATCTATGCATATGGGTAACACTCCAATTGTATTATGTTATGCATTGGAACCCATTTAATTTCGTGTAGATGATCCTAGGTTATTTTGATGCATCAGTTAAATTGCCATGCATCATCCCATGATTGTGCATTATACCATGTTATTGATTGTTCGGCTCTCTTCGGTTGTTTGTTGGCTTCTTCTCGAATAGACGACGACGTTGAGACGGCCGAAGTTTACGATACTACTTTTGAGGAGTTAGCTCAGTACCAGGCTGCTGAGTTTGCAGGCAAGTATTCACTCACATGAACCATCGTGTTCCTTTCAACATTGGATACCGATACTTTCCGTTGTCTATTCTGCCAGCCCTATGTATCGTTGTTTGCGTTCCGAACCTATCACATGTATCCTTAAACCCTGATATTGCCTCACCTCCACACCTATAACCCCGTTGCTTGTGCCCGTGTCTTACTAGCATGCTTAGGGTTGCGTTTGCTCGAGTCTGTTGTCCGTTACTTTCTGTTATCATATTTTATTATGTTCTAAGGGCTCGATGTTTAAACAATCAACCTGTTAATTTTTGTGGGTAATAACAATTTGATGATAAGGCACCGGCAGGAGGCCCGGCGTGGTTTTGAGGCCTGCTAGTGTCGACCCTAATTAGGAAAATGGTCTTGTCTACTGATCCATGATGAGCGTGCTCACCGCATCCGGGTGGTGGTATGGAACCCCCATCGGCTTTGATCTGATCCGCAGTTTGTCCGAAGAGCCACACTTAGTTCGGGTGTTCCATTTGGCTCATACGCATAAATGGGTCGCTCCCATGGTTACTGATGATGATGATGACGCACACATATAGGGCGAGGCATGTATTGTCGGGGTGTTGCGTCCTGCGGGAGTCTTGCACACTTGCGCTGAGTATTCGGCTGCGTGGCTGGGACCTTATAGCTCCGTGGCTCCTAGGACAGGTTGTAGTGATGATTCGAGTCGTGTCAAGCCAACCTGAGTTTTAGTTGGTGGCTTGAGTGTGTACGGGTACTGGAGCACACCCTGCAGGGATGAATCTTCTCGAGAAGCCGTGTTGTCCGCGGTTATGTGACGACTTGGTGAAAGTACTGGCTAACAAGTACTCAGGCAACTTACACCTAACTAAGATAACTTGACTAGTAATAGGTTTATTGACACAATAACCTGAACCGTCATTAATCCAACTGTGTGAGTTATCCTCGGATTGCTTCTTTGGATAAGGGGTGAGATCCAGGATGGGTTTGTTTGGAGTTAGCTGGTAGTTGGTTATGATACGCTATCTTATCTCCTTTCTGATAGCCGGAAGTTGTAGCATGTTCTGTAGTTGGTTAGTGCAGCCGCTGCCGCATCTTTTGTATCACCCCTTCTTCCGTTGAACCCAAAGCATCTGTGCTTGGTGTTGACGGGTTACACTTTGGTGAACTGTGAGTCTTGCTTGCCAGTACGTTTATGTACTGACCCCTTTGGGGCTGTGGTTACCGCAGACGACGATTCCGAGGATCCCCATGGTGGCTACTACGTGGAGCATGACGAGGCTGTTGACGAGTAGATAGCGGACCCGGGCAGGATCCGAGACTTCGTGGATGGGCTCCGTCTTTTCGTTTCCGGCTTCTTAAGCCTATTTGGATCTTGTCTGTACTCAGACCTGTTGAATGCTTCCGCTGTGATGTAATGATGTTATGTTGGGACATGTGTCCTCTGGATGATTGTATTTGCTATCTCTGCTCTAGTGAGAGCTATTTGCAACTTATTTACATCTTTTGTGTCTTAGAGATATGTTGTGTTATCACTTTGTTCAACGCCGTTGACGTACCATGTGTGTATGCTATGAGGTACGTCAATGGTAGTATCCTGATTTCTATGGGATGGTTTACGTAGACGATGAACAGATAGGGGTTGGTTGTCACACATACGTGTGTTGGCCTACTCGTAAGAGATGCGGGTGCCGGTAAGCCCCGTAATCCAATCAACTACTGTTCAACGGAACTGCGAGTATCCTCTAGAAGTCCGGGTGCGACAAATGGTATCAGAGCCTGTCTGCCTGTAGGATCCCTTTTACTGGTCGCAGTTGAGTCTATAAACTATTTTGTAGCTATATAGGAAAAATGAAACGTGAGAGTAGGAATTCTGCCATTTTATTTCTTTCCCCACCCACCCTCCCTTTTCTGGTAAGGAAGTGCAACGTTGTTTTCTCTTCTCATCTAAACTTTCAAGTTAGGATTTCACGAATCCTAGTTTCTCTAGGATAGTTATATCTACTAGACCATAGGAATGGAGGTGGTTGTGACATGATTTATCATGTTGCCTACTCACGATTGAGAACGGAGGCGTGTAAGCCCCGGAAGCAGATCCTCTATTCCTTAAAAAGTAGATATTGATCCTTTAGAAGCCCGGATGGGTTTCTCCGTAGTACCTCAGGTGTTTGTGGTCTACTGTTTCCCAGTTGTTGCTTCGATATCGTCCTTCACAAATCTTCTATTCCGTTGTAACAACTTATCTGTTAATCCGTTGTTAACCTCCATCCTTGTTCTATGCTACCTTCTTACCGTCTGAAGTAATCCTTTTAAGCACTTATATTGGATTTTGTTATCCGGTTAGTGTGTTAACCTTGGTATCCTCTTCAGGATGGAAAGTGGTGACGAAGAACCCACACTGCCACCTGAGATGGGGAAAGTGCTGTCTCAGATGACACAAGTTATAAAGCAGATGCAGCAGAACCAAGACCTTGGGAGTAATGGCAACGCCCGCGTGTCTATTCGGGAGTTCCTTGAGCTCAATCCGCGCACGTTTGATAACTCCTCCGAGCCATTGGATGCTGATGACTGGCTCCGTGAAATGAACCGTACTCTTGTGGTAGCTCATGTGGCTGACGAGGACCGTGTTCCTTACGTGACCTACATTCTCCGTGGACAATCCATGTCTTGGTGGGAGAATTTCCAAGAAATGAGAGGTCCTAGTGTGGCAATCACATGGGAGGATTTCAAGCAAGCCATCGTGCGCCATCACATTCCCGATGGGCTCATGGAGAAAATGCGTGAGGAATTCTATTCTTTCACACAAGGCAGTTTGGACGTTCTCGAATACCAAAGAGAGTTCAATCGTCTGGCTCGCTACGCCGGAGATGAAATTTCCACGGAAGCGAGAAATATGGCAAAGTTCCGCAGGGGTCTCAACCCGGAACTCAAGTATGCTCTCACCAACGTCAAGGCCAAGAATTTTGAGGACCTCATCAACATCGCTCTAAATGAAGAGCATGGGCGCAAGTTGGTTGAGGAATCTCGTAAGCACTCTCGTGAACAGGCTAATCTCTCAAAAGCTATCATGCCTCCACAAAAACGAAGAGTTTGGGTTCCATATACCACTCCAACACCGCCCATCTGCTTGCCAAGCCCGGCAGGATTTCTTTCCCTCCCTCCCACCCCAGTGGTATCTTTAGGAGGTGCTCCATCTCAGCCAAGTCCAACAGATCCTCGTTCTGCTAGTACATGCTTCAAGTGCGGTCTACCAGGACACTACTCCTACAAGTGCCCGCAGAACAAGCTACCATCACTACCTATCTCTAAGGTCAATCATGTGGTGGTACACACTCCTTCGCCTAGGCCCCGCAACAAGAACAAGTCTGTCTTGAGAACTGTGAGGGTGAACCATGTCAAGGCCCAGGGAGCAGAAGAATCTCCAGAGGTTGTAATGGGCACACTTCTTGTGAACTCGTTTCGTGCTAAAGTATTGTTCGATTCTGGTGCTTCACACTCTTTCATCTCTCAATGCTTTGCAAACAACAGTGGAATCAACTTCGAACAGTTGTCTATCCCTTTCCTAGTGAAATCACCGGGATCTAGCTGGAAAATCAATAAAGTTAGCCAGAACATCGAGATCACAATTGGAAACCTTCCATTCCAGGCATCTCTGATAGCTCTCCACTCTTCAGATATTGATGTCATTCTTGGGATGGATTGGCTGGTAGCCAACAAAGCAGTCATTGATTGTCCTGCCAAGTCTGTCAAAATCACACACCCTTCTGGCCAGATAGTCTACTTCCATGCTGAAAATCCAGTTGTTCAACTCTACACTCTCAATGCAAATCCTCTACCATCTATTGAAACTATTCCGGTGGTTTGTGAATTCCCTGACGTCTTTCCAGAAGAATTGCCAGGAATGCCTCCTGACAGAGCAGTTGAGTTCGTGATCGAACTTGAACCAGGCACTGCTCCAATCTCTAAGAATCCATACAAGATAGCTCCTCCTGAACTGAAGTTGTTGAAGGAGCAAATCGATATGTACATGGAGAAAGGTTACATTCAACCTAGTTCCTCGGCTTGGGGTTGCCCAACTCTATTCGTTGCAAAGAAGGATCAAACAAAGAGACTCGTTGTTGACTATCGTCCTCTTAACGAGAAAACCATCAAAAACAAGTATCCAATTCCTCGTATCGATGATCTTTTTGATCAACTTGCTGGAGCCTCAATATTCTCCAAGCTGGACTTGAGAATGGGTTACCATCAAATAAAGATCAGAAAGGAAGATATTCCAAAGACAGCTTTCACCACTCGCTACGGTCTATATGAATACACCGTCATGTCCTTTGGTCTCACCAATGCACCGGCGACATTCTCTAGACTCATGAATTCTGTCTTCCATGAATACCTCGACAAGTTCGTTGTGGTATATCTTGATGATATTCTTGTCTACTCAAAATCCGAGGAAGAGCATGGAGAACATCTTCGTCTCACTCTCATGAAGCTTCGCGAGCATCGTCTGTATGCCAAGTTCTCCAAATGTGAGTTCAGGATTCCAGAAGTTGCTTACCTTGGTCATGTCATCTCTGCCAAGGGCATAGCCATTGATCCAGAAAAGGTTAAGGCAATTGTTGATTGGAAACCTCCTAAGACGGTGAAGCAAGTCAGAAGTTTTCTTGGTTTGGCTAGCTATTGCCGTCGTTTCGTCCAAAACTTCTCCTAGATTGCCAAACCTCTCACTGATCTCACAAAGAAGGACAAGAAGTTCGTTTGGTCTCCACAGTGTGATGAAAGTTTCAATCTCCTCAAGACTAAACTCACTTCTACACCAGTTCTGGTTGGCCCAGATACTACCAAACCCTTCCAGATATTCTGTGATGCTTCTCTCCAAGGTCTAGGAGCAGTTCTTATGCAAGAACGTCAAGTTGTGGCTTATGCTTCACGTCAGTTGAATGCACATGAGCAAAACTATCCCACTCATGATCTTGAACTCGCAGCAGTTGTGTTTGCCCTCAAGAAATGGAGGCAATACTTGTTGGGTAACCGCACTGAAATCTTTTCCGATCATAAGAGTCTGAAATACATCTTCACTCAGCCAGATCTAAACCTCAGACAAAGGAGATGGATTGAAAAGATCAAAGACTTCGATCTTACCATTTCTTACACTCCAGGCAAGGCTAATGTTATGGCCGATGCTCTCAGTCGCAAGTCGTATTGCAATAATCTCATGATCATGGAAATCCAACCTCCACTTCATGAAGAATTCCAGAAGCTGAACCTTGGTCTTGTTCCTCAAGGCTATCTTGCGAACTTGATAGCCAGTCCAACTCTCGAGGACAAGATTCGTTCTGAACAACTTCATGATGCTGAGATCAAGAAGATCGCAAATAACATCAAAGCAGGCAATGTGAAGTATGAGTGCTTCTCAATTGATGACAAGGGAACGGTGTTCTTCGAAGGACACATTGCAGTTCCGCAAATTCAAAGTCTCAAAGATGTTATTCTCAAGGAGGCTCATGAAACTCCTCTCTCCATACACCCTGGAAGTACAAAGATGTACCAGGATCTCAAAACGCTGTATTGGTGGTCTGGCATGAAACGTGAAATTGCTCAATACGTTTCTGAATGCGACGTTTGTCAACGTGTCAAAGCAGTTCATCAGAAAACAGCTGGTCTTCTCCAACCTCTGAGAATTCCTGAGTGGAAGTGGGACATGATTGAAATGGACTTCGTCACTGGTTTTCCAAAGTCCAAGAAGGGCAACGATGCAATCTTCGTTGTTATTGATCGTCTCACTAAGGTAGCTCACTTCTTTGCTGTCAAAGAAACAATCTCAGCTAGCCAGTTAGCAGAGCTCTACACAGCAAGGATTGTTCCTCTTCATGGTGTTCCATTGGAAATAAGCTCAGACCGTGGAAGCATAACACTTCTAATTTCTGGAAGAGTTTTCAAGAAGCATTGGGCACCAAACTTCTGTTCAGCACGGCTTATCATCCTCAGTCTCAAGGGCAAGTCGAAAGAGTCAATCAGATTCTCGAGGATATGCTCAGAGCATGTGGTCTCTCCTTTGGCATGAAATGGGAGGATTGCCTTCCATATGCTGAATTCTCCTACAACAACAGCTTCCAGGCAAGCCTAGGCATGGCACCGTTTGAGGCACTCTATGGCCGCAGATGCAGGAGTCCAATCAATTGGTCTCGAGCTGGTGAACGTTCACTCTTAGGCCCTGACATTGTTAAGGAAGCCGAAGAGAAAGTTCGCATCATTCGTGATAATCTCAAGATTGCTCAGTCTCGTCAGAAAAGCTACTATGACAGCAAGCACAGGGATATGATCTATGCACCTGGTGACAAAGCATATCTCCGGGTAACTCCCCTCAGAGGCACTCATCGTTTTGGTGTCAAAGGAAAGCTGGCACCAAGATACATTGGTCCTTTCAACATTCTCTCAAGGCGTGCGGAAAATGCCTATCGTCTTGAACTTCCAGAAAAACTATCCAAGGTGCACGATGTGTTTCACGTGTCACAGCTCAAGAGGTGTTTCAAAGATCCAGATCGTGCAGTTGATCATGATTCCATTGAACTGCAAGAAGATCTCTCTTATGAGGAGCACCCTGTTCGAATTCTCGATGAGACCGAGCGTAAGACTCGCAACAAGAGCACCAAGTTCTTAAAAGTGCAGTGGTCTCATCATTCTGATAAAGAGGCAACGTGGGAGACCGAAGAGGATCTTTGCAAGAAGTATCCGGACCTTTTCTCTTCTCAGTAGGAATCTCGGGGCGCGATTCCTTCAAGGGGGGGCGTTTTGTAACATCCCAAGTATGAAAAATTCCCCTTTTGCTTTGCTTCTTGTTCTTTCATTGCATCATGTCATCATAAACCATGTCATACCACTTCTAATTTAAATTCTTGCATAAATCAAGGACCTCAAAACTTGTGATGTTACTTTCTAAGGTTAAAAACTCTACAAATCTAGGTTGTGAATTTACAATCGGAAACAAAATAATTAGTTGGGCTCATACAAAAATAAAAATTAATCTCTATGGTTAATATAAACCTCTCCCATCTCTTCTTGTTTCCAAAATGTAAATTTTGTGTTAAACTCACAAAGGTGTTTTAATAGGGTTTGATCCAACAAAAACTATTTGGAAAATAATCTATAGAAAAAAAAAGAGAAACACAACCAGCTAGGCCTTTTAGCAGCCCAAAATAACAAGCCTGGAAGAACCAACCCAGCTCACCTCATCTTCTACCTGTACGGAAACACACACAGAAGATGTGCTCGTCCATGGAGGAGAGCTATCCACGTCGCCTTCTTTTCCCCTCCTCCCTCCTCCATATAATCAGCCTAGGTGCGGCGCGAACCCTAGTTTCCCATCCATCCTTTCCCTCTTCCTCCGCCGCCGCCATCGCTTCTCCTCCAAGCCGCGCCGTCGCCATGGCAGCGGAGGGAACAAGCTCGGTGCCCCGGTGAACCACACAACCCCCACCTCTGTTGTCGCGCCAGAAGGAGTGCGGCGTATACCTCCGCCGATTTCTGCCCGGAGCCGGACCTGGGAGTGCCCAGAAGCGCCGCGCCATCCTCGTCAAGTTTGTCGTCCGCCCGTGAGGAGCACCGCAGGGGCAACGTCTTCCTCCTCTGCGTCCGGTGATCGTCGTCGTTCTCCTCTCCAGCAGCTCCGTATTCCACACCTGGGTGAGCAGTCCAACCTCCTAGATATGCCCTCCACCTTGCTCTCTTGCTGTACGCGCGAGTCTGTCCGAGACTAGCCGCGTACGCCTCGCCGCCAGGGCGACCTGTTGTTCTTGCAGTTTTGGGCATGGTGGATTTTCCTGTAGGTGTTGTAGGTGCGCACGCGAGGATCCTCCCCACACTCACCCACGCACGTTTGGCCACACGCACCCAGCGGCGCCTCCCGATTGGGTTCTCTTCGTTGTTCCTTTGTTCGTCACCGTCGCTCTGTACTTGAAAGGCTGGAACGTCGATGTTCAGTAAAAAAATTCAGTAACGCGTTAAGTTTCAGACTTAAGGTATCCGTTCTGTATGTATTCACAGCAGGGCAAACAGCCCAGCGGTTGGAGCGTGCATAACGCTGCAGTAGGTCTCTGGTTTGAGTCTGCTGATCCCTTTCTTTTTGTTGAATTACTGAGCGTGGCACATACACTAGTCCTGAATTCCAGCACAAACTGCACGTTAGCACTTCTGTCCCAGGATTAAGACATCCATAACTTGTTCAATTTTAATCCAAATATTGTAAACTTTGAGTCTATTTTGTTCAGAATTTTGTAAGCTATCTACCCAGCACAATTGTTCACTGTTTTGAGTGCCCAAAATGGTGGAAATAATTAGATTGTTCTACTCCTTATTAAAACTTGTTAAAGGCATAAGTTTTGTTTTACTATTTCAAATTGTGCAAACTTGGTATCAATTTGTAGGGGATGGCATAACCTTTCTGTTAGCATCATGGCATACATGTTTAACACACTTAAACCCCCCTGGTTTTGTAGATAACCCTCGTATCTATGCATATGGGTAACACTCCAATTGTATTATGTTATGCATTGGAACCCATTTAATTTCGTGTAGATGATCCTAGGTTCTTTTGATGCATCAGTTAAGTTGCCATGCATCATCCCATGATTGTGCATTATACCATGTTATTGATTGTTCGTCTCTCTTCGGTTGTTTGTTGGCTTCTTCTCGAATAGACGACGACGTTGAGACGGCCGAAGTTTACGATACTACTTTTGAGGAGTTAGCTCAGTACCAGGCTGCTGAGTTTGCAGGCAAGTATTCACTCACATGAACCATCGTGTTCCTTTCAACATTGGATACCGATACTTTCCGTTGTCTATTCTGCCAGCCCTATGTATTGTTGCTTGCGTTCCGAACCTATCACATGTATCCTTAAACCCTGATATTGCCTCACCTCCACACCTATAACCCCGTTGCTTGTGCTCGTGTCTTACTAGCATGCTTAGGGTTGCGTTTGCTCGAGTCTGTTGTCCGTTACTTTCTGTTATCATATTTTATTATGTTCTATGGGCTCGATGTTTAAACAATCAACCTGTTAATTTTTGTGGGTAATAACAATTTGATGATAAGGCACCGGCAGGAGGCCCGGCGTGGTTTTGAGGCCTGCTAGTGTCGACCCTAATTAGGAAAAGGGTCTTGTCTACTGATCCATGATGAGCGTGCTCACCGCATCCGGGTGGTGGTATGGAACCCCCCTCGGCTTTGATCTGATCCGCAGTTTGTCCGAAGAGCCACACTTAGTTCGGGTGTTCCATTTGGCTCATACGCATAAATGGGTCGCTCCCATGGTTACTGATGATGATGATGACGCACACATATAGGGCGAGGCCTGTATTGCCGGGGTGTTGCGTCCTGCGGGAGTTTTGCACACTTGCGCTGAGTATTCGGCTGCGTGGCTGGGACCTTATAGCTCCGTGGCTCCTAGGACATGCTGTAGTGATGATTCGAGTCGTGTCAAGCCAACCTGAGTTTTAGTTGGTGGCTTGAGTGTGTACGGGTACTGGAGCACACCCTGCAGGGATGAATCTTCTCGAGAAGCCGTGTTGTCCGCGGTTATGTGACGACTTGGTGAAAGTACTGGCTAACAAGTACTCAGACAACTTACACCTAACTAAGATAACTTGACTAGTAATAGGTTTATTGACACAATAACCTGAACCATCATTAATCCAACTGTGTGAGTTATCCTCGGATTGCTTCTTTGGATAAGGGGTGAGATCCAGGATGGGTTTGTTTGGAGTTAGCTGGTAGTTGGTTACGATACGCTATCTTATCTCTTTTCTGATAGCCGGAAGTTGTAGCATGTTCTGTAGTTGGTTAGTGCAGCCGCTGCCGCATCTTTTGTATCACCCCTTCTTCCGTTGAACCCAAAGCATCTGTGCTTGGTGTTGACGGGTTACACTTTGGTGAACTGAGAGTCTTGCTTGCCAGTACGTTTATGTGCTGACCCCTTTGGGGCTGTGGTTTCCGCAGACGACGATTCCGAGGATCCCCATGGTGGCTACTACGTGGAGCATGACGAGGCTGTTGACGAGTAGATAGCGGACCCGGGAAGGATCCGAGACTTCGTGGATGGGCTCCGTCTTTTCGTTTCCGGCTTCTTAAGCCTATTTGGATCTTGTCTGTACTCAGACCTGTTGAATGCTTCCTCTGTGATGTAATGATGTTATGTTGGGACATGTGTCCTCTGGATGATTGTATTTGCTATCTCTGCTCTAGTGAGAGCTATTTGCAACTTATTTCCATCTTTTGTGTCTTAGAGATATGTTGTGTTATCACTTTGTTCAACGCCGTTGACGTACCATGTGTGTATGCTATGAGGTACGTCAATGGTAGTATCCTGATTTCTATGGGATGGTTTACGTAGACGATGAACAGATAGGGGTTGGTTGTCACACATACGTGTGTTGGCCTACTCGTAAGAGATGCGGGTGCCGGTAAGCCCCGTAATCAAATCAACTACTGTTCAACGGAACTGCGAGTATCCTCTAGAAGTCCGGGTGCGACAGGGGCCCACCATGTCCATGCCCCAAACAGCGAACAGCCAGCTTAATGGGATTGTTTGGAACTCCATAGCCGGCACATGGATTTGGCGAGCATACCTTTGACATCCATCGCACCTTGCCACCAAGAGTTTCGCGTCTACTAAGGCTGTGAGCCAAAAGAAACCGTGCCGATATGCTTTGGCCACAAGGGATCTTGTGGATGCATGATGCCCACAGTCACCTTCATGTATCTCTTTCAGGATCTAACGGCCTTCTTCTGGTGCTACACAGCGCAAAAAGACTCCTGCTGCACTCCTTCTATATAACTCGCCATTGATGATGGAATAGCCCTTTGCTCTTCTCAGAATTTGCCTTGCTAAAACTTCCTGTGGTGGTAACTCGCCCCGTGATAAATAAGCTAAAAACGGCTCTGTCCACTCAGGAACGGCACGTACCGTGGCCACAAGCTCTAAATCCGGGTCTTGGTTAGCCACCTCTTCCTCAGACTCGGTTTTAACAGATGGCCGCCATAACTCGTCCAGGAAAACATTGGGTGGAACCGGCTCTCTGCGCGAGCCGAGTCTTGCGAGTGCTTCTGCTGCCTCGTTCTTTCGCCTGTCAATATGCTCCACCTCATACCCGGAAAAACACCCGGCAACCCTGTCCACCTCTCTGCGATATGCTGCCATAGTTGCATCCTTCCTATCCCAGGTTTCTGAGACCTGCTGCACCACAAGATCCGAATCTCCATAGCATCGTATCCGCCTGATGTTCATCTCCTTGGCTATTCTCAATCCGTGTAATAATGCCTCATACTCGGCCACGTTGTTGGAGCAATCAAAGTGAATTTGCAACACGTAGCTCAGTTTATCTCCTTTGGGTGATGTAAGTACCACCCCAGCTCCTGATCCCTCGTACTGTTTAGAACCATCAAAGTGCATCACCCAAGACTCGGAACTTGGTGTCGTTGTTGGCATGCTTGTGTGAGTCCAATCATTGATGAAATCGACTAAAGCTTGGGACTTGATTGCTGACCTGGGCTCGTAGTTGATATGATAATCTTCCATCTCAATGGCCCACTTGGCTATTCTGCCTGTTGCGTCTGAGTTTCTGATAATATCCGACATTGGAATAGAGCTAACCACTGTTATGGGGTGTTTCTGAAAATATGGTTTCAATTTCCGGCTGGCCATGAAGACCCCGAAAACCAACTTCTGCCAGTGTGGGTAATGCTGCTTTGCTTCCGATAATACCTCGCTTACGTAGTAAACCGGCCTCTGTACCAGGTGATCTTTTCCATCCTCTTTACGCTCAACAACAACCACTGCGCTAACCGCCCGGGGCCCGGCCGCAATAAATAGTAACATGGGCTCCTTAGGACCCGGAGCTGCTAAGAATGGTGCCTCAGACAATTGCTTCTTTAGTGCCTCGAACGCCTCATCCGCCTCTTGGTCCCAAACGAACTTGTCGGATTTCCTCAAGAGCCGGTATAAGGGGATTGCCTTCTCTCCGAGTCTGGATATGAACCGGCTTAATGCTGCTACACACCATGTAAGTTTTTGAACATGCTTCAAATTTTCCGGCTTTTTCAGGCTCTGGATAGCTTTGATCTTGTCTAGGGTTTGCCTCGATTCCTCTCTCGGAAACAATGAATCCGAGTAATTTTCCTGCTGGAACTCCAAACACGCACTTTGTAGGGTTAAGCTTCATCTGATACCTTCTCAAATTCTTGAATGTTTCCTTTAGATCATCAATAAATGTTTCCGCTTTCCTGGTCTTGATCACCACATCAACCACATAAGCGTGAACGTTGCGTCCAATCTGATCCTCGAAGCACTTCTGTATGCATCTCTGGTAAGTTGCACCAGCATTCTTTAGCCCAAAAGTCATGGTTTTGTAACAAAAAGCCCCAAAGGGGGTTATAAACGATGTTTTCTCCCAATCTTACTTCTTGAGCTTGATCTAATGATACCCGGAATACGCGTCCAGGAAACATAATAGGTCACTTCCAGCCACTTCATCTATGATCTGATCTATCCTTGGAAGGGCAAATGGATCCTTTGGGAAGTGCTTGTTGAGACTCGTGTAATCTATGGACATCCTCCACTCATTACTCTTTTTTCAGTACTAGAACCGGATTTGCCAGCCAATCCGGGTGAAATACCTCCATGATAAAGCCGGCTGTCAATAGCCGGGCAATTTCTTCTCCTATAGCTTTTCTTCTCTCCTCATTCATTTTTCTCAGGCCCTGTTTCACAGGCCGAGACTTGGGATCGACGTGTAAACTGTGCTCTGCTAACTCAGTCGGGATACCTGGCATATCACTGGGCATCGAAGCGAAAACATCTTGATTTCCGCGAATGAACTCAATGATTGCCTCTTCTTGTTTACCGTCTAGGTTAGATCCTATAGCAAATTTCTTGGAGGGATCACCTTCAACAAAAGCCACCATCTTTGTGTCCTGTGCCGCCTTGAATTTTGCTCTCTCATCCTCCGTATTCGGCCTCTTTAACGCTGTTCTGTCATCCGGGTCTACTTGAGACCGGTAATACTTGAGCTCTTCCTTTCTACAAGCTTGTTCCGCCATTGCCGCGTCTCCTTCGTCACACTCAGCCGCTATAACCCGGCTCCCATGGATGGTGATGGTCTGCTTGGGACCCGGGATTTTCAGCTGTAGGTATACGTAACACGACCTGGCCATGAACTTGGCGTAAGCCGGCCTTCCAAACAACGCATGATAGGGGCTGCGCAACTTTACCACCTCGAACGTGATCCACTCCACTCGGAAATTATCCTTTGATTCTCCAAAAGCGGCCTCCAATGTAATCTTCCCCTCGGGGCACGCCGAGTGACCCGGTACGATCCCGTGAAAAACCGTAGAACTTTTTTGTAGCTGGGACTCCTTGAGGCCCATGCGTAGGAAAGTTTCCCAATATAGGATATTGATGCTACTTCCGCCATCTATTAACACCTTTTTCAACTCATAACCATTAACCTGTGGTGCAACCACCAATGCTAAGACTCCCGGGTGTTCTATTCTTTCCGGGTGATCCTTTCTGCTCCATGTCACCTCTTGATCCGACCACCTCAGGTATCTCGGGACAGCCGAGGAAACCGAGTTTACTGCCTTTTTGAGTATCTTTCTATCCTTGTTAGAAGTTCCTGTGGTGTGAACGTGGTACTGGCCCAATTGCTTGGGGTTGGCCTGGAAACCTCCAGCTCCTCCCTGATTGTTACCCGGATTACCACCTCCTGGGTTGCCTGCTGGGGGTGGGCTGTTGCCCGGGTTACCACCCGGACGCGGTCCTGCTCCCCGGCCTGCACCTAGCATTGCCTTCTGTATTTCCTCATTCTTCCATCTCTGTAAATCTACGCACTGTTCCAGCGAATGGTTGGCCGGCCTGCCGTTCCTGCTATGGCCGCGGACAGGGCATCCTGAAGGCCTCTATATGATTAGCCGGCCTTGGTGGCCCTTGGTAATTTCCTCCATTAAAGTTTCCTCCGTTGAAATTTCCTTCTGCTCTGGGTCTTGCAAACCCGGCCTCTGTGTTGGATACGAACTCGGAACTTCCCTCGTATGGGTGCTTATTCTGGTTGTTTCCATTATTTCCTCCATTCGTTACCCGACGCGGATCCATTGTCGGGTCTTCCATTATTGGTTGCGTTAGCTTTGGCTTTCTTGTCATCAACATCCTCCTCTGTGGTATCCGTGGCGGCGTGCTTGTTGCACGCGTCCATCAACTCTCCCATAGTAACCTCCGAAGCATTCCGACTAGATTTCATGCGTGTTAGCTTTTGCACTAGGGGTATGTACTTGCATGTTTTTGCCATAGCCTGTAGCGCATCCTTTGGCTGAATATCTGTAGACGAGTGAAGTATCTCCATAACCCGGCGCACCCAACTGCGCGCTGACTCACCCTTCTTCTAGACACATCGTTCTAGATCATCGATTGTGAATAACTTCCTGCACGTCCCGTCGAAGTGCTTGATAAATGCAACTTTCATCTCACTCCACGAATTGACAGATTTTTCTGGTAAATTGTTGAACCATAACTTTGCCGCTCCCTCTGACAACATCAGGTACATGAATTTGGCCTGCAGATTTTCGGATGCATTGCGAATCGACATGGCCATTTCATAACTACTCAACCAGGTTTATGGATCCATGGTTGGCTCGTAATTAACCACCTTACCCGGTTCCTTGAATTTATCCGGGTAAGGATCGGCTCTGATGGCGTCCGACAAACACTTGGGCCTGGCTAAAATTGCCGGTACTGGCCTTACCCGGGAAACATGCGATCCAGCGACAGGTGCGGCGGGGGGTGCAACCACTACAGGCCCTCGTACCGCAGATCCGGCTGCTGCGCGCCTAGCTCGAGAACTGTCCATGATAGCTTGTGCGGCTGATACTGCAGGGGTTGCTGGTCTACGGGGAGGAGGCAGCATTTGCTGCTGCTCTGCCCTCCGCCGTGCTGAGCTTGTCTGAATATTACCGGTGTTTCCATTATGCCGGCTAACATATGGCGTTCAATGCATTCCGCTCCTGTTATCCGGGTAATTGGCTTGCTGAGCCACTGCCGTGCGCAATAGATCTATCGCCCGCCGGGTCTCCTCCGCATGGGGTGACTCTCTTACGGGGATGCGATCCAATGCCAATGTTGCTGCATACACATTGTCCATGGGGTTGTTGAAGTGACCTGGTGGAGTGTGAAATCGTGGTGGTGGTGGTGGTGTTGTATTACCAGTTACAATCCCTGTTTGCAATGTTGGTAACCCGACTGGTACGTTTGTCGGCTGTCCTCCCAGGGTTGCAGGCTGATGTACGGTTTCTTGATTCACAACTGGAATAGGTTGGTCCTGAGGTGTAATAAACAGCGCGGCCGTGTTTAAAGTTCCGCCTGTTGCCGGTAATCTCGTATGGTATCTCTGATGCATCCTGGTCGACTCAACCCGGAGCCGGTTCTCCAATGCCTCCAGCTCACGTTGGCGCGTGGCTACCCCTTGCTTCTCTGCTTCCACATCTCTCCTTTGTTGCTCCAATGCACGGCGGGCTACATCCAGATCCCTAGCCCGCGCCGCGGCGTTTTCCGGGGTTATCACCGTAGCTAGCACCGTGGGATCCAGGATCAAATTGTTACTGAACAGGGCCGGGTGTTGTGGGTTGGAAGGACCCGCCCCTGGCGTTCTGTTCGCCATAAACCCGAACATATTCCTCTGCAATTTACTTTCCGGGGTGTTGCTGGTGACTGAAGCCGACTCTCCGTCAACCCGGGCTATGACCGGATTTCCATCAACCGGATTTTGTTGCTGAGCCAGGGCTCGCGCTTCTCCGACCGCGGCCGTGGTCACGTCCCCCTGATTGAGATTGGTTGTAGGGGCCGTGTAGACCGCGACCCGGCGCGTGATGCCTGGTGAAGACTCGTATTCCTCTTCGTCACAGCTATCCTCCTCGTACCGGTCCTCCAGCAGGTGCAGGATAGACTCGGTATCATCCTCTCTCATGTCCCGGCCACGCGGGGTCCATGCCGGCTCCTCCGGCTGTTCCCTCTTCATGGTGGGCTCTTCTATCGGATCTACCGTCCCGACCGATTCTTCTCCATCCGACTGAACACAGGTTGCTCCTCCTGACACAGAATCATATCCTAAATTGTCAGGGATTGAACCGGACGTACGTACCATGCCAATGAAGACGTTGACCCGGCCGATTGTGACGACAGATCCGGATTCCAGCAGATCCGACTCTGGCCCCCAGCCAAAATCATCCACCAGCTTCTCTCCTTCGGGGTTGGTGTAGATCTCGTCGATGACGAGGTTCTTCATGTTCTCCCGAGCTTCTCCCGTGATGTAAACACCTTTGGACGCAGGCCCCACGGTGGGCTCCAAGTGTCGTGGGATAATCACGGCAGACGTTACCGCGGGTAACTTATCTTGGGGCAATTCGACTCTGGTGTTTGGGAGAGGGTTTTGCTCAGGGGAAATCATGCTGATAATCGATCTGGTAGCTCTAGCAATCAAATCGCCGAGCCTTCAGGAAACTCCCTTTCCTTAAGCCGGGTCTTGCGCAGCTCCCTGTGGGCCGACTTACACCTTGACGTTAACCTACCGGGTTATCATCCCTCCATCAGTATGCTTATGTCAACGAATGGTAAACATTAAATACAGTACGTCACAAGCCAACTATACTTCACAAGAGCGGCTCCCATAGAAGGACGCATCTAGGTAGAATGTCATCCCTCTTTCTCTTTTGTTTACACAATTATGCTTTGACTGATAAATCAGGGGAAAAAATAGTGAAGAGATATTGTGTTATTAATTTGGGACTCAGCACCCCGCTGCCAGCTCTTCTATCATTGCATAAGCGGATAAAGACACTAGGCGAGGGTGTGAAAGTACAAGCAACAAGTGAGATAAAGATTCTCTATTTACGTCCTCATGAGCTAAAACAGGAGCACAAAACATGAGTAATTTTTAATGTTTTAAAGGTAACACATGAGAAATTTACTTTGGAGTGGCAGTTAAATACCACATGTAGGTAGTTATGGTGGACACAATGGGAAAAATTTGGTTTTTTGGACTTGTATTCACGAGTTGAGCTCATACTCAGTATAGGTGGAGGCTAGCAAAAGACTTGGAGCGACAAATCAAGAGAGCATAAGAGCCATAATCATGCATAGCGACATAAACATCATTAATCAAAGCATAAGTGGCACCACAAGTTCAAAAACTAAATGATCATAGAGGCTATTTGTGACTGGTTCATAGTCATAAAAATGGTGTGAGCATGCGCCAAGTCAACCAAATAAAACATTCAAAGAAGAACACCACAAATTTATGCTTCAATATGACAAGTACAACTCATGATTCTTTCAATGGCACATCAGACACTCTCAGCTATTTGAGTCTAATCATGCTACTAAATATCCAGAAGTCTTTAGAACTAAAATAACATCTAGCATGATATGAAAAAGTTCTAGCCACAGTCTATACAAGCTTCTACTTAGACCGTTAAAAATTCTACCTCAAGCAGCAGTTTCTTTTCCCAACAAGCACCATACAAAACATGCTTTAACAAAAAATCTCTAAATGCTACAGCAAGAAAACATGAGAGGACTCACATAACACTACTAAAACTAAAATCTCTGAACAAGAGATGCAATGAAAACAGGAGATAAACGGGAATTTTTGCAGCAACTAGAAGACAAACTAAGAATACCAGCATAACAAGTATTCAAACGAAAAAGTGGAGCGTGTCTCTCTCCCAAACAAAGAATGCTAGGACCCTAAATATATTATTTCAGCAAGGAAAACAAAACAAAACAAAGGAAAACGAAAGAAAACAAAGGAAAAACAAACAAACGCTCCAAGTAAACTTCATATGATGTGACCGAATAAAAATATAGTTTCACGAGAAGTGACCTGATAGATAGTTGATGAAGAAGGGGATGCCTTGGGCATCCCCAAGCTTAGATGCTCAAGTCTTCTAAAAATATTCTTGGATGAACCATGGAGGCATTCCCAAGCTTTGACCTTGCACTCTTCTTGATCACATATATCACCTCTTGTCTTGACCCTTGAAAACTTCCTTCACACCACACTCAAAGAGTAATTCGTATTAGAGGGTTAGTGCAAAAATTAAAAATCCATTGGTTCTGTATGGCACAAGTTCTATTGATAGTTTTAAACATTAGCTATAGCCACTGATGTTTTGTGAAGCAAATAAATCCACTTGACATTGCAAAAGAGCAAATGCAAGAAAAGTGACATAATCTTTCAAAACTAGAATAGTCTGTAAAGATGAATTTTTTCGAGGCACTTAAGTTGCTCAGATCTAAAAACATAAAGAACAAAAATGTTGCGGAATCAGCCGAGGAATAGGCACAAGAAATTTCAGGTCATTCTTATTTTTCTATGATTTATAAGATTTTTTACGGCGGAGAGCAGAAATCTGTTTCCTGCGAGAAATACGAACATCAACTCCAACTCTCGTCAGAAACCTTACTTGGCACTACTAAAAGATAAAAATAAATATATAAAGGAGTTGCTAAATAAGTATACAACCCCTTGACTCAAATAAAACAGAGAAAAACAAAGCAAAAATAAAACCATGGGTTATCTCCCAAGAAGTGTTTTTCTTTAACGCCTTTTAGCTAGGCCAAGAAAAGTGGAATCGAGTATTTTCAAGTGAAGAAGCATCCAAATTGTTTTGAGGCTTACATTTACCTTTCTTACCCTTATTCTTGCTTTTAGGGAACTGATGATCTGCACATGATTTTGGAGTAAAAGTCATGGTACCTCTCCCCATATCAATAGTTGCTACTAAGAGCTTCAACAGAGATCTCCCAAGAGTAATTTGGCCCTCTCCTACACAATCCATAACAAGATAATCAGTGGATACCATTCTTCCTAGGATTTTTGTAAATATTCCCTCAGCTATCCCAATGGGAAATATAGTGGTGTTATTAGTCAGACATATCTCTTCTCCACCCTCAGTAAGTCTCGAAGTATTCAAAGATTCATAAACTTCTTTAGTTATAAGACAAAATTCGGACATAATATCGCAGCGAGCATGAAAAGTTTCACCATTAATAGTAACCTTCACTGTAGGGATTATATTTCAGGCTTCGGAGTTTATTGGAACATGATCAAGGTTCACGAATCCTATTATAACCCTCACTTAAGCAAGAAACATGTGTCTCAAGAGTATTCAATCGAGCATATATACTTGCAAAGGCTTTATCAGAGCTACTAGGTGAGTTGAAGGTGACAATTAATTTTGTTTATAGCATCAATAGCTTTATCTTCATCACAATGAAGAAAATCTCCTCCTACCACATTATCCAAAGCACATCTATAGTAAAGAACAATACCTAAATAAAAGGTACGTAGAAACAGGCTTAGAGTCATCTTAGGTTCAATTTTACAATAGGAATAAAAAACTCTAGACCAAGCTTCCTTGAAACTTTCATCATTCCTTTGTTTGAAAGTGCAAATAATTTTCTCATGCGACAAGGTAATAGGAAGACGAGTATTCATTTTAACAAGACTAAAAACAAGAATAAAACTACACCTATAACTATTTTTTGTGTGTTTTTGATAAAGAGAAGCAAACAAGACAAAATAAAATAAACTAAGCAAAAAAAAAAAGAACCGAGATTGGAAGTGAGAGACTCCCCTTGCAGAAATTCTCTTCCTCCCCGGCAAGGGCGCCAGAAAAGTGTTTGATGCGTGCGAACACACGTTTGTTGGGAGACCCCAAGAGGAAGGTATGAAGAGTGAAGCAGCAAGTTTCCCTCAGAAAGAAACTAAGGTTGAATCGACCAGTAGGAGGAAGGAGTAACTTCAGAAGGTTGAAGTAGCTGAGATGGCAGGGCGCACTACTAGTTCAGCAGCAACGTGGAACCTACACAACACAATCAAATCACTTTGCCCCAACGAAGCAGTGAGGTTGCCAATCTCACCAGTTTTGCTGAACACAAAGAGGTTAAACATATGGTGTGGAAAACACTAGGAAAACAGTAGGAACAGTATGAAAGCATTATGAAAGCAATAGGTGTTTTATCTGTATGAGGAAAAATGGACCGGGGTCCACAGTTCACTAGTGGTGTCTCTCCGTGTAAGATAAATAGCATGTGTGGTGAACAAATTATAGCTGGGCAAGTGACATAAATGAAGGCTGCACCGTAGTGCATATGCAAGACATGAAGATTACTATGTGATTCATGCGGGCATTACAACAAAATACATAGACCATCATCCAACTGCATCTATGTATAATAATCCACCCTCCAAATATCATCCGAACAAACGTTGGGTATGAAGTTGCAAGCAATAGATTATCGCAGTAAGCAAAGTGTGTAATGGAAACAATGTAAACTAAGTAAACACCGTTGTTTTCTCCCTAATGGCAACAGCACATCCTCCATCTGTCACGTTTCTGTCACTCGAGCACAGATGCGAAGGAGGCATGAACCCACTATCGAGCATAAATACTCCCTCTTGGAGTTACTAGCATCTACTTGGCCAGAGCATCTACTAATAACGGAGAGCATGCAAGATCATAAATAACATAAGCATGAAGATAACATGATAGATTCATAATCATAAGACATAGCATTCAACATTCATCAAATCCTAGGAAACACATCATGTAGCAATACATAAAGATGATCTTGATCATGTTAGGCAGCTCACAAGATCTAAACATGAGGTACAAAGTGGATAGAACAACCATCTAGCTACTGCTATGGACCCGTAGTCCAGGTATGAATTACTCACGCATCACTTCGGAGGTGGGCATGGTGGTGTAGACCCCTTCGGTGATGAATTCCCCTCCTGGCAGGGTGCCGAGGAGAGCTCCAGAACCCTTCCGATCTCGGGATGACGATGACAGCGGCCTCGGGTGTTTTTCAGACGAAATGGTATATCTCTAGGGTTTACGTCTCGAGGGGTATAAATTGGCAAAAGAGCAAAGGCAGTGGAGGCAGGGGGCCCACACCACCCCATGGCGCGGCAAGGGGGTGCACCGTCGTATGGTGTGGCCCCCCCTGAGCCCCCCCCCCCACGTCTCGTCGGGACTCCGTGGAACCTTCGGGAATTCTAAGACTTCCGAGCTTCGAATTTTCGAGAACAACATTTCTAAAACAAAAAACAGCAGAAAACAGGGAACTGGCTCTATGTCATCTTGTCAATAGGTTAGTACGGAAAATCGATAAAAATGGCATAAAGTGTATATCAAACATGTGGGAAACAATAACAAAAGAACATGGAACATCAGAAATTAAGGATACGTTTATGACATATCGGCCCCCATCTCCCTTTAGATCTAGTGGCCCGCCTTAGTTGATCCGCGTGAAAAGGTACAGGCCAATTAGAGGGCTCTGTTTCATATCCCCGGATAGATCATTTTCTTTTCAAAACAGAATTAAAAATCAAACTTGTAAAAGCCATAACTTTTGCTATGCAATTCCAAATTCAATAATTTTGTACTTTTTGAATTCAGCAAGATTAGTAGAACACAATGGATCTGTAGAATTTTATTTTTGACACGTCAACAAACATGTTATTCACAGATCCTTATTTTGCCCTATTTTGCTCATAACTTTAGTTTTATAACTCCTATTTGAGAAAATTCAATTGCCATAGTTTTGCTTAGATGTACTTTGTCCAGAGAGTAGGAAATAACAACACTTAGACCACTTTAGCATCATAAGTCTTGTTTTTGGTTAATAGGTCTATATAAAAGTACTAAAAATGTTATAATTGCATTTTGGTATCTATTTGCTTTCCTAAGTTTTTAAACATGTTAGGCAACCAGCGAACAACATTTTGTTCTTAATTCATAACATTTGTGGTGTTTGTGCTTTTTTGAAAATTGCATATCATGCATACATGTCTATGTAATGTTTTCCTTTGTTGTTTGTTTATGTGTTGTTATTTTGTTTTGTTTAGATTGTGAGGAGGAGCAATTCTACAATTTTGGTTGTTGTTCCTACTCTCCTACTGCCAAGGAAAGTGACACATCATATTTTTACCTATATTTTTTTTAAGCATTAGTGGACTTTAGTAGTGTGTATGATAGGATATTTTATAAAGTATTATGCTATGTTATTATCGTAGTAGTGTGTAGCCACCCCTTTTGAACCTTGTCATTTTGTATCCATCAAGTTTAGTTATTCTTATCCATGCTTGTATATTGGTTATTTACTAAGGTGTGGTTGAAAAACTTAATATAACCCCAATGAACCACCTAGGTGGATTTGGTAGTGCAAGGCTGTTGAAAGTTGAGTGTCACCCTAAGGGGTGTTTACTTGAGGAATACCACCCAGGAATAAAATGATTATGATGTTACCCAACTTTAGATTGCTTCCAATGCAACCTTTTGACATATGGGCTCTGTCTTGGTCAACTAAGTTGTGAGAGTTCAGCTTGGGCTTGACAAGCAGATGTAGAAAATTATAGGTGGAACAGGTCTTGCCATTGGGTTGGATTCTTACTTCTGAAAGATGTCGTCTCAATTCTCTCCTTTCCATCATGCACTCCGGGTGTATAGGATGTTTGGGCTAATTGAAGACAAAAGGTGAAAGTGCATAACCTCTGCAGAGTCAACAAACTAAGATCTTAGCCGTGTCCCCGGTTATGGACAACATCGAGCAGTTGGACAAGGATGGACGGAAGAATCACATCACCATTTTCAATAAGTAAAATTTTGACTAAGTGAACAGTGTTGTGGTGCTTGGATTTTATTCCAATGTTGCCACTCCTTTGAAAAAAATGACTTTAAAAAGTGTTAGGAGAAAATTGGCTTTTTGCAAATAGCCTTAAGATCCACCTAGCCAAAGTAATCATGTAGTACTAGACTTGCCATTTTATATCCACCATAGGTGTCATTTGACAGTACATCAAATTGTACTGACCTCCTTTGGGGGATGCATATTCCAACGTGCAAGATTTTCTGATGAGGAGTGAGGATGTTTCTGTACTCGAGTCTACACCCAACATGTCTGCCTGTGGCGCATGCTTGAAGATGGAGGCTCAATGATGCTTTACTTCTGTTGCTTGATCTGTGAGTTTCGTTAGCCTATAAGGCTATGCACCTTGTAATAAGTTATATTTGGCTACTCTGGATTAAGTTGTAATAATTTTGACTCTTATGCAACGATACCTTTAAGTTTTTTACTTTTGTGCTAGCCTTGATCCTGGGACTAGCACATAACACAGATATTCCACCTTTGCTAAAGGTGGGATGCTACAATTGCATGGTGCTCAATTGAATTATTCAGTCTATGATAAAGAATTATATGCACTTGTTAGAGTTCTTGAGGTTTGGAAACATTAGTTGTGGCCAAAGGAATTCATTATACATTCTGGTCATGAGGCTTTATTGTTGCTCGCCTAAATCTATCAAGTTCTCCAGGTTACGTGTATCGCTCACGTGATCGGGAGGATTGTTATCATTGGTGGTTCTTGCGTTGAAAGATCGGGCAAACATTATCATCTCTATATGAGATTCTCTGGTTTACTCGCTGAGCAAATTTCATCCCTAGTATAGTTGTTTTTATTTGCTATCCATAAAAAGCCCCACAAAAAATTAGGTTTTAGTTTTGCCTGAGCCGAGATCAACACCAATTAGCTGCTTCTAGTTGTTGTTTTTGTTGATTTACGTTCCTGTTTTTCTGTTTTTGTTTTCATGTTTTAGGGTTATGGTACCTCTAGTTGTTTTTCTTATCATCTATTCAAAAATTATTAACAAAAATAAGTCTGCTTTGATCTTTTTGTTCTCGGGAAGTTTAGGCCTACAGCTTGCTTGCGAGTTGATCTAATTACTCGAGTTCATCTTGCTTCGTTGGTCCTATTTTCAATCGGGTTCAATCCAATCATAGCCATAATCAAACTCCTAATTGTTCTCGGGTTCTGCCGTGGCACAACAAAAGAAGACATAGAGAAGAAGGGAAGACATGTGGCTGAAAGAGTTAACAAGAAGAGAAAAAAAGTGATATTTCGGCGAGGAGACATGGTGTGGATTCATATTTGCAAGGATAGGTTTCCCACATTGCGCAAGTCCAAGTTGATACCTAGAGGTCCTGGTCCATATAGAGTGATTCGCGGATCAATGATAATGCATACAAGATAGAACTTCCAGCTGATGATTTTGGTGTTAGCAATTCTTTTAATGCGGCTGATTTGACACCATACTATGGAGATGACCTTGCTGCGTCGAGGTCGACCCCTTTTCAAGGGGGGGTTATGAGGACATCTCTAGCTCTTCACCTATTGATACACATGATAATGTTGCTGCTCAAGATAATGGTGTGAGACTTGGACCAATGACAAGATCAAGGACCAAGCTATTAGAACAATAGGTGAATTCACTCCTATTGGAATATGATGTTTATAATTGTGAGAATTTTATACTACCTAAATCTATGCATTTATGTATGATCGGGTTTATTGATAACACAAACACACTTGGAGGAGAATTTCAAGAGGAGCTGGAAAACAAGGAAGAGAAGCTGGAAAACAAGATAACACTTGATGAAAACAAATGTACAAGTTGAAAGCAAGAGGGGAGCTGTTGGAAAACAAGTCTACAGTTGGTGAAAACAACATGTACATGGTGGAAAACAAGACCCAATAGCTGGAAAACAACATGTTCTTGAGGGAGGAGAGGGAGGCAGCACATGGAGGGTGTTACGGCACATAACACAATGTTAATGCACATTATAGGAGTGGGCCTGCGTGTCCGAAGTGGCCGAACCCCTTGGGGTCGGTTTGTATCATGTATGGTCGGGTTGGTTGAGTCTAACCCAAACAATTCAGTCCAAACCGAATTGGAGTAGGGGTGCTTGCGCAAGGACTATTGCGCACCCATACCCCCTCATATAAGCTAGGAGCAGTGGATTAGAGGGGCAGACTACGTTAAACATAAACCCTAGAACATTTAGATAGAACTGCTCCATGTAAGCATTTATCTTGAAGTGTTGTTTCCCCTGTAAAATTGCGTGTTACCTGTTGTTCCATTAGGAATAAGACGATACAGGACCACCTCATAGTCGGTGGCTACGTTGTGCAAGCGTGTGGAGTTGAGAATATCCATTGGGTTCCAAACTGTTGCATTGGCAACAGGGATCAGTCAGAGAGTTTTCAGTGAGACACGAGTTATTAATCAAGTTATCAGTGAGTTCATCAAGAAGATTAGGCCACCCCTTATCACGGGGTTTCCTAGGAATTTCACCTTTTCCCTCCTGTTCTTCTTTCTCAGGGCCATCTTCTTGGTCATCCTTGCTAGCTTCTTGGGCACAATCTTAGGCATGTCCTTGACCTTCTTGGGCATCATCTTGGGGCTCCATTGTGGGATCAACCCTGAGGACACATAGGGTATTTTCATGAGGTAGCACACCATTCACCAAGACACCGAAGGCATATAGAGAGAGGAGTGAGTTCACCTTATCTTGTATCGATGTAAGGCTTGGTGGAATGGGGTGTGTTGCATCAGAGGTGGTTTATGGTTTCAAACCCATTACACCACTTGACTTATTACCACCTCCCATACCAGAGAGAACAAATATGGAGGCATCCAAAATAGCTGATTTTGTGAACAAGATACATGAGATGACAAAGTAAGCCATAGAAAAAAGGGAAGTATGTGGCTGAACAATTAAACAACAAGTGGATGGAAATATTATTTCGGCTAGGAGATTGAGTATGGGTGCACTTTCAAAATGATAGGTTTCCAAAGTTGCGAAAATCCAAGTTATTGCCTCGAGGTGTTGGTCCATACAAAGTACTTGCAAAAATCAATGACAATGCATACAAAATAGACCTTCCACTTGATGATTTTGGTGTGAGTAATTCATTCAATTTTGTTGATTTGACACCATACCATGTGATAAGGGGTGGCCCGATCTTCTCAAAGAGTATCACAAATAGATATGATAACTAGTGGTTCACTGGCATCACTCTTGGATGATACCTGATTGCCAATGCAACAACTTTCAATCCCTATGGATATTCTCAACTACACACTCTTGCACAATGTAATCCACCGACTACAAGTGGTCATGTATCTTTTAATTTCCAATAGAATAGTAGATATCACGCAGAATTTGCAAGGGGTTCTTTACTTCAATATGAAAGCTTACACGTCAATACAATCTATAGGTGTAAGGGAAATTGTCTAAAATCTTATCTCAACCTAAAAAATACGGATTACAAGCCTATATAAAGGCGGTTGAACGTCCAAACTACAGCTGGAGTCATAAACAACCTAATCTCTATGTTTCCTAACTTGATAGGACTCTGTTTTGAAACTGGTAGAAAAAGACTCGTGAATTGTTTTGGTCACCACGCCTTGTACGAGTCGAATCGGTGCATGCGGCCGGATCCATTGGAAATCCCTTCGAAATTCCTTTTCAAATTGTGATTATTTGCTTTATTTGGAGTCCGTATGGCACTAAAAAATTCTGTGTGACCAGGGATGTTTTGGGCGCAACGTTTCGATAACATCGCGTGTTTGCGTCGCAGATGGCTGAAAAGTGGAGTTTGCTGTCAACATTTTGGTTTGGTCCATTGCAGACTGGTTTTCGCGATGTTTTGCTAGTTTTACGACGCGGATTTTCGTCTCTGGGCCAGTAGCCCACTAAGCGCCCAGTTGCTTTCGACGAAACTGGTTTGGTCACGTAGAACGTCGCGAATTTTCATCAGACCACACATCCTGCCATGTTTGACTGCTTTGACCGGCAACAACCGCGCTCTCTCATGGTTGTTTCTAACGTTTTTTTTGCACGGGCCCAGGTGTCAGTCTAGTCTGACCTTTTTGTTGGATAATATGCCACTTCCTCCAAATATAAGAATGCACATAATCTTCCAAATCATCACAAAAATAAAAAGCCTTTTTTCTGAAACAAATCACAAGTCACCACACTCAATGATTAACATTCGTACTTAGAAGTGAGAGAAAGAGGATATTTATAATAACTAGAATTAACACTAGTTCACACCAGCATCACAAAGGTTCCCCGCCATCATCACAACAGGCTCACATCATAAAATAGATAGTTTCATGTCATCGATAGGGTTCACATCACAACAGGTGCACCTCAGCATCTAAACAGGTGCACATCATAAACTAAATAGTTTCATGTCATCGATACGGTTCACGTCACTATTTCCTACTGATCCATCCATTCCAAAGGCACATCCACAGGTTCCACGTCACTTTTCCTATTGATCAATCCATTCCAAAGGCACATCCACCGGTTCCACGTCACTTTTCCTATTGATCCATGCATTCCGAAGCCCAACCACAGGTTCGCAAACCCTGTAAAAAAAGGCATCATACATGTTTAGCACATCATCAACTACAAGGCCAACCATCAGCACAGTCTAATCATCGACACAGTCTAATCATCGGCACATGCAATAAAACAGATAAAACAGTAATAGTGAGCCTCACTGCCAACCATGGTACATACAAATGACACACAATAATTCTGACAGATTTACCTACTATAGTAAAATGAGGCACAACTGAACTTGTTCTGCATGCTATTTGTTATAGTAGCCAAACTGCTAGACACATTGCTGCATATTAAGCATCGGTAGAGACAGTTTAATCATTGGCACAGATATAGAGCACAGATGTTTAGCAACGGAAAACAAGAAAAGTAGCCTCATAATAATAAGCACAAAACAAAATTAATGAGATCATCGAGCATTTACCAAGGAAGATGCAGAACCAATGTGGTTGTACACAGCACTAGGTAAATGCTAATGATCTCATCAAGATAGAGTGCACAGTTTAATCATTGGCACATGTATCAAGCATAAATGTTTAGCAATGGAAAATAATAAAATTAGCCTCATACTAATAAGCACAAAACAAAATTAATGAGATCATCGAACACTTACCAAGGAAGATGCAGAACCAATATGGTTGTACACAACACTAGGTAAATGCTAATGATCTCATCAAGACAGAGTGCACAGTTTAATCATGAGCACATGTATCAAGCACAGATGTTTAGCAATGGAAAACAAGAAAAGTAGCCTCATACTAATAAGCACAAAACAAAATCGACGATATTATTGAACACTTACCAAGAAAGATGCAGAACCAATATGGTTGTTCACAACACTAGGTAAATGCTAATGATCTCATTAAGATCGAGTGCACAGTTTAATAATTGGCACATGTATCAAGCATAGACAGATAAAACAATAACAGTGAGCCTCATTGGCAAGCATAGCAGTTTGACATCATCTAATTAAAAAAGCAAAGTTATTTACCTCAGTTGAGGCAAACAACAGAAGAAATAAAGCCATCTCTTCCGTTGTAGAAGGTGAATACACACATAGCACCCTCCTTGATTCCAGCTAACCCTCCTTGGATTTTGGGACCTAGAATGCAAGAAATAAATTAATCCTGGCTAATCTGTAGGTGCATAAGAGAGTAATAAAACATTTTGTTAGACGTGTCACCTCTACGAGTGATCTTTCCTTCACTGACGAGATCATCCCGAGTTGGACTTTTACCAACTCCATCAACCAGAATGCCACGGGAATCCAGAAAGAGACGATACTCTGGATCTATTTGAACTGGCACCTCCATCCAGTTACAAATTTCATAAGGCGACATGGTGCAGAAGCTATAGCCTCGACTAGAGTGCTACAACCAAATATGAAAAGAAGAAAAATCAGACAAGTAGCTACGAAGACGAAAGGAGATACTAATTTATATGCTAGTATTTACCTTGGTTGTCTGAAGAACAGGGGACCTTGTGAGCTCCGAGGCCTTGTTCAGGTGGGGGAAGCGATCTTCGAGATACCTGTGACAGTAGCGTGAGCTAAATCCATGGCTGGTGGTGACCTAAAACACATCAATGACGGTGGCTGCCGACATATAACCTACATCCACCGGCATCTAACCTAGATTCGTCGCCATCTAACCTAGATCGAATCGTTTGGTTGAGGATGGGGAAGGGAGGCAACCGGCACTTACCAGTCATTGGTTGAGGACGTCGGTGAGGACGGGGAAGCTAGGGAGGGCGCCGCCGTGATAGCCGCCGCCTAGTGGGCGAAGTGGAAGTACTGTTTTTTTTGGGGGGGGCAGAGTGATCCCTTTCAGTGGGGAAGTATCCGAGTGGGCGAGGGAGCACGGAGGCATGTGACGCTTACGAGTGGGACCCGTGTGAGGCTGTTTCGGTGAAGATTTAGCGCGCGCACGGCTGACGCTGATGAGTGGGACCCCGTGTGAGGCTGTTTCGGTGAGATTTAGCGCGCGCGGCTGTTAGCGGTTGTAATTTAGGCGCGCACATGTTAGGTTTAGATGTGAAATTTTTAAAATTGAGGGTATGTGTGTTATTTAGTGTACAAATGGCTATAGCTGCCAATTGTGGCATGTTGTCCTAGATATGGGGGGTCGGCTGGCTAATAAAATGGAAGGTTTTTCAAGTGTAAATCTTTGCTAATACGAAAAAGGTTCCATTCTTACAATTAGTTCTTTATTTTCTACTACTTAATTGAAGAATTAAAAACCATTGATCCATCAGATCAACGAGTTTTTCGACAAGGATTGGGTTATTGGGCATGATCGAGGACTAAATGGACGTGACGCATCACTTATTACTAAGTTATACCAAACAAGTATTTAGGCATCCTAAAAACATGATCGGCTGAAGCAACATAATATATAAGTACTACATATATAGTACTTAAATTCTTACACACACGAGGAATTCTTCCACAATACTAATAAAATTCTTACATATACTACTTGACCAAACCAGAACATTAGCTACTAGCACAACTATTCAAATTAAGTTCATCAAGACACCATTGCAACATTCGGCACAAGCGACAGCATTACTGCCTCCTCCATGGATTCCTATCCTGGTGATTGAGGTTTAGGTGAGGATGAGCGAGCCCTAAGCGGATATTTCGGGAGAGCAACTTCTTTAGGAACACACCGTAGGCAGCGTGCTTGGCTCTAACAGCGGGCCCGCGATTTTTTGAGCCACGTCTAATGCCGCTGGCATGCTGGATCATGCTGACGATGATCGTGTCAATATTCCTGTAGCAGAAGGGGCAGAATAGCATGCCAGTGCGATGATGGTACCTAATATGCCCATTCTACAGCTTCCTAAGAACATGTCTGCTCTTAGCATCACGGGACTCCTTGTCATATGATACGCCGTCATCGATTGCTTCAAATTAGCAATGAAACAAAAGTTAGCACCACACTCTAATTATGGGTCATTTTTCAAATGCATGTACTAACAGTAGTTTAAATCAAATAACCATGCCATTGATAAACTAATGACATCAATCTTTGATTAAATAGCATACAAAAATTTAAGCAGAACTTAAATGGTACCACATATATGTTGTTAGTTAATAGACTTAATATGTAATAAGAAGCCTATAATTTAAGCCCATATTTGAATGGGACAATAGAACTTGCAGATAGAAAAAATGCCATCAAAATCATGTACAACTCATTCCTAACTTGCATATACCAATCGCTCTATTCTACAAGCTTTAGAATCCAGGACCTAAAATCATTAGCGGACCCGAGAATAGATTAAAGCCCGGGCAAACAGTCAGTTACAAGGCTTAATGTGTATTTTTTATATTAAATAAACTTCAACTACACTGTTCCGGCGGCTGGAAGCCCGGACGACCGGTGGGTAATAGGGGGCGCTGGGTTCGCAGTTGCATCTGTAGGGCTAGATATATTAAACAAACCCAAGAATCCCTAACTTGCTTGCATGTCTCTACAAACCATTAAATTTTCAATACTAAACTAGGGCTAGATATATCTGTTTAGGGAAGCACCTAAGAGTCCTCGTCGGAGACGACCTCCTCGAACGCTGGTACCTCCCCCATGGGGTCCCCCGGATCGGATAGGAGAGGGAGTCCTGGCACTACCACCGCCGGAGGAGGCGATGACGGCGAACCGCCATTGGTCGGCAGCACCTGCGGCGACGATAGCATATGACGTGACGTCGGTATTCCCCTGCATCAGATCCGGCGTTGGGGTCCAACCAACATGGTGGGCCGCACCTTCGGCGCCGGCAGCAGATGTTGCGACAGCGTCTTCCATTCCTCGCAGAACCGCCTCAAGCTTGTGTGCTTGGCCACTTCGAAGAGAAGGAGGGAGGCGCTGGGGCCAGAGCAAAGTGGTTTTTTTTTGCTAGATTTGGGGCCGGAATGGTGGGGGGAGGGAGTCGATGCAAGTAGGAGGGGCATTTATACTGACTGTAGTTTCGAGGGTGGTTGGGCCTGCTGACGTGTGTGCATGCATGTCTCTGTATGGCTCTCCCGTTGGCTGACTTTGTCAAACACAGAGTGATGTGACATTTAGTCACTATCAAACGGGGCCACAATGAGTCAGGGCCACTCTTCACGTGTACATGAGCTTTGTACGCAGCAACGGTGTGAGTGCAGTTGTGAGTGCATGCAGTTGCAGTTTAATTATGGTCATTTGTGAGGGAGGTCACGCACTCTGCCTCGTTTTGAGTTGCCATTTAGTTTCCCGCTTGTTCACCTACTCGCCTAGGTTCACACGCCTTCGTTCCACATGCGCATTTTCGATCCGTGTATATTTAGGCAGTTTCCATTTGAAGTTGCCATTTGCGCTCATTCCGTTCATCATCTTCCGCAACTCTTCTTCCAAACCCATCGAACCCATCAGCCCACGGCGGAGACTTGCCATGGACGATTGCCTACCAACCACGGAGGTTTTCAGCCTCCCTGTCCATGGCGGCACCGTGCTATGGGTGATTTACACCAACGAGGAACGTGCCTTGGAGAGTGCCCTATTCAATTTCGAGCAATGACTTCAGCCTGAAAATCACAAGTTCTTGGGCATCGACCTTGAGTGCACACGTAGCCATCCTGATGAGGACATCCCTAGCTATTCACCTATTGATACACATGAGGATGTTCCAATAAAAGCTAATGAAGTAAGGATTGGTCCAATGACAAGTTCAAGAACCAAGCTATTGCAACAAGAGGTGAATTCACTCCTACTTGAGTATAATATTTATAATTGTGAGAACTTTATACTACCTAAATCCATGCATTTATGTATTCTCAGGTTTATTGATAACACAAGCGTTAATGGAGATCATGGAGAGGAGATACACATGGATGGAGATGGACTAGAAGAGGAGATGGAGATCAAGTGCTACCATGGTGAAAACAACAAATAACAAATGTTATGATGACAAGGGGATAGTGCCTCCACAAGGTCAAATGCACTTAGTGTGGAAAAGAATTCCAATATGTTATTTCCACACTCATTGATGGACAAGCAAGATGAGGGCGCCCACAAAGGAGATCTATGCGCCATATAGAGTCCTAGTAGTTGTAGGATTGGTTTGTATACCAATTTGGCCGCATCCCACATAATTGGGTCGGTTTGTATCTATTTGTGTTCCTAGTAGGAGTCCTAGACCTAGTAGGTTTGGTGCTTGCGCAAGGGAGACCCCTTGTGGCCGCACCCCCTCTCATATATACCCCTTGGGGCGCATAGGAGAGGTTAGACTACGTTAAAACTAAAACCCTAGACCTCTAGATTGAAACATCTTGTAAGCCTTCATCTGGAAGTTCATCTGAAAACTTTACGTGTTACCTGCTGTTCCACTAGGAATAAGAAGGTACAAGACCACTTGTAGTCGGTGGATTACTTGTGCAAGATTGTGGAGTTGAGAATATCCTTGGGGTTGCTATCTTTTGCATTGGCATCAGGGATTAGCCGGGAGAGTTCTTAGTGGCGCACTAGTTATCATATTGAAGTTATTTGTGAGTTCACTGAGAAGATTGGGCCACCCCTTATCATCTTGGTATCAGATTTACAGGTTGCCTCGGTGAGCTATCATATTTTCCTTTTAGTTTGAGTGTTTTTATTACCTATCCAGAAAATTGCCTCACAAAAATTAGTTAGTTCATTGCCATAGCCCTAGATAATCACCTTAGTTTCATTACTATAGCTGTTTTTGTGTTTGATTTCGTGTCACTTTTTTTCTTTTTAGATTTCATACTTTCGACTAGATCTAGGTTTTCTTGTTCATCTAGTCGATATCCTATCAAAAACCCTAAAAAAATCCGCTGCAGATCGAGCTATACCTTCCCCTAATCCGATTCCTACTCGCAGTCCTACCGCGGCAGGGAATCGCCAAAAACAATGTCGTACCGCTGCCGCCATCGAGCCCTACCCGCACTCGGATTTGCCCCGTTACGCGCTTACAAAATCCCACCAAACCCCCGCAGCGCGCTTACCACACCACCCACATGCGCGCTGCCGCGGCACCCGATCTGCGCAAAACTCTGCCTCCGCTGTACGTTGCTGCCGCCAGTTGCTGTCCGCGCGCGCTAGGTTTTCCACCGTAACGCTCTTACCATTCATTGTAACGCGAGCGCGCGCGCTGCCGCGGCACATGAATCGACTATTTTTGCTGCCGTGTGACTGATTGGGCTGTTGTGAGCTATTAGAGCTAGATTTTCACCTAGAATTTTTCTGTTTTTCTATTGTTTCCCTGTTTTCTTCACTAGGACCATTATATCCATACTTTGTGAACCATAGCCACAGTCTTTCTACAGCATTCAAATAGGAACTTGCCCACAAGTATAGCTATTTTGTGCTCTGACAGGTTGCTCATTTTTCATCACCACCATTGTGTTCACTTGTGTTTGGTTAATTTTGCTCCTAGCTTAGTTAAGGCCATTGGAAAAATACAAAAAAAATAGAAAAAGAGTAAAAGTATATAAAAAATGAGAAAAGAGAAAAGAGAAAAGTGCAAAGAGGCCATATCATTATTATTGTTTACTAGTTGAGCTTGCCATTGTGACACTTGGTTTTTCATTGAGCAATCTTGTGCCTGTCAATTAATAGCCTAGCTAGTGACTTTCTAGTGCATTGCAAAAACACATCCATATATTTGCATTGCCACATTTGTCTCCACTATTGTGAGAGTTTCCTTGGGTAATTTTTCTATCTTCACAAAACAGCAAATAGGATTGTTACTTTGGTGATTGTTAGGTATCCATACCAAGCCCCACTAAGTAACCTTGTTTGCCTTTGTGAGAGTTAAAAACCTGGGTATTCTCTTCTTCACATCAAAAGTACTTTAATTGCCTCTACTTGTGGTAACTATTTCTATTCACTTTGGAATGGTAAGATAACCTATTGTCTTGCTAGATTTTTGAGTGAGTTGTGAGAGAACACCACAACCTATACTTGTTTCTATTTCACTAACCTACTAATGGATCCTTCTAGTGATGATCTTGTGCAGCAAAAGAAGGACCATAAGGAGGGAGTAAATTGGAGGGAGTATGAGGCTCTAAGAGATGTTTTGACAAATCAAATGAGAGACAATCATAAATAATTCAAGGAATATGTCAATGATGCATGTGATCCATTATACACTACTGTCCAAGGATTGGAGACCAAGGTGGATGAGACCCATAAGTTGGCCGAGAAGAACAATGGGGAGGTGAAATCCATCAATGATGCTATTGCTCAATTAGCTACTACACTTGCTGGTCTTCAAGCTATGGTTCAAGCAAGGCTACCAATTGTTGATGATAATGATAGTGTCCATAGTGATGCTCATAATGGATTGGAAGCAAATATGGGAGTGGATCCACATCATGGCCGTGGAGCTAGAGGAGATAGAGGCCGAGGAGGACCTCAAGGCCGAGCCCATAATTTTGTGGCAAGGAGAGTGCCCAATAATGTGGTTCCTGAAAATCAAAGAGAGGATGGTTTGAGTAAGCCAAAATTCTCTATTCCTTCTTTCAGTTTTGATACTATGGATGTGGAGGAATATTTACTATGGGAGCTGAAAATTGAGAAGCTATGGAGATTGCATGATTATAGTGAGGATAGAAAAATCAAATTGGCATCTTCTGAGTTTGATGGATATGCTCTTAGATGGTGGGATACTACTGTGAGAAAGAGGCAAGAGGATGGTGAGTTACCCATTGTCACTTGGAACACCATGAAGAGAGTCATGAGGGATAGATTTGTTCCACCAAATTACATAAGGAAACAATTTGATCAATTGCAACAATTGAGGCGAGGTACTATGACTGTTGATGCTTATTATCAAGAGATGGAATTAATCATGCAAAGGGCACGTGTGAGAGAGCAATTGGAGCAAACAATGCAAAGGTTTCTTTCAGGTTTGAATTATAAAATCAAGGGCATTGTTAGGCGTCACCGATATCATGATATGCATGAATTACTACATCATGCAAGGGAAGACGAATCACATATTATTGAGGAGGCAAAAATTACTTCAAGGACAAGAGCTAGATTTCCCATGAGATCATCTACTATGCCTAGTGCACCACCTCCTCCTTCTCTTAGCCGTGGTGTTTCATCATCCAAGGCCGAGCCTAGTGCTTCTATTACAAAGAAATCATCACAACCAGACGCAAGTGCCACGGGTTCTAGTGCTCCTACTACAAGGAATAGAGATATTACATGTCATACATGTGGAGGCAAGGGGCACTTCAAGAGGGATTGTCCAAATACAAAGGTGATGTTTATTAATGACAACAATGAGTATGAGACAGGTGATGATGTTGATCCTAATGATTGTGATGATGATGATGGTTATTTGAGTGATACTCCATTGGATGCATATGCTACTACCATGCCATCTATTATTTGCACACAAAAATCTTTGATTGTGATTCCTAGTCCTGAAAATCAAAGGTGAAATTTATTTCAAACAAAGGCTATTATTGGTCCTAATATGGCTTGCAAAGTCATTATTGATGGAGGGAGTTGCAGAAATTTGGCTAGCAAAGATCTATGTGCAAAGCTAAATTTGAAATATTTACCACACCCTTGTCCTTATCATATACAATGGTTGAGTAGCACGGGACAAATGAAGGTATCTCATATGGTGCGTGTGGAGTTTCAAATTGGACCTTACAAGGATACTATTGAGTTTGATGTGGTTCCTATGACAGTTTGCCACTTATTATTGGGGAGACCATGGCAATTTGATAGAAGTGTGAAGCATGAAGGAAGAGCAAATACTTATGAGTTCCATCATCATGGGAAGACTATTATTTTGAGACCTATGACTCCACAACAAATTGTAAATGAGTCCCAATCCAAAATTGATATGAGACTGGAAAAAGAAAGAGAGAGGGATGAGGGAACACAAAATTCACAAGCTTTGGGGAGTGATAGTAAAACCAATTCGAGTGGTAAAAAGAGAGAGAACCTATTATGCATATTAGCCACCAAAGAGGATTTGAGGGAATTTAGGGATGATCCTACATTAGTACCTATTGTGCTTATTCACAAGGGAGAGATTTTGGTTTCTAATGACATGACCCCTATTCCTCTTGGTGTTTCTCATGTTTTGCAGGATTTTGATGATGTTTTTCCAGGAGATATTCCCTCGGGATTGCCACCATTGAGAGGGATTGAGCATCAAATTGATTTAATTCCTGGAGCATCTTTGCCAAACCGAGCCCCTTATAGAACCAATCCACAAGAAACAAAGGAGATACAAAGGCAAGTACAAGAACTACTAGACAAAGGTTATATTCGAGTTAGTCTTTCTCCTTGTGCCGTTCCCGTTATTTTGGTTTCTAAGAAAGATGGTACTTGGCGCATGTGTGTAGATTGTAGAGCAATTAATAACATCAATATTCGTTATCGTCATCCTATACCACGTTTAGAAGACATGTTAGATGAATTAAGTGGTTCTACTCTTTTCTCTAAAATTAATTTGCGTAGTGGGTACCATCAAATAAGAATGAAAGAGGGAGATGAGTGGAAAACTGCATTTAAAACAAAATTTGGTTTATATGAATGGTTAGTGATGCCTTTTGGGTTAACTAATGCACCTAGTACTTTCATGATATTAATGAACCATATTTTGAGAGACTTTATTGGTAGATTTGTGGTAGTTTATTTTCATGATATTCTTATATATAGCCATAATGAACATGAACACATTGATCATATTAGACAAGTTTTGCAAGTTCTAAGAGAAAATAAATTGTATGGTAATCTTGAGAAGTGCACTTTTTGCAAAGATAAGGTCATCTTTTTGGGTTATGTTGTTTCTAAGCATGGAATTGAAGTAGATACATCAAAAATTGAAGCAATTCGAAATTGGCCTATTCCAACAAATGTGAGTCAAGTTAGAAGTTTTAATGGGCTTGCTAGTTTCTATAGAAGATTTGTGCCTAATTTTAGTACTATTGCTGCTCCATTAAATGATCTAACTAAAAAGGGAATTGATTTCGAGTTGGGTGTTGCTCAAGATATTGCCTTTGACACTTTAAAAGAAAAATTGATTTCGGCCCCACTTTTAATGCTACCAAATTTTGATAAACAATTTGAGATTGAGTGTGATGCTAGTGGCATATAGGTATTGGAGGTGTGCTCATGCAAGAAAAGAAACCTATTGCCTATTTTTCTGAAAAATTGAATGGTGCACAATTGAATTATTCTGTTTATGATAAGGAATTATATGCACTTGTGAGAGTTTTAGAGGTGTGGAAACATTATTTGTGGCCTAAATAATTTATTATACATAGTGATCATGAAGCATTAAATTTTTTAAAGTGCCAATTTAATTTGATTAAGAGACATTCTAAATGGGTTGAGTTTATTGAATCTTTTCCATACATAATTAAACATAAAAAGGGATTGGATAATGTAGTTGCTGATGCTTTGTCAAGAAAGAATATGTTACTCACAAATTTAGAAATTAAGGTTTCGGGTTTGGAGGGTATTAGAGATTTATATGATGAAGATAATGAATTTTCTATGCCATTTAATAAGTGTATTAATGTTAAGGCATGGGAAAAATTTCATATACATGATGGGTACTTGTTTAGAGCTAACAAATTATGTATTCCCGAGTGTTCTTTGCGTTTATTCTTAATACAGGAATCTCATAGTGGAGGATTGATGGGACACTTTGGAAGAGAGAAGACATTGCTTATGTTAGCAGAAAATTTTTATTGGGCACATATGAGAAGAGATGTGTATAGATTGGTGCAAAGATGCATTACTTGCAACAAGTCCAAATCAAAGCTCGAACCCCATGGATTGTACACCCCTTTTCCATCACCTAGTACACCATGGGAGGATATAAGTATGGATTTTGTTTTGGGCTTTCCAAGGACAAAAAGAGGACATGACTCTATCTTTGTGGTTGTGGACATATTTTCAAAGATGGCTCACTTTATTGCTTGCCACAAGAGTGATGATGCTTCTCACATTGCAAATTTATTCTTTAGAGAAATTGTGAGATTACATGGAGTGCCAAGAACTATTGTTTCAGATAGACATGTCAAGTTCATGAGTTACTTTTGGAAGATACTTTTGGGTAAGCTTGGCACTAAGCTATTATTTTCTACTACTTGCCACCCCCAAACTGATGGCCAAACCGAGGTGGTTAATAGAACATTGTCCACATTATTGAGAAGCATGATCAAGAAAAATTTGAAGGAGTGGGAGGAGTGTTTGCCCCATGTGGAATTTTCATATAATAGAGCTGTGCATTCAACTACTCAATTATGTCCTTTTGAGGTGGTTTATGGTTTCAAGCCTATTACTCCTCTTGATTTATTACCACTTCCTATACATGAGAGAATTAATATGGAGGCATCAAAGAGGGCTGATTTTGTGAAGAGGATTCATGAGAAAACAAAAGAGGCTATTGAGAAGAAAGGAAAACATGTGGCCGAGAGGGAGAACAAGAAAAGAAAGGAAGTGATTTTTCGGCCAGGAGACATGGTGTGGGTTCACTTTAGAAAATATAAATTTCCCACATTGAGAAAATCAAAATTGATGCCTAGAGGTGCTGGTCCTTATAAAGTTATTTCAAGGATCAATGATAATGCATACAAGATTGACCTCCCAATTGATGAGTTTGGTGTTAGCAATTCTTTTAATGTGGCTGATTTGACACCTTACCATGGAGATGATTTAGCATCGAGGTCGATGCCTTTTCAAGAGGGGGAGGATGACGAGGACATCCCAAGCTATTCACCTATTGTTACACTTGAGGATGTTCCAATAAAAGCTAATGAAGTAAGGATTGGTCCAATGACAAGATCAAGAACCAAGCTATTGCAACAACAGGTGAATTCACTCCTACTTGAGTATAATGTTTATAATTGTGAGAACTTTATACTACCTAAATCCATGCATTTATGTATTCTCAGGTTTATTGATAACACAAGCATTAATGGAGATCATGGAGAGGAGATACACATGGATGGAGATGGACTAGAAGAGGAGATGGAGATCAAGTGCTACCATGGTGAAAACAACAAATAACAAATGTTATGATGACAAGGGGATAGTGCCTCCACAAGGTCAAATGCACTTAGTGTGGAAAACAATGCCAATATGTTATTTCCACACTCATTGATGGACAAGCAAGAGGAGGGCGCCCACAAAGGAGATCTATGCGCCATATAGAGTCCTAGTAGTTGTAGGATTGGTTTGTATACCAATTTGGCCGCATCCCACATAATTGGGTCGGTTTGTATCTATTTGTGTTCCTAGTACGAGTCCTAGACCTAGTAGGTTTGGTGCTTGCGCAAGGGAGACCCCTTGTGGCTGCACCCCCTCTCATATATAGCCCTTGGGGCGCATAGGAGAGGTTAGACTACGTTAAAACTAAAACCCTAGACCTCTAGATTGAAACATCTTGTAAGCCCTCATCTGGAAGTTCATCTGCAAATTTTACGTGTTACCTGCTGTTCCACTTGGAATAAGAAGGTACAAGACCACTTGTAGTCGGTGGATTACTTGTGCGAGAGTGTGGAGTTGAGAATATCCTTGGGGTTGCTATCTTTTTCATTGGCATCAGGGATCAGCTGGGAGAGTTCTTAGTGGCGCACTAGTTATCATATTGAAGTTATCTGTGAGTTCACTGAGAAGATTGGGCCACCCCTTATCACATCCTGATAAGGGGTGGCCCAATCTTCTCAGTGAACTCACAGATAACTTCTGTATTGATAACTAGTGCGCCACTAAGAACTCTCCGGCTGATCCCTGAAGCCAATGCAACAGATAGCAACCCAATGGATATTCTTAACTCCACACTCTTGCACAAGTAATCCACCGACTACAAGTGGTCCTGTACCGTCTTATTCCCAGTGGAACAGCAGGTAACACGTAAAGTTTGCAGATGAACTTCCAGTATGAAAGGCTAACAAGCAGTTTCAACTAGAGGTTATGGGGTTTGTTTGATTCAATTGTAGTCTGCCCTATTCCACACGCAGGTGGTAGCTATATATGAGGGAGGGGTGCGGCCACAAGCTCCTTGCGCAAGCAATCCCTCTCCTACTCTACTAGGACTCCTATTTCCTAACACATATGGATACAAACCGACCCCACACACAAAGGGGTGCGGCCATATTGGTATACAGACCAATTGGACTCGTTTTGGAAACTGGCAGAAAACTATTCGTGGCTTGTTTCGGTCACCACGGTTTGCACGAGTCGAATTTCTTGATGGGGCCGGATCCATTGGAAAGCCCATCAAATTCCCTATCCGTATTGTGCTCGTTTGCTGTATTTGGAGCCCGTATGAAGAATCCATGACTATTTCAAATTCGGGACTCCTGGCAGTCCGAACTGAAACATCAATTCCTTGTAGTTGTTTTCCATGCCTCCTTCTTCTGCCATGCCTCCTTCTTTTGCTCCTTGCTTCCTCTTATCCATTCATGTTTGTGTTATCAATAAACCTAATCATACATATCATAGGCTTAGGTAGTATAACGTTCTCACAAACACAAACATTATTTATCACTAGGAAAGAATTCACCTTATAATAAACATCAGTGAGACTCAATATTTCCTTCCAACTCAAGCATGAATAAACCTCCTGGACCTCTATTATGTCCATATCATCCTCCCTTTCTTCAAGACAAGCCGTCCTCGGCTTGTAGTAAGCTGAAAGTGGAAGAAACAAAAAGAACAACGTGTATGCACAATACAAATATCTATAATGAGGTGCATTAGTTGTTATCATATCATAAAATTGTGCCCTAGACATGTAACCACGAATTTTGCTTAAAAACATCACATAATTGTCATAGCACTCCATAAAATAGCAATCACAATTGCAAATATAAGTGAAGCTCAATAAATCATGATCAAAATGAGAATCATATGTGTATATATTTTTATTGTTTAGTATCAATTCAAGTGTTCTCAAAGAAGATCTATGATCAAATTTATGTTTATTAATACACTCAAAGGTGGGAACATGCTTATTATTTTCATCATGAAAATTGCAACTTAATTTGCAAATATAAGTGAAGAACAAATTATTAGCACATGTATGTGACAAGTATTGTGGCAAACCAAACATATGTGTAAAATCATGCTCATATGTAGGAAGTTGTAGCTTAGTTACCCAAGGTAAAACAATGTTCAAATCGGCCACATGATCACAAGTTATGCATATATGATCCACCATAAAAATTTCACTCATGTTATAATCACCAATCAAGTTAAAAGTGAAAGAAGAAATATAATTGCTACAATTGACATATGAAATTTCAGCAACCTTTTTCATAGCACTTTGCACATTAATTGATTCATTTAACATGATGTAATCCACAATATCATTAGGTGGTATTTTAGCAAGTACTTCTTTATGTGAAATCAAAACCACATGATTAAATTTCGAAATTAGCACATTATCACATGTAGTTGGACTATCTATGCTTGTTAACTCACAAGAATCAACTAGCAATTTAGTGGGATCACATAAATCAATACTTGAGAGGGGTAATACGAAATCAGCACCTTTATCAATAGCATCCTCCTCAGAATAATTAGGTACCAATTCAACTATCTCAAGTGGTGATGCAGGTTCTACTTGTTGTGGCTCCCTTTCTTCAAAAGTAACCTGCATATCACAAGAAACAAAACTAGGCACAATGGTATGCTCCTCCAATGAATGTGATGGTGGTGGTGGTGCAGGTTGTACTATAGGCTCCCTTTCTTCAAAAGCAACCTGCACATCACAAGACACAACACTAGGAGTAGACATAGTTACATTAGTAGAAACAGCCTCATAGGTCTTCTTAACCTCTACAGATCTCATAACCAATGGTTGATGTCTAATTCTTTTAAATGTTGTAGGACTTTCATGTATTATCCAATCTCTCTTTTTATTCCAAAAGAATTGTAAATCAGGATAATGGCTATCAAAATTAACCTTATAGATAGTGCACCAAGAATCACTCAACAAAAGGTGACAACAAGTAAATGCTCTAGGAAACACATGACACCTAACTAGTATTCTATGATCATGAATAGTTAACGGAATGAAAGTAGCATGAGTAATGGGAAGTGGAGCACCATTAGTTTCTAACATAAATGAAGTGCGAGTTGCATATGTTGTCAACTGTAATGCTTCAACAACCTCAATACTAACAAAACTATACCACCGTGTACCCTTATCAAGAGTAATAGCAACAGTACTACCATTGATGTCTCCGCTGAAGTGGAACAAATTTGGTGCAAGTATTCCACTAGAATCCTCCTCCCAGAAAGCATCACTGCACACAGAAGAACTAGAAAACTCCATTGATTAACTTGTTAGTAACAAAATAACAATGGGATGTGGTGTTCTCTCACAACTCACTCAAAAATCTAGCAAGACAATAGATTATCTTACCGTTCGAAAGTGAATAGAAATACTTACCAACAAGTAGTGGCAACTAATATGCTTTGATGTGAAGAAGAGAATACCCAGGGTGCTAACAATCACAAGACAAACAAGGTATATGGTGGGGCTTGGTATGGATACCTAACAACACCAAAATAACAATTCCTATTTGCTGTCCAATGTGATATAAAAAGCACGGGAAACACACACCAAGTATGGAGACAAATGTGGCAATGCAAATATATGGAGGAAATTTTGCAATGCACTGGAAAGACACTAGCCAAGCTCAAATAATATTCAGGCACAAGATTGATCAATGGTGTGTCAATATAGTAATGATGAAAACAGCTCCACAAATATATCAATGTATCTCAAGGCCTTTTTGCTTTTTCTCAATTCTGTTTTTCTGTTTTTCTCTTTTCTCTTTTCTCTTTTTTTTTATACTTTTTACTGGCCAAATAACAACACTAGGAGCAATACTGTCAAGTGATAACAATGCTATGAACAATGTGACACAAATATGTGATAAAGAGCAGCCTGAAAACGAGCAAAAGATAGCTAGTCTTATGGGTTATGGTACCTAAATTTTGCTGTAGAAAGGCTTTGGCTAAGTCTCACAAAGTTCAGCACAAGAATACCTAGTAGATGCGCGCGTGGTAGCTGCTCGGAGTCTGACACGGGACAAAATGCGAGAGCGCAACGCGTTTTAGCGAACGGTGCGAAGTCCAGATGGAAATAACAGAGACACGCGCAGCGTTTGTCCGGTGCGGAAAAAAAATTGAGGCGCGCGTTTCAGCAATGAGTGCTTGGAGTCCGATCAGGTGCGGCTCGCGGTTCAATGAACCGACAGTTGCGGTCCACGGAAACGCGTATGCAGCGAGTTTGACACCGATCAGGTGGACCGAGTCCAGCGGACAGTGCGCGCAGGACCGCAGGTATTTTGGCCGGTAGTGCGGTCACCGCGCGAGATTCGTTTTGGCTGGTACTCCGATCTCCGCGCGAGGCCAGCTACGCTTCGAGATGCGGGCGCGTGGTTCAAGATCCCCCAGCGGCAGGTGATTTCTGTTGGTGCAAACCGAACAGAGAGGAAACCAGCGAGCAGCAGGCGCACGCGTGGCGCGATCTCCGCGCGAGGAAGTGGCACGGACCACGAGAAGTGGACCGCGTCCAGGGATCGCGTGGGCAGCCGGGGCCGCTGGATTGGCGCGTAGCGCCTGGATTTCAGCGCGCGATGTGTGGATTTTTGCGCCAGCACCTGGTACAATCGAAACTAGGACGCGAGACGCTGGGATTTTAGCGATTGGAACGGCGCGTGTATCGGTGTGTGGCGGTTGGTGGAAAGCAAAGCGATGGATGCGGAGCGGACAGCGATGGAAGTGTGCGCGCAGATCGGTGGAGCGTGTGCCGCTCGGACTCCAACACGGGTAGGAGTAGGACGCGGTGACGGTGCGAGCAGGACAAGCAGATCGCGCGCGTTGGACAAATCGATGCGTTAGACCACGCGTGTGTCGGCGGCTCGCAAGTGGACGCAACAAGGGCGGATTCTGACAACTGCTTGGACTGCGCGCGTGGTGGTAGGATTTTTTTTTGGTAGGATTTTCTGGGTATAGATCTAAACAAAAGATGAACTAGATGAACCCTAATAGATAAAAACTAAAAACTGAAAAAGGGAACACAAATCAACAAAAAACAGCAACTAGTAGATGCAAATTGGTGTTGATCTAGGCTCTGGCAATGAACTAAACAACTATTTTTGTGGGGCAATTTTCTGGATAGGTAAAATAAAAACACTCAAACTAAAGGGAAATTGATAGCTCACCGAGGCAACCTGTAAATCTGATACCAAGATGATAAGGGGTGGCCCAATCTTCTCAGTGAACTCACAGATAACTTCTGTATTGATAACTAGTGCGCCACTAAGAACTCTCCGGCTGATCCCTGAAGCCAATGCAACAGATAGCAACCCAATGGATATTCTTAACTCCACACTCTTGCACAAGTAATCCACCGACTACAAGTGGTCCTGTACCGTCTTATTCCCAGTGGAACAGCAGGTAACACGTAAAGTTTGCAGATGAACTTCCAGTATGAAAGGCTAACAAGCAGTTTCAACTAGAGGTTATGGGGTTTGTTTGATTCAATCGTAGTCTGCCCTATTCCACACGCAGGTGGTAGCTATATATGAGGGAGGGGTGCGGCCACAAGCTCCTTGCGCAAGCAATCCCTCTCCTACTCTACTAGGACTCATATTTCCTAACACATATGGATACAAACCGACCCCACACACAAAGGGGTGCGGCCATATTGGTATACAGACCAATTGGACTCGTTTTGGAAACTGGCGGAAAACTATTCGTGGCTTTTTTCGGTCACCACGGTTTGCACGAGTCGAATTTCTTGATGGGGCCGGATCCATTGGAAAGCCCATCAAATTCCCTATCCGTATTGTGCTCGTTTGCTGTATTTGGAGCCCGTATGAAGAATCCATGACTATTTCAAATTCGGGACTCCTGGCAGTCCGAACTGAAACATCAATTCCTTGTAGTTGTTTTCCATGCCTCCTTCTTCTGCCATGCCTCCTTCTTTTGCTCCTTGCTTCCTCTTATCCATTCATGTTTGTGTTATCAATAAACCTAATCATACATATCATAGGCTTAGGTAGTATAACGTTCTCACAAACACAAACATTATTTATCACTAGGAAAGAATTCACCTTATAATAAACATCAGTGAGACTCAATATTTCCTTCCAACTCAAGCATGAATAAACCTCATGGACCTCTATTATGTCCATATCACATACTAACAAACCCCATGCCGTCGCCGTCGTATAAATCGCCATGCGCAAACACGTCCTTGTGTACCACTGGTGCAGGTCACCACAGACAGATCATGGACGCAAGTTGTTGCAAGATTTCTTTTCAACAAAGAAGATCACTTTCGCAAGCGTGGAAACGACGGGCGACAAGAGGGCTCTTGCCCAATCAGGCTTCTTTCTTCCACCACAATACCACCATGACATCCAGATGGAATTCGGGGAAAGCAGAATTGGAATTGATACTCTAGAAGGAAATATGATAGACAGTTCGTACCTCACGATGAAGTATGAATTCCCATCACACCTGCACTATTATTGGGAATGGACGATGGGTCGAACAAGCCTCGACTATGCAGCGGTGGACGGATATGTCAGCTACGAGCTATACAGAAGGATCCAAGACATGAAAAACAGTTTAGGTCCAACATGGCTGGAGATGATCCTCCCCTGGTGCAAGAGTGAAGATAGAGCTTCACGCCGCCGCGGCGGAAACGAGGGCACACACAAAAGGATATCCAGGAAGTAGTTGTTTAAGTGTTTTTAGCGCTTGATAATAAGTGTTCTTATGTGTGCTCTCGTTTGTGTGCATGAATAATATGTTTGTTTTACATATTAATATAATTTTGTGCAATATCTAGCACCTGGAATTTTTTTCCATGATTTATAGATGAAATACATTGCTGCTATTTTTTTTCCTTTTTTGGCTTGAACTAACATTAATTGGTCAAACATTAGCAGGCTTAGATTCAACTCAAATTCAACAACAAACTTGAACATTTTCAAACTGACTAGAGATCAAACTGACATATTACAACAGATAATAGTCGCAACATAAGTCAAACATTTTCCAACTGACTAGAGATGCACGATACAACACACAATGCAGACTCCCAACTGATAGTAGCTGCAACATAAGCCAAATGATATATTCAGATAGCAGTTCAAACAGCAGCTCAATCTTCTTCAGTCGACATATCATTCTCCTCCGGCAGATCCGTTGCCGTTGTGCCCACCGAAATAGTGGCCACCATCCCTCACCTGAGGAGGGCCCTTGCCATCCACACACCCACCAAAGAATGGGAACTGGTGCGTGCGTGTGGTGTCGACCTTGTCGTCGTCGTCGTCCCACAGTGGTGTGTCCAAGACGACTGGGCCATGGTCCACGACATCCGACACATGGATGAGGACAGTGTGCTCCAATGTCCTCTTCAGGGTCCGAGTGCACACTCTGGCCGTCACGTACGGCTCTGTCACCTCCACAATGTAGGTCTTCGGGACTACGCTCGGCTGCTTCATCCAGGCCTCCACCGACAAGAAAAAGTTGTCCACCGGGACATGCATCTGCACCAGATCACCGCCAAGTTGGTTGACGAACTACCCCACCGCAACGGGCTACCATGCCTCCCGCGGTAACCGCTCTAAGGTGAGCTTCGTCAGATACGGTAGCTCAGATCGCTCGGTGCCGCTACCACGGCACCAGCGAATAAATGTGAGCGACGCTCCACCAGCGACGACATGTCGGGACAGATGTAACACGGCGGTGTAGTCCTCCTCGGAAAGGAATCAAATGAGAAAGTCCACCAACGGCGCGCTAACATCCACCTTCACCTGCCTACGGGTGACTGCGCATTGCGCAACCAGCGCAGCCAGGACTTCCTTAGGCAACAAATGAGGGCGACACCCTCCCACGGTGACCTCGAGCACGCGACCCTGGCACTTCTCCTCGAGATTCTCCATTGCACGCGAGCGGGCGAGCACACAACGGCCTTAAATCACTACACCACGGTGGACACTTGCCGACAGAAGCTACTGTCGGCGTAGGTCACCTTTGCCGACAGATAGCAAGTTGAGAAGAGATACGCCGACATAAGATGGAGAGTCGGGGCAAAAGCAGTCGGCGAAGGATACGCCGACACACATTGTGGTTTCCGACAGATTATCTGACGGCATTGCCACACCTACGCCGACAGATAATGTATCGGAGCATGGCATACATACGCCGACAAACCAGGAGTCACCATTGTACCCCCCCCCTATGCCGACACATAATGTGTCAGAGCATGGCATACATACGCCGACAGATAGAATGTTGGGGCATTCCGTGTCTATACCTACAGGCTGTAGGTTGTCGTTCTACACACCAGCGCCAACAGAGAGCATGTAGGTGATCCATTGCCAACAGACAAGTTGGACAAGTTTTTGCTACTGTACTCAAATTGTATTTGCCAAAATTACATCAAAAGTTCAAAACCCATATAGTCGGACAAGCAATTACCAGAAGCACGCATTCATCAAAACTAATTATATCATCACATGACAACAATAATACCTGGACACCAATGCATTTATCACATTCAATTCACAAGTGGCCTAGTCGGACAAGTAGTCGTACACCCAAGTATTTCGATGAAACTCATCTCAAGTACAAAAGAAGTTCTACACATCACATCAGAAGTTTCTGTTATAAAGCATTAAACAAAACTCTAGCTATGGTTGAAGTTGTCCATGTGTCCACTTGAACAAAAATCATGTATGTCGTGCTCATCTGGTCCAGGCTCATCCGTTCTCCATGCAACTTCAAATTTCTAGGCACCTGCAAAGATCATACAAGAATCATCACCATGTTGCAAGTTATCTACACATTCTCAACCCATAGCAAGACATAAGCATCGTTGCTTTTATACATGTAGACAAACTAGAAGAAAAAAGCATAGTTGCCAGAAGGAAGGCTCAGATTTGTTTTGGGAAAAAATCCTTGAAAGCTCACAGCAACAAATAGGTGCACAATGTTACAGGAACAAACATGTGCTTTACATGGTATTCCTTGTACTCCCTACATCCCGTTCGGTTCGGTGCTTCGGTACTTTGTAATTTTCGGTTCCCAGAAAATATGCACCGATCGGTCTCTGCTATTCAAAGTAACTGAGAATTCGGTCCCTAGCTAATTCGGTTCGGTCGTCGGTTTGGACCGAACAGACCGAAGTGCAGAAAGCTTGTCTGCCACTACAAGCTAGGGCGCTGGGCTGGACTCGTCGAATAGAATAGCTCCTAAATTGTTAATGCTAGCTGGGCTGGTAGCTGTCTATTGACTGCCCTAGCAAATACACATGAGATTCCCTAAAAAAATGCAAATACATGTGAGATACAAACTACAGGAGCACAACTTCCTCTCACAAGACTACACGAGCACAACTTCTTCTCACGAAAAAAAGTTGAGATTGCTGTGTGCTGTGCCAACATGCAACAAACAAGCGGCTTTAGATGCGATCAGCTGCAAATTTTCACAAGGAACAGTGGCCTGGGACTACTCTGTCTCGGCGAAAGCTAAAAAAATAGCATGATGGCAACAACCAATCAACAAAGATTCAGAGGCTAGCCGACTGCAATCAACAAGGACATGTATAAACTTGGATCACACAAATAATTAGGGAATAAGAAACAATATCTCACGGCCTAATAGCAGCGCTCATGTTCACAGTCCAGTAGAAGTTGCGTTCTATTCAGAATAAAAAACTTGAACCTGACAAAGAACTAGGGATAATATAAAAAAATAGCTCACGGTACCTGCACCACCTGGTACCACATTCATTTTCTTCAAATTCTTCATCTACAACAATCATTGGCATTAGTTAGTAAGTCGAGATCAATCGCCTAACATTCATGAAAGTAGAACATATACCACTCATGAGATTATAATAAACTTCTCACATGCTCGCACAACAAATCCAGAAACTTGGAAATATCCAAGAGAAGCAAAAACAAAGCTTACCCCAAAGTAACAAGGCTTGGCCTCTATTACTACTCCAGGAGTTGATCAATATTTGGATGACAAGGTCACCAATTCACTCGTAATTACCAGCTGCCGACCTCCCTTCTATACCCTTGGCTCCACCTGCAGCACTACAAAATTACAATTATAAAGGGCACCAAAATGTTTTAGTCATACTCTTGTACTTTATAACTTCCCCCAATTTCACAGACCAGACAAGTCAAAATCTGCAGTAGCCTTATTACAGAAATAATCTTAAGTACCACCGGTCCATAGCCACTAAGGTACTCGAGCAGACCAGCACTAATAATCTAGAAAGATCATTGTGAAGGGTACAAAAATAATATTCTTTATTGTAAGTGGACTGCTAAATACTAAAAATATGACCTACTTAAGCTTCTCCCGGACATCACGATCCCCAACCCCTGACGCATCTTTTTTTTTCTCCACCCCTGATGCATCTCATTACACAAAGACTGTATCTTTATCTAGCAAATAAACAAAAGACATCGTATTGGGGCAACCAAACACATGTAAAACTCGACACCTACAACTACCATGACCGAGATGATTCCCGCACTAGCAGTCGCCAAATGATCAGTAAGTCCGTTCCTAATCCTAAGCACATGGCCATCAGACGAACCAAAATTGCAAATTTCCACGGAAAGAAATCGCACCTGCACAGGTTGAAGTTCGTGGCCGGAAGCCTGTGGTTGGCCGAGAAGACGCGGACTCGTCGCCGTTAGAAGCGGTGCAGGCAGGGAAGTCGGCGGCGGACAGGGCCCTTCACGAGGCTACCGGTGAGACAAACCAAAAAATTCGTGGTTGTTGGGATAATATTCTATGAATTTCAGGGTCAGCTTCAATGTACCTACTAAGTGTAACCTAATCAATTTTAGTAAACTTATGTGCAAACAACTTGACATTTACGAGTGCAAACGATGCAAACTATTAAGCCCCCAAAATAATGCATTTGGTGTTTAGAATATCAAAATCAATATTTATCTAGGAAAATAAAAACTCAAGACTAGTTAACTGTACCTTTCTTGAGCAGAAGTAAGGCACACAAAACTTCACTACCGAACTGATGATTAAATCACCAGGATCTGTAACTCACCTTGAAGAGTAGCAATAGATATTATCAATATAAAAATCGAATCTAGATCCGCATAGCTTCATGATACTAAAGGGAAACAGATAAAAGGAGATGAAACAAATCTGCCCAGTTCGCAAGATTTAACTGCCACAAAGATCTATAAAAAGTCTCTACAGAGTAAACCCGAAATCACAGTTCTCATAAACAATCTGTACCAACAGCAGCACATAATAGCATAAAAGGGAAAGAGATATGGTGAAAATGTAAGACGGGGAGTGGGCTGAGTGCAGGGATAAGCGAGAGAGATGACTCACTGTTAGTGCTTCCGAGCTGTGAAATAAGGAGCCGGCATCTCGCTGCTTGGGAGGCAGCGGCCTGGTCCAGGGCGTGGGGGCGCGACGGCCTGCAGCCGAAACGGCAACCAAGTTGTCCGGAGAATACGGGCCGTGTTCCGTCGCTGGTGAGGTAGTGCTTGGCCCGAGGAGTCAAGGCGGCATCCCGTCCCTAGCTCCTAGTGGACGCGGGGCAAGGTGGCGGGCAGGGATGGCCGTCCGGCGATGTGGAGGCGGCTGCCGGAGCAGGGGCGTTGGCAGTCGTAGGGTTAGGGCTGTAGGTTGCATTGAGGACGAGATGGACCAGGAAGAGGATGACCAGGGGCGCCGTTGGTGGCAGATGAAAGAGATAGTGAACAAAGATGGAGGCGGCGGCCCTGCGATGCTGTAGGCGGCGGCCGACGGGTTGGGAAGAATGGAGCTCCGAGATGGGATCTGGTTTGAGATTGGGGGCCGGGGAGGGGATAAGGTGTTTGACTAAAAATCTCCTATCACGCGCCAAGTCCTACATTTTTTTTGGCCCAAATTTCTCAACCGCGCCCATGTCTCCCGCCGTCCCGCGTTACGGAGGGGTGCTCCTTGTCCGCCACGTGCAAACCTACGCCGACACTTCCTGTGTCCTCATGAACTTCTGCCGACAGTTGTGCGGTGCTTATATCTATGCCCACAAATAATGTGTAGCTAAGTCTACACCAACAGATGATATGTGCCTGTAATTCTACCTCTGCCTACATACAATGTGCCGGGGTAGCTCTGAAGATACGCCGACTGATGTTTTGTGGGTACATATACACATTTCCCCACAGGAGTGTGTTGGTAAGTTACTACCATCGTATAGTGAATCGGCCGTAGTGCGGGCTCCCCAGTACGGAACATCTTTCCCCTTCCGATGGATACATCGACTAGCCGCGCGCGATCTATGGATTCAGTGGGAAAGAATGGGGAATTTGGTGTTCGATCATGTTTCAGTCTGCGAGCTGGGCAGTTGAGCAAATGGGGAATTTGGGGTTCAATCCTGTTTTAGTCTCAGTTTGACCCTTTTTTCAACACAAAATCTACACTAAGGGCTCCAATTCTTGTTATAACATGTTTGCTAGATTTTGGTTTTCTATGTATGTACGGCATGCCCCAACAAAGTGAGGAAATAAATCCATTGGTCTACCCCCTTCCGATGCTGGTGGAAGGGGTAAAGGAAAAAATTTCGGTCAACACATGCCATAGTTTCATTGAAGAGGGGGCTCCAGAGTAGGAATCCTTCCTAAGCCTATATGGAGTAAAATCATGTCCATACGCGTGTGCTGGGAGGTGATGAGAGCCAAGGTCCAAACGCGAGGTGTGACCGGTTTCACCCGCATCGCTTGCTATATATACAGGAAGGATCTATATCTACACCTCAAGCCCCCTCCCCGTCCGGACGATCCCGAGGGAATACTATGACAACTCCGGACCGTATGAATCCAACCGAAAATAAGGGTTTTCCATACCATGTGTGTTACAGTGTGTCAGGAGCCTTGGATGCCCAAGATTCCCTCACCCTTTGTGTTAGGGCTCACCGGGGTCGGAATCTTTCTAATGGGTTCCAGGACTACTCAGAGCGTGAAACTCCCGGATCTGAAGGAACGGGGGGAATGTTGCCAAGAGGTGGGTCGTACCATTGTCTTGGGTGTTCGTTGGGCCTAATCAAACACAATCGAGCAATTAGTTTCACTTTGCTACCCCCTCCCGGCTCACGTAGAGGGGCCAGAACGATAGTTCCGTCCTTTTCTCCAGCGGGCCTAGGGTTTCTCCGGAGAGAGGATCCGGAGCGTCTGAATCCCACCCAAGCCTGGGTTATGCCATATAATGTGTGTTAGAGTGTGTCATGGATCTTGGATGCCCAATATTACCTCACTCTCTGTGTTATGGCTTCACCGGCGTCGATTCCCTCTCGTGGGTTCCATGTAGTGCCATACCTTTTAATAAAGGTAGAACACCTGTGTAACCTGCTATTCCGGGGATCTCTGATAGCATAGACATGACAAAATGAAATATTCATTGCAATAGCATCATTCTACAACATTGATCCAATGTATAAGAAATAAAATAGCTTTACAAATGGCATAGTCAACATGGACTAGCCCAAATAACAAGGTTCAAAGTAAACACAGCGGAAAACAAATCTTCAATGAGCCTTCTTCACTTCATGCGCCACAGGCAGAACATGTTGGCGATAGACTCGAGATCCTAAACAAAATCCTCACTCGTCTTCAGATTCATGTGCACGTTGGAATATGAAGCCCCCACGGGGGAGGAAGTCAGTACAAACAATGTATTGGCAAGTGACACTTGTTTGGTGGCATTTTTGAGGAATAACTAGCTATATGATATTTGGCTGGTGGAGTCTAGGCTATTTGCATAAAGCCAATTTTGTCCTATATTTCATAAATCATTTTAAACAAATGAAAACATTTGTACAATCATTCATGGCTAAATGTCACGACATCGGCATCCTAACATTCCGAAGAAGGGGGAAGGATCTAGGAGCTCGGGGCTCAGATCTAGAACTAAGGGAAAACTGATAAATGCAGGAAGAGGAAATAACAAATAAGGGGTTTTGTATTGCTTGATCCACCCATCCTCCCCACCTGCCCTTTATATCCAAAGGTAGGCTCAAGCAGTTTTACACATAGGTCCAGCAAGTTATTACAATTGAAGTAAAAGTAGATAGTTGCTATGGATTGCCATCTCATCACCCCGGGTAAGATAAGGGGTACAAATAGGATCCTGACAATGCCCCCTGCTTAACCCAAGACGCCACGGCTTGAAGTCAGGAAACGCTTGCTTCATGAAGTGTTCGGCCTCCCAGGTGGCTTCGTCTGGCGACATCGTGTCCCACTGCACCAGCCATTGTTTCTCCAGCTTGTCGTGATCACCTTTCCTGCACAAGAACTCGCGTTGCTCTAGGACAGCAATGGGCAATAGTTTTACCTTACCTGATGGTGATACTGCTGGCAGCAAGGGGTTGGGCACTACATCGGGTCCCAAGTGGCGTTTGAGTTGGTTGACATGGAAAACGTCATGCAGAAGCGGGCTTCAGGCAATTGCAGCCGGTAAGCTCTATTTCCCACCAATTGGAGCACACGAAAGGGGCCATACCACTTGCTAGTCAATTTCAAGGCAGCATTCCTTCCTAGTGCTGCCTCTCGGTGTGGAGACATTTTCAGGTTCACTAGATCGCCTGGGAGAAAGGATCTTGGAGTTCTGTTTGAGTCTGCAAATTTCTTCATTTTGCTTTGTGCTCTCTCCAAATTGTGTTCAAGCATCTCTATCATGCGTCCCTGATCAGCTACAGTAGTGGGTAGTTCAATTTGGAGATCAGATGGAATAGCAGGAGCAGTAAGGAGTGGTGGAGCATACTCATACAATGCTTGGAATGGTGACATTTTGATCGTTGTGTGGAAGCTGGTGTTATACCACGGCTCACCAGTTGGAATCCAGTCAGCCCGTTTCTTTGGTTCGACAAATGCCATGCATCGAAGATACTGTTCCAAGCATTGGTTAACTCGTTCCGTCTGGCCATCAGACTCGAGGTGGTACGCTGTCGAGAAGTGGAGGGATACTTTCAGAGTGGAGAAAATGGCCTGCCATAATTTGCTTGTGAAAATTCGATCTCGATCGCTCACTATGACTAAAGGAGGTCCATGCAATTTGAGGATGTTGTCAATGAACAGGTCTGCGACCTTTTGGACCGTATAAGGGTGGGATAGTAACAGGAAGTGAGCATACTTGGTTAACCTGCCAACAACCACCAAGATCACATCCTTGCCTCGAGATTTTGGAAGCCCTTCAATGAAATCCAGACTTAGCTCTGCCCATTTCATATGGGGAATAGGTAGTGGCTCGAGCAGTCCCGGGTATTTGACTTTTTCAGTTTTGGACACTTGGCAGACAGGGCATTCAGCTACTTTCGCAGTGATGTACTGTTTCAAATTAGGCCAGTAGAAGAGTTGTTGAATCCGATGGAGGGTGACCCTGATGCCTGAGTGGCCCCCAAATGCAGATGAATGGAAGGAGGAGAATATTTTGTCTCTTAGTTGTGTGCTAGCCCCAATATAAATCCTCCCCTTATATCTCAGGAAGCCAGACTGCAGTGTGTATTTGGTGCTACCTGTGGTGGAGACTGATAATTCCTGGAGCAGGGCAGTACATGCTGGGTCATTGATGTAAGAGTCAGTCACTTCTTCTGTCCAAGTTGGCAGGGCAATAGTTATTGAGTGGCATGAGTTTCCTGTAGCTGAGTCAGCTGGTTGGTATTTTCTTGACAAGGCATCAGCAACTTTGTTGTCCAGCCCTTTCTTATACTCAATTTTGAAATTGAATTCCAGCAGTTTAAGCATGAGCTTGTGTTGAATTCCTTCCAGCAAGTTTTGACTGCAAATATACTTCAAACTGCTTTGGTTAGTTTTGATGACTAAGGTGTTCCCCAAGAAGTAGTGTCGCCACTTTTTAAGGGCTGCTAAGATGGCCATTGCTTCCTTCTCGTAGATGGATTGGGCACTGTTTTTAGGCCCCAAGCACTTGCTGAAATAAGCCAATGGCTTCCCTTCTTGCATGAGAAATGCTCCCAGGCATGTACCCGAAGCATCTGTCTCTAAGATGAATGGTTTCGAGAAGTCAGGCATGGAAAGTAGTGGTGGTTTTGTCATGATCTCTTTGAGCTTCTCAAATGCCATTTGTTGGTTAGGACCCCATTGGAAGGCATCTTTCTTGAGTACCTGATGCAGGGGTTGGCATATCAGAGCATAGTGTCGAATGAACCTCCTGTAATAGCCTGTCAGGCCCAAGAATCTTCTTAATTGTTTAACAGTTTCGGGAGCAGACCACTTAATAATCTCTGAGATTTTTGATAGGTCAGTTTGCACTCCAGCAGCAGATATAATGTGCCCTAGATATTCCACCTGTGGTTGACCAAATGTGCATTTAGACTTTTTTGCTTTGAGCTGGTGTTCAGAAAGTTTGAGCAGGACACTTTGCAGGTGTTTCTTGTGTTCAGACAGGGATGGGCTGTAAACCAGAATATCATCGAAGAAAACCAACACAAATTTCCTTAGGAAGCTAAGATGGAGTTTATCAAGGTTTGAAAGGTGGCTGGTGCATTACAGAGGCCAAAAGGCATGACCAAGTACTCGTAGTGTCCCAGGTGGGTGGAGAATCCTGTTTTATGCACATCTGCTGGATCCATCCTGATTTGGTGATAGCAAGACCTCAAGTCCAATTTGGAAAATATGCTAGCCCCATGTAGCTCATCCAATAAGTCCTCAGTTACTGGAATTGGAAACTTGTTCTTAATAGTCATGTCATTTAGGCCTCTAAAGTCAACATAGAGTCTCCAAGATTTATCTTTTTTCCTTACTAATAAGGTAGGGGAAGAGTAAGGACTTTTGCTTGGTTGAATCTCCTGATTGGCTAGCATCTGTTTAATTAGTGCTTCAACAGAATTCTTCTGGCTATGAGACATACGATATGGTCGTAAATTAGGAGGTTTTGCTCCTGGAAGGAGAGGAATTTGGTGATCATAAGCCCTATGAGGAGGTAAGCCTTGTGGTTCCTCAAACAGTCCTTGAAACTGATCCAACAAGTGGCCAATCTCCTCGGGTATAGGAACATGGTCAGTACCTTCTTCTTGGTGTTGTGCATCCCCAGGATTCAATAAGATGTATCCCTCAGCACCCTATTCCAAAAGCTTGCTGCATTCTTCAGAGGATATTATAAGTTTCTCTTTTGGAATGAGGTGATCCTGGAATGTAGCAGTTGTCCCTTTGTTGTTCAGTGTCAATGTTCTGTTGATGAAATCAAATGTTACTGGGTTGTACCTCCTGAACCAATTGACTCCCAGAATTATTTCAGATCCCTGCAATTCAAGTACTCTAAAGTCTGCAGTAAACTTCTGTCCTTGTATAGTGAATGAGTGGTTCAGTAGAACTGATTGTGATGTTAGTAGCCCTCCCCCAGCTACTTTAACTTTCCTACGTGGTGCAGCTTCCAGTGGCAGGTGGTGTTTGATGGCAAATTCATGGTCAATGAATGTGTTAGTACTTCTAGTATCAGCCAGGGCAATTGCTGAAACCCCTTTAAATCCCAACAGCAGGGAAATAGTAGAATCGCTAGGGTAGCCATGGTATGCTGCGGCAGTGATGCTCATGCACTGCGCTCTCTGCCCTTGTTCTTCTTGAGGAGGGGGCTCGAATGGTTGAGGCTGTACCTCGGCTCCTTGCTCTTCCATTTGTTCGACCACTTCCTGTTCCTCCTCCAAGTTTCCCTGCATTTCAATCATATTGAGGGCTATCTTCATCGTTTGGCACCTGTGGCCCAATGTCCAGTTGTCGGGGCAGTACCAACATTTTCGAGGTTCACGAGGTCTGTCGCCAGGAGCTCTTGCTCTGTTTTCTCTATTTGGGAGTTGTCTGTGTGCTGGGGCAGCTATTGGTCTTAGTGGAGGAGCAGTTGGTTGCACACGCCTGGTGCTAGACATGTAGGCCTTCTCGTATTGACGCGCATACCAATATGCAGAAATCAGAGAGGCAGGTTGCTGGCATTGCACTGTGTGCTTGAGATTCTCCTTAAGGACACTGACAAATCTGTCGACGAAGAAGTCCTGTGGTAGGTAAGTCCTTTCCCTTTTCATTTGAGTCATCCAGGTTTCATACTGATCAATATAACTGTTAACTGATGTAACCTATTTCAACATCTGAAGCTGGTCCATTGTGTCACTAGTAACTGTATCTGGAAACCTCTCGAGCAAGATCTTGCAGAGTTCAGACCAACTGATTGTCTTGAGGTTCAGTCCAGCACTGCTCAGCCATGTTTTTGCCTGGCCGCGGATATGCACAATGCCCCACTTCACTTTCTGTTCTTCTACAATACCCACCAGAGAAAATATGTCCTCGCACTCTAACATCCACGATCTTGGAGAATCACCAGTAAATGTGGGCAACTCGACATGTGGTGATCGCAAATTTGGTTCCTGGCGATGTGAGTGTAGGGGTGCTTCTGGCGGGGGAACATACATCTGCCGTGTTTGCGCTTGTTGTGTGTGTTGAGGAACAGAGGTCGCAAGCAAGAACTGATGGTGGTCTTGAGGGGGTGGGGTAGTGTGCATTTGGCATTGTGGACTGGAAAATTGTAAGGGAGGTGGGTAATGGTAGGGATATGGAGCGGAAGAGTATGGTTGTGGGTAGTACGGATTGAGTTGTTGTGGAATCTGCGAGTAATCTGTTGGTGGTGACGAAAGGTTTGGGTTACCGTGGTTTTGATAGTATTGTGGCTGGGAATTTGGCGTGGTAAATTGGGTGTAATGGTTGGATGTTTGTGGGCAGGCTGTGGCGACAATCAGCCTTGTGTGTGTGTAGATTGGTTGTGTTGTGGAATTAGCACAAACACCTTGCGTGGTATAGTGGCTGTGGTTGCTGGAGGCTTGTCGAAAGCTTGTGACGACGAGCGGAGCTGTATTGGTATAGATGGAAGGGCCTGGAAAATTTGCGCAGGCACTTCGCGAAGGAAATGGGTGAGGCAGTTGAGCAGGGCTCAGGTTTCCGAGTTGTGGTGGGAAAGGTGGCATTTGTTTGGGGATCGGCATGGTGGATGGTTTCGGTAATTCGACGATCGGGGACAGGGAGTGGGTGGTAAGTGGTGGAGGAGGAGTAAATTGTGTAACTTTGGTGGTGGGAGTTGCTAAGGGTGTGCTCGACGGCGGTTCTGGTGAAGAACGAGAGGTGTCGGACGAAAGTTTCGCCATGAAAGCAGTGATTTTGGACATCTCACCTTGGAGTGCGTGGATGGCGTCGACAGACTCGGATTGGTCACGGTCGAGACGGCGCCCAATGCGTAGGACTTCGCGCGGCAAGCGGTCCCTGATGAGTTCTTCTGCCAGAAGATCTTCTTCGTCGGAAGCATTCTCGACGGCGACCGAATTTCCTGCCTCCTGATCGTCAACCACTCGCTCACGGGAGGAGGAGCGAGATCGGCGCTTTGAAGCCATCACTAGGTACAGAGCTCGTTGCGGAGGGATTTCACCACCAAAGATCGAAGCGATCTTGGCAACCTCGGAGCAGGAGAGCGTGGAGGGGAACGGGGGTGATAGGTTTGGGAAGGGAGGGAGGGAGCTCAGGCACGGATCCTTCGCTCTGATACCACCGTGTCAGGACATCAGCATCCTAACATTCCGAAGAAGGGGGAAGGATGTAGGAGCTCGGGGCTTAGATCTAGAACTAAGGGAAAACTGATAAATGCAGGAAGAGGAAATAAAAAATAAGGGGTTTTGTATTGCTTGATCCACCCATCCTCCCCACCTGCCCTTTATATCCAAAGGCAGGCTCAAGCAGTTTTACACATAGGTCCAGCAAGTTATTACAATCGAAGGAAAAGTAGATAGTTGCTATGGATTGCCATCTCATCACCTTGGGTAAGTAAACGGGTACAAATAGGATCCTGACACTAAACCACCATAAAGTTGGACAAATCATCATGGCTAAACCACTATGAAGTTTGTTAAATCATCATGGCTAAACCACCATGAAGTTTGAAAGTCATCATGGCTAAACCACCATGAAGTTTGAGAAATCATCATGGCTAAACCACCATGAAGTTTGAGAAATCATCATGGCTAGACCACCATGAAGTTTGATTGTGGCATCATGGCTAAACCACCATGTGCCCTATAAAGGGTTTCTACCATATTTTATTTCATTCAGAAAAGATGAGGAGATCCTTCGGCACCAAATCTGTCTAGCTGCTCAACTGGCCCATAACCGGGTGTGACGCCCCGAGATCGGGCACTATGCAGATTTCAGCATTCCCGCCAAAATCCACATAATAACCGATTCCAGGTTGCCACTTGTGATAACATTACAACAGTTCACGAATAATCCACAACAACAACAGAAAAGAGATATACAAGATGACTCAAACGAGTCAGGGATACAACTGATACAATACAAAGATCCAAATAACAGCGGAAGAAACAACATAGTGTCCGACTACGGACAAGATACAAATTGGACTAAGAGTCCTGAAGATAACCGAGAGCGTCCAATCCCTGCCCCAGGCCAAGCCGGAGGGATTCCCAAGCTAACGTCGTCAGACTTCAAACCTGTTGACTGCAATGTTGAATATGCAGCCACGAAAGAGATTTGTGGGTCAGTACGGTTAAGTACTGGCAAGTGGATAAACCATACTCACATGATACCGGCGTAGCCAGTCATCACAAGATACAAATACTTTGGGATCAACGGAAAGGAAGGGATTATTGCAAATAAGCGGCAGCGGGATGCACTAACCAACTACAGAGACTCACTACAACATCCGGCTAAAAGAGGGGGATAAGATAGCGTATCGTAACCAACTACAACTAACCACCAAACAAACCCATCCAATGTTACCCCCTACTAAGGAATGATGGATCAAGTTATTGTGTCAATAAGACTATTACTAGTCAAAATTAGCATTAGTTAGGTGTAAGTTGTTCTGAGTACTTGTTAGCCAATACTTTCACCAAGTAATCCATAACCACGGAAAACACGGCTTCTCGAGAAGATTTATCCCTGCAGGGTGTGCTCCAGTACCCGTACACACTCAAGCCACCAACTAAAACTCAGGTTGGCTTGACACGACCCAAACCGTCTCTACAACCCATCCTAGGAGCCACGGAGCTATAAGGTCCCAGCCACGCAGCCGAATACTCAGCGCAGGTGTGCAAAACTCCTGCAGGACACAACACCCCGGCACTACAGGCCTCGCCCTATATGCATCATCATCATCATCATCAGTAACCATGGGAGCGACCCATTCATGCTTATGCGCAAATGGAACACCCGAACTAAGTGTGGCTCTTCGGACAAGCTGCAAATCAGGTCTAAGTCGAGGGGGGTTCCATACCACCACCCGGATGCGGTGAGCACGCTCATCATGGATCAGTAGACAAGACCCTTTTCCTAATTAGGGTCGACACTAGCAGGCTTCAAAACCCTAACCCGGGCCTCCTGTCGGTGCCTTATCATCAAATTATTATTACCCAAAACATTACCAGGTTGTTGATTGAATTGAAACCCAGCTATCAGCTAAACAGGTGATATGAAAAGGACAACAGGACTTGCGCGCAAACAACACTAAGCATGCAACTACGACACGAGGGCCAACAAGGTAAACAAACAACAGTTAATAGGAAGTGGAAGGAAAGGCTATATCATGGCTGCAAGGTAAACATATAATAGGATCGAGACACAAGCATCGAATCATAAGGCTAGAATAAAGGCAACGGAAAGAATCGGTAACAAGTGATGAAAGGTAGCCATAGGCAGCAAGTGAGTACACTTGCGTGAGATCCAGCAAGTAGAGGTACATCCACAGAACTTGTCGTTGCTCACATCATCTCAACGTCCTATCCGGGAAGAAGCAACGATCCTCGAACAAACACCGGATGCAACAATTACTACTACGGCAAAAGATCCAGCATGATCAAGATATGGATGCATGACAAGTTAATAGATGCATAGAAATAAACTAGTTGACATGATAACATGTTTAAATGGACCCATATGCAATTTGAGTTGCATATGAAAAGCCCATGAATTATGGTTGAAACAATTGTTTTACAACTAACCAACAGGTGAAAGTGGTTTAGTATGATGCATGGATGAGGAAAACAACAAAATAACAACAATAGAACCAATTGGAAATAAGGTTTACCCAGTTTGAAATTCACTTATTAAGTTTTGCAATTTTGGTTACTTAAAGGTGTCACACAAGCATTTGTTATTTTCATCAAGTTAAATTGTTCAAAACAGATAACAAAGTTCATATTTGATTAGAACACAAAATTTTAGGTGGATTACATGTTTCAATTATTGAAAAAGGAATTACAATGGGTTAATTATGAATTAAACAAGATTAAACAAGTTTTAATTGAATTTAATTCAAGTTTGAATATTATTTGAATTTTATTTGTTCAAAACATAAATTCAGATTCATAATTGAAAAGGTTATACTTTTCTAGTTTGAAAACATATTTTATAAGTTCAAAAATAATTTAATTTGACCAAGTTATTAATGTAGCAATTTTAAATGAATTAAACACGATTTAAATTATTTAACCACTTTTAATTATTCAAACCAGGAAACAAAGTTTATATTTGAAAAGGTGGTTCAATTTGGCATGGACAACATATTTTATTTGTGTTATTTGAAATAAGTATGAATTATTTATGAAATTACTCAAATTTTAAATGACTTGTTTAAATTTGAAATTTGAATGCATTTGAATTATTCAAAACAGAATACAAATGTTATATTTGAAAAGTTCATGAAATTTTGGTTGGAAAACATATTTTATATGGGCCATTTGAAATATATTTGAATTTGTTATGGATTTAATCAATTCATAAGAGTTATTTGAATTTGAAGTTTTGAAATTATTTGGAATGTTCAAAACAGTGCACAAACTGCATATTTGGAAACTACAGGAAATTTGGAGGGGAATACATATAAAGTTTGTATTATTTGGATTTATAAATTAAAAGTTATATCCATTTGAATTTTAGGGTTATTTCTGTAAAAAAAGAGGGGCTGGAATGTGAAAGAAACAGGGGGACAGGGGCTTCTCTGTGAAACATCGCAAAAAAAAACAGAGTTGCACCGAGCCACAGTGACCCTGGGCCGCTGCCAGGCGGGCCCAGGCCACGCTGGCGCTGCCGTGGCGGTGCTAGGGGGGTGACGGGGCACCCAGGGCCCATGACAGGTGGGCCTGGGGCTCGCGCGAGGCAAAGGAAAAAAAGTTTGGGTTAATTCCCACCGGGGGGAATCGAACCCGCAATCTCCCGTGTGCGCGCAAGGAGCAGAACCAGTGCGCTGTCGCTGAACTTGTGATTGTACAGACGACTGACGGAAGAAAAGGTGACCGCGGATGAGTTAATTGATTTTGTTCGACAGCGATCTCTGAACCACGACGGGAACAGAGCAGCGATCGCCGGTGTTGCAGGGCTCGCTGTGCCGTGGATTAGTGCGGGGACGCACTGGCCTTGTGCGCGGATGTAGAGAGGGGGGAGAGGGGTAGGAACGGTGGGCTCACCGGGGTGCTCGACGTCGGACAGCAGCGGAAGCAGAAGGTGGCGGGGAAGTGGGAGATCGACGCCGCGGTGGTGGGGCTTTCCCGGCGCCGGCGCGTCCTCCAGGGTCGCTCCCAGCACACGTCGAGGAAGCGGGGAGGTGGACGGGGCCACCACGGTTCCATTCCCGTGCTTGGCGCAGCTCGAGGAGGGCCGTGGTGGTCGGGGCGGCGGCGATCTTCTGACGGCGAGCTCGGGGTGATGGTGGTTCAGGGAAGCAACAGAGAAGGGGTGGAAGGAGAAGATGGCGGCAGAGTAAGAGAGGGTAGGGCTAGGGCCTAGGGTTAGGGGCGAGCAGAGGGAAGGTGGGTGTTTTATGGAGCAGTGAGCTCGTACGACAAGCATCAGAGGAGGGGGGGAGATGATCCTGCGGTGGTGCGTGGTTCGTACTGCTGACGACAGCTCGAGGAGGAAGAAACCGAAGGAAAAGGGGTACCGGGCTTAAGTGGTGGGCTTTGGGTAGTGGGCTGAGGGAAAAAAGAATGGCTGGCTGCCTCAGCCCACCTTTTCCCTTTTACTTATTTTTCCTTCTCCCCTTTTTTTTTTGCTTGTAAGAAAAGAAAAGGGAAGAGAGAAAGAATAGATTTTTGGGGGTGTTTCTTTTAGGAATAATTTTTATTAATTTGCAAAACAGTGAATAAAAGCAATGTTAGCATTGATTTCAAAATAGGAAATATTAGTTTGATTTTAAATGGTTAGTTGAATTTCAAATATTAGTTTGATTTGGAATTTTTTTTTTGGAAATCAAAAAATTTTATTTAATAAGCTCAAGCAATTATGAAAACATTATTGAATTTAAATTGTTTGCAAGATTTTAATTTTTAAACCCACATTTGAAATATGCCAAGTAGGATTGATTTGATTTGAATTTGAATTTGTCATTAGTGTGTTGATAAAAAGGAATTTTATTAACAAGCAAATTTAAATAACTCAATTTCAAAACTATTGGAAACAATTGAGTTGTTTTAGTTTGCAATTTTCAATTTGGAAATTTTGGACAATGTTTGAAAGTTTAAATTGGTGTGAATTTTTGAGTTGTTTTGAAAACATGGTGCAATGCATATGATGCATGTGATGCAATGCAAAAAGAAAACAACCAACTCTACTTAGGGGGAACACCCCAGGTGTTACAGACGACACCACTAACAAGGGATTGCGCCCTCGCAATCCACCTGCTAACCCGGGACGGGGAAAGAAGTTCGACTATCGATTCTTCATGCTTCCAGTTGATCTCCTCGACACCACTAACAAGTGATTCTTGCTCGGAGTGACGACGATGTTCTTCCACCAGGAATCTTCCGATGATCGAACCTATTAGGTTAACGGCTCAGAAAACGTCCACCCACGTAGGATCCTAACACTTTGAAAGATAGACAAGGGGGGAAGACTCCAAAACAAATAAGATGGGAGGGGAAATAGAATAGAGATAAGGAGAAAAACAAGAATCCTATCGAGATGTTTCCAAAATAGTTTTAGCACAAATAGTTTTGACACTCTAGAAACAACGACCGTTAGCGAGGTTATCCTACGGGCTTTGCGGACCCGTTGCTTCGATAACCATTCGTATCGAAACAATATCGAGAATCGGAACCAAGCTCTGATACCATTTGTGACGCCCCGAGATCGGGCACTATGCAGATTTCAGCATTCCCGCCAAAATCCACATAATAACCGATTCCAGGTTGCCACTTGTGATAACATTACAACAGTTCACGAATAATCCACAACAACAACAGAAAAGAGATATACAAGATGACTCAAACGAGTCAGGGATACAACTGATACAATACAAAGATCCAAATAACAGCGGAAGAAACAACATAGTGTCCGACTACGGACAAGATACAAATTGGACTAAGAGTCCTGAAGATAACCGAGAGCGTCCAATCCCTGCCACAGGCCAAGCCGGAGGGATTCCCAAGCTAACGTCGTCAGACTTCAAACCTGTTGACTGCAATGTTGAATATGCAGCCACGAAAGAGATTCGTGGGTCAGTACGGTTAAGTACTGGCAAGTGGATAAACCATACTCACATGATACCGGCGTAGCCAGTCATCACAAGATACAAATACTTTGGGATCAACGGAAAGGAAGGGATTATTGCAAATAAGCGGCAGCGGGCTGCACTAACCAACTACAGAGACTCACTACAACATCCGGCTAAAAGAGGGGGATAAGATAGCGTATCGTAACCAACTACAACTAACCACCAGACAAACCCATCCAATGTTACCCCCTACTAAGAAAGCAACCCAAGGATAACTCACACTGTTGGATTAATGATGGATCAAGTTATTGTGTCAATAAGACTATTACTAGTCAAAATTAGCATTAGTTAGGTGTAAGTTGTTCTGAGTACTTGTTAGCCAGTACTTTCCCCAAGTAATCCATAACCGCGGAAAACACGGCTTCTCGGGAAGATTTATCCCTGCAGGGTGTGCTCCAGTACCCGTACACACTCAAGCCACCAACTAAAACTCAGGTTGGCTTGACACGACCCAAACCGTATCTACAACCCATCCTAGGAGCCACGGAGCTATAAGGTCCCAGCCACGCAGCCGAATACTCAGCGCAGGTGTGCAAAACTCCTGCATGACACAACACCCCGGCACTACAGGCCTCGCCCTATATGCATCATCATCATCATCAGTAACCATGGGAGCGACCCATTCATGCTTATGCGCAAATGGAACACCCGAACTAAGTGTGGCTCTTCGGACAAGCTGCAAATCAGGTCTAAGTCGAGGGGGGTTCCATACCACCACCCGGATGCGGTGAGCACGCTCATCATGGATCAGTAGATAAGACCCTTTTCCTAATTAGGGTCGACACTAGCAGGCTTCAAAACCCTAACCCGGGCCTCCTGCCGGTGCCTTATCATCAAATTATTATTACCCAAAACATTAACAGGTTGTTGATTGAATTGAAACCCAGCTATCAGCTAAACAGGTGATATGAAAAGGACAACAGGACTTGCGCACAAACAACACTAAGCATGCAACTACGACACGAGGGCCAACAAGGTAAACAAACAACAGTTAATAGGAAGTGGAAGGAAAGGCTATATCATGGCTGCAAGGTAAACATATAATAGGATCGAGACACAAGCATCGAATCATAAGGCTAGAATAAAGGCAACGGAAAGAATCGGTAACAAGTGATGAAAGGCAGCCATAGGAAGCAAGTGAGTATACTTGCCTGAGATCCAGCAAGTAGAGGTACATCCACAGAACTTGTCATTGCTCACATCATCTCAACGTCCTATCCGGGAAGAAGCAACGATCCTCGAACAAACACCGGATGCAACAATTACTACTACGGCAAAAGATCCAGCATGATCAAGATATGGATGCATGACAAGTTAATGGATGCATAGAAATAAACTAGTTGGCATGATAACATGTTTAAATGGACCCATATGCAATTTGAGTTGCATATGAAAAGCCCATGAATTATGGTTGAAACAATTGTTTTACAACTAACCAACAGGTGAAAGTGGTTTAGTATGATGCATGGATGAGGAAAACAACAAAATAACAACAATAGAACCAATTGGAAATAAGGTTTACCCAGTTTGAAATTCACTTATTAAGTTTTGCAATTTTGGTTACTTAAAGGTGTCACACAAGCATTTGTTATTTTCATCAAGTTAAATTGTTCAAAACAGATAACAAAGTTCATATTTGATTAGAACACAAAATTTTAGGTGGATTACATGTTTCAATTATTGAAAAAGGAATTACAATGGGTTAATTATGAATTAAACAAGATCAAACAAGTTTTAATTGAATTTAATTCAAGTTTGAATATTATTTGAATTTTATTTGTTCAAAACGTAAATTCAGATTCACAATTGAAAAGGTTATACTTTTCTAGTTTGAAAACATATTTTATAAGTTCAAAAATAATTTAATTTGACCAAGTTATTAATGTAGCAATTTTAAATGAATTAAACAAGATTTAAATTATTTAACCACTTTTAATTATTCAAACCAGGAAACAAAGTTTATATTTGAAAAGGTGGTTCAATTTGGCATGGACAACATATTTCATTTGTGTTATTTGAAATAAGTATGAATTATTTATGAACTTACTCAAATTTTAAATGACTTGTTTAAATTTGAAATTTGAATGCATTTGAATTATTCAAAACAGAATACAAATGTTATATTTGAAAAGTTCATGAAATTTTGGTTGGAAAACATATTTTATATGGGCCATTTGAAATATATTTGAATTTGTTATGGATTTAATCAATTCATAAGAGTTATTTGAATTTGAAGTTTTGAAATTATTTGGAATGTTCAAAACAGTGCACAAACTGCATATTTGGAAAGTACAGGAAATTTGGAGTGGAATACATATAAAGTTTGTATTATTTGGATTTATAAATTAAAAGTTATAGCCATTTGAAGTTTAGGGTTATTTCTGTAAAAAAACAGGGGCTGGAATGTGAAAGAAACAGGGGGACAGGGGCTTCTCTGTGAAACATCGCAAAAAAACTGAGTTGCACCGAGCCACAGTGACCCTGGGCCACTGCCAGGCGGGCCCAGGCCACGCTGGCGCTGCCGTGGCGGTGCTAGGGGGGTGACGGGGCACCTAGGGCCCATGACAGGTGGGCCTGGGGCTCGCGCGAGGCAAAGGAAAAAAAGTTTGGGTTAATTCCCACCGGGGGGAATCGAACCCGCAATCTCCCGTGTGCGCGCAAGGAGCAGAACCAGTGCGCTGTCGCTGAACTTGTGATTGTACAGAGGACTGACGAAAGAAAACGTGACCACAGATGAGTTAACTGAATTTGTTCGACAGCGATCTCTGAACCACGACGGGAACAGCAGCGATCGCTGGCGTTGGAGGGCTCGCTGTGCCGTGGATGAGTGCGGGGACGCAGTGGCCTTGTGCGCGGATGTAGAGAGGAGGGAGAGGGGTAGGAACGGTGGGCTCACCGCGGTGCTCGACGTTGGACAGCAGCGGAAGCAGAAGGTGGCGGGGAAGAGGGAGATCGACGCCGCGGTGGTGGGGCCTTCCCGGCGACGGCACGGCCTCCAGGGTTGCTCCCAGCACACGTCGAGGAAGCGGGGAGGTGGACGGGGCCACCATGGTTCCATTCCCGTGCTTGGCGCAGCTCGAGGAGGGCCGTGGTGGTCGGGGCGGCGGCGATCTTCTGACGGCGAGCTCGGGTGATGGTGGTTCAGGGATGCAACAGAGAAGGGGTGGAAGGAGAAGATGGCGGCGAAGGAAGAGGGTGTAGGGCTAGGGCCTAGGGTTAGGGGCGAGCAGAGGGAAGGTGGGTGTTTTATGGAGCAGTGAGCTCGTACGGCAAGCATCAGAGGAGGGGGGAGATGATCCTGCGGTGGTGCGTGGTTCGTACTGCTGACGACAGCTCGAGGAGGAAGAAAGCGAAGGAAAAGGGGTACCGGGCTTAAGTGGTGGGCTTTGGGTAGTGGGCTGCGAGAAAAAAGAATGGCTGGCTGCCTCAGCCCACCTTTTCCCTTTTACTTATTTTTCCTTCTCCCCTTTTTTTTGCTTGTAAGAAAAGAAAAGGGAAGAGAGAAAGAATAGATTTTTGGGGGTGTTTCTTTTAGGAATAATTTTTATTAATTTGCAAAACAGTGAATAAAAGCAATGTTAGCATTGATTTCAAAATTTGAAATATTAGTTTGATTTTAAATGGTTAGTTGAATTTCAAATATTAGTTTGATTTGGGAAAAAAAAATTTGGAAATCAACAAATTTTATTTAATAAGCTCAAGCAATTATGAAAACATTATTGAATTTAAATTGTTTGCAAGATTTTAATTTTTAAACCCACATTTGAAATATGCCAAGTAGGATTGATTTGATTTGAATTTGAATTTGTCATTAGTGTGTTGATAAAAAGGAATTTTATTAACAAGCAAATTTAAATAACTCAAGTTCAAAACTATTGGAAACAATTGAGTTGTTTTAGTTTGCAATTTTCAATTTGGAAATTTTGGACAATGTTTGAAAGTTTAAATTGGTGTGAATTTTTGAGTTGTTTTGAAAACATGGTGCAATGCATATGATGCATGTGATGCAATGCAAAAAGAAAACAACCAACTCTACTTAGGGGGAACACCCCAGGTGTTACACCGGGGACACGACTAAGATCTTAGTTTTTAACTCTACAGAGGTTGTGTACTTTCACCTTGAGACTCATCCTCCCCGAGAGAAGAATGAGACAAGATCTTTGGGAAGAGGGATTCAACCATACCAGCATGACTCGACGCTCCTAAAATTATACCACCCAGTGTCATACAAGAGGATGAACCCCCACAACTTACTCAATCTTGGCAGATCCGATATTACCTCAAGGCTGCACTGGAAACTAACTAAACAGTGAAGACCTGCAAATCTCTTTAATCCTGGGTGGCGGTCCACAAGTGTACTCTCAGGTGATAACCCCCACATTCATGGCTAAACCACTATGAACATGGTCCTGAGTAGCCACTCAACATAATCCAAGCAAGGATCAATCCACCCAGGTGTTTCATTGGGTTGTTAATTTTCAATTTTCAAAACATCACAACACAACAAGTATCATCAATAGTTGTGATAATGTTCTGGCATAGCTAAACTAGTATCTAGTAGAGGTTTCAGGTTGGCTACACACTACTAGGTATTTCTAAGCATAGCATATACTTTGGAAAATAAATAAAATCACCTATGATGCATACTACTGAAAAACTCTAATGCAATATAAAAGTAGGACATGAGCATCACTTGCCTTATGGGAGTTGGTATAGAAACACTCTCTTCACAAATAGAACTTTGCTCTCCGAACAATCTAAACAATACAAATAAATAACAATAAACAAGCAAGTCACTCACATACAAACATACAACAAAATAAACAATACAGATGCATAACAAGTTATTCAAATTAATTGGTGTTTTAACATGGACAAGGTCTTGACACATAATTCAATATGCAAAAATAATTATGATGATATGGTTATTGTTTGATCTTGTGTGGACAAGTTCAAGGTTATCATAATAATTCAATTTATGAAAAGGAATTATAATGGTTTGAGTTAGGCTTATTACATAATTAAATATGCAAAAAGAACTAAGTGTTTGGTCATGGGGTTTGCCATTGGTGGTGAAGGGTTGTCAAGGAATATCACTTCACTCAATATGCAAAAGAAGTGGTTATAATATGGTTTAGGGTTTAACACTTAATTCAGTGGACAAAAGGAATTAAGATGTTTGGGTCAGGCTTTCCATATTGTCAAAAAAATGTTCCAAGGGTCCTAGGGTTGGTCTTTCATCACAAAGGTGACACAAGGTTTTGGTCTAAGGTTTTAGAAAGCAAATTCATGATAAACATGATTCATTTCATGGCTTTGGTTACTAGGGTTTGAGCAATTCAGAATATGACTTATAAATTTACAAATGGTCTTGGACTAGGGGTTTCTGGTCCAAATGTTAGTTTGCACATGGTCAACATGAAATTGGTGTTGGTTTGATCAAAATTATCATACCACAATGTTCCTAAAGGGGTTTTCATTGAACAACACTTAATTTATAATGGCTGACTACTATGGGTGGTTTATATGACAAGGATTACATGGGATGGGTTCTCTGGTCACAATTAGTTTGGGTACTGGTTTCTCTGGTCTAAGGTTACTAAATGGAAGAATTTTCCAGAAGGAAACTAATTTAAATTATTTATAGAATTAAAACTAGGTGCAAAATACTCAAATGGTCATTTAAATTCTAAACTCCATTTTAATTGGTCCAATTATTATTTTGGGACATTGGGTATGAAAGTACACATCCTAAGGATTCCAAAAATATTTTACTTGCAATTTTTGATTTGTAGAATTTGAAATATGCCAAAATTCATCAAACAAGCATATTTAAATTTTAAGCAATTTAAGTTTGTCAAATTTGAATTTGGATAGTGCCAAAAGTTTCTGCATGTTTAGGGGATTTCAAAAATTCCAAGTTTGCTAAATTTGGGCTTATGGATCAAAAGTTATGAGTGTTGGAATTTCTAGGGGCTTTTCTACAATTCTGTCAACTAATTTCTATTAAAAAAATTCAGAAAAAGGCCAGGCCACTTGGTAGTCTCTGTTTGGCTCGGGTGTGCTTACTAGATGCTTGTGTGGCTGTTGACTGGGCACGGCCACGCGGCGTAATCTTACTGGCCGGTACCGGTTCGCCTAAGTGGTCTAATCTAGGCCACAAGAATTAGATCGGACGGCAGGGAGATGTGGGAGAGCTCACTGGTGAAAGTTCTCGCCAGAATATGGCACCGCGGCGGCCGAAGAGGCAGAGACATCACCGCGATGGCGCTACGGTGGTGCTCGAGCTCGGGGAGGACCATGGCGACGCGCAGCGCTTCACGGAGAGCCCTATCGTAGCCTTGGCACACCCTCTCGCTTCCTCGGGCGGTCGCGATGAGTGGACGGAGGAGGCACAGCTCCGACGAGCTCGGGCGAGGATGGCGGGGTCGATCTGCTGCGGACAAATTTTGCTCGAGGGCATCAAATGCAGTGAAAGGAAGAGGGGAGGGGGAAGAGAGGAGCAACGGGGTCGGGGACCTTCCCTAGTGGCCGGAAACAAAGAAGAGGGCCGCCGGCTCTTGCAAACTTCGACGAGCAATTTGAGCCGTCTCACGATGATGCGGAGAGGGGAAATAGAGGGGAAAGGAAGATGGGCTCCCGGGGCACGAAATGAGGGGGTTTCGAGGGGCGAGGAGGGTCATGGGGTGGAGATCGTGCGAGGAGGTCGTGAGTGGGCGCGGGCGCGGAAAATTCGCTGTGAGGTTGGGGATGACGTGTGGGTCCCGCTTGTCATTAGCACAGAGAGAGAGAGGGGAGTTGGGCTGATGGTGCGCTGGGTTGCGTGTTGTTTTCCCTCGCACGTGTGCGGTAGGTAAGGGGAAAAAGGGTGGGCTGCTGCGGCTGTTCTAGGCTGCTGCGCTCCTGGGCTTTGGCCCGGTGACGCATTCTTTTTGTTCTTTTCTTTTTCTTTTATGTTTTCTTTAATAATTTCTATTTTAAAAATCCAGTTGACCTCATTTAAATTTCTAAAAACTTGTAATCAAAACATCTATCAATTAGAAACCTCATTTTTTTGTTTCCAACCCATTTAAATTTTTTATATTTTGAAAATACAATTAATCTACTAATAGTACTTAAAACCATTTTTAAATAGAATAATAGCAATAATTAGAAATGGGGTTTTATAAAATTACAGAAACATTATAGTAGTCAAAAACTATTTTTGAAACCCATTTCAACTCATTTTCTTAATTTTATATTTTTAGAGAATGAGGGATTTACAAATAGCAGCTTATTGTCATTTTTCCACATAGAGGATAATTAATTGAAAATATGGTCAAATATAAATTAGAAACACAAGAACTTTGAGAATATGATAATAGTCACATAGAAAATAATGGCTTAGTTAAGGTTTTCTATAAAGAAGCAACCATTTTGAAATAAGAAAACTCATTTGAAAAGATTTAGGCTTTATGGAAAACAGAGGCACTTGGATTTTGTTCCCAATAACAATAAAATATGTATTGTTTTGTTTTCTTTCTTGCATCTCATTTGGTTTTTGGTGACTTGGATAACATGAAAACAAAAAGTTTCAAATTTTCTGTTTTTTGCATTTTCCAAAAATCAGGGATGTTACATTCCAGGACTAGTCAGAGCCCGAAACTCCCAGATCTGATGGAACGGGGGGAATCTTGCCAATAGGTGGGCCCTACCATTGTCTTGGTTGTTCCTTGGGCCTAACCTAACACAACCAAGTAATTAGTTTCACTTTTCTACCCCTTTCCGGCTCACGTAGACGGTCCAGAACGACAGTTCCATCCTTTTTCTCAAACGGGCCTAGGGTTTCTCCGGAGAGGAGCTATAGAGCAGCTTAATCCTAACCAATCCTAGGGTATGCCATAAAATATGTGTCGGAGTGTGTTGGTTCAAGGACTACTTAGAGCCCAAAACTCCCGGATCTGACGGTACCAGGGGAATCTTGCCAAGAGGTGGGCCCTACCATTATCTTGGGTGTTCCTTGGGACTAACCTAACACAACCAAGCACTTAGTTCCACTTTTCTACCCCTTTCCGGCTCACATGAACGACAATTCCGTCCTTTTTCTCCATCTAGCGGGCCTAGGGTTTCTCCGGAGAGGAGCTCTAGAGCGTCTTAATCCCACCCAAGCATAGGTTATGACATACCATGTGTGTTAGAGTGTGGCATGGATCTTCGATGCCCAAGATTCCCTCACTCTCTGTATTATGGCTTCACCAGCTTCAGATTCTCTCTCGTGGGTTCGAGGACTACTTAGAGCCCAAAACTCCCGGATCTGACGGAACGGGGGGAATCTTGCCAAGTGGTGGGCCCTACCATTGTCTTGGGTGTTCCTTGGTCCTATCCTAACACAAAAAATCAATTAGTTCCACTTTTCTACCCCCACCCTCTGACTAACGTAGAGGGGCCAGATCAGCAGTTCTGTCGTTTCTCCAACGGGCATAGGGTTTCTCCAGAGAGGGGCTAGCTCATGAGTGTCTACATCCCACCCAAGCCTAGGTTATCACATAACATGTTTTTTTTAGAGTGTGGAATGGGTCTTTGATACCCAATATCCCCTCACTCTTTGTGTTAGGGCTTCACCAACGTCGAATTCTCTCTAGTGGTTCCAGAACTACTCACAGCCCGAAACTCCCGGATCTAATGGAACGGGGGGAATCTTGCCAAAAGGTGGGACCTAAAATTGTATTGGGTGTTACTTGGGCCTAACCTAACACAAACAACGAATTAGTTCCACTTTGCTACCCATTTCCGGCTCTCGTAGAGGGTCTAGAACGACAGTTCTGTCCTTTTTTCTCCAACGGGCCTAGGGTTTCTCCGGAGAGAAGTTCTAGAGCGTCTTAATAACACCCAAGCCTAGGGTATGACATAGCATGTATGTTAGAGTTATACATGGGTCCTGGATGCCCAAGATTCCCTCACTCTCTGTGTTATGGTTTCACCGGCATCGGATTCACTCTTGCGGGTTCCAGGACCACTCAGAGCCCAAAACTCCCGGATCTGACTGGACAGGGGGGGAATCTTGCCAATATGTGGTCCCTATCATTGTCTTGGGTGTTCCTTGGGCCTAACATAACAGAACCAAGCAATTAGTTCCAGTTAGCTACGCTTTTCGGCTCTCGTAGAGGGTCCAGAACGGCAGTTCCGTCCTTTTTTCCAATGGGCCTAGGGTTTCTCTGGAGAGGAGCTCTGGAGCGTCTGAATCCCACCTAAGCCTAGGGTATGCCATACCATGTGTTTTATAGTGTGCCATGTGTCTTGGATTCCCAATATTCTCTCACTCTCTGTGTTATGGCTTCACCGGCGTCGGATTCTCACTCGTGGGTTCCAGGACTACTCAGAGCCCGAAACTCCCAGATCTGACTGGACAGGGGGGATGTTGCCAAGATGTGGGACCTACCATTGTCATGGGAGTTTCTTGGGCCTAACCTAACACTTACAAGAAATTGTTTCCACTTTGCTACCCCTTTTCGGCTCACGTAGAGGGTCCACAAAGATTGTTCTGTCCTTTTCTTTAGCGGGACTAGGATTTCTCTAGAGAGGACCTTTGGAGCATCTGAATCCCACCCAATACTAGGGTATGCCATACCATGTGTCTTATAGTGTGGCATGGGTCTTCGATACCAAAGATTGCCTCACTCTTTGTGTTATGGCTTCATCGGCGTCAGATTATCTCTCGCGGGTTCCAGGGCTACCCAGAGCCCGAAACTCCCGGATCTGACGGAACGGTGGGAATCTTGCCAAGAGGTGGGCCCCACCATTGTCTTGGGTGTTCCTTGGGCCTAAACTAATACAACAAAGCAATTAGTTCCACTTTTCTACCCCCTTCCAGCTCACGTAGAGGGGCCAGGTCGACAGTTTCGTCCTTTTCTCCAACGGGCCTAGGGTTTCACCGGAGAGGATCTCTAGAGCGTCTTAATCCCACCCAAGCCTAGGGTATTACGTAACATGTTTGTTAGAGTGTGGCATGGGTCTTGGATTCACAAGATTCGCTCACTCTTTGTGTTAGCGATTCACCGGCGTCACATTCTCTCTAGTTGTTGCAAGACTACTCAGGGAAAAAAACTCCCCGATCTAACGAAGAACGGGGGGCATCTTGCCAAGAGGTGGGCGCTACCATTGTCTTGGGTGTTCCTTGGTCCTAACATAACACAACCAAGAAATTGGTTCCACTTTGCTACCCCCTTTCGGCTCACGTAGAGGGTCCAGAACGGCAGTTCCGTCCTTTTTTCCACTTGGCCTAGGGTGTCTTCGGAGAGGAGCTTCGGAGCGTATAAATCCAACCCAAGCTTAGGGTATGCCATACCATATGTGTTAGAGTGTGTCATGGGTCCTATATGCCCAATATTCGCTAACTCTCTGTGTTATGGCTTCACCGACGTCGGATTCTCTCTCGTGGGTTCGACGACTACTCAGAGCCCGAAACTACCGGATCTGACGGAACGGGGAAATATTGCCACGAGGTGGGCCCTACCATTTTCCGGGGTGTTCCTTGAGCCTAAAATAACACAACAAAGCAATTAGTTCCACTTTGCTACAACCTCCAGCTCACGCAGAGAGGCCAGATCGGCAGTTCCGTCATTTTCGCCAACGGGCCTAGGGTTTCTTAGGAGAGGGCCTAGCTCCGGAGAGTTTGAATCCAACCCAAGCCTAGGGTATCACATAAAATGTTTGTTAGAGTTTGGCATGGGTCTTGGATACCCAAGATTCCATCACTCTTTGTGTTAGGGCTTCACTGACGTTGGATTCTCTCTAGTGGTTCTCGGACTACACAAAGCCCAAAACTCCCGGATCTGACGGAACGAGGGGAATCTTGGCAAGAGGTGGGCCCTACCATTTTCTTGGGTGTTCCCTCGGCCTAACCTAGCACAACCAACCAATTAGTTCCACTTTGCTACCCCTTGCCGGCTCTCGTAGTGGGTTCAGAACAGCAGTTTTGTCCTTTTTTCTACAAAGGGCCTAGGGTTTCTCCGGAGAGGAGCTCTAGAGCGTATTAATCCCACCCAAGCCCAAGGTATGTCATACCATGTGTGTTAGAGTGTGACATGTGTCTTGGATTCCCAAGATTTCCTAAATCTCCGTGTTATGGATTCACCAGCGTTGGATTCTCTCTCGCGGGTTCCAGGATACTGAGAGCCCAGAACTCCCGGATCTGACTAGACGGGGTGAGTCTTGCCAAGATGTGGGCCCTTTCCGGCTCACGTAGAGGGCCCATAACAACAGTTCCGTCCTTTTCTTTAGCGGGCCTAGGGTATCTCTGGAGAGGAGCTTCGGAGCGTCTGAATCACACCAAAGCCTAGGGTATGCCATACCATGTGTCTTATAGTGTGGCATCTGTCTTCAATTCCCATGATTGCCTCACTCTTTGTGTTATGGCTTCACCGGCGTCGGATTCTCTCTCGCGAGTTCTAGGGCTACTCAGAGCCCGAAACTCCTGGATCTGACGGAACGGGTGGAATCTTGCCAAGAGGTGGGTCTGGTACTTATGATGGCAACCGTTGGAAACCCCAAGAGGAGGGTGTGATGAGCAAGCGACAAGAGTTTCCCTCAGTTAAGAACCAAGGTTATCAATCCAGTAGGAGGAAGAGAATCTCAGGAAGGTTGATGCCACTGACGGTGGTGCTGGCGCTTCACCGGTGTGAGCAACAACGTGGAAACTTCACACAACACAACCAAAATACTTTGTCCCAACGGTATAGTGAGGTTGTCAATCTCACCGTTCTTGCTGAAAACAAAGGTTAGACGTAGAGTGTGGAAAATTATGTATGCTTGCAGTAAGTAAAGAAAGCATGAAATAGTTGTGGTTTGTTTAACAATGTGGAAAAATGAACCGGGGTTCATAGGTTCACTACTGGTGTCTCTCCATAAAAGATATCATGTTGGGTGAACAAATTACAGTTGGGCAATTCAAAAATAGAGGTTGCACCGTAGTGCACAATATGACATGAAGATTACTATGATATTTAGTGCGGGCATTACAACAATATACATAGACCGAAATCCATCTGCATCTATGACTAATAATCCACCCTCAGGTTATCATCCGAACCCCCTTAGTTATTAAGTTGCAAGCAACAGACAACTGCATTAAACAAAGTGTGTAATGTAAGCAATGATTATGCACGAGGGCACTCTCACTGCTGTTTTATCCATAATGGCAACAACACATCCCCCTTAACGTTTCTGTCACTTGATCAAGGCGGTGAGGACGCATGAACCCACTATCGAGCATAAATACTCCCTCTTGGAGTCACTAGCAACTACTTGGCCAGAGAAACCACTAGGAACGGAAAGCATGCAAGATCACCAATAGCATAAGAAAATAAAGACTATAATCAACTTGGCATAAGGTCAATATTCATCGGATCCTAGCAAACACAACATATAGAATGACATAAGATCAATATAGATCATGATAGGTAGCTCACAAGATCTAAACATGGATGCATATGAGGAGAAGACAACCAACTAGCTATAGCTACGAACCCGTAGTCCAAGGATGAACTACTCACGCATCACTCCGGAGGCAGGCATGGTGGTGTAGAAGCCTCCAGTGATGATCTCCTCTCCGGCAGGGTGCCGGAAACAGCTTCAGAACCCCCCTCCCCCGATCTAGGGCTGACGGTGACGGCGGCTGCAGAACTTTTTGAGGATTTGTATCACGTGCCTAGGGTTTTCCATCCGGGGGGAATAAATAGGCGAAAGGGCAAAGGCGGTGGAGCTCCAGGGGCCCCACACCCATAGGTGGCGCGGCCATGGGGGACCCGCGCCACCCTATGGTGTGGTCCCCTGTTGCCCGTCTTCGACTCCTCTTCGGTGTTCTGGATGCTTCCGAGGAAAATAGGAACTTCAGGTTTTGTGGGTTCCATTTCCGAGAATGTTTCGAGAACAAGTTTTCTAAAGCCAAAAACAGCAGACAACAGGGAACTGGCACTTGGCATCTTGTTAATAGGTTAGTCCTGAAAAACGTATAAAAATGCTATAAATAAGGGAAAAAACAAGTAGCAATTGACATAATATGATCATGGAGCATCAAAAATTATAGATACGTTGGAGACGTATCAAACATCCCCAAGCTTAGTTCCTACTCGTCCTCGAGTAGGTAAACGATAAAACACAATAATTTCTGAGGTGACATGCTACTAACATAAACTTGATCAATATAATGTAAAAGCATATGCACGCTGAGATCATAAAACTTTAAACACAGACATCATAAATAATTTTTTAATAATAAAGCATAGCAACTACTTTGCATCACGAAGAGTAACTCAAATAAAGGATCATGAATAATAATGCAAAGAAAGGTAGATGTTTGTTTCAGGTATAGAGAAAGCATGGCAAAGTGATATTTCGCTAGTCCTTAAGAGTAGGGCAAAACATAAATGCCAGGACACCTTCAAAGTTCATGAGGAAGACTAGAACATATAATTTAAGAACAAATAATATCACATCATGAAGTAATTATTGATGCTTATGGGACAAATACACATAGAACTCAGAATGGCAAAAAATGCTCTCTCTACTGTGCATAAAGTTAGAACATGGAGACTCAACATAAAAGTAAAAGAAAGTCCCTTCACGGAGGGAAGAAGGGATCACTCATGTGCTAGAGCTTTTATTTTATTAAACAGAGGTATTAAAAGTTTGACACTGAGTGTCTATATTTTGGGAGATGTATGCTAATGCCAACAAATGGTAAACAGAAAATACAGTATGTCACAAGCCAGCTAGATACACAAGAGCGGCTCCCATGGTGAAGGACGCAACTGGTGTAGAAGGGCATCCCTCTTTCTCTTTTGTTTACCCAATTATGCTCTGACTGATAAATCAGGGGCAAAAATAGTGAAGAGAATTTGTTTGCATTAATTTGGGGATGGGTACCCCTCTGACAGCTCTTCTATCATTTGGATAGGCATATGAAGCCACTAGTCCAGGGTGTGAAATCCAATAAACAAATGAGATAAAGATTCTGAATTTACGTCCTCATGAGCAAAAACAGGAACATAAAGCAGGAGTAATTTTGAGGTTTTAAAGGTAACACATGAGCAATTTACTTGGAGTGGCAGTTAAATACCACATGTAGGTAGGTATGGTGTACACAATGGGAAAAACTTTGGTTTAAGGGAGTTTGGATGCACGAGTAGAGCTCATACTTAGTACAGGTGGAGGCTAGTAATAGACTGGGAGCGACATAACAAGAGAGCATAAGAGCCATAATCATGCATAGCGACATAAGCATCATTAATTAAAAAAATAAGCAGTATCACAAGTTCAAAAACTAAGTGGTCATGGAGGCTATTCGTGACTGGGTTTTAGTCATAAACATGGTGTGAGCATGCGCCAAGTCAACCAAATAAAACATTCGAAAGAGAATACCATATATTGATGCTTTACCATAACAAGAACAACTCATGAATCTTTCAAGACATATTAAACACTCTCAACTATTTGAGGCTAATCATGCTACTCAATAACCACAAGGATTTAAAACTAAAATAACATTTAGCATGGCATGAAAAAGTTCTAGCCAAAGTCTATGCAAGCTTCTACTAGTTCTGTTATAAATTCTACTTCAAGCAACAGTTTTCTTTCTCCCAACAAGAACCATACAAAACATGCTTTAAACAAAAATAATATTTATGATACAGCAAGAAAACATGAGAGTACTCACATAACACTACTAAAACTAACATCTCTAATAAGAGATGCATGCAAAACAGAAGCTAAATAAATGCAGCAGCCAGACATAGATTAAGAATACAATGTATTCTCATGAAAAAGCGGAGTGTGTCACTCTCCAATAAAACAATGCTGGGGTCCAACCAAGCTTATTGAAAAAGTAAAAACAAACTGAAAGAAAAAACAAAAACAAACTGAAAACAAAAATAGAAGACGCTCCAAGTAAAGCACATAAGATGCGACCGAATAAAAATATAGTTTCACTAGAGGTGACCTGATAATTTGTTGATGAAGAAGGGGATGCCTTGGGCATCCCCAAGCTTAGACGCTTGAGTCTTCTTGGAATTTTCTGGTATGTACCACCGAGGCATCCCCAAGCTTAGGCTTTTCACTCTTCTTGGTCACATCATAGCATCCTCTTCTCTTGACCCTTGAAAACTTCCTTCACGCCAAACTTCTCACAATCTTCATTAGCAACGTTAGTGCAATTGAAATAATAAATTCACATGGTTCAGTTTCAACACAAGTATAACACTCAAAAACACATTAGCTACTGTCACAAATTCTTTCAAAACTCTTTTTCTTAAAAGAACACCAAAAGAAAGAGATTAAGATGCAAATGCGATAAATGGAAGAAATCTGTCAAAACAGAACAGCAGGTAATGATCGATTTTTTCAAAACTCTTCTGTTGCTAAAATAAAAAAGTTGTAAACTAATAAAAGTTGCATATATACCTCAGGATTAATCAAAAAACTCAGGTCTTTTTGAGTTTTCTGTGATTTTTAAAGGAATTAATAGTGGACAGCAGAAATCTGTTTTCTTCGCAGAGATCCGAAATATAGCCTCAACTTTCCACTAGAGGCTTTACTTGGATCAACAAAAACTCAAAATAAAAGATACAGAGGGGTTGCTAAGGAAATAGACAACACCCAGGTGCAAAGCACACCAAAGAAAACGAAGTAAAATGGGTTGAAAACAGCGAAATAAGACGGGTTATCTCCCGGTAGCGATTTTGTTTAACGCCTTTCAGCTAGGCATAAAAGGGGCAACTCAAGTATTTTAAACTGAAGAAGCATCCTGTATAACTTCCTACAAACCATTATTTGCAGCAATAGTCACTCTAGATGTTTTTGAAGATTCAACATGAAGGTCACTCTTAGTTTTATTAATTGTTTTAGCAATTTTCAGCACATATTGAGATTTGGGTTTAGCCATCTTAGGAGCATACATGAATCTTTGCTCCTTTCTCACAAAAGCTTTCTCCTTTTTGAATTTAAGAGATGAAAAGTTGAAGATTAAAGTTCCCATAGCATCCTCTAGTTTATTAATCCTAAAACTTTGATTATCATGAGTGTTGCTAGCTTCTAGAGAAGTGATTCTTTTATCAATAGTAATTAGTAATTCATTAACTTTGCTAGCATTATCAAGGATGATTGATAAGTTCATTTCCAAAGAGTTTAGTTTATCAATAACGTCCTCCAAAGTGATCTCAGTTTTCATAGTTGAAATGGGGGGTGCTCCTACTAAACTTTCAATCAAATTGTAGGCTTCCAAAGCAGGAGTTCCTAGAAAATTTCCACCCGTAAGAGTATCTAACACATGCCTATACCAGCCAGAAATACCAACATAAAAATTTCTCAGGAGTATCAAGGTAGAATATTTTTGTGTCCACCCCTTATGAGCATCATTTATTCTATACCAAGCATCTTTTAAATTTTCTCCCCCTTGTTGCCTAAAAGAACGAACCTCTACTTCAGGAATACTCATTTTAGCAAAATAAAAGCAAGCAAGTAAATGACAGCTATGAAGTAAACTAATTTTTTGTGTGTTTTTAATATAGAGAAGAAAAATAAGACAAAAATAAAAACAAGACAATAAACAAAATAAAGAGGTTGAGAGTGAGAGACTACCCTTGCCATAAGACTTCTTCCTCGCCGGCAACGGCGCCACAAACTCCTTGCTACTTATAATGGCAATCGTTGGAGACCCCAAGAGGAGGGTGTGATGAGCAAGCGGCAAGAGTTCCCCTCAATTGAGAACCAAGGTTATCAATCCAGTAGGAGGAAGAGGATCTCAGGAAGGTTGATTCCACTGACGGTGGTGCTGGCACTTCACCGGTGTCCGCAACAACGTGGCACCTGCACACAACACAACCAAAATACTTTGTCCCAACGGTACAGTGAGGTTGTCAATTTCACCGGTATTGCTTAAAACAAAGATTAGACGTAGAGTGTGGAAAATGATGTATGCTTGCAGTAAGTAAAGAAAGCAGGAAATAGTTGTGGTTTGTTTAACAGTGTGGAAAAATGGACCGGGGTTCATAGGTTCACAACTGGTGTCTCTCCATAAAAGATAGCATGTTGGGTGAACAAATTACAGCTGGGCAATTGACAAATAGAGGTTGCACCGTAGTGCACAATATGACATGAAGATTACTATGATATTTAGTGCGGGCATTACAACAATATACATAGACCGACATCCATCTGTATCTATGACTAATAATCCACCTTCAGGTTATCATCCGAACCCCCTTAGGTATTAAGTTGCAAGCAACACATAACTGCATTAAACAAAGTGTGTAATTTAAGCAATGATTATGCATGCGGGCACTCTCACTGCTATTTTCTACCTAATGGCAACAACACATCCCCCCTCGAGCACTCTCAGCGTTGTTTTCTCCCTAACTACATTATGCACGTTTCTGTCACTCGAGCAAGGCGGTGAGGAGGCATGAACCCACTATCGAGCATAAATACTCCCTCTTGGAGTCACTAGCAACTACTTGGCCAGAGCAACCACTAGCAACAGAAAGCATGCAAGATCACAAATAGCATAAGGAAATAAAGACTATAATCAACTTGGGATCAGGTCAATATTCATCGGATCCCAGCAAACACAGTATATAGAATTACATAAGATCAATCTCGATCATGATAGGCAGCTCACGAGATCTAAACATGGAGGCATATGAGGAGAAGACAACCATCTAGCTACAGCTACGAACCCGTAGTCCAAGGATGAACTACTCATGCATCGCTCTGGAGGAAGGCATGATGGTGTAGAAGCCTCCGGTGATGATCTCCTCTCCGGCAGGGTGCCGGAAACAGCTTCAAAACCTCCCCTGATCTAGAGTTGACGATGACAGTGGCTGCGGAACTTTTCGGGGATTTTTGATCAGGTGCCTAGGGCTTTCCATTCGGGGGGATTAATTAGGCAAAACGCCAAAGGCGGTGGAGCTCCAGGGGCCCCACACCCATAGGTGGCGCCGCCAGGGGACCCGCGCCACCCTATGGTGTGGCCCCCCTGTTGCCCGTCTTCGACTCCTCTTCGGTGTTCTCGATGCTTCCGAGGAAAATAGGAACTTCGGTCTTTGTGGGGTCCAATTCCGAGAATGTTTCCAGAAAAACTTTTTTGAAACCAAAAACAGCAGAAAACAGGGAATTGGCACTTGGCAGCTTGTTAATAGGTTAGTCCCAGAAAACGTATAAAAATGCTATAAATAAGGGAGAAAACAAGTAGCAATTGACATAATATGATCAGGAGCATCAGAAATTATAGATACGTTGGAGACGTACATGGCCCTACATTGTCTTTGGTGTTCCTTGGGCCTATCCTAACACTACCACGCAATTAGTTCCACTTTGCTACCCCCTTCCGACTCACGTAACAAGGCCAGATCGACAGTTCCGTTCTTTTTCTCCAACGGGCCTAGGGTTTCTCCGGAGAGGAGCTCCAGAGCTTCTTAATCCCACCCAAGCCTATGGTATCACATAAGATGTTTTTTATAGTTTGGCATGCGTATTGGATGCCCAATATTCCCTCACTCTTTGTGTTAGGGCTTCACCTGCGTGAGATTCTTGATCTCTCGCGGGTTCGAGGGCTACTCAGAGCCATAAATTCCTAGATCTTACGGAACAGGGGGAATCTTGCCAAGAGGTGGGCCCTACATTGTCTTGGGTGTTCCTTGGGCCTAACCTAACACAACCAAGCAATTATTTCTACTTTTCTACCTCCTTCCGGCTCACGTAGAGGGGCCAGATCGGCAATTCTGTGCTTTTCTCCAATGGGCCTAGAGTTTCTCCGAAGAGGGGCTAGCTTCGGAGAGTCTGAATCCCACCCAATCCTAGGGTATCACATAAAATGTTTGTTGGAGTGTTCCATGGGTCTTGGATACCCAAGATTCCCTCAATCTTTGTGTTAAGGTTTCACCGACGTCAGATTCTCTATAGTGGTTCCAGGACTATTCACAGCCCGAAACTCCCGGATCTATCGGAATGGAGGAATCTTGCCAAGAGGTGGGCCCTACCATAGTATTGGGTGTTCCTTGGGCCTAAACTAACACAAACAACCAATTAGTTCCACTTTTCTACCCCTTTCCGGCTCTCGTAGAGGGTCCAGAACGACAGTTCCGCCGTTTTTTCTCCAACGGTCCACGGTTTCTCCGGAGAGGAGCTCTAGAGCGTCTTAATCCCACCCAAGCCTAGGGTATGTCATACCATGTGTGTTAGGGTGTGACATGGGTCTTGGATGCCCAAGATTCCCTCACGCTCTATGTTATGGCTTCACCGGTGTCAGATTCTCTCTCGCGGGTTCCAGGACTACTCAGAGCCCGAAACTTCCGGATCTGACTAGACAGGGGGAATCTTGCCAAGATTTGGGCCCTACCATTGTATTGGGTGTTCATTGTGCCTAACCTAACAGGACCAAGCAATTAGTTCCACTTTGCTACCCCTTTTCGGCTCTCGTAGAGGATCCAGAACGGCAGTTCCGTCCTTTTTTCTCCAACGGGCCTAGGGTTTCTCCGGAGAGGAGCTCTAGAGAGTATTAATCCCACCCAAGCCTAGGGTATGTCATACAATGTGTGTTAGAGTGTGAAATGGGTCCAGATCGGCAGTTCTGCTCTTTTCTCCAACGGGCCTAGGGTTTCTGAGGAGAGGAGCTCCAAAGTGTATTAATCCCACCCAATCCTAGGGTATCACGTAACATGTTTGTTAGAGTGCGGAATGTGTCTTGGATGCCCAATATTCCCTCACTCTTTGTGATAAGGGGTGGCCCGATCTTCTCGATGAACTAACTCTCTCTTTTTGTATTTTCTGATAACTTGGATAACTAGTGCTACACTGAGACCTCTCACAGCTAATCCCCGTTGCCAATGCAACAACAATCAAGCTCCTTAGATATTCTCAACTACACACTCTTGCACAAATGATCAATGATCACAAGTGGTGCTGTATCCCTTTATTCCCAGATGGAATAACAAGATATCACGCTGCTTTGCAATGGGTAAACTTCAAGATGAATGCTTTACAAGCAATACAATCTAGAGGCTAGGGTTTCTGGTTTTTGGTTTAAACTTCTTCTCCCTATTGCTATGCGCCCCATGGGCTTATATGGGAGGAGGGGTGCGGCCACAAGGGTCTCCTTGCGCAAGCACAACTCCTACTAGGACTAGGAAACCTAACACAACTAAGGTAGGATACAAACCGACCCCACACACAAAGGGGTGCGGCCACAATTGGTATACAAACCAATCCTAACACAACTAGGACATATCTTGGGCGCATTGTGCTTCCATGTGGGCCCTCCTTCTTGGTTGTCCATCATAGAGTGCATTTAACCTTGTGGAGGCACTCATCCCCTTGTTGATATTATTGAATAACAATTGTTTCTATTGATAACAATTGTTATGATTTGTTTCTTCTCTTGTTTTCACCATCTTGAATAATTGTTTTCACCATGATCTTGATCAACTCTTCATCCATGCTTGTGAGAACAATGTCCTTAGGTCCATCCTCATCATCCTCCCTTTCTTCAAGACAAGACGTCCTCGTCTTGTGATTATCTGAAAGTGGAATAAACAAGAAAAACAAAGTGTATGCACCATATATATAGATATAGTGGTACTCATTAGTTGTTAGCAAAACACAATATAGTGAATATATCATATGATCACGAATTTTGTATGCAAACAACACATAATAGTCATATTTTTTCATTTTATAGCAATCAAAATTGCAAATATAAGTATAGTTTGTTTTAATAGAACATGTATCCAAGAAATAATGTGGTGAAACAAACATATATCTTTCGGCCACTTCATTACATGTAACACAAATATGATGTATCATGAAAATTTTATCCAAATTATAATCACCAATCAAATAAAATTTGAAACTAGTATCATATGTGCTAACATTATCACAAACAAATTTATCCATAGCACATTGTATATCAATTGGTTCTTTAAGCATGTCATTATAAATAATATCACTAGAAGGTATCATAGCAAGTACTTCTTTATGTGTAATCAAAACCATGTTGTGAAATTTCGATTTCATAGGTGTATATGGTTGAAAATTATCACACAATTCATTACTACTAGGTACAAACCCGAAATCTATACCATGATCAATACTAACCTCCTCATGTGTAGTAGGTATGATCTCCTCAATATCTTGTGAATTTGAAGGTTGTAGCTCCCTTTCTTCAAAAATAACCTTCATATCACAATCTAGCTCTCTTGTATCCTCCAATTTATGTGATGATTGTAATGTTTCCTTGCCCTCCCTTTCTTCAAGAGAAACCTGTACATAAGAAACATCACTAGGAAAAATTATGGCATTAGTTAAAAGACTTTTTCCACTCGGCCTAGGCTTGTCTTCCTCCATGGATTTGTTGTTTTCACTCCCCTTCTCTATCACTTCAAACTTTTGCCTTGATTCATGCATGATTTGTTGGGGTGACATAGGCCTCAATATGATATCCTTATTGTTCCAATTCAAGTGGTAGGTGTTTGCTCTCCCATCATGTAGCACCTTTCTATCAAATTGCCATGGTCTTCCAAGTAATAGGTGGCAAACCGACATGGGAACAACATCACACTCAATTGTATCCTTGTATGGTCCAATTTGAAATTCCACTCTCACCATATGACATACCTTCATCTCCTCTTTGTCAGTGATCCATTGAATATAGTATGGATTGGGGTGTGGAATATATTTCAACCTTAGCTTTGCACATAACTCTTTGCTTGCTAGATTTCTACAACTTCCTCCATCTATGATCACCTTGCAAGCCATACTAGGTCCAACAATTGCTTTGGTTTGAAATAAATTGCACCTTTGGCTCTCATCTTTGTTAGGAGCAATAGTCAATGCTTTGGTGCACACAATAGTTGGATAATTTGTAGCAAAGGCATCAATAGGACCATCATCATCATTATCATCATATGCATCCTCATCATTAGGATCAACATCATCTCCAGTCTCATACTCATCATTAGCATTAAGGAGCATAACTTTCTTGTTGGGGCAATCCTTCTTAAAGTGTCCTTTTCCTCCACATGTGTGGCATGTCATGTCTCTATTCCTTGGAGGATTTGTAGTACCACTAGAACCCGAAGTAGAAGCAATGGACTTCTTTGAAATAGGTGGATTTGGCTCGGGTTTGGATGTAGAAGGACCACGGGTAGGTGTTGTAGGTGTTGCAAAATTTGATTGTTGGGAAGAAAAACTTCTCCTTGCACTCACTTGAAGCTCCTCTTGCAATCTTTTTTCGGCCTCCCTTGCTTGATGTAGTAATTCACTCATATTGTTGTAAGTAACATGCCTCACAATGCTTCTTATTTTGAATTGTAATCCACTTAAGAATCTTTGCATTGTTTGTTCAGGAGCCTCTCTAATTCTAGCCCTTTGAATAATCAACTCCATCTCCTTGTAATAGGCATCAACTGTCTTTGATCCTTGCTTCAATTGTTGCAATTTGTCATAGAGAGTTCTAATATAATTCTTGGGAACAAATCTATCTCTTAACAATTGCTTCATCTCTCTCCATGTGTTCACCTCTTCCTCTTCTTTCTCCTCTCTATCCTTTGTAATGCCATCCCACCACAAAAGAGCATAGCCATCAAAAGAAGAAGATGCAAGGTTCACCTTTCTCTCCTCGGGATAATCATGTAATCTCCATAATTTTTCAATTTTTAGCTCCCACATCAAGTACTCTTCCACATCTTCAGAGTCACAAGAAAGATTAGGCATAGAGAATTTAGGTTTTCCCAAGCCATCATTCTCTCTATTATTTTCCAAAGGCACTCTTCTTGCTATTTGTCCACGGCCATCATTATAATTTCTTCTCCCATCATCAATTGGAGCAATGGCTTGTGGTGCTTGTTGAAGTTGTTGCAATGTATTTGTAATTGTAGTCATTTGTAGTTGCATAGTCCTTATAGCTTCCTTGATCTCATTGACAGACTCTTGAGTTGCACACTCCCTTATCTTCAAATCAATTACATTCAAATCTTCTCTCAATTGATCATCACTTCTTTCAATATCTTTAGCAATTTTGTTGGACAAATGATCTCTCAACGCCTCATACTCATTCCAATGGACAGTATCCTCAGGTTTCTTCTTTGCCTGCATATCAACATCACTAGAAGAACTCATGATTAATTTGTTAGTAACAAAATAAACAATGGGTTTGTGGTGCCTCTCTCAACTCACTCAAAACCAAGCAAAGAGGCTTCACTTGATGTTCCAAGAGAGAAAAAGATCAACTTACCAACAAGGAGCAATGATCAATGTACTTTGGTGTGAGAAGAGAATATCTGAGCTATCAAGTATCACAATGCAAACAGGGCTTATGGTGGGGCTTGGTATGGATACCTAACAATCACCAAAGTAATAATCCTATTTGCTGTTCTTGTGAAGATATAAAAGATCCACGGAAACTCACACAATATGGAGACAAATGTGGCAATGCAATATATGGAGGAGTTTTTGCAATGCACTAGAAAGTCACTAGCTAGGCTCTTATTGACAGGCACAAGATTGCTCAATGAAAAACCAAGTGTCACAATGGCAAGCTCAACTAGTAAACAATAGTAATAATATGGCCTCTTTGCACTTTCTCTTTTCTCTTTTCTCTTTTCTCTTTTTTTTTTTTTTATACTTTTTGCTTTTTCTATTTTTTTTTTTTTTTTTTTTTCAATTGCCTTACACTAAGCTAGGAGCAACAATGAACCAAATACAAGTGAACACAATGATGGTGATGAATTTAGAGCAACCTGTCAGAGCACAAAATAGCTATACTTGTGGGCAAGTTCCTATAAAGATGCTGTAGAAAGGCTGTGTCTATGGTTCACAAAGTATGGAGGGGAAAGTCCTAGGGATGAAAAACAGGGAAATAAAAAGAAACACAAAAGAATCTAGGTGAAATTTGATGTCTAACAGCTCACGGCAGAGATTTATACCCACGGCAGCAAAACTGATGATTTTGGAACCACGGCAGACGTACGGCAGCGAAAACAGCAAGAAATCGTACCGCGGCAGCACCCAAAGGCTAACAGACGCACACGGCAGGAAAAATTGCAGAAACTGTGCCGCGGCAGCGCGCAGACTCGTGTTACACGGATTGGTAAGGGTGATGCGGTGCTTTTTGCGGTTCGGCTGAGAGACGTGGGCGCGGCAGCGTTTTCACGCGTTTTTGTGCCGCGGCAGCTCACGGAGGTGGGATTTGGTAACGCTGTTACACGGCTCGGGGGGGGTTTGGTAAAGGTGCGACGGGGCGAATCCGAGTGCGACTGTGACACGGCAGCGGTGGGGTGGAGTTCGATTGCGAGTAGATAATGGACCCGATTGGTATGGTACGTATATGGGGCAAGTATGGAAGGTGTGCTGCGGTATATGGGGGGTGAATCCGAGTATGGCAAGGGGTGTGGTGCGGTGGTATGATGGCACGGATAGGAACCCTAGGTGGACTCGGATTGGTGGGTATATGGGTGGGTTTTTGCGGGTATGAGCTAGGGCAACTCGAATTGGGGGGTGGGTGGTGGGTATGTTGCGGATATTTTTGGTGTTTTTGCTAGGGTTTTCGCCAAGAACAACAAGGAACCTAGATCTTGGCCGACACAAAGATAACTAAAAAACAGAAAAAGAGTGACACAAAAACTAACACAATGACAGCAAAAGTAAAACTACTATGGTGATATCTAGGCTATGGCAATGACTAGTAATATTTTTGTGGGGCTTTTTCTGGATAGGAATAAAAACAGTAAAAACTAAAGATAACTTTGCTCACCGAGGCAACCTGGAGAATCTGATACCAAGATGATAAGGGGTGGCCCGATCTTCTCGATGAACTAACTCTCTCTTTTTGTATTTTCTGATAACTTGGATAACTAGTGCTACACTGAGACCTCTCACAGCTAATCCCCGTTGCCAATGCAACAACAATCAAGCTCCTTAGATATTCTCAACTACACACTCTTGCACAAATGATCAATGATCACAAGTGGTGCTGTATCCCTTTATTCCCAGATGGAATAACAAGATATCACGCTGCTTTGCAATGGGTAAACTTCAAGATGAATGCTTTACAAGCAATACAATCTAGAGGCTAGGGTTTCTGGTTTTTGGTTTAAACTTCTTCTCCCTATTGCTATGCGCCCCATGGGCTTATATGGGAGGAGGGGTGCGGCCACAAGGGTCTCCTTGCGCAAGCACAACTCCTACTAGGACTAGGAAACCTAACACAACTAAGGTAGGATACAAACCGACCCCACACACAAAGGGGTGCGGCCACAATTGGTATACAAACCAATCCTAACACAACTAGGACATATCTTGGGCGCATTGTGCTTCCATGTGGGCCCTCCTTCTTGGTTGTCCATCATAGAGTGCATTTAACCTTGTGGAGGCACTCATCCCCTTGTTGATATTATTGAATAACAATTGTTTCTATTGATAACAATTGTTATGATTTGTTTCTTCTCTTGTTTTCACCATCTTGAATAATTGTTTTCACCATGATCTTGATCAACTCTTCATCCATGCTTGTGAGAACAATGTCCTTAGGTCCATCCTCATCACTTTGTGTTAGGGATTCACCGGCGCCAGATTCTCTCTAGTTGTTGCAGGACTACTCATGGACCAAAACTCCCGGATCTGACAAAGAACGGGGGTGATCTTGCCAAGAGGTGGGCCCTACCATTGTCTTGGGTCTTCCTTGGGCCTAAAATAACACAACCAAGCAATTAGTTCCACTTTTCTACCCCTTTCCGGCTCACGTAGAGGGTCCATAGCGACAGTTATGTCCTTTTCTTTAGCGGGCCTAGGGTTTCTCTAGAGAGGAGCTTTAGAGCGTCTGAATCCACCCAAGCATAGGGTATGCCATACCATGTGTCTTATAGTGTGGCATGGGTGTTTCATACCCAATATTACCTCACTCTTTGTGTTATGGCTTCACCGACGTCAGATTCTCGATCTCTCGCCGGTTCCAGGGCTACTCAGAGCCCGAAATTCCCAGATCTGACGGAACGGGGGGAATCTTGCCAAGAGGTGGGCCCTACATTGGCTTGGGTATTCCTTGGTCCTAAACTAACACAACAAAGCAATTAGTTACACTTTGTTACCCCCTTCCGGCTCACGTAGAGGGGCTAGATCGGTAATTCCGTGCTTTTCTCCAACGGGCCTTGGGTTTCTCCGGAGAGGGGCTAGCTCCGGAGAGTCTGAATAACACCCAATCCTAGGGTATCACATAAAATGTTAGTTGGAGTGTGTCATGGGTATTTTATATCGAATATTACCTCACCCTTTGTGTTAGGGCTTCACCGACGCCGGATTCTCTCTAGTGGTTCCAGGACTACTCAGAGCCCGAAACTCCCGGATCTGTCGGAACGGAGGGAATCTTGCCAAGAGGTGGGCCCTACCATAGTATTTGGTGTTCCTTGATCCTAACCTAACACAACCAGCCAATTAGTTCCACTTTCCTACCCCTTTCCGCCTCTCGTATAGAGGGTCCAGAACAGCAGTTTCGTCCTTTTTCTGCAAACGGGCCTAGGGTTTCTCCGAAGAGGAGCTCTAGAGCGTATTAATCTCACCCAAGCCTAGGGTATCACTTAACATGTTTGTTAGATTGTGGAATGGGTTTTGGATTCCCAAGATTCCCTCACTCTTTGTGTTAGGGATTCACCGGCGTCACATTCTCTCTAGTTGTTGCAGGAATACTCAGGAACCAAAACTCCCGGATCGGACAGAGAACGGGGGGGGGGGATCTTGCCAAGATGTGGGACCTACCATTATATTGGGTGTTACTTGGTCCTAAACACAACCAATAAATTAGTTCCACTTTGCTACCCCCTTTCGGCTCATGTAGAGGGTCCAGAACGGAAGTTTTGTCCTTTTTTCCAACGGGCCTAAGGTGTCTCCGGAGAGGAGCTCCGAAGAGTCTGAATCCTACCCAAGCCTAGGGTATGCCATAACAAGTGTTTTAGAGTGTGTCATGGGTCTTGGATGCCCAACATTCTCTCACTCTCTGTGTGATGGCTTCACCGGCGTTGGATTCTCTCTCGTGGGTTCAAGCACTAGTCAGACCCCGAAAATACCGGATCTGACGGAACGGGGGAATCTTGCCAAGAGGTGGGCCCTACCATTCTCTTGGGTGTTCCTTGGGATTAACCTAACACAAAAAATTAATTAGTTCCACTTTGCTACCCCCTCCGGCTCACGCAGAGGGGCCAGATCGGCCGTTTCGTCCTTTTCTTCAACGGGCCTAGGGTTTCTCCGGAGAGGGCCTAGCTCCGGAGAGTCTGAATCCCACCCAAGCCTAGCATATCACATAAAATGTTTGTTAGAGTGTGGAATGGTTCTTGGATACCCAAGATTCCATCACTCTTTGTGTTAGGGCTTCACCGACGTCGGATTTTCTCTAGTGGTTCCAGGACTAGTCAGAGCCCGAAACTCCCGGATCTGACAGAACGGGGGAATCTTAGAAAGAGGTGGGCCCTACCATTGTCTTGGGTGTTTCCTGAGCCTAAACTAACACAACAAACCAATTAGTTCCACTTTGCTACCCCTTTCTGGCTCTCGTAGAGGGTCCAAAACAGGAGTTCCGTCCTTTTTTCTCCACCAGGCCTAGGGTTTCTCCGGAGAGGGGCTCTAGAGCGTCTTAATCCCACCCAAGCCTAGGGTATGTCATACCATCTGTATTAGAGTGTGACAGGGGTGTTTTACTCCCAAGATTTCCTCAATCTCGGTGTTATGGATTCACCGGCGTCGGATTCTCTCTCGCGGGTTCTAGCATACCCAGACCCCGAAACTCCTGGATCTGATTGGACGGGGGGAATATTGCCAAGATGTGGGCCCTACCATTGTCTTGGGTGTTATTTTGGCCTAAACTAACACAACCAAGAAATTAGTTCCACTTTTCTATCCCTTTCCGGCTCACGTAGAGGGTCCATAACGACAGTTCCGTCCTTTTCTTTAACGGGCCTAGGGTATCTTAGGAGAGGAGCTTCAAAGCATCTGAATCACACCCAAGCCTAGGGTATGCCATACCATGTGTCTTATAGTGTTTCATGTGTCTTTTATACCCAATATTGCCTCACTCTTTCTGTTATGGCTTCATCGGCGTCGGATTCTCTCTCGCGGGTTCCAGGGCTACTCAGAGCCCGAAACTCCCGGATCTGACGGAATGGGGGGAATCTTACCAAGAGGTGGGACCGACATTGTCTTTGGTGTTCCTTGGGCCTAACCTAACACAACCAAGCAATTAGTTTCACTTTTCTACCCCCTTCCGGCTCACGTAGAGGGGCCAGATCGGCAGTTCCATCTGTTTCTCCAACAGGCCTAGGGTTTCTCCGGAGAGGAGCTCCAGAACGTCTTAATCCCGCCCAGGCCTAGGGTATCACAGAACATATTTGTTAGAGTGTGGCATGGGTATTGGATGCCAAATATTCCCTCACTCTTTGTGTTAGGGCTTCACCGGCGTCAGATTCTCGATCTCTCGCGGGTTCCAGGGCTACTCAGAACCCAAAATTCCCAGATCTGATGGAACAGGGGGAATCTTTCCAATAGGTGGGCCCTAAATTGTCTTGGGTGTTCCTTGGTCCTAAAGTAACACAACCAAGAAATTAGTTCCACTTTGCTACCCCCTTCTGGCTCACGTAGAGGGGCCAGATCGACAATTCCGTGTTTTTCTCCAACGGGCCTAGGGTTTCTCCGGAGAGGGGCGAGCTCCAAAGAGTCTGAATCCCACCCATTCCTTGGGTATCACATAAAATGTTTTTTGGAGTGTTCCATGGGTCTTGGATACCCAAGATTCCCTCACTCTTCGTGTTAGGGAATCACCGACGTCGGATTCTCTCTAGTAGTTCCAGGACTACTCAGAGCCCGAGTAGTTCCAGGACTACTCAAAGCCCGAAACTCCCGGATCTGTCGGAACAGAGGGAATCTTGCCCATAGGTGGGCCCTACCATAGTATTGGGTGTTCTTTGGGCCTAACCTAACACAACAAACCAATTATTTCCAATTTTCTACCCCTTTCCGCCTCTCGTACAGAGGGTCCAGAACAGAAGTTCCGTCCTTTTTTCTCCAACGGGCCTAGGGTTTCTCCGGATAGGAGCTCTAGAGCTTCTTGATCCCAACCAATCCTAGGGTATGTAATACCATGTGCGTTAGAGTGTGACATGGGTCTTGGATGCCCAAGATTCCCTCACTCTCTATGTTATGGTTTCACCGGCGTCAGACTCTCTCTCGCGGGTTCCAGGACTACTCAGAGCCCGAAACTCCCAGATCTGACTTGAAGGGGGGAATCTTGCCAAGATGTGGGACCTACCATTGTCTTGGGTGTTCGTTTATCCTAAACTAACACAATAAATAAATTATTTCCACTTTGCTACTGCTTTCCGGCTCACGTACAGGGTCCATAACGACAGTTATGTCCTTTTCTTTAGCGGGCCTAGGGTCTCTCCAGAGAAGATCTTTAAAGTGTCTGAATCCCATCCAATCCTAGGATATTCCATACCATGTGTATTATAGTGTGTAATGGTTATTATATTCCCAATATTTCCTCACTCTTTGTGTTATGGCTTCACTTGCGTCGGATTCTCTCTCGCGGGTTCTAGGGCTACTCAGAGCCCGAAACTCCCGGATCTGACGGAACAGGGGGAATATTGCCAAGAGGTGGGCCCTACCATTGTCTTGGCCGTTTATTGGGCCTAACCTAACAGAACCAAGCAATTGGTTTCACTTTTCTACCCCCTTCCAGCTCACGTAGAGGGGCCAGATCGGCAGTTCTGTCCTTTTCTCCAATGGGCCTAGGGTTTCTTTGGAGAGGAGCTACAGAGCATCTTAATCCCACCCAATCCTAGGGTATCACATAACACCTTTGTTAGAGTGTTGCATTGGTCTTGGATTACCAATATTACCTCACTCTTTGTGTTAGGGCTTCACCGGCGTCGGATTCTCTCTCGTGGGTTCGAGGACTACTCAGAGCCCGAAACTCCCGGATCTGACGGAATGTGGGGGTATCTTGCCAAGAGGTGGGAGCTAACATGTGTTACTTAGGAATAACCTAACACAAAAAAATAATTAGTTCCACTTTTCTACCCCCCTCCGACTCACACAGAGGGGCCAGATCGGCGATTTCGTCCTTAACGGGCCTAGGGTTTCTACGGAGAGGGGCTAGCTCCGGCGATTCTGAATCCCACCCACGCCTAGGGAATCACATGAAATGTTTTTTGGAGTGTTACATGGGTCTTGGATACCCAAGATTCCCTCATTCTTTGTGTTAGGGCTTCACCGACATCGGATTCTCTCTAGTGGTTCCAGGACTACTCAGAGCCCGAAACTATCGCACCCGGACTTCTAGAGGATACTCGCAGTTCCGTTGAACAGTAGATGATTGGATTACGGGGCTTACCTGCACCCGCGTCTCTTACGAGTAGGCCAACACACGTATGTGTTACAACCAACCCCTACTGTTCATCGTCTACGTAAACCATCCCATAGAAATCAGGATACTACCATTTACGTACTTCATACCATACACACATGGTACGTCAACGACGTTTAACAAAATGATAGCACAACATATCTCTAAGACACAAAAGATGGAAATAAGTTGCAAATGGCTCTCATTAGAGCAGAGATAGCAAATACAATCATCCAGAGGACACATGTCCCAACAATTCATCATTACATCACAGCGAAAGCATCAAAAGTGTCTGAGTACAGACAAGATCCAAATAGGCCTAAGAGGCCGGAGACGAAAAGACGGAGCCCATCCACGAAGTCTCGGATCCTGCCCGGGTCCGCTATCTACTCGTCAACAGCCTCGTCGTACTCCACGTAGTAGCCACCATGGGGATCCTCGGAATCGTAGCCACCAAAGGGGTCAATACATAAACGTACTGGCAAGCAAGACTCACTGTTCACCAAAATGTAACCCGTCAACACCAAGCACGGATGCTTTGGGTTCAACGGAAGAAAGGGTGATATAAAAGATGCTACAGCGGGCTGCTCTAACCAACTACAGAGACTTGCTACAACTTCCGGCTAACAGAAAAAAGATAAGATAGCGTATCGTAACCAACTACCACTAACTCCAAACAAACCCATCCTGGACCTCGCCCCTTATCCAAAGAAGCAATCTGAGGATAACTCACACAATTGGATTAATGATGGTTCAAGTTATTGTGTCAGCAAGACTATTACTAGTCAGGTTATCATTAGTTAGGTGTAAGTTGTTCTGAGTACTTGTTAGCCAGTACTTTCACCAAGTCGTCACATAACCGCGGACAACACGGCTTCTCGAGAAGATTCATCCCTGCAAGGTGTGCTCCAGTACCCGTACACACTCAAGCCACCAACTAAAACTCAGGTTGGCTTGACACGACTCGAACCATCTCTACAGCCTGTCCTAGGAGCCACGGAGCTATAAGGTCCCAGCCACGCAGCCGAATACTCAGCGCAAGTGTGCAAAACTCCCGCAGGACGCACACCCCGGCAATACAGGCCTCACCCTATATGTGTGCGTCATCAACATCATCAGTATCCACCATGGGAGCGACCCATTCATGCGTATGAGCCAAATGGAACACCCGAACTAAGTGTGGCTCTTCGGACAAACTGAGGATAAGGTCAAAGTCGAGGGGGATTCCATACCACCACCCGGATGCGGTGAGCACGCTCATCATGGATCAGTAGACAAGACCCTTTTCCTAATTAGGGTCGACACTAGCAGGCCTCAAAACCACGCCGGGCCTCCTGCCGGTGCCTTATCATCAATTTAGCATTACCTCAAATTAACATGTTGTTGTTTAACATCGAGCCCCAGAACATAATGAAATATGGTAACAGAAAGTAACGAACAGCAGACTCGAGCAAAACAACCCTAAGCATGCTAGTAAGACACGGGCAACAAGCAATGGGGTGATAGGTGTGGAGGTGAGGCTATATCAGGGTTAAAGGATAACATGTGATAGGTTCGGAACAGAAGCAACAATTCATAGGGCTAGCAGAATAGACAACGGAAAGTATCGGTATCCAATGTGGAAAGGAACACAATGGTTCATATGAGTGAATACTTGCCTGCAAACTCAGCAGCCTGGTACTGAGCTAGATCCTCAGAAGGGGTGTCGTAAGTATCGTCTGTCTCAACGTCGTCGTCTATCCGAGAAGAAGCAAACAAACAACACAGAGAGACAACAATCAATAACATGGCATAATGCACAAACATGGGATGATGCATGGCAATTTAATTGATGCATCAAAATAAGATAGCTGACATGGTAACACAATTAAATGGACCCATATGCAATTGGATTGCATATGGAAAGGTCCATTAATTAAGGTTGGAATAATTGTTCTACAACTAAACATCATGTGTAAGTGAATTAGCATGATGCATGGAGGAGGAAAACAAAAGAAAACAACAACAGAAACAATTTGAAATAAGGTTTACCAAGTTTGGAATTTTATTTATTAAGTTATGGAATTTGGGTTCCTGAAAGGTGTTACACAAGCATTTGTTGTTTTCACCAATTTAAATTGTTCAAAATAGATAACGAAGTTCATATTTGGAAAGAATACAAACTTTTAGGTGGAATACATGTTTCAATTATTGAAAAAGGAATTAGAATGAATTACTTATGAATTAAACAAGTTTAAACAAGATTTAATTGGAATTAAATTAAGTATGAATATTATTTGAATTTATTTGTTCAAAACATTAAATAAAATTCATATTTGAAAAGTTTATACTTTTCTAGTTTGAAAACATATTTTATATGTTCAAAAAGAAATTAATTTAACCAAGTTATGAATTTAGCAAAATTAAATGATTTAAACAAGGTTTAAATTATTTAACCAATTTTAATTATTCCAAACATGAAACAAATTTTATATTTGAAAAGGTGGTTTAATTTGACATGGAAAACATATTTTATTTGTGTTATTTGAATTAAGTTTGAATTAGTTATGAAATTAACCAAATTAAAAGGAGTTGTTTGAATTTGAATTTTACAAACATTTGCAATGCTCAAAACAGAAAACAATTGATTTAATCATGTAGAGAATTTAATTTGGTGCAGAATACATATTTTATTTATATTATTTGGATGTGGAAATCAAAAGTTATTTGCATTTTGGACCTAGGGACTAATCTGTGAATAAACTGGAATGATATTAATAGAAAATGGGCCGAAAAAAATTAAGTGCACCGCGCAGTGACCTGCATAGGCCACTGCCAGTGGGCCAGGGCCTCCGTGGCGCCTAGGTGGCATGGCTGGGGGTCGACGTGGCCTCCAGGGCCACTGACGCGCGGGCCCAGCGTGTGCGCGCGCAAGGGAAAATAATGGGAGGCTAATTGCCTCCCGAGGGGTTCGAATCCGCGATGCCCAGCGAGCGCGCGCGGTGGGTTGCCAGTTGGGCTGCTGCAAGTTTGTGACAGGTAAGGGGCACGAGGAAGGTTAACCTTCAGACATCGGCGCTAACTGAATTTTTCTTTTGCAGGTGCGCTACTGAACCTCGGTGGAGGAACAGAGCACGCCGGCGGCCGCTGCGGGGTGGCTCGCTGTGGTTGCGGGAGCTCGTGGGCGTGCACGTGTGCGGGGATGCAGAGAGGAGGGAGAGGGGAAGGGGTCGGTGGGCTCACCGCGAGGGGAAAACGGAGGAGGAGGTCGGCTTGGTGCAGCTGTGGTGCGGTGGTGGTGGCCGTCGCCGGAGTTGAGGACGGCGGCGGCGGCTCGGTTGCTCCCGGCCCCTGCCGCGGGGTCGAGGACGAAGGGGACACCGAGCGGACTCCGTTCCCGGCCCTAAACTGGCCGGTGGAGCATCGTGTCGACGGCGGCGATCCGGAGAGGGCGGCGGTGGTGGAGGATTTCGGTGGTGTTCAGAACAGAGAAGAGGGAGGTGCAGCGAGAGAGAAAGAGAGGAAGAAGAACGACGCTCGAGGGAGAGAGGAGGGAGGAAGAAATTAGGGCACAGAGGAGGAGCCTAGGGGCTAGGGTTATAGGGGAGGTGGAGCTCGGATGGCCGTTGCCCCCCTTCTGCATAGACGTGGACACCGTGGATCACCTGTCGTACAGAGGTAGGTGACGATCGGAGAGGTAAGCAGGCCAGGGGAAACGGTGGGCTGGCCCAATTGGGCTGGCCTGCCCTATCCCCCTCTCTTTTCTTTATTCTTTTCTTCTGTTTATTTTTTTTTGCTGAAAAGGAATAGGGAGAAAAGAGATGGTTTTAGTGGTTAGAAAATTTTAGGGATAATTTGTATTGATTAAGTATTGTAATACCAACAAGTACACTCTTTGGTTTTCCAAAAAAAATTGAATTTAGTTGCTGTTTGCAATTTGATTGAATTTTGAAACTTAATCAATGTAAAGTTTTTAATTTCAAGTTTAATTGAAACAAGTGAATGAATTATTTTGGTAATTTCCATAAATTTCAAATGGTTGCTGTTTGTAATTGAATTTGAATGCAATTTGAATTAAGTGAAATATTAAAAAGAACAATTCAATAGTTTGAGCTTTTAATTTTTAATGGAAACAAATGGATGTTTTATTTGAACTTTTTATTTGGGAAATTGTACATAACAAGTATGAACAATTAGATTTGGAAATTGGTTTGAATTTGAAATAGAAAACAATTGAAAACAGATGCAAAACAAAAGGAAAAACAAATGCAATGATGATGTCATGATGCAAAACAATAATAAAACAAGAAACAAACATTCTAAAGGGAGTTTTTCATACTTGGGATGTTACAGAAACTACTAGATCTGTCGCAACGGGGGGAATCTTGCCAAGAGGTGGACCCTACCATAGTCTTGGGTGTTCCTTGGGCCTAACCAAACACAACTAACCAATTAGTTCCAGTTTGCTACCCCTTTCCAGCTCTCGTATAGAGGGTCCAGAACAGCAGATCCATCCTTTTTTCTCCAACGGGCCTAGGGTTTCTCCGGAGAGGGGCTCTAGAAAGTCTTAATCCCACCCAAGACTAGGGTAATTAATACCAAATTTGTTAGAGTGTGACATGGGTCTTGGATTCCCAATATTCCCTTACTCTTTTTGTTATGGCTTCACCGGCGTTGGATTCTCTCTCGCGGGTTCCAGGACTACTCAGAGCCCGAAACTCCCAGATCTGACCGGACGGGGGGAATCTTGCCAAGATGTGGGACCTACCATTGTCTTGGGTGTTCTTTGGGCCTAACCTAACACAACCAAGCAAATAGTTCCACTTTGCCACCCCTTTCCGGCTCATGTAGAGGGTCTGTAACGACAATTCCGTCCTTTTCTTGAGCGGGCCTAGGTTTTTCCGGAGAGGAGCTTCGGAGCGTCTGCATCCCATCCAATCCTAGGGTATACCATACCATGTATCTTAAAGTGTGTCATGGTTATTCAATTCCCAAGATTACCTCAGTCTTTGTGTTATCGCTTCACCAGCGTCGAATTCTCTCTCGCGGGTTCCAGGGCTACTCAGAGCCCAAAAATCCCGGATCTGACGGAACGACGGGAATCTTGCCAAGAGGTGGGCCATACCATTGTATTCGGTGTTACTTAGGCCTAACCTAACAGAACCAAGCAATTAGTTTCGCATTGCAACCCCCTTCCGGCTCACGTAGAGGGGCCAAATCGGCAATTCCGTCCTTTTCTCCAACAGACCTAGAGTTTCTCCGGAGAGGAGCTCCAGAGCTTCTTAATTCCACCCAAGCCTAGGGAATCAAATAACATGTTTTTAGAGTGTGTCATGAGTCTTGGATGCACAAGATTCCCTCACGCTTTGTGTTAGGGCTTCACCAGTATCAAATTCTCTCTAGTTGTTGCACGACTACTCAGGGACCAAAACCCCCGGAACTTGCCAAGAGGTGGGCCCTACCATTTTATTTTGTGTTCCTTGGTCCTAATATAACTCAACCAAGAAATTATTTCCACTTTGCTACCCCCTTTCGGCTCACGTAGAGGGTCCAGAACGGCAGTTCCGTCCTTTTTCCCAGCGGGCCTAGGGTTTCTCCGAAGAGGAGCTCCGGAGCGTCTGAATCCCACCCAAGCCTAGGTTATACCATAACATGTGTGTTAGAGTGTGGAATGGGTCTTGTATTCCCAATATTCCCTTACTCTCTATGTTATGGCTTCACCGTCGTCAGATTCTCTCTCGTGGGTTTCAGGACTACTAAGAGCCCGAAACTCCCGTATTTGTCGGAATGGAGGGAATCTTTCCAAGAGTTGGGCCATACCATTGTATTGGGTGTTCCTTGGGCCTAACCTAACAGAACCAAACAATTAGTTCCACTTTTCTACCCCTTTCCGGCTCTCGTATAGAGGGTCCAAAACAACAGTTCCGTCATTTTTTTCTCCACTTGGCCTAAGGTTTCTCCGGAGAGGAGCTCTAGAGTGTCTTAATTCCACCCAAGCCTAGGGTATTCCATACCATGTGTCTTATAGTTTGAAATGGGTATTCGATGCCCAAGATTCCCTCACTCTTTGTGTTATGGCTTCACCGGCGTCGGATTCTCTCTCGCGGGTTCCAGGGCTACTCAGAGCCCGAAACTCCCGGATCCGACGGAAACGGGTGAATCTTGCCAAGAGGTGGGCCCTATTATTATCATTTATTTTCCTTGGTCCTAACCTAACAAAACCAAGCAATTAGTTCCACTTTGCTACCCCCTTCTGGCTCACGTAGAGTGGCTAGATAGGCAGTTCCATCCTTTTCTTCAACGGTCCTAGGGTTTCTTCGGAGAGGAGCTCCAGAGCGTCTTAATCCCACCCAAGCCTAGGGTATCACATAAAATATTTGTTAGAGTGTGACATGGGTCTTGGATGCACAATATTCCCTCATTCTTTGTGTTAGGGCTTCACCTGCGTCAGATTCTCTCTAGTTGTTGCACGACTACTAAGGAACCGAAACTCCCGGATCTGACGGAACAGGGGGATCTTGCCAAAAGGTGGGCCCTACAATTGTCTTAGTTGTTCATTGGGCCTAAAATAACACAACCAAGCAATTAGTTACACTTTGCTACCCCCTTCCGGCTCACGTAGAGGGTCCAGAACGCTAGTTTCGTCCTTTTTTCCACCGGGCCTAGGGTTTCTCCGGAGAAGAGCTCCGGAGCGTCTGAATCCCGCCCAAGACTAGGGTATACCATACCATGTGTGTTAGAGTGTGGAATGGGTCTTGCATTCCCAATATTCCCTCACTCTCTGTGTTATGGCTTCACCGGCGTCAGATTCTCTCTCGTGGTTTCCAGGACTACTCATAGCCCGAAACTCCCGGATCTGACGGAACGGGGGGATTCTTGCCAATAGGTGGGCCCTACCATTGTCTTGGTTGTTCCTTATTCCTATCCTAACACAACTAAGAAATTATTTCCACTTTGCTACCCCCTTCCGGCTTACGTAGTGGGGCCAGAACGATAGTTCCGTCTTTTTCTCCAACGTGCCTAGGGTTTCTCCGGAGAGGGGCTCCGAAGCATGTCAATACGACCCAGGCCTAGGGTATTCCATACCATGTGTGTAGGAGTGTGGGGGCATGGGTCTTGGATGCCCAAGACCCACTCACTCTCTGTGGTATGGCTTCACCGTCCTCAGATTCTCTCTCTCGGGTTCTAAGACTACTTAGAGCCCGAAACTCCCGGATCCGACGGAACGGGAGGATTCTTGCCAAGAGTTGGGTGCTACCATTTTCTTGGGTGTTCCTTGGGCATAACCTAACACAACCAAGAAATAAATTCCACTTTTCTACCCACTTTCGGCTCACGTAGAGGGGCCAGAACGGCAATTTCATCTTTTTCTCCAGCGGACCTAGGGTCTCTCCTGAGAGGGGTTCCGGAGCGTCTGAATCCCACCCAAACCAAGGATTCGAATATCATATGTTTTAGAGTGTGGCATGGGCCTTGGATTCCCAATATTCCCTTACTCTTTGTGTTAGGGCTTCACCTATTGGCAAGAATCTCCTTACTCTCTCGCGGGTTCTAGGACTACTTAGAGCTTGAAACTCCCCCTTCGGACGAACCCGAGGGAATACTATGAGAACATGTGGTAGATATGAGTTTTCCATATACCTATAGCCTACCCTAACACAACCAAACAAAATATTACATTAGGACACTCCCTTCCGACGCCGGTGGAAGGGGTAGACGAAAAAGTTGACTTTTCGGTCAACATGCCAGAGTTTCGCTGAAGCGGGGGCTCCGGAGCATAGGAATCCATACAAGACCTAGATGGGGTCCAATCATGTCTATACAAGTGTTTGTTGGTGGAGAGAGATCCAAGATCCTAATAGAGGTGTGATCGGTTTCACCGACATCACTTGTACAGAGGAAGTTTCTTCCACTACATCTCGAAACTCCCCCTTCAGACGAAGCTGAGCGAATCTCTTACCAGAACTAGTATTAGATATTAGTTCTCCATGTACCTACGTCCTACCTTAACACAAAAAAACAAAATATCCCATTGGGACATGTAACATCCCAAGTATGAAAAACATCCATTAGAATGTTTGCTCTCTGTTATTTTATGTTTTGCATCATGACATCATGTTCATTGCATTTGTTTTGCTTTGTTTTCCATTTGTTTTCTTCTGTTTTCCTTTGTTTTCCCTTGTTTTTCTATTTGAATTTCAAACCAAAAATTCAAACCTTTTGTTTCATACTTGTGATGTTACAATTTCCAAATGAATATTCAAAGCAAAGCAATTAAATTGTTTCCATTACAGTTGTAATTTCAAAACTATTGATTTGTTTCTAATCAATAATTCATTTAATACCAAAACATTTTCAAATTCAATTAATTCTCCAAACAGAAACCCTTTTGAAGTTTATGAAAATTACAAAAAAAATCAATCATTTTTCCAAATAAACTTGAATTTAAAAACTTTTAATTGCTTAAGTTCAATTATTCAATTAATATTAAATTCAATGAAATTCAACCAAATTACAAACAACACCATAATTCAAAAATTTTGAAAACAAAAGTTTACAAATTGTTGCTGTTGCTATAAATAATTTATACAAAATTTTCTACTAATTTTCTAACCCTAAAAACTAACCCTTTTCTTTCCTATTCCAATCTGCAAAAAAAAATATAGAAAGAAAAAATTAAAAGGAACACAGGGAGAGGGGGCAGGCCGGCCTTTTGGGCCAGCCCACCATCTCCCCTGGCCTGGTACCCCCTCTATCTCTTCCTCCTTCGTACGGCAGGAAATCGGCCATGTCCACGTCGACCAGCAGCAGCAGCGAACGGCCATCCGCACCTCCCCCTCCCCTTTATATCGAGCTCAAGCCCTAGAGCTCCCCTCCCCTGTGCCCTAATCTCTGCGCCGCCACCTCCCTCTTCCTCCCCGCGATCCCCTCCTTCAATTCCGTTCTATTCTGAAACTTCTCTGTTGAACACCCCATGGCCGAGTCTTGTGGAGGGCGTAGTGGTCGCAGGGGACTGCCTCGAGAGCTCTCCACAGCGGGAATGGGTTCCCCTCGGCGCCGCCTTCCTCCTCGATCCCGCCGCGGTGGCTGGGAGGCATCGGAGCACCGCCGCCAAGCCACCGTCGCCGCCACCTGCTCCGCCCCGCCATCTCCTCCTCGTTGCTGTCCGCTCGACGGGCCCGAGGTGATCACCCCCCCCTCGCTACTCCCTCTCCTCCTCCCCTCCGCACCCGATGCGTAGCCCACACGAGTGCGTACAGCAGGCCGCGGCGCCCCTCGCCGGCAGCGATCGACCTCGTCGATCTGTCCTCGACCAGGTTCAGGTAACTGAACAAGCGTTCAGTTTGTCAGAGTTTGGTACCTGCCCGAAGCAGTACCTCAAAAACAAACTCGAGCCGTACCTAATCAAAGCACAGCGACAGCCCCACTGGTTGCTCCCTTGCGCACCCAAGCAGAGGGCGTGGGATCGAATCCCACCCCCGCGGTTTAACCCCATCTTTTTTCCATCTTATTTCCAGATCCAGCACAAAGTCCAAATTGCACACCAGTCCCTGGTAGTATTATTCTAGGTCCCTGCAAATATTTTCTAAGTCCCTAGCTACTAAATAAATGGCAGATTAATACCTACACTTTAAAAATGCATAACTAATTCATCCCAAATCCAAATTCAACATTTTAAATATGTTTTCAGTACCAAATTAAATTCTATACCCAAATATAAATTTTGTTTACTGTTTTGAATATTTTAATTTGGTGAAATATTTGAATCCTTGTTTAATTCATTTAATTTTGCAAAATTCATAACTTGGGCATAACAATTCCAAATTCAACAAACTAAATATGTTTTCCATTCAATTTTTCATGTACTTTGCAAATATCAACTTTGTGTTATGTTTTAAATAAATTAACTTGCTGAAAACAACTGTTTCTTAATTAATGCATTTAAAATTGTCAAATTAATAACTTGCTCATTTTAAATCCATTTTCAACAAATAAAATATGTTTTCCATGCTAAATTAAACCACCTTTCCAAATATAAACTCTGTTTCATGTTTTGAATAATTAAAATTGGTTAAATAATTTAAACCTTGTTTAAATCATTTAAATTTGTTAAATTCATAACTTGGTCAAATTAAATTCTTTTTGAACATATAAAATATGTTTTCAAACCAGCAAATTATAATCTTTTCAAATATGAATTTGAATTAATGTTCTGAACAAATAAAAATTCAAATAAATTCATAATTGACTTAAATTCATTTAAATCTTGTTTAAACTTGTTTAATTCATAATTAATTCATCTCAATTCCTTTTTCAATAAGTGAAACATGTATTCCACCTAAACTTTTGTGTATTTTCCAAATATGAACTTTGTTATCTTTTTTGAACAATTAAAAGTGGTGAAAACAACAAATGCTTGTGTAACACCTTTAAGAAGCAAAGTTTCATAACTTAATAAATAAAATTCTAAACTTGGTAAACTTCTTTTCAAATTGTTTCTATTGTTGTTTTCTTTTTGTTTTCCTCATCCATGCATCATGCTAATCCACTTTCACATGTTGTTTAGTTGTAGATCATTTAATTCAACCATAATTCATGGACTTTCCATATGCAATCCAAATTGCATATGGGTCCATTTAAACATGTTATCTTGTCAACTAGTTTATTTTGATGCATCAATTAAATTGCCATGCATCATCCCATGTTTGTGCATTATGCCATGTTATTGATTGTTTGTCTCTCTGCGTTGTTTGTTTGCTTCTTCTCGAATAGACGACGACATTGAGACAGACGAGACTTACGACACCCCTTCTGAGGATCTAGCTCAGTACCAGGCTACTGAGTTTGCAGGCAAGTATTCACTCACATGAACCATTGTGTTCCTTTCCACATTGGATACCGATACTTTCCGTTGTCTATTGTGCTAGCCCTATGAATCGTTGCTTGTGTCCCGATCCTATCACATGTTATCCTTTAACCCTGATATAGCCTCATCTCCACACCTATAACCCCATTGCTTGTTGCCCGTATCTTACTAGCATGCTTAGGGTTGTTTTTGCTCGAGTCTGCTGTCTGTTACTTTCTGTTACCATATTATTATGTTCTGGGGCTCGATGTTTAAACAATCAACCTGTTAATGTTTGAGGTAATAATAATTTGATGATAAGGCACCGGCAGGAGGCCCGGCGTGGTTTTGAGGCCTGCTAGTGTCGACCTTAATTAGGAAAAGGGTCTTTTCTACTGATCCATGATGAGCGCACTAACCGCATGTGGGAAGCGTGTATGGGCGCCCCCCTCAATTTGATTCGATTCGCATCTCGTCCAAATCGCCACACTCAGTTCGGGCTTTCCATTTGATGCATGCATGTGCAGGTGCGAACCCTTGGCGCCAGGGTGGAACTTTTGTAGTCGGCATTTAGGGCGGCATGGTCTTAGAGTGCTATAAGGGTCCCCCTTTTCTCCGTGGGGGCTCAATTAGCCGCGCACGCATAGCATGTGGTTCTTTGGGCTTGATGCGAAGAAGAGTTGAGTTGTGTTGAGTGCCCCGCTTGGTGGAAAGGCCATTCCATCTAGCGGATTATGCTTACGTGTACGGCCAAATTGGTGCACCCCTGCAGGGTAAATCTTCTCGAGAAGCCGTGTTTTCCGCGGTTATGGATGACTTGGTGAAAGTACTGGCTAAAAGTACTCAGAACAACTTACACCTAACTAATGATAACCTGACTAGTAATAGGCTTATTGACACAACAATCTGAACCATCACTAATCCAACTGTGTGAGTTATCCTCGGATTGCTTCTTTGGATAAGGGGCGAGATCCAGGATGGGTTTGTTTGGAGTTAGTTGTTAGATGGTTACGATACGCTATCTTATCTCCTTTCTCTTAGCCGGAAGTTGTAGTATGTTTCTGTAGTTGGTTAGTGCAGCCAGTTGCCGCATCTTTGTATCTCCCTTTCTTCCGTTGAACCCAAAGCATCTGTGCTTGATGTTGTTGGGTACATTTTGGTGAACTGTGAGTCTTGCTTGCCAGTACGTTTATGTACTGACCCCTTTGGGGTTGTGGTTTCCGCAGACTACGTTTCCGAGGACCCCCATGGTGGCTACTACGTGGAGTATGACGAGGCTGCTGACGAGTAGATAGCGGACCCGGGCAGGATCCGAGACTTCGTGGATGGGCTCCGTCTTTTCGTTTCCGGCCTCTTAGGCCTATTTGGATCTTGTCTGTACTCAGACATTTTGGATGCTTCCGCTGTGTTGTAATGATGAATTGTTGGGACATGTGTCCTCTGGATGATTGTATTTGCTATCTCTGCTCTAGTGAGAGCTATTTGCAATTTATTTCTATTTATTTGTGTCTTAGAGATCTGTTGTGATATCAATTGTTCAAATGTCGTTGACGTACCATGTGTGCATGTTATGAAGTACGTCAATGGAAGTATCTGGATTTCTATGGGATGGTTTGCGCAGACGATGAATAGTAGAGAGTGGTTGTCACACGTTTACGTGTTGGCCTACTCATATTGAGATGCGGGTGCCGGTATGCCCCGTAAGCCATTTATCTACTGTTTAACGGACTGTGAGTATCCCCTAGAAGTCCGGGTGCGACAAATGGTATCAGAGCCTGTCTGCCTGTAGGATCCCTTTTACTGGTCGCAGTTGAGTCTAGAAACTATTTTGTAGCTATATAGGAAAAATGAAACGTGAGAGTAGGAATTCTGTTCTTTTTCTTCTTTCCCCACCCACCCTCCCTTTTCTGGTAAGGAAGTGCAACATTGTTTTCTCTTCTCATCTAAACTTTAAAGTTAGGATTTCACGTATCCTGGTTTCTCTGGGATACTTATATCTACTAGACCATAGGAATGGAGGTGGTTGTGACATGATTTATCATGTTGCCTACTCACGATTGAGAACGGAGGCGTGTAAGCCCCGGAAGCAGATCCTCTATTCCTTAAGCAGTAGATATTGATCCTTTAGAAGCCTGGATGGGTTTTTCGTAGTACCTCAGGAGTGTTTTGGTCAAGTGTTTCCCGAATGTTGCTTCGATATCCTGTTCTTCTCAACATCCTTTTCGTCCATTGAAACCTTGTTGTTACTTTCCACTTCAGTTCTTCTACCGGCGTCTAATCAATAACTCTGTTCCACCCTTCTGGCCAGATAGTCTATTCTCCAAATGAATCAAGTTCTATTCAACTATACACCCTCGATGCAAAACCTCTACCTTTACTCGAAAATGTTCCGGTGGTTTGCGAATTCCCTGACGTCTTTCCAGAAGTCTTGCCAGGAATGCCTATCGTCTTGAACTTCCAGAAAAACTATCCAAGGTGCACGATGTGTTTCACATGTCACAGCTCAAGAGGATCTTCGCAAGAAGTATCCGGACCTTTTCTCTTCCCAGTAGGAATCTCGGGGCGCGATTCCTTCAAGGGGGGGCGTTTTGTAACATCCCAAGTATGAAAAACAGCCATTAGAATGTTTGCTCTCTGTTATTTTATGTTTTGCATCATGACATCATGTTCATTGCATTTGTTTTGCTTTGTTTTCCATTTGTTTTCCTCTGTTTTCCTTTGTTTTCCCTTGTTTTTCTATTTGAATTTCAAACCAAAAATTCAAACCTTTTGTTTCATACTTGTGATGTTACAATTTCCAAATGAATATTCAAAGCAAAGCAATTAAATTGTCTCCATTAAAGTTATAATTTCAAAACTATTGATTTGTTTCTAATCAATAATTCATTTAATACCAAAACATTTTCAAATTCAATTAATTCTCCAAACAGCAACCCTTTTGAAGTTTATGAAAATTACAAAACAAATCAATCATTTGTTCCAAATAAACTTGAATTTAAAAACTTTTAATTGCTTAAGTTCAATTATTCAATTAATATTAAATTCAATCAAATTCAACCAAATTACAAACAGCACCATAATTCAAAAATTTTGAAAACAAAAGTTTACAAATTGTTGTTGTTGCTATAAATAATTTATACAAATTTTCTACTAATTTTCTAACCCTAAAAACTAACCCTTTTCTTTCCTATTCCAATCTGCAAAAAAAAAATAGAAAGAAAAAATTAAAAGGAACACAGGGAGAGGGGGCAGGCCAGCCTTTTGGGCCAGCCCACCATCTCCCCTGGCCTGGTACCCCCTCTATCTCTTCCTCCTTCGTACGGCAGGAAATCGGCCATGTCCACGTCGACCAGCAGCAGCAGCGAACGGCCATCCGCACCTCCCCCTCCCCTTTATATCGAGCTCAAGCCCTAGAGCTCCCCTCCCCTCTGCCCTAATCTCTGCGCCGCCACCTCCCTCTTCCTCCCCGCGATCCCCTCCTTCGATTCCGTTCTGTTCTGAAACTTCTCTGTTGAACACCCCATGGCCGAGTCTTGTGGAGGGCGTAGTGGTCGCAGGGGACTGCCTCGGGAGCTCTCCACGGCGGGAATGGGTTCCCCTCGGCGCCGCCTTCCTCCTCGACCCCGCCGCGGTGGCTGGGAGGCATCGGAGCACCGCCGCCAAGCCACCGTCGCCACCACCTGCTCCGCCCCGCCATCTCCTCCTCGTTGCTGTCCGCTCGACGGGCCCGAGGTGATCACCCCCCTCGCTACTCCCTCTCCTCCTCCCCTCCGCACCCGATGCGTAGCCCACACGAGTGCGTACAGCAGGCCGCGGCGCCCCTCACCGGTAGTGATCGACCTCGTCGATCTGTCCTCGACCAGGTTCAGGTAACTGAACAAGCGTTCAGTTCGTCAGAGTTTGGTACCTTCCCGAAGCAGTACCTCAAAAACAAACTCGAGCGGTACCTAATCAAAGCACAGCGACAGCCCCACTGGTTGCTCCCTTGCGCACCCAAGCAGAGGGCGTGGGATCGAATCCCACCCCCGCGGTTTAACCCCATCTTTTTTCCATCTTATTTCCAGATCCAGCACAAAGTCCAAATTGCACACCAGTCCCTAGTAGTATTATTCTAGGTCCCTGCAAATATTTTCTAAGTCCCTAGCTACTAAATAAATGGCAGATTAATACCTACACTTTAAAAATTCATAACTAATTCATCCCAACTCCAAATTCAACATTTTAAATATGTTTTCAATACCAAATTAAATTCTCTACCCAAATATAAATTTTGTTTACTGTTTTGAATATTTTAATTTGGTGAAATATTTGAATCCTTGTTTAATTCATTTAATTTTGCAAAATTCATAACTTGGGCATAAAAATTCCAAATTCAACAAACTAAATATGTTTTCCATTCAATTTTTCATGTACTTTGCAAATATCAACTTTGTGTTATGTTTTAAATAAATTAACTTGCTGAAAACAACTGTTTCTTAATTAATGCATTTAAATCTGTCAAATTAATAACTTGCTCATTTTAAATCCATTTTCAACAAATAAAATATGTTTTCCATGCTAAATTAAACCACCTTTCCAAATATAAACTCTGTTTCATGTTTTCAATAATTAAAATTGGTTAAATAATTTAAACCTTGTTTAAATCATTTAAATTTGTTAAATTCATAACTTGGTTAAATTAAATTCTTTTTGAACATATAAAATATGTTTTCAAACCAGCAAATTAAAATCTTTTCAAATATGAATTTGAATTAATGTTTTGAACAAATAAAAATTCAAATAAATTCATAATTGACTTAAATTCATATAAATCTTGTTTAAACTTGTTTAATTCATAACTAATTCATCTCAATTCCTTTTTCAATAAGTGAAACATGTATTCCACCTAAACTTTTGTGTATTTTCCAAATATGAACTTCGTTATCTTTTTTGAACAATTAAAAGTGGTGAAAACAACAAATGCTTGTGTAACACCTTTAAGAAGCAAAGTTACATAACTTAATAAATAAAATTCTAAACTTGGTAAACTTCTTTTCAAATTGTTTCTATTGTTGTTTTCTTTTTGTTTTCCTCATCCATGCATCATGCTAATCCACTTTAACATGTTGTTTAGTTGTAGATCATTTAATTCAACCATAATTCATGGGCTTTCCATATGCAATCCAAATTGCATATGGGTCCATTTAAACATGTTATCTTGTCAACTAGTTTATTTTGATGCATCAATTAAATTGCCATGCATCATCCCATGTTTGTGCATTATACCATGTTATTGATTGTTTGTCTCTCTGCGTTGTTTTTTTGCTTCTTCTCGAATATACGACGATGTTGAGACAGACGAGACTTACGACACCCCTTCTAAGGATCTAGCTCAGTACCAGGCTACTGAGTTTGCAGGCAAGTATTCACTCACATGAACCATTGTGTTCCTTTCCACATTGATACCGATACTTTCCGTTGTCTATTCTGCTAGCCCTATGAATCATTGCTTGTGTCCCGATCCTATCACATGTTATCCTTTAACCCTGATATAGCTTCATCTCCACACCTATAACCCCATTGCTTGTTGCCCGTATCTTACTAGCATGCTTAGGGTTGTTTTTGCTCGAGTCTGCTATCCGTTACTTTCTGTTACCATATTATTATGTTCTGGGGCTCGATGTTTAAACAATCAACCTGTTAATGTTTGAGGTAATAATAATTTGATGATAAGGCACCGGCAGGAGGCCCGGCGTGGTTTTGAGGCCTGCTAGTGTCGACCTTAATTAGGAAAAGGGTCTTGTCTACTGATCCATGATGAGCGCACTAACCGCATGTGGGAAGCGTGTATGGGCGCCCCCCTCAATTTGATTCGATTCGCATCTCGTCCAAATCGCCACACTCAGTTCGGGCTTTCCATTTGATGCATGCATGTGCAGGTGCGAACCCTTGGCGCCAGGGTGGAACTTTTGTAGTCGGCATTTAGGGCGGCGTGGTCTTAGAGTGCTATGAGGGTCCCCCTTTTCTTCGTGGGGGCTCAACTAGCCGCGCACGCACAGCATGTGGTTCTTTGGGCTTGATGCGAAGAAGAGTTGAGTTGTGTTGAGTGCCCCGCTTGGTGGAAAGGCCATTCCATCTGGCGGGTTATTCTTACGTGTACGGCCAAATTGGTGCACCCCTGCAGGGTAAATCTTCTCGAGAACCCGTGTTTTCCGCGGTTATGGATGACTTGGTGAAAGTACTGGCTAACAAGTACTCAGAACAACTTACACCTAACTAATGATAACCTGACTAGTAATAGGCTTATTGACACAACAATCTGAACCATCACTAATCCAACTGTGTGAGTTATCCTCGGATTTCTTCTTTGGATAAGGGGCGAGATCCAGGATGGGTTTGTTTGGATTTAGTTGTTAGATGGTTACGATACGCTATCTTATGTCCTTTCTGTTAGCCGGAAGTTGTAGTATGTTTCTGTAGTTGGTTAGTGCAGCCACCTGCCGCATCTTTGTATCTCCCTTTCTTCCGTTGAACCCAAAGCATCTGTGCATGATGTTGTTGGGTACATTTTGGTGAACTGTGAGTCTTGCTTGCCAGTACGTTTATGTACTGACCCCTTTGGGGCTGTGGTTTCCGCAGACTACGTTTCCGAGGATCCCCATGGTGGCTACTACGTGGAGTATGACGAGGCTGCTGACGAGTAGATAGCGGACCCGGGCAGGATCCGAGACTTCGTGGATGGGCTCCGTCTTTTCGTTTCCGGCCTTGATGGAGGGATAATAACCCGGTAGGCCAACTCCAAGGTGTAACCCGGCCCAAGGGACACGGCGCAGGATCCGGCTAAGGATGACGAAACTTCTGGAAGGCCCAAAGTTTGCAAGCCTCGTAACCCGGATTGTGGGTTGCGGTAAGGAAAGCTAGGGTTTGTAAGCGGTGTCCGGGTAGGATTCAGGGTGCGCCTTGGAGGGCAAGCCAGGGGGGTACGGTGCTTTATAAACCAACCCCTAGGTCTAGTTTAAAGAGATCCAAGAGTTCTAGCAATCTCGCTTAAGATCAAGTATCTAGTGTAACACGCAATTTGAGTTGTTATCTTGAGATCGGAGACTCGGCGACTTGTTTGCCGGCTACCAGATCAAAGTTCATCATCATGTTTTCCTCTGAGCTAAACCCTCTCCCAAACGCCTGTGTCGTCTTGCCCCAAGATCTGTTACCCCCGGTAACGTCTGCCGTGATTATCCCACGACAGTTGGCGCCCACCGTGGGGCCTGCGTCCAAAGGTGTTTACGTCACGGAAGAAGCTCGGAAGAACATGGAGAATCTCGTCGTCGGCGAGATCTACATCGACCACAAAGGAGACAAGATGGTGGACGATTCCGGCTGGGGGCCAGAGTCGGATCACCTCGAATCCGGATCCGTCGTGACAATCGGCCGGATCAGCGTCTTCGTCGGTATGGTATGTACTTCTGGTTCGATCCCTAACAATTTTGGATCTGATTCTATGTCAGGGGAGGCCGCTTGTATCCAGCAAGATGGAGAAGAATCAGTTGGAACGGCAGATCCGGCAGAAGAACCCGTCACGAAGTGGGAACAGCCGGGGGAGCCGGCATGGACCCCGCGTGACCTGGTTGAGAGAGAAGATGATACTGAGTCCATCCTGGATCTGCTGGAGAACCGGTACGAGGAGAATAATAGCGAAGAGGAACAACACAAATTTACATCAAGCATCATACGCCGAGTTGCGGTCTACACGGCACCCGCGGCCAACCTCAATCAAGAGAACGTGACTACGGCCGCAGTCGGAGCAGCCCAAGCGTTGGCCCAGCAGCAGGGTGCGGCTAACGGAAACCCGGTTCTGATCCGGGTTGACGGAGAATCGGCATCGGTTACCAGCCGCGCGCCAGACGAGGAGTTGCAGGCAAATACGTTCGGATTCCTAGCAAATCGGACACCAGGGGCGGGTCCTTCAAACCCACGACACCCGGCTCTGTTCGATAACAACCTGATCCTAGATCCCACAGTTCTTGCCACGGTTATCACCCCAGAGAATGCTGCAGAGCGTGCTAGGGATCTAGATGTAGCCCGCCGTGCGTTGGAGCAACAGAGAAGGCAAGTAGAAGCAGAAAGACAAGGGATGGCCACGCGCTAACGTGAGCTGGACGCATTGGAAACCCGGCTCCTAGAGGAAACAACCAGAATACATCAAAGGCACCAAACCAGGTTACCAGCGTTGGGTGGAGTTATAAATCCGGCTACATTGTTTATCACGCCTCAGGACCAACCGATCCCAGCGGCGAACCAAGGAACTGCACCTCGGCCAGCAACCACGGGAGTACAGCCGGCGAACGAACATGCCGGGTTACCCTTGCCGCAGACTGGGGTTACAACCGGCAACGCATTGCCACTACCACCACCGTCGCGTTTTCGCACACCTGCAGGTCACTACAACAATCCTATGGATAACGTGTATGCAGCGACACTTGCTTTGAATCAAATCCCCGTGAGAGAGTCGCCCCACGCGGAGCAGACCCGGCAAGCGATCGATATGTTACACACTGCGGTGGCACAGCAAGCCAATTATCCGGATCATCGAAGTGGGATGCATGGGACGCCATACGTCAGCCAGCAACGAGGAAATACCGGCAATATCCCAGCAAGTTTAGTGCGGCGGAGGGAAGAGCAGCAGCAAATGCCGCCTCCTCCCCACATTCAGGCAGTACCGGCGGCATCAGCAGCGCAAGCGGTTGTGGATAGCTCCAGGGCCAGGAGAGCCGGGGCCGGGTCTTTAGTACAGGAATTACCAGCAGCACCACATCCGGCTGTGCCCCCCGCCGGATCACATGTTTCCCGAGTAAGGCCATCTTCTACCCTTCTCGCAGGACCTAAGTGTCTCTCGGACAACATCAGGGCTGAACCTTACCCGGAAAAATTCAAAGAACCAGGAAAGGTAGTGAATTATGAGCCGACTATGGACCCAGAAACATGGTTGAGCAGCTATGAGATGGCAATGTCGATTCGCAATGCATCCGAGAATCTTCAAGCCAAGTTCATGTACCTGATGATGTCAGAGGGAGCAGCGAAGTTATGGTTCACCAATCTGCCGGAAGGGTCGATCAAGTCCTGGGAAGAACTGAAGACCGCGTTTGTCAAGCACTTTCATGGGACGTGCAGAAAATTGTTCACTATAGATGATCTAGAGCGATGCGTTCAGAAGAAGGGAGAGTCGGCGCGCAGTTGGGTGCGCCGGGTTATGGAGATACTTCACTCGTCCACAGATATTCAGCCCAAGGATGCACTACAAGCTATGGCAAAAACATGCAAGTATATACCTTTAGTGCAAAAGTTAACTCGCATGAAATCCAGTCGGAATGCGTCGGAGGTTACAATGGGAGAATTGATGGATGCGTGCAATAAACACGCTGCAACAGATACTACAGAGGAGGAAGTTGATGACAAAAAGGCAAAAGCAAACACAAGTAATAGCGGAAGAACCGGCAATGGATCAGCACCGGGTAATAACGGAAATAGCCAGAACAAGCGCCCGTTTGAAGGAGGCTCCGAGTTTGTCGCCAACACAGAGGCCGGGTCTTCGAGACCCAAATCTGAGGGGAATTTTAACACTGGAAATCACAATGGAGGACACTATCAAGGGCCTCCGAGGCCGGGTAACAGTTGGGACATCTTTAGAATGGCATGCCCGAAGCACAGCAGGAACGGCAAGCCGGCTAATCACTCCTTGGAGCAATGCGCCGACTTACAGAGGTGGAAGAACGAGGAAGTGAACAGAGCCATGCGAGGTGCGGGTCGGGGAGGAGGACCGGGTCAGGGTGGAAACCCGGGCAACGGCCCACCCCCAGCCGGTAACCCGGCAGCCGGAAATCAGGGCAACAATCAAGGGGGAGCTGGAGGTTTCCAGGCCAACCCCAAACAGTTGGGTCAATATCACGTGCATACTACCGGAGGCTCTAACAAGGATAAAAAGATACTGAAGCAAGCGGTCAACTCAATCTCTTCGGCTATCCCGAGATATTTGAGGTGGTCAGAACAAGATGTAACATGGAGCAGAAGAGATCACCCGGAAAGAGTAGAACACCCGGGAGTCTTAGCATTGGTAGTTGCACCACAGTTCAATGGGTACGAGCTGAAAAAGGTCCTGATGGATGGAGGAAGCAGCATCAATATCATGTACAGGGAAACCTTTCTATGCATGGGTCTCAAGGAATCTCAGCTCCAAAAAAGTACGACAGTTTTCCATGGCATAGTACCGGGTCATTCAGCATGCCCCGAGGGAAAAATCGCATTGGAAGTAGCTTTTGGGGAATAAAAGGACAATTATCGAGTTGAGTGGCTTACTTTCGAGGTGGTTAAGTTGCGCAGTCCGTATCACGCGCTATTTGGAAGGCCGGCTTATGCTAAATTCATGGCGAGGCCATGTTATGTGTATCTACAATTAAAAATTCCGGGTCCTAAGCAGACCATTACCATATATGGAAATCGAGATATAGCAGCTGAGTGCCATGAAGGAGACGCGGCAATGGCCGAGCAAGCCTGTAGAAAAGAGGAACTCAAACATTACCGGTCTCAAGCAGACCCGGAGGACAGGACCACCTCAAAAAGGCTGAGCACTGAAGGAGAAAAAGCAAAACCCAGGTCAGAACAAGATGCTAAGATGGTGGCTTTCATCAGGAACGATTCCTCTAAACAATCTGGCATAGGAGAAGAAATCACACCGCCGTTCACAGCTAGCCGCGTTATGGGAACACCTCACCCGGATTGGCTAGCAAACCCGGTACTCATCATGAAAAAGTCCAACAAATGGAGAGTGTGCATCGGTTGCATCAGCTCGGGACCGATTCCCAAGAAGAACTAAACAGTGTAATGGGCAGCAGGTTTCAGACGCGCTCTTTTCCTACCCAGGGTACCTAAGGGGACTGGAAGGTTTTTAATGAGGCGGCCTGCTGACCCAAACTTTTTCGTATCAGTAAAAGAGATGGTTATCAAGTCTTATTATGATCTTTGCTTCGATTACAAGTAAGTAGTATTCACTGCTATCAGTACATCAGTATCATCAAGTATGTTGCATATATATAGGTCTTGGGGGCTGGTTGCTTGAATAGCACAGTCACAAACCCAAAGGCCCGGCCTTGATGCCTATGAGTTATAAGGGCCGACTACTCGCAAGACGAGTACGGCTGCAATCTTATAACCGGACAAAGGAGCCAAGCTTTCTTGACTATTCTTACTTAAGCTTGATGTGACTCGCACTAAAGTGGCATGATCTGTTCGCTTACGATTACAGTCAGCCGTGCAGCCCAACGGGACTTGCCTGACCCTGTTTTTCGTATAGATGTAACAACATGGTATCCACGCGAAAGCCGGCTTATAGTACAAGATAGTCAAAAGGGTCATCTAAACCACAAGTTATGCAGAGTACAAGGCTAATAGCCGAAAACTCAACGACTATCAAGCATAACTTCAGTACCTACACGGGACGGCTATAGGTTTTCGGCTCGGTAGAAAACAATTTGTTCTCTGAGAAAGGCCACACCCCCCTGACTCGGACTTTGGGTCATGGGGACTGGGGACTTCGAAACAGAAACAAACTGCTTGGCTATCAAAGCTCGAAAGACCCTAGCATCCGAGTCTTGGGGACTTAAAGAAAAGTCCGCTTATCAAAACCCGTGGTACTCGGAAAACCGAGTCTCACGAGGGGAACTAAAAAGAGAGTCGTGTATCGAGAATAAGTTCAAGAATAGACAAGTATCAAGATTATCAAAAAGCCAAGAAAGGCACAAGTACATCATGGAGTAAAAGTACGTTACAAATTACGATACCAATATCAAGGGTGCACAGGCGCACCATCAAAAGTATACTAGTTTTGAATACAAAGTATCAAGTTATCAAGGTATTATGATGGCATTGCCCTATTCGGCCTCCTGAGTAGAGTTCTCTGGGTCTCGGGCTTGCTCCTTAGCTTTCCCAGCGGCATCACCCGGACTCCCCGCATCAGGACGGACAGGCGGAGGGACAGATGGTGTAGAGGTGGTTGGCCCTGATCCTAACTCGGCCTCTCTCTTAGCGGTTTCTTCCTTCTTCCTGGCCAAATCAGCCGCCCATTTCTCCAAAATATCAAAAGGAGGGGGTGCGTTCTCCTGTATGATGTTGCCTTCAGAATCGTATGAACTCATAATCATGCCCAGATCCATCTTATCGGCCAAAGCGGTTGCCGAGTGGCGCACCGAGGATTGTATGGCCTTGAAATCCTTGGGTACAAACCTGGAGCCATCAGCTTTGAATTCGGGAAACCCGGATATTACCTTTGCCGGGTCAAGCTTCGGAAAATAAGCTTTAGCTAGTGTAAAGGCCCGGGTCATACCAATCCGGCAGGCCGAGCGTTTCCATATCTCGATCCACCCAGGCACTGTGGAGCAGGCTTGAATAAGGTTTTCCTCACCCGGGTATACCTCGGTAGGCCATTTCACGGCATCCAATATAAGCTTTGTACCGGCAAAAAAGGTCCGGAGCATAGTCTTCAATGTTTTAGCCTTGGCAACAACATTTTCTTCTGGGGCCGCAAGGTTGGCACCTGCAGTTGAAGCAAAGGAAGGACATATCAGTAATACAGAGTATCATATGACAAAGTAAAGGCACGAAGTCAGTCGGCAGCGTAAACTCACTAAGCAAGATGCGATAAGTATCGGCAATCTGGTCCGATAATTTTTTCAGCGCGGTTTGGGCAGTACTGCACTTCTTCTTGTATTTGGAAACGTGTTTCTTCAAGGTTTCCACGTCAGCTTCAAGGGCCTCTCTTCGTTTTACCTCGGCAAGCAGGAGTCGTTCAGTCTTGAGTAAAATCTCATCGGATCGGGTCACCTCCGCCTGTAGGAAACAGATAGCGAAAGTGTCAGTCGGGCATCATAGCAAGCCGAATGTTGCACAAAGTACCAAGCACAACTTTAACAAGCTATGCTCGGAACTTGGGGACTAGGCGTATACTAAGAGATATCAAGTATTATTACCTGATGCGCTGCAGCCATGCGCTGTAGGACATTGCTCTCTGAGGCCTTCATGGTAAGGAGAGCGCTCATCAGCTGATCAAAATTATCGTTACCCGAGTTAGAAGACCCGGGGTCGTGGAAACTCGGAGAAGAAGTTTTCTTCTTAGCAGGAGACGGCACCCGGGTCATCCGAATGTCGGAGTCTGGTCCTCCTCCTCCCACGCCCAAAGTCGCGGCTTTTTCCTTCTCGCTTGCGTGCGAGGCTATCAGATACCCGGCTTCTTGCCTGGCCGGGTTTGTTGGTGACGCTTGTTCGTCGCCAGATGTGGCTAACACATCATCAGTCGCTTTCTCTTTACCCGGGTCATCGGTCTCCATGTCTTCCTGGTCGCTGACAATGACCGTGGCCCTAAAGAAGGTATGAGTGGTCAGTTAGCGTATAATTAAGAAAGGGCGATGAAAAGTGTGATATAACATCAGGAAAAGAACTTTACCCGGGGTTCACCGCAAAGTCCGCAGGGAATTCGCCGCTGGACCCGGATGAAACTGAAGAATACCAAACAAGACATGAGATTACCCTGTGAGGGAATGGTTTGGAAAGATTTCTATGTCTAAAGAGGGGTATGGTGAATACCAGCGCGCTGGGCTGGAGATGATGGAATACCCGGGTTAAGAGCATCATTACCCGGGTAATTCCGAGTCGCCCTGCGCTTGGTCATAGGCGACTCCTTCATATACGGCCAAAGGGATAACATCAGGGTTAGCTCATGCATGTTATCACAGGAATGCAAATTGAACGCAAGGAAATGATATAGAACCTTGAAGACGACCCCTTGAGGTTTTCTCTTAGATCTGACCTTGATTGTCGGCTCTGCTTCATCTTCGTCGCTGGCGGACTCCACTTTGCCGTCAGTTTCTTCTTCCTCGTCCTTGTCTTCTTGTTCTGGAAGTTATCAAGGTTACTGTTGGGAAATGAAAAACAGGACACGATGAATTCAAAAGAACTAAGTGAAATTTAGAATGTACCTTCATCCGAGTTAACGGCATCCTCTTTCTCCTCCGGGTTTCCGGAGTTAGGAGAAGTGTCAATCTTCCAGAAATCATCATCGGCCTGAAGTGAAGGCATAAGAACAAGGGTTATTAGCTGTAACAGGTGGAAAGGATGAAGTTGAAAATATGAAAACCAGGTCTTTACCGCGGGGGCCGGGTTCTCGCGGGTGAAGGGCTCTAATCCGGCTATATTCCGGATTACCTCCAGCTTTTCTGTCAAAAAGCCTTTGATAGTTTTATTGGTATCACTAGGTGCGAAACTGTTGGTGGAGTACCGGATCGGGTCCGTGGTTTGCCCCGCGTATTCGCACATTAATTTTGTGCGGATGGAGTTGGGCTGGATACGGAAATCGACCCAAGTTTTCACCAGGTTAAGCCCGATGAGGCCTTGGGCCGAAAGAATGGAGATTTTAGCCAATAAAGGCAGGATTGCTTCCCTATCCGAGTCAGGGGCAAAGGCGTTAAAGGTCTCAGAGATGTCAAGCAGGCCTTCCGAGTAACCCGGCAATTTCTTTTCACCGGGTGGGGAAGTGTCCCGGCAGTAAAAATAAGAAAGCTGCCAATGTTTGACGTGGGAGTTGAAGGTAAGAGGTGGCATTAGATAGTTCTTGCGGCGCTGGATAGAAACCCCACCGCAAGCGAGAAGTGCCCCGTCGCCGCTTTCGCGGCACGGTTTGCACTGGAAAAGTTCAACGAAAATAGCCAAACTTGGCGGAGTGCACAAGTATGACTCGGAGAGAACGATGAAGTGAGAGATATTTAACATAGAGTTAGGCCCTATGTCAAATATGCGAAGGCCATAATGGCTCAAAACATCACGAAAGAAAGGGTGACCCGGAGGACGGAAGCCCCGGGTCACGTGCTCCACAAAGCATATTACCTCATTTTCTGCTGGTGTAGGTCGGGTCTCGTTACCCCGCACCCTCCAGTGAATATTTTCTTGAGGGGGAAGAACCCCTAAATCGACCAATTCTTCTAACTTGGCCTTGGTGACCGAAGATCGCGCCCAGTTGGCGGATATGGAGTTGGTAGTCTTGGCCTTGGTCGGCTGCTTTCCCCGCTTCTTGGGCACCATCGGGTCAACCTGCAGAGTACCAGGTAGAAGGACATGAGGAATAAGACTCGGGAACTGTCGGTTGGTCGAGTATTGACAAGCGGTATCGAGACAACATGAAAGCTAAATATTATCCGGGTATCATTTTGCGGAGCAAGGTTCAAATTATCCGGGTGTCGTGCATTGCTATAAAAATTATAGAGGCTTATGTGTTAATAAGTGTTCGGGAATGATGAATGGTTGCCCGTGTATTTATCGCGAGCAAAAGAACCGGAAAAAGGAGGATTTTCCGGGTGACAGGAACAAGGGCGGAAAATTTGGGTGGCCCGAGCCTAGATTGGAATTCTCATTTCTAGATTTGTGGCGAAATTAATGGTTACAGGTAGTAGGAGAGTGAACTGAAGTCTATATCCTATCCATTGGATGAGCTGGAACAAATACAAGCCGCCTAATTCGGCATGACCCGAGAAATGATTGGCGGGTCGATTCAGATCTGGTCTAAGGTAAAATCCTGAAATTGCAAGGGCAAAATTAATGGGTGCGAGAGGCTTACCGGAGGAGATCGAAGTGAAGCCCTGCGGAGGCAAATGGCACAGGCCTGGTGTCCCTTCGCGATTCCTGGCGGGCAAGTCGGGGGTCTGGTGGCGGATCTTGGCGGCGGGGCGGAACGCACTGTGGCGGAGCGCAGCCGGCGACAGATGGGCTCCGGTGATGCGCGTAAGGTTTCCGTAATGGCGCTCTGTGGGCTTGAACACGGAGGAAGGAAGGAAGAGGAATGGGGGAAAGTGATCCGTTGGGGTTAGGGTTACCCCCAGGGGCCTATTTATAATGGCACGGGTGGAAAAACTAAGTCCAACGGGTGGGACCCGGAAATTGCGGGGTAACGGCTACCTGTTCGAAGTTTGCGAGGTATGCTTCAAATACTGAGCAAGAGATCCTCTCCGGGGTATCAGGATCAACTATCGAGCAAAGTATGGAGTTTTGGCATTTTATCAAAGCTTGTACCGGGAAAGTTAAGCAAAGTATCTGGAGAAAAAGCCGGGTTACTATATGGCTGCCATGGAGTTAAGCCTAGCTATATAACAAAGCACCTTAACCCGGCCTCCCTACACTTGTGCGTTTGATATTTTTGCAGGGAATAGCCAGTGCTTCAGGGAAGAATTCGTGAAGCACGAGCTATTCTGGGGACTACTGATGGAGGGATAATAACCCGGTAGGCCAACTCCAAGGTGTAACCCGGCCCAAGGGACACGGCGCAGGATCCGGCTAAGGATGACGAAACTTCTGGAAGGCCCAAAGTTTGCAAGCCTCGTAACCCGGATTGTGGGTTGCAGTAAGGAAAGCTAGGGTTTGTAAGCGGTGTCCGGGTAGGATTCAGGGTGCGCCTTGGAGGGAAAGCCAGGGGGGTACGGTGCTTTATAAACCAACCCCTAGGTCTAGTTTAAAGAGATCCAAGAGTTCTAGCAATCTCGCTTAAGATCAAGTATCTAGTGTAACACGCAATTTGAGTTGTTATCTTGAGATCGGAGACTCGGCGACTTGTTTGCCGGCTACCAGATCAAAGTTCATCATCATGTTTTCCTCTGAGCTAAACCCTCTCCCAAACGCCTGTGTCGTCTTGCCCCAAGATCAGTTACCCCCGGTAACGTCTGCCGTGATTATCCCACGACAGGCCTCTTAGGCCTATTTGGATCTTGTCTATACTCAGACATTTTGGATGCTTCCGCTGTGTTGTAATGATGAATTGTTGGGACATGTGTCCTCTGGATGATTGTATTTGCTATCTCTGCTCTAGTGAGAGCTATTTGCAATTTATTTCTATTTATTTGTGTCTTAGAGATCTGTTGTGATATCAATTGTTCAAATGCCGTTGACGTACCATGTGTGCATGTTATGAAGTACGTCAATGGAAGTATCTGGATTTCTATGGGATGGTTTGCGCAGACGATGAATAGTAGAGAATGGTTGTCACACGTTTACGTGTTGGCCTACTCATATTGAGATGTGGGTGCCGGTATGCCCCGTAAGCCATTTATCTACTGTTTAACGGACTGTGAGTATCCCCTAGAAGTCCGGGTGCGTCAGGACACCCCCTTCCTACGCCAGTGGAAGGGGTAGACGAAAAAGTTGACTTTGAGCATGAGAAGCCTACCACAGGCAAACTAAATATGCAATTGGGACACCCCCTTCGGAGCTGAAATTTAGGGAGTTTCAATCAAACTTGAGTCAAAATAAAGATAATACATTCACACTGAAGGGAACTTAATTAAGATAACAATTATTCCAGTCAATAAAAGCCTAAACTTGTGGTGGAACTCCTCGGAACCATAGTTCGGGCAAGTTCCCGACTGTGCAAGTGCCCAGCTACAAATGGGGCAGTTACATGGGAGGAAGAAGGCGTTTGCAGGAGGGGCGGCAGGTTCAGGCAGTGCCAAGGGGTGCCACTCTGTCTCGGGAGAGTCCTCTTCCTCCTCCTCCTCGTCGGAACAGTCTGTGTTGCTGGAGTGCACGCTGCTGTCGATCCGGTGGGAGTGGAGACGCCCTACGTACTCCAGCTCCACTTGCTGGTCCCAGTACAACGAAGACTTGGCGTCCTGGGGGTGATGATGCCTCGTGTGCCACGACATGTTCTCGTAGCACTGGTTGATGTAGTCGACCCGTCCCTGGCCGGAGAGACACAACGCCAATGGGATGAAGATGGAGTTGGTCTTCCAACCTTCCGGGAGGCGTAAAGCAGCCCACATGGGAGTGTTCGTGCGGGAAATTGTGCGCGCGTCCTCCTCTGTCCGCAAATTCTCTTCATATGGAGGCGCGTTGGCACCGGCATGTTTCCAGGAGCTCGTTGGAGGGCCGTGTCGCGTCGGCGTTGGTGCATAGTGGAGGCCGAGAGAAGCTAATGTATAAGTAGACTTAGGAGTGGAGGAGGAAAGAAGATAATGGAGGAGTGGACTTTAGGAGTGGAGGAGGAGAGATGCTCGGCCCCTTAAAGTTTAACTCCGGCCAAAATAGCTCTCCACGGTACGTGCATTAACATCTTAGTGGGAAAGACGGGACGTTGATACGTCCCCAATGTATCTATAATTTCTGATGCTCCATGATGTTATTATGCCCATTGCTACATGTTTTCTCCCTTCTTTATGTCATCTTTACACGTTTTCTGGGACTAACCTATTAGCAGGATGCCAAGTGCGAGTTCCTTGTTTTCTGCTATTTTTTATTTCAGAAAAGTTGTTCTGGAAATATTCTTGGAATTGGACCCCACAAATCCTGAAGCTCCTATTTTCCCGGAAGCATCCATAAGACCGAAGAGGAGTCGAAGATAGGCCACAGGGGGCCCACACCATGGGGTGGTGCCCCCCTTTGGCCGCGCCATGGGGTGGTGTGGGGACCCCAGGGCTCCACCGCCTTTGCCCTTTCGCCTATTATTCCCCCAGATGGAAAACCCTAGACACCTGATAAAAAATCCCCGAAAAGTTCTGCAACCTTCATTGTCGTCAACCCTAGATCAGGGGGTACTGAAGCTATCTCCCGGGACCCTGCCGGAGAGGAGATCATCACCGGAGGCCTCTTCATCACAATGCCTGCCTCCGGAGTGAAGCGTGAGTAGTTCATCCTTGGACTACGGGTCCGTAGCAGTAGCTAGATGGTTGTCTTCTCCTCCTATGCCTCAATGTTTAGATCTCGTGAGTTTCCTAACATGATCGAGATTGTTCTTATGTAACTCTATGTGTTGTGTTTGCTGTGTTCCGATGAATATTGAACTTATGCCAAGTTGATTATAGTCTTTTATTGCATACAGTATTTGTGATCTTGCATGCTTCCCGTTGCTAGTGGTTGCTCTGGCCAATTAGTTGCTAGTGACTCCAAGAGGGAGTATTTATGCTCGATAGTGGGTTCATGCCTCCTTTTGTCCTGTGCCCGAGTGACAGAAACGTGACGGGGGAGGATGTGCTGTTGCCACTAGGGAGAAAACAGCGGTGTGAGTGCATGCGTGTGCAATCATTGCTTACATTACACACATTGCTTAATGCGATTATCTGTTGTTTACAACTTAATACCTAAGGGGTTCGGATCATAACCTAAGGGTGGATTATTAGTCATAGATGCAGTTGGATTACGGTCTATGTATATTGTTGTAATGCCCGCACTAAATATCATAGTAGTCATCATGTCATAAATGTGCACTACGGTGCAACCTTTATTTCTCAATTGCCTAGCTGTAATATTTTCACCCAAAATGCTATCTTTTATGGAGATACACCACTAGTGAACCTATGAGCCCCGGTCCATTTTCTTACACTATTAAACAAACCACTACAATTTCCTGATTTCTTTACTTACTGCAAGCATACACTATTTTCCACACTATACGTCCAATCTTTGTTTTCAGCAAGACCGGTGAGATTGACAACCTCACTGTACCGTTGGGACAAAGTATTTTGGTTGTGTTGTGTGTAGGTTCCATGTTGTTGCTAACACCGGTGAGCCATCACCACCGTTAGTGGCATCAACCTTTCAAAGATCCTCTTTTTCCTACTAGATTGATAACCTTGGTTCTTAACTGAGGAAAATTCTTACCGCTGCACTCATAAAACCCTCCTCTTGGGGTTCCCAACAAACAGGAATTTCTGTAAGGAATTTCTGCCGCCATTGTCAGCATCAGATGTCGCCACAGTTCTTTCTACATGTGTGCTGACCTACTTTGGGGCTAGCTAGCTGTTGCACGCCATGCCTGCAAACTTAGGGCCTGCTAGCTGCATGCCGCGCGAGACATGCACTCTTTGCCTCCATGCGCTGTGTGTTGTGCCTGCGTTACCCGTCGCGTCTTGATCTTAATGTGTGCCTGCGCGCGTGCCCAGCCATGTGCATGCATGCCCATGCCTCGCTTCTGCTTGCATGCCTTACCTGCTAGTTGTGGACTGCTGGGTCGAAGTCGGCGCCGGCCGTACGCGTACTGGCCTGTGCTGCATGCGTGTTGCTCCGCGCCTGCATGACCTGGCCGTTTGTGTGTGCTCGTTGTCATCGCCGCGCCAGGACAACAAATTCAATGGTAAAGGCCAGCCTCGGCACGAATTAATGGTGTTTGGTTATCCGGCCGCCGGCCTCAACCCGCTGCTATATTACCCGATCGGTGCATTTGGAGGGCCTCTACAAAAGACACCCCTTCATCAACACGTCTCGAATAGATAGCTTGTGCAAAACACAAGAGGTCAGCTTTGTGCTCTCTGCGCGCGCCATGGCCTGGACGACCATCGAGCTGATCAGGGAGGAACCGCTCGAGGTCGCACACCAAGTGGAGTACGTCGGCCTCGACGACTATGACCTCTCCGACATGGTGCAGTTCTTCACCGATGGTGGAAATATCTCTTCTTGGAGCGCCGCTCACATCGTGCTTGGCGCAAAGTACACCGATTGGCGGATGTTCATCATCGACCACGAGAAGGATGGCGGCAGGGTCTACGCTAGGCTTTGGGAGCATGGCTCGGGAGCAAATCTGCACGACGACCTCTACTGGTTGAACGACACCCTAGTGTGTTGCGTCCAGGTCAACCCTTTGCTCCTCTGGAACAAGTCCATCCCACTGGTGCGTCCGGTTGTTCGTGTCCTTTATCGTGGCAAATAGTGAGCTTATAGAGCATATGTGTAACCTGCTATGTCATCGACTCGTCGTGTTTTACTTGTCGACACGTCTGTTTGTGTTGTGATTGTGTTTTGCTATTCTATAATTAAGTTAATATGTGTTGTGTTGCAAGTACTTAGCTATATGTAGTTCTTTAGTTAGCGTTGGTTTCACAGAGAACCGTTCTGCATATTCTAACGCGTTTTATGCCCGACGGCCTCAACTCCAAAATAATTTCATAATACTTGTTTATTTTCTCATAGGGTCTCTTTAGTAAACTGTTGAATAAATGGCCAATTTGTTTAAGCCACCCATCAGCATCCGACGACTAGCATAGTTTCCCGCACTTCCGCCAAAATTTCGCGTCCCTCCGAAAATTTCGCGCCAGGACAGCCCACCCAAATTTTTTTGCGCAAGAATATTACTTCTCAGCCCTCCCGGACAGAGCAGTCAAACATTATCGCGGAGTTTCTATAATCATTTTGAAACCCTCCCTTATCTCCTCGGCCCTAGCCCAAAGAATCAACTACTCCCCATCCCCCTAGACCAGATTCCATCCCTCTTACGCATCGTCGTATAGCTCGCTTGCCAGATCTCCCATGTCGCCTTCGAGATCCCCCACGTCGCCCAGGTCCCCGTCTAGGACCACCACCTCGTCGTCGTGCTCACCAGTCAGCCACATCATCACCAACCTCGCCGTCGTGCTCACTGGTATGCCACATCGTCACCAACCTCACCATCGTGTGCTCGCTGGTGTGCCACCTTGCCGTCGTGCTCACCGGTCTACCACATCATCACCAACCTCGCCTTCGTGTGCTCTCTGGTGTGCCACCTCACCATTAACCTCGTCGTACGTCTAGATCTGCCACCTCATCTCCAATCTCGCCGCAACATCACCGTCAATGTCTGCAACCACGCCAAGACGGGTAAAGGTTGAAGACGACAAACGCAGTAAGATTGATTGTTCTTCATATGTTAGATGCAATTAATCTTTCTGAATTAGTTGTCTATTTAATTGTATGCTTGATCCTTCTTATGTTCGATGCAATAAATCTCTCTAAACTGTTTCTCTGTTTAGTTGTATGATTGATGGTTCCTTATATCCGTCTTTGGTCTTGGCTCTGCATTTATAACTTTGTATAGTGGTAAACCGAGGCTTGTCCATGTGTTAATTCTGACAAATCTGTAGCAGAAATGGGTGTGTTGCCCTCCCGATGCTCCTTTTTTTTAATCATTTGCTTTCATAGTAGAGCTGTAACAAAAGACTACATGGTTTCTGTCGCACCCGGACTTCTAGAGGATACTCGCAGTTCCGTTGAACAGTAGTTGATTGGATTACGGGGCTTACCGGCACCCACATCTCTTACGAGTAGGCCAACACACGTATGTGTGACAACCAACCCCTACTGCTCATCGTCTACGTAAACCATCCCATAGAAATCAGGATACTACCATTGACGTACTTCATACCATACACACATGGTACGTCAACGGCGTTAACAGAATGATAGCACAACATATCTCTAAGACACAAAAGATGGAAATAAGTTGCAAATGGCTCTCACTAGAGCAGAGATAGCAAATACAATCATCCAGAGGACACATGTCCCAACATATCATCATTACAACACAGCGGAAGCATTCAAAAGGTCTGAGTACAGACAAATCCAAATAGGCCTAAGAGGCCGGCAATGAAAGGAAAACGGAGCCCATCCACGAAGTCTCGGATCCTGCCCGGGTCCGCTATCTACTCGTCAACAGCCTCGTCGTGCTCCACGTAGTAGCCACCATGGGGATACTCGGAATCGTAGTCTGCGGAAACCACAGCCCCAAAGGGGTCAGTACATAAACGTACTGGCAAGCAAGACTCACAGTTCACCAAAATGTAACCCGTCAACACCAAGCACAGATGCTTTGGGTTCAACGGAAGAAAGGGTGATATAAAGGATGCGGCAGCGGGCTGCACTAACCAACTACAGAAACATACTACAACTTCTGGCTATCAGAAAGGAGATAAGATAGCGTATCGTAACCAGCTATAACTAACTCCAAACAAACCCATCCTGGATCTCGCCCCTTATCCAAAGAAGCAATCCGAAGATAACTCACACAGTTGGATTAATGATGGTTCAGGTTATTGTGTCAATAAACCTATTACTAGTCCAATTATTATAGTTAGGTGTAAGTTGTCTGAGTACTTGTTAGCCAGTACTTTCACCAAGTCGTCACATAACCGCGGACAACACGGCTTCTCGAGAAGATTCATCCCTGCAGGGTGTGCTCCAGTACCCGTACACACTCAAGCCACCAACTAAAACTCAGGTTGGCTTGACACGACTCGAACCATCTCTACAGCCTGTCCTAGGAGCCACGGAGCTATAAGGTCCCAGCCACGCAGCCGAATACTCAGCGCAAGTGTGCAAAACTCCCGCAGGACGCAACACCCCGACAATACAGGCCTCGCCCTATATGTGTGCGTCATCATCATCATCAGTAACCATGGGAGCGACCCATTTATGCGTATGAGCCAAATGGAACACCCGAACTAAGTGTGGCTCTTCGGACAAACTGCGGATCAGGTCAAAGTCGAGGGGGGTTCCATACCACCACCCGGATGCGGTGAGCACGCTCATCATGGATCAGTAGACAAGACCCTTTTCCTAATTAGGGTCAACACTAGCAGGCCTCAAAACCACGCCGGGCCTCCTGCCGGTGCCTTAACATCAAATTATTATTACCCAAACATTATCGGGTTGATTGTTTAACATCGAGCCCCAGAACATAATAGAATATGATAACAGAAAGTAACTGACAGCAGACTCGAGCAAAAACAACCCTAAGCATGCTAGTAAGACACGGGCAACAAGCAATGGGGTGATAGGTGTGGAGGAGGCTATATCAGGGTTAAAGGTAACATGTGATAGGTTCGTAACAGAAGCAACGATTCATAGGGCTAGCAGAATAGACAACGGAAAGTATCGGTATCCAATGTTGAAAGGAACACGATGGTTCATGTGAGTGAATACTTGCCTGCAAGCTCAGCAGCCTGGTACTGAGCTAGATCCTCAGAAGGGGTGTCGTAAGATCGTCTGTCTCAACGTCGTCGTCTATCCGAGAAGAAGCAAACAAACAACGCAGAGAGACAAACAATCAATAACATGGCATAATGCACAATCATGGGATGATGCATGACCATTTAATTGATGCATAAAAATAAACTAGTTGACATGGTAATAACATGATTAAATGGACCCACATGCAATTTGAGTTGCATATGAAAAGCCCATGAATTATGGTTGAAACAATTGTTTTACAACTAACCAATAGGTGAAAGTGGATTAGTATGATGCATGGATGAGGAAAACAGAAAAATAACAACAATAGAAACAATTTAAAATAAGGTTTACCAAGTTTAGAAATTTATTTATTAAGTGTTGGAATTTTGGTTACTTAAAGGTGTTACACAAGCATTTGTTGTTTTCACCAATTTTAATTGTTCAAAACAAATAAAAAAAATTCATATTTGGAATGTACACACAATTTTAGGTGGATTACATGTTTCAATTATTGAAAAAGGAATTAGGATGAATTATTTATGAATTAAACAAGTCAAACAAGATTTAAATGAATTAAATTCAAGTAGGAATTTATTTGAATTTTTGTTTGTTCAAAACATTAAACCCATTTCATATTTGAAAAGTTTATACTTTGCTAGTATGAAAACATATTTTATAAGTTCAAAAATAATTTAATTTGAGCAAGTTATGAATTTAGCAAATTTAAATGATTTAAACAAGGTTTAGATTATTTAACCAATTATAATTATTCAAAACATGAAACAAAGTTTATATTTGCAAAGTACATGAAAAATGGGATGGAAAACATATTTTATTTGTTGAGTTTGGAATTTTTATGTTCAAGTTATGAATTTTGCAAAAATTAAGTGAATTAAACAAATTTAAATATTTCACCAAATTAAAATATTCAAAACAGTAAACAATTTTATATTTGGGTAGAGAATTAAAATGGAGTGATTTACATGTTTAAGTTTTGCAATTGGAGTTTCCAAACAAAAGTTATTGATTTCCCAAGATTTAGCATATTATGGGAGATCGAATTAACTATGGACCTAGAAAAAAGTAGCAGGGACATCGAAAGAAAATTACAGGGACCTAGATAAAACGTAACAGGGACTTGTGAGAGCAATTTGGGGATAGATCTAGATCTAGGAAAATAAGAAAAGAAAAAGATTTGGTTTTTTTAGGCCAGGGGAGGGGATTCGAACCCCTGCCCTCTGCTAGCGCACAGTGGACAGCAGCCAACTGGGCTAGAGCTGGGTTCGTGACAGCAAGGGGGGTTCGTGGGGGTTATGGTTCAGGAATCGTATGCTGAAACAAATCAAAAAAAGGAGCAGAATAAACGGGGGGTGCTGGGACTCGATCCTGGGATCGCTGGGCTCGCTGCGCTTCCGCTGCGCGCGCCCTACCAGTGGGTCTGCTGCGGTTGGTTTGATGGATAGCGGGACGATTGGTTTTTGAGCATATCAAATCGGCATTAACTGAAAGAAAACGAACACATACAGGTGTGCGTTCCTGTCAGCGAACAGAGCACGAACGCAACCTGATTCATGGAAGAAATTGATGCATAAACTGCAAGGAATCGAGAGGATGAGTGGCAGAATGGAAAGAGGAGGTTACCCTCGTCGCAGGGGTGGCCGCGGCACGGCCGAGGGGAGGCGGAGACGTTGGCGGCGAGCTCCGGCGGCCGGCGGGAGCAGAAAAGGGGCGGCGCCCTCCTCGATGGCGGCGGAGATGGGAGAGAGGAGGGAGGCGGGTGCGGCTAGGGCTAGGGTTAGGGTTGGGGTTAGGGTTAGGGTAGATATAGGAGGGGGAAAAGGGGTGGAGCAGTGGGGCAGCGCCTGTCACTGTCCACCATTGCTGACGTGCATCGTACGGAGGTAGGGGGAGACCGGTACCAGGCTGCAGCCTGGTGGGCTGGGCCTGCCTCTCCCCCTCTCCTGCGTTTTTTTTTGCTTTTTATTTTTTTTCCTCTGTTTTTTTTGCTGCAAGAGAAATAGGAAGGAATAGCTAGGTTTTGGGGTGTAGAAAATTAGGGAAAATTTTATATTGTTTCATTTTTGTAACAGCAACAACTTGTAAGTTTTTGATTTCAAAAATACTTGAACCATGTGCTGTTTGAAATTTGAGTGAATTTGAATGAATTTTGATTATTAAGTGATTTATAGAAAACAAGATTTAAATAGGGTTATCATATAATTTTAATTGGAAGCATATGATTATAATTGTGTTGTAATTTTCATTAATTCCAAAAGGTTGTTGTTTGGCAAAATGTATTTGAATTTGAATAACAAACTGGATTAAGTGGATTATTAAAGAACAAATAAATAGTTGAGCTTTTTATTTTTCATGGAAACAATTGGATGTTTTATTTGAACTCTTTTATTTGGGAAGTTGTAACATAACAAGTATGAAACAAAGGTTTGAATAATGTTTGAATTCCAATTGTGAAAACAAAGAAAAACATATGCAAACAAAAGGAAAACAAATGCAATGATTAAGATGCCATGATGCAAAACAATAATTTAACAAAAAACAAACATTCTAGGGATGTTTTCATACTTGGGATGTTACAAAACGCCCCCCCCCCCCTTAAAGGAATCGCGCCCCGAGATTCCTACTGAGAAAGGAAAAGGTCCGGATACTTCTTACGAAGATCCTCTTCTGTCTCCCACGTTGCCTCTTTATCGGAATGATGGGACCACTGCACTTTCAAGAACTTGGTGCTCTTGTTGCGAGTCTTACGCTCGGTCTCATCGAGAATACGAACAGGATGCTCCTCATAAGAGAGATCATCTTGCAGTTCAATGGAATCATGATCAACTGCACGATCTGGATCTTTGAAACACTTCTTGAGTTGTGACACGTGAAACACATCGTGCACCTTGGATAGTTTTTCTGGAAGTTCAAGACGATAGGCATTTTCCGCACGCCTTGAGAGAATGTTGAAAGGACCAATGTATCTTGGTGCAAGCTTTCCTTTCACACCAAAACGATGAGTGCCTCTGAGGGGAGTTACACGGAGATATGCTTTGTCACCAGGTGCATAGATCATATCCCTGTGCTTGCTGTCATAGTAGCTTTTCTGACGAGACTGAGCAATCTTGAGATTGTCACGAATGATTCGAACTTTATCTTCGGCTTCCTTAACAATGTCAGGGCCTAAGAGTGAACGTTCACCAGCTCCAGACCAATTGATTGGACTCCTGCATCTGCGGCCATAGAGTGCCTCAAATGGTGCCATGCCTAGGCTTGCCTGGAAGCTGTTGTTGTAGGAGAATTCAGCATATGGAAGACATTCCTCCCATTTCATGCCAAAGGAGAGACCACATGCTCTGAGCATATCCTCGAGAATCTGATTGACTCTTTCGACTTGCCCTTGAGACTGAGGATGGTAAGCTGTGCTGAACAGAAGTTTGGTGCCCAATGCTTCTTGAAAACTTTTCCACAAATGAGAAGTGAATATGCTTCCACGGTCTGAGCTTATTTCCAATGGAACACCATGAAGAGGAACAATCTTTGCTGTGTAGAGCTCTGCTAACTGGCTAGCTGAGATTGTTTCTTTGACAGCAAAGAAGTGAGCTACTTTAGTGAGACGATCAATAACAACGAAGATTGCATCGTTGCCCTTCTTGGACTTTGGAAAACCAGTGACGAAGTCCATTTCAATCATGTCCCACTTCCACTCAGGAATTTTCAGCGGTTGGAGAAGACCGGCTATTTTCTGATGAACTGCCTTAACACGTTGACAAACGTCGCATTCAGAAACGTATTGAGCAATTTCACGTTTCATGCCAGACCACCAATACAGTGTCTTGAGATCCTGGTACATCTTTGTACTTCCAGGGTGTATGGAAAGAGGAGTTTCATGAGCCTCCTTGATAATAACATCTTTGAGACTTTGAATTTGAGGAACTGCAATGCGTCCTTCGAAGAACACAGTTCCCTTGTCATCAATTGAGAAGCACTCATACTTCACATTGCCTGCTTTGATGTTATTTGCGATCTTCTTGATCTCAGCATCACGAAGTTGTTCAGAACGAATCTTGTCCTCGAGAGTTGTACTAGCTGTCAAGTTTGCAAGATAACCTTGAGGAACAAGACCAAGGTTCAGCTTCTGGAATTCTTCATGAAGTGGAGGTTGGCTTTCCATGATCATGAGATTATTGCAATACGACTTGCGACTGAGAGCATCGGCCATAACATTAGCCTTGCCTAGAGTGTAAGAAATGGTAAGACCGAAGTCTTTGATCTTTTAAATCCATCTCCTTTGCCTGAGGTTTAGATCTGGTTGAGTGAAGATGTATTTCAGACTCTTATGATCGGAAAAGATTTCAGTGCGATTACCCAACAAGTATTGTCTCCATTTCTTGAGGGCAAACACAACTGCTGCAAGTTCAAGTTCATGTGTGGGATAATTGAGCTCATGTGCGTTCAACTGACGTGAAGCATAAGCCACAAGTTGACGTTCTTGCATAAGAACTGCTCCTAGACCTTGGAGAGAAGCATCACAGAATATCTGGAAAGGTTTGGTAGTATCTGGGCCAACCAGAACTGGTGTAGAAGTGAGTTTAGTCTTGAGCAGATTGAAACTTTCATCACATTGTGGAGACCAAACGAACTTCTTGTCCTTCTTTGTGAGATCAGTGAGAGGTTTGGCAATCTTGGAGAAGTTTTGGACGAAACGACGGCAATAGCTAGCCAAACCAAGAAAACTTCTGACTTGCTTCACCGTCTTAGGAGGTTTCCAATCAACAATTGCCTTAACCTTTTCTGGATCAATGGCTATGCCCTTGGCAGAGATGACATGACCAAGGTAAGCAACTTCTTTAATCCAGAACTCACATTTGGAGAACTTGGCATATAGACGATGCTCGCGAAGTTTCATGAGAGTGAGACGGAGATGTTCTCCATGCTCTTCCTCGGATTTTGAGTAGACAAGAATGTCATCAAGATATACCACAACGAACTTGTCGAGGTATTCATGGAAGACAGAATTCATGAGTCGAGAGAAGGTCGCCGGTGCATTGGTGAGACCAAAGGACATGACGGTGTATTCATACAGACCGTAGCGAGTGGTGAAAGCCGTCTTTGGAATATCTTCCTTTCTGATCTTTATTTGATGGTAACCCATTCTCAAGTCCAGCTTGGAGAATATTGAGGCTCCAGCAAGTTGATCAAAAAGATCATCGATACGAGGAATTGGATACTTGTTTTTGATGGTTTTTTCGTTAAGAGGACGATAGTCAACAACGAGTCTCTTCGTTTGATCCTTCTTCGCAACGAACAGAGTTGGGCAACCCCAAGCCGAGGAACTAGGTTGAATGTAACCTTTTTCCATGTACATATCGATTTGCTCCTTTAACAATTTCAGTTTAGGAGGAGCTATCTTGTATGGATGCTTAGAGATTGGAGTAGTGCCTGGTTCAAGTTCGATCACGAACTCAAATGCTCTGTCAGGAGGCATTCCTGGCAACTCTTCTGGAAAGACATCGGGGAAGTCATAAACCACCGGAATAGTTTCAATAGATGGTAGAGGATTTGCGTTGAGAGTGTAGAGTTGAACAATTGGATTTTCAGCATGGAAGTAGACTATCTGGCCAGAAGGGTGTGTGATTTTGACAGACTTAGCAGGACAATCAATGACTGCTTTGTTGGCTACCAGCCAATCCATCCCAAGAATGACATCAATATCTGAAGAGTGGAGAGCTATCAGAGATGCCTGGAATGGAAGGTTTCCAATTGTGATCTCGATGTTCTGGCTAACTTTATTGCTTTGCCAGCTAGATCCCGGTGATTTCACTAGGAGAGGGATAGACAACTGTTCGAAGTTGATTTTACTGGTGTTTGCAAAGCATTGAGAGATGAAAGAGTGTGAAGCACCAGAATCGAACAAGACTTTAGCACGAAACGAGTTCACAAGAAGTGTGCCCATTACAACCTCTAGAGATTCTTCTGCTCCCTGGGCCTTGACATGGTTCACCCTCACAGTTCTCAAGACAGACTTGTTCCTATTGCGGGGCCTGGGCGAAGAAGTGTGTACCTGTAACATCCCTGATTTTTGGAAAACTCAAAAATCACAAAAATTTGAAACTTTTTGTTTTCATGTTATGCAAGTCACCAAAAAACCAAATGAGAAGCAAGAAACAAAAGGAAACAATACATATCCAATGAAATTGAATTTTTCCAAAACAACTATACCACTAACCCTAAAATCCCATTCAAAAATAAATTTCTTTATATAAAGGGAATATGTTTTTATCAACAAGCCTTTACCCAAAATAATTACAACTCCAATATTACTTTGAAGATATTTTAGGGCAACAAAAGTAAAAAAATTATAAACCTTAAATAAGTTCTAATCCCCAAAAATATTTGATGAGGATAAAATTATTAATAATAACTTTTAGTTGTTATTCCAAGTTTTAAACATGAAGGGGTAAAAAATGAAATGCATTGCTTTGATAATAACATAAGAAAAGGTTTTGAAAACAATATTATGACTAGTGGTTTTATTCTAAATTTTATTGATCAACAATAATAATTAATTGTTATAAACTAATAAAATAGCATCAAGTTACTATTAATAAATCCTTCATATCCTAAAATTATTAACTATGAAAATGGTTTGAAATTGACTTCCAAAACTATTATTTGAAATGTTTAATGTCTCTAAAAATTTATTGAATCAAAAACCCCATTTTACTATTTTCTATTTTAAAATGGTATTAAGTACTATTAGTGAATTAATTGTATTTTCAAAACATAAAAGAGATGAAAACTCTTTGAAATGGTTTTGGAAAATAGTATTTGATCTTTATAAAGCCACTGAAAATTATATTTGACTAATAATTGTATTTTATAATTTTCTAAATTAAAAATCACATTAAGCTCTATTAAGGAATTATTTCAAATTTCGAAAATTCAAAAATAAAATATGTTGAAAAGTTTACAAAAATGGTACTGTTGGAAAGTAGTTTAAATATTAAGAATTTAGAATTTTGTTTCATGTCATTTGGATACTTAAAACAGAAGTTATGAATTAATTAAATAAACAGAAATAAAAAGAAAAGAATGGATGACGTCATCCATGACGTCATCATCTTCTTCCTCGTTTGGAAACCGAGTTCTTTTCGGCCAAATTCAATCCCTGTGATTTCGCGCCATTAAGGTCGTAATTCCTTTCCATAAGCGAGCCTATAAGAAGCCCCCGAGCCCCTCGTCCTTCTGCCCCTTCCCGTTTTCCATTTCGTTGCCCGAGTACACCAAATTCGCTCGTCGGAGTTCGTCGCTTCCGCCGCCGCGGTTCACAATTCCGGCAAGTACAGAAGACCATTGCCGCCCTCGTTTGGCCCCCTCGCTTTATCCCTTTCCAGTGCACCTCTGTGACCACTTGGGTGGGTTTTTCGTGCAGCATTTTCGCCGCGTCGTGCTCGCCGGAGTTACACCACCTCGGGACGTCGCCGCGCCATCACTCGAGGCCGCCAGCGTGCAAACCGTGGGCACCATCAACTTCACCGCGTCGAGGCGAAGCTCATCGTGGTCTTCATCGAGCGCGGAGGTCACCGGATCGCCGTCTCCGTTGACGTCCGAGCGCAGCACCGCCACCATGGCCATTTTCCGGCGGATTCCGCCGCCCGGTGAGCACATCCCCTCCAGATTTAATCGGGACCCTTAGATCTAGATCCAGCGATCCAAAATAGATCACTACCGCGAAGAGGTATCAGCCAACCACAACACGCCACCTCAGCGCCCAGTCAGCGCGCGTTAAGTTCCTTATTTGCCGCTCGAGCAGCGCGTAACCGGCCCAGGCCCAGCTGTTATCTGTCGCCCAGCGTAGCAAATAGCAGCCCATTTTCTGTTTTTCTTCCGGAATAGAAAATGAAAATTTGATTTTACAGATTAGTCCCTACATTTTAGATCTATCATAACTTTTGATCCATGAGGCCAAACTTTGCAATCTTGGACTTTTTGGAAAGCCCTTGACATTTAGAAACTTTTGGCACTGGCAAAATTCAAATTTGACAAACTTAAATTTGTTCAAATTCAAATATGCTTGTTTGATGAAATTTGGCATAATTCAAATTCTACAAATCCAAAAATTTTAAATAAAATATATTTGGAAACCTTAGGATGTGTACTTTCATATCCTCTGTCCCAAAATAATAATTGAACAAATTAAAATTGAATTTAGAATTAAGTTGTCTATTTGAGTATTTTTTGCATAGATTAATTTGTAAAAATAATTTCAATACAGTTCCTTTTGCAAAATTGTTCCATTTGATAACCTTGGACAAGAAACAACCTTGCCCAACCATTTTGGACACCCTTGGACCATGATCATGTAATTTTAGCCAAACTTCCATCATAGTAGTCCACCTAGTTGGTTAAGTATTAGAGTTATTTCTATCATTGTTTACCTTTGTTGTTATGGCTATTTTGGAGCCAAGACCAAGTACCTAGTATGTGTAAATCCCATACAAGACCAAGTGGTAAACCTTAGACCCTAGTACCTTTGTTTTCTACCTACTTCTCCACTCCCCTTTCATGCTTCAAGATTTCATCAAGTTGGGATTTGTGAGAACCATGAAGTACAATGGAGGACTTAACCATCTAGAGATTTTCAACCTGAAGATAGAAGACTAATGAAGGACTTAGAAAATAAAACAAACTTCAGAAGCATCTCCAAGAAGTGGAAGCACTTAGAAGAAAACCAGAGAAACTTCTAGAGGACTAACACCTTTTCTCTCTAAGTCTTTTCCTTCCCTTTTCTATTCTTCTCCTTTCAACTTGGAGGCAACATGAAGAGCTACAAGGAAGATCAATGAAGAAGTTGAAGAAAATACTTGGACTCCACACCTAGAAGAAACTCAAGGACTACAAGTGTGAAGAAATTCAGAAGAAAGCATCTCCCTCTCTCCTTCTAATCTTTCTTCCTATTTTCTTTCTCTTGACTTAGTGGTATTTTGTGTCCATCCCATACCCAAACCAATTAGTGAAGTAAAACCATGAAGACTATCAAGACCAAGAGAAGAACCACACCAAGGAAGGAAACAATTTAGATGCCATGAAGATGATCTTCAAGAAGGCAATCACATGAGGTCTAGAAGCAATCCATACAAGTTGAAGAATAACAAGTTATTTTTGTCCAACCATTGACCCAAATGGAAAACCCAAGACTTAGTAATATTTTCCCTTTGATGATGAAGTTAGTAGACCTACCCTAACCACAATGGAAAATACTAACATAGTCACTTTAATATTTTTGAAGGTGAATATGACCAAGTATTTGCATGTATTACTTTAGTTGAAGACGTAATATGTTTATTCTAAGTGAACTCTTGGAACTTACTAGACAAGTATGGTTATAATAAAGTTTGATCACTACAAGATCAACCTAGTCCATCCCAAGTAAACTCTTGGAAATCCCTTAAAGAGTATGGAACCAAGAAAGAATAAATATTTCAAACCCAAACCTTGTCCTAACCAACTTAGTTAAGCCCCTTTTGATATGTTAGTTGCTATGTATGTTTTCCACACTTGTATGTTTGTTTGTTAGGATGCTTGTTTATTTGGTTTTGTGTTTTCAATGAATAGATTATACGGAGAGCAACGATCTTTTGTGAAGAGAGTGTGATTTCTTCACCAACTTCAACAAGGCAAGTAACACACCATCAACTACCCATTATTTTCTATATGCATTAGTTGATTTTGAGTAGTATGCATGATAGGAAATTTTACTAAGTTATACTATGCTATGCTATTATCCTAGTAGTGTGTAGCCATCCCTTTTACCTTGTTATTTTGATAGCCTTAGAATTTACTAGGTGCTATGCAATGTTACAAATTGTTTTACTAGATGTTGAGGAAAAATCCTAAGTATAACTAATGAATGAACCACCTGGGTGGAAGTGGTAAGACTGGGTTATGTTGAGTGTTTCCTCAGGGCCCTTATCTAAGGGTTATTCCACTTGACGTTGTCACTTGCGGATGGCCACCCAGGAACAAAGAGATTACTATGTCCTTCTAAGTTTAGTAGCTTCCCGTGCAGCCTTTTGACAATATGGGCTCTGTCTTGATCAATTAAGTTGTGAGGGTTCATCCCAGGCTTGACAAGCAGATGTAGCATAATTATAGGTGGAACGGGTCTTGCCGGTGGGTTTGGACTTCTTCTTCTGAAAGATCTCGTCTCAATTCTCTCCTTTCCATGATGCACTCCGGGTGTATAGGATGTTTGGGCTAATTGAAGACAAAGGGTGAAAGTGCACAACCTCTGCAGAGTTAACAAACTAAGATCTTAGCCGTGTCCCCGGTTATGGACAACTATGAGCAGCTGGACAAGGATTGACGGAAGAATCTCATCATCAATTTCAATAAGTAAAATTTTGACCAAGTGAAGAGTATTGTGGTGCTTGGATCTAAATCCAATGTTGCCACCCCTTTGAAAAGAAAAGTTTGTTTTACAAAAGAGATAGGACAAAACTGGCTTTATGCAAACTTAGCCAAAACTCCACTCAGCCAAATAAGCATGTAGTATTAGTCTTGCCATTTATATCCACCATAGTGTTACTTGCCAATACATTAAATTGTATTGACTCCCTTGTGGCTGCATATTCCATATTGCAGATGTTTCTGAAGACGAGTGAGGATTTCGTTTAGGATCTCGAGACTATCGCCAACATGTTTTGCCTGTGGCACATGAAGAAGATGGGATCAATGTTGTTCTATGTTTTCCGCTGTAATACTTTGTTTTCTGCTAGTCTTCTAAGACTATGCAAGTTGTAATACTATTTTGTAAAGACTGGATCATGCGATGTAATAGAATTTGATGCATTCGCATGATATTTCATTTTGTACTGTGGTGCTAGCAATTGATCCAGGGACTAGCACAATAACACAGGTATTCCATCTTTATTAAAAGTTGGGATGCTACAAAATGGTATCAGAGCATTGTGTTGTCTGTAGGATTCGAGACCCTAAGTTTGGAAAAGACCCTAGGATTGAAATTTTCTATGTTCAAACTTTCTAGAAGCAAAACAATCATCTTAATCTTTCTCATATCCTCTCATCTATTGTTCACCTTCAAAATTTTCTAGATGACCTACTTCTTGAATACCATCAAGGCAAGATTGTTGATGACCATACCAAGAAGTGCAAGAAGTATTTTCACCACATGAAGACCTACACTCAAGATTTTTGAAGAATTTGAAGAAAAACATAGACTTCCCAACAATCAAGAATACCCCAAGACATTGAGGGAAGATTTTTGAAGAAACTCAAGAAGATATAGATGAGACCACCAATCTAGTTACTTTGTTAGAACAACGTTAACGTGTTAGTATATTGATCATACCAATGAGTGTGGTATGCCAATATTAGTTGTTTTATAAAACCTTGTTGATTGGTGTGATGAATGTGTTGCTATATGTTTGTTATGTGTTGTTTTCAAGATGAGTTTCCTTGATCTGATGTGTTGGGGTAGGAATTCCTTCAATCTCTTTCTAAATCTCTACTCATCCCTACTAGACCAAACCCAACACCATACTCATTCACCACCCATAGTGAGAACCATGTGGAATCATACAACCTTTACCCTATTGAAACACAAGCCATCCTATTTGAGGAATGTTAGTATCAAATTACTTTCTTCTGTGTGAAGGAACAATCACATCCATGATCAATGCCAACTACCTAATAAGGACTATCCAGTCAATCAACAAGTGAAGAAAGACAAGTGAACCCCAAGTTTCATGAGCTATGAAGATTTCAGAGCAAACTACACCAAGAGAATAAGTAATGAAGAAACACAACTACCCAGTATGTGTTATATGAGAGTTTGTTTAGAAATAGCATGACGATTGCCTTCAAGGATGACAACAACAAGATGGAAGATTGCCAAGGACATCAAAAGACCAAGTTGAGAGGAAACCAAAGACTTTTGATTGACCCAAAGAGTGACCCCTCAGTGTCAAAGGTATTTCAACAGACCTATGTTGGTCTACACCTCTACCACAGAGGAAAGATCTACTCAAGCTAATTTAGAATCAATCTACACTCCAATCTAATGAAAATAGACTACCCACAAAAGTTTCTTTTAAGGGTGGTAGCCCACCCAGTTGTTTTGGAATCCAATTACCCAAATCTTTCTTTCTAACCTTCCCAAATCTCGGGACGAGATTTCTTTTAAGGGTGGTAGTCTGTAACATCCCTGATTTTTGGAAAACTCAAAAATCACAAAAATTTGAAACTTTTTGTTTTCATGTTATGCAAGTCACCAAAAAACCAAATGAGAAGCAAGAAACAAAAGGAAACAATACATATCCAATGAAATTGAATTTTTCCAAAACAATTATACCACTAACCCTAAAATCCCATTCAAAAATAAATTCTTTATATAAAGGGAATATGTTTTTATCAACAAGCCTTTACCCAAAATAATTACAACTCCAATATTACTTTGAAGATATTTTAGGGCAACAAAAGTAAAAAAATTATAAACCTTAATAAAGTTCTAATCCCCAAAAATATTTGATGAGGATAAAATTATTAATAATAACTTTTAGTTGTTATTCCAAGTTTTAAACATGAAGGGGTAAAAAATGAAATGCATTGCTTTGATAATAACATAACAAAAGGTTTTGAAAACAATATTATGACTAGTGGTTTTATTCTAAATTTTATTGATCAACAATAATAATTAATTGTTATAAAGTAATAAAATAGCATCAAGTTACTATTAATAAATCCTTCATATCCTAAAATTATTAACTATGAAAATGGTTTGAAATTGACTTCCAAAACTATTATTTGAAATGTTTAATGTCTCTAAAAATTTATTGAATCAAAAACCCCATTTTACTATTTTCTATTTTAAAATGGTATTAAGTACTATTAGTGAATTAAATGTATTTTCAAAACATAAAAGAGATGAAAACTCTTTGAAATGGTTTTGGAAAATAGTATTTGATCTTTATAAAGCCACTGAAAATTATATTTGACTAATAATTGTATTTTATAATTTTCTAAATTAAAAATCACATTAAGCTCTATTAAGGAATTATTTCAAATTTCCAAAATTCAAAAATAAAATATGTTGAAAAGTTTACAAAAATGGTACTGTTGGAAAGTAGTTTAAATATTAATAATTTAGAATTTTGTTTCATGTCATTTGGATACTTAAAACAGAAGTTATGAATTAATTAAATAAACAGAAATAAAAAGAAAAGAATGGATGACGTCATCCATGACGTCATCATCTTCTTCCTCGTTTGGAAACCCAGTTCTTTTCGGCCAAATTCAATCCCTGTGATTTCGCGCCATTAAGGTCGTAATTCCTTTCCATAAGCGAGCCTATAAGAAGCCCCCGAGCCCCTCGTCCTTCTGCCCCTTCCCGTTTTCCATTTCGTTGCCCGAGTACACCAAATTCGCTCATCGGAGTTCGTCGCTTCCGCCGCCGCGATTCACAATTCCGGCAAGTACAGAAGACCATTGCCGCCCTCGTTTGGCCCCCTCGCTTTATCCCTTTCCAGTGCACCTCTGTGACCACTTGGGTGGGTTTTTCGTGCAGCATTTTCGCCGCGTCGTGCTCGCCGGAGTTACACAACCTCGGGACGTCGCCGCGCCATCACTCGAGGCCGCCAGCGTGCAAACCGTGGGCACCATCAACTTCACCGCGTCGAGGCGAAGCTCATCGTGGTCTTCATCGAGCGCGGAGGTCACCGGATCGCCGTCTCCGTTGACGTCCGAGCGCAGCACCGCCACCATCGCCATTTTCCGGCGGATTCTGCCGCCCGGTGAGCACACCCCCTCCAGATTTAATCGGGACCCTTAGATCTAGATCCAGCGATCCAAAATAGATCACTACCGCGAAGAGGTATCAGCCAACCACAACACGCCACCTCAGCGCCCAGTCAGCGCGCGTTAAGTTCCTTATTTGCCGCTCGAGCAGCGCGTAACCGGCCTAGGCCCAGCTGTTATCTGTCGCCCAGCGCAGCAAATAGCAGCCCATTTTCTGTTTTTCTTCTGGAATAGAAAATGAAAATTTGATTTTACAGATTAGTCCCTACATCTTAGATCTATCATAACTTTTGATCCATGAGGCCAAACTTAGCAATCTTGGACTTTTTGGAAAGCCCTTGACATTTAGAAACTTTTGGCACTGGCCAAATTCAAATTTGACAAACTTAAATTTGTTCAAATTCAAATATGCTTGTTTGATGAAATTTGGCATAATTCAAATTCTACAAATCCAAAAAATTTAAATAAAATATATTTGGAAACCTTAGGATGTGTACTTTCATATCCTCTGTCCCAAAATAATAATTGAACAAATTAAAATTGAATTTAGAATTAAGTTGTCTATTTGAGTATTTTTGGCATAGATTAATTTGTAAAAATAATTTCAATACAGTTCCTTTTGCAAAATTGTTCCATTTGATAACCTTGGACAAGAAACAACCTTGCCCAACCATTTTGGACACCCTTGGACCATGATCATGTAATTTTAGCCAAACTTCCATCATAGTAGTCCACCTAGTTGGTTAAGTATTAGAGTTATTTCTATCATTGTTTACCTTTGTTGTTATGGCTATTTTGGAGCCAAGACCAAGTACCTAGTATGTGTAAATCCCATACAAGACCAAGTGGTAAACCTTAGACCCTAGTACCTTTGTTTTCTACCTACTTCTCCACTCCCCTTTCATGCTTCAAGATTTCATCAAGTTGGGATTTGTGAGAACCATGAAGTACAATGGAGGACTTAACCATCTAGAGATTTTCAACCTGAAGATAGAAGACCAATGAAGGACTTAGAAAATAAAACAAACTTCAGAAGCATCTCCAAGAAGTGGAAGCACTTAGAAGAAAACCAGAGAAACTTCTAGAGGACTAACACCTTTTCTCTCTAAGTCTTTTCCTTCCCTTTTCTATTCTTCTCCTTTCAACTAGGAGGCAACATGAAGAGCTACAAGGAAGTTCAATTAAGAAGTTGAAGAAAATACTTGGACTCCACACCTAGAAGAAACTCAAGGAATACAAGTGTGAAGAAATTCAGAAGAAAGCATCTCCCTCTCTCCTTCTAATCTTTCTTCCTATTTTCTTTCCCTTGACTTAGTGGTATTTTGTGTCCATCCCATACCCAAACCAATTAGTGAAGTAAAACCATGAAGACTATCAAGACCAAGAGAAGAACCACACCAAGGAAGGAAACAATTTAGATGGCATGAAGATGATCTTCAAGAAGGCAATCACATGAGGTCTAGAAGCAATCCATACAAGTTGAAGAATAACAAGTTATTTTTGTCCAACCATTGACCCAAATGGAAAACCCAAGACTTAGTAATATTTTCCCTTTGATGATGAAGTTAGTAGACCTACCCTAACCACAATGGAAAATACTAACATAGTCACTTTAATATTTTTGAAGGTGAATATGACCAAGTATTTGCATGTATTACTTTAGTTGAAGAAGTAATATGTTTATTCTAAGTGAACTCTTGGAACTTCCTCGACAAGTATGGTTATAATAAAGTTTGATCACTACAAGATCAACCTAATCCATCCCAAGTAAACTCTTGGAAATACCTTAAAGAGTATGGAACCAAGAAAGAATAAACATTTCAAACCCAAACCTTGTCCTAACCAACTTAGTTAAGCCCCTTTTGATATGTTAGTTGCTATGTATGTTTTCCACACTTGTATGTTTGTTTGTTAGGATGCTTGTTTATTTGGTTTTGTGTTTTCAATGAATAGATTGTACGGAGAGCAACGATCTTTTGTGAAGAGAGTGTGATTTCTTCACCAACTTCAACAAGGCAAGTAACACACCATCAACTACCCATTATTTTCTATATGCATTAGTTGATTTTGAGTAGTATGCATGATAGGAAATTTTACTAAGTTATACTATGCTATGCTATTATCCTAGTAGTGTGTAGCCATCCCTTTTACCTTGTTATTTTGATAGCCTTAGAATTTACTAGGTGCTATGCAATGTTACAAATTGTTTTACTAGATGTTGAGGAAAAATCCTAAGTATAACTAATGAATGAACCACCTGGGTGGAAGTGGTAAGACTGGGTTATGTTGAGTGTTTCCTCAGGGCCCTTATCTAAGGGTTATTCCACTTGAGGTTGTCACTTGCGGATGGCCACACAGGAACAAAGAGATTACTATGTCCTTCTAAGTTTAGTAGCTTCCCGTGCAGCCTTTTGACAATATGGGCTCTGTCTTGATCAATTAAGTTGTGAGGGTTCATCCCAGGCTTGACAAGCAGATGTAGCATAATTATAGGTGGAACGGGTCTTGCCGGTGGGTTTGGACTTCTTCTTCTGAAAGATCTCGTCTCAATTCTCTCCTTTCCATGATGCACTCCGGGTGTATATGATGTTTGGGCTAATTGAAGACAAAGGGTGAAAGTGCACAACCTCTGCAGAGTTAACAAACTAAGATCTTAGCCGTGTCCCCGGTTATGGACAACTATGAGCAGCTGGACAAGGATTGACGGAAGAATCTCATCATCAATTTCAATAAGTAAAATTTTGACCAAGTGAAGAGTATTGTGGTGCTTGGATCTAAATCCAATGTTGCCACCCCTTTGAAAAGAAAAGTTTGTTTTACAAAAGAGATAGGACAAAACTGGCTTTATGCAAACTTAGCCAAAACTCCACTCAGCCAAATAAGCATGTAGTATTAGTCTTGCCATTTATATCCACCATAGTGTTACTTGCCAATACATTAAATTGTATTGACTCCCTTGTGGCTGCATATTCCATATTGCAGATGTTTCTGAAGACGAGTGAGGATTTCGTTTAGGATCTCGAGACTATCGCCAACATGTTTTGCCTGTGGCACATGAAGAAGATGGGTTCAATGTTGTTCTATGTTTTCCGCTGTAATACTTTGTTTTCTGCTAGTCTTCTAAGACTATGCAAGTTGTAATACTATTTTGTAAAGACTGGATCATGCGATGTAATAGAATTTGATGCATTCGCATGATATTTCATTTTGTACTGTGGTGCTAGCAATTGATCCAGGGACTAGCACAATAACACAGGTATTCCATCTTTATTAAAAGTTGGGATGCTACAGTACCACCACATGATTTACATTAGAGATAGGTAGTGATGGTAGCTTGTTCTGCGGGCACTTGTACGAGTAGTGTCCTGATAGACCGCACTTGAAGCATGTACTAGCAGAACGAGGAGCTGTTGGACTTGGCTGAGATGGAGCACCTCCTAAAGATACCACTGGGGTGGGAGGGAGGGCTAGAAATCCTGCCGGGCTTGGCAAGCAGATGGGCGGTGTTGGAGTGGTATATGGAACCCAAACTCTTCGTTTTTGTGGAGGCATGATAGCTTTTGAGAGATTAGCCTGTTCACGAGAGTGCTTACGAGATTCCTCAACCAACTTGCGCCCATGCTCTTCATTTAGAGCGATGTTGATGAGGTCCTCAAAATTCTTGGCCTTGACGTTGGTGAGAGCATACTTGAGTTCCGGGTTGAGACCCCTGCGGAACTTTGCCATCGTTCTCGCTTCCGTGGAGATTTCATCTCCGGCGTAGCGAGCCAGACGATTGAACTCTCTTTGGTATTCGAGAACGTCCAAATTGCCTTGTGTGAAAGAATAGAATTCCTCACGCATTCTCTCCATGAGCCCATCGGGAATGTGATGGTGCACGAAGGCTTGCTTGAAATCCTCCCATGTGATTGCCACACTAGGACCTCTCATTTCTTGGAAATTCTCCCACCAAGACATGGATTGTCCACGGAGAAGGTAGGTCACGTAAGGAACACGGTCCTCGTCAGCCACATGAGCTACCATAAGAGTACGGTTCATTTCACGGAGTCAGTCATCAGCATCCAATGGCTCGGAGGAGGTATCAAACGTGCGCGGATTGAGCTCAAGGAACTCCCGAATAGACACCCGGGTGTTGCCATTACTCCCAAGGTCTTGGTTCTGCTGCATCTGCTTTATGACTTGTGTCATCTGAGACAGCACTTTCCCCATCTCGGGTGGCAGTGTGGGTTCTTCGTCACCACTTCCCATCCTGAAGAGGATACCAAGATTAACACACTAACCGGATAAAAAAAATCCAATATAAGTGCTGATATGGACATAATAGAGGTCCATGAGGTTTATTCATGCTTGAGTTGGAAGCAAATTTTGAGTCTCACTGATGTTTATTATAAGGTGAATTCTTTCCTAGTAATAAATAATGTTTGTGTTTGTGAGAACGTTATACTACCTAAGCCTATGATATGTATGATTAGGTTTATTGATAACACAAATATGGATGGAGAAGAGGAAGCAAGGAGCAAAAGAAGGAGGCATGGAAAACAACTACAAGGAAATGATGTTTCAGTTCGGACTGCCAGGAGTCCCGAATTTGAAATAGGCATGGATTCTTCATACGGGCTCCAAATACAGCAAACGAGCACAATAAAGATAGGGAATTTGATGGGCTTTCCAATGGATCCGGCCCCATCAAGAAATTCGACTCGTGCAAGCCGTGGTGACCGAAACAAGCCACGAATAGTTTTCTGCCAGTTTCCAAATAGAGTCCAATTGGCTGCACCCGTGTTGGGTCAGTTTGTATCCGAGTTGGTTGAGTCCAAACAAGTAGGAATAGGTCAATTTCGTGGGGAATCACTCCCTCCCTCATATATAGCTACCACCTGCGTGTGGAATAGATTAGACTACGTTAAAACATAAACCCTAGACCTCTAGATTGAAACTGCTTGTAAGCCTTTCATCTGGAAGTTCATCTGCAAACTTTACGTGTTACCTGCTGTTCCACTGGGAATAAGATGGTACAGGACCACTTGTAGTCGGTGGATTACTTGTGCAAGAGTGTGGAGTTGAGAAAATCCTTGGGGTTGCTATCTTTTGCATTGGCATCAGGGATCAGCCGGGAGAGTTCTTAGTGGCGCACTAGTTATCATACTGGAGTTATCTGTGAGTTCACTGAGAAGATTGGGCCACCCCTTATCAAGTGCTTAAAAGGATTACTTCAGACGGTAAGTCGACAACATAGAACAAGGATGGAGGTTAACAACGGATTAACAGATAAGTTGTTACAACGGAAGAGAAAGATTTGTGAAGGACGATATCGAAGCAACAACTGGGAAACAGGAGACCACAAACACCTGAGGTACTACGGGGAAAACCCATCCGGGCTTCTAAAGGATCAATATCTACTGCTTAAGGAATAGAGGATCTGCTTCCGGGGCTTACACACCTCCGTTCTCAATCGTGAGTAGGCAACATGATAAATCATGTCACAACCACCTCCATTCCTATGGTCTAGTAGATATAACCATCCTCGAAAAACCAGGATACGTGAAAACCTAACTTGAAAGTTTAGATGAGAAGAGAAAACAACGTTGCACTTCCTTACCAGAAAAGGGAGGGTGGGTGGGGAAAGAAATAAAATGGCAGAATTCGTACTGTCACGTTTCATTTTTCCTATATAGCTACAAAATAGTTTCTAGACTCAACTGCGACCAGTAAAAGGGATCCTACAGGCAGACAGGCTCTGATACCATTTGTCGCACCCGGACTTCTAGAGGATACTCGCAGTTCCGTTGAACAGTAGTTGATTGGATTACGGGGCTTACCGGCACCCGCATCTCTTACGAGTAGGCCAACACACGTATGTGTGACAACCAACCCCTACTGCTCATCGTCTACGTAAACCATCCCATAGAAATCAGGATACTACCATTGACGTACTTCATACCATACACACATGGTACGTCAACGGCGTTAACAGAATGATAGCACAAGATATCTCTAAGACACAAAAGATGGAAATAAGTTGCAAATGGCTCTCACTAGAGCAGAGATAGCAAATACAATCATCCAGAGGACACATGTCCCAACATATCATCATTACAACACAGTGGAAGCATTCAAAAGGTCTGAGTACAGACAAAATCCAAATAGGCCTAAGAGGCCGGCAATGAAAGGAAAACGGAGCCCATCCACGAAGTCTCGGATCCTGCCCGGGTCCGCTATCTACTCGTCAACAGCCTCGTCGTGCTCCACGTAGTAGCCACCATGGGGATCCTCGGAATCGTAGTCTGCGGAAACCACAGCCCCAAAGGGGTCAGTACATAAACGTACTGGCAAGCAAGACTCACAGTTCACCAAAATGTAACCCGTCAACACCAAGCACAGATGCTTTGGGTTCAACGGAAGAAAGGGTGATATAAAGGATGCGGCAGCGGGCTGCACTAACCAACTACAGAAACATACTACAACTTCCGGCTATCAGAAAGGAGATAAGATAGCGTATCGTAACCAGCTATAACTAACTCCAAACAAACCCATCCTGGATCTCGCCCCTTATCCAAAGAAGCAATCCGAGGATAACTCACACAGTTGGATTAATGATGGTTCAGGTTATTGTGTCAATAAACCTGTTACTAGTCCAATTATTATAGTTAGGTGTAAGTTGTCTGAGTACTTGTTAGCCAGTACTTTCACCAAGTCGTCACATAACCGCGGACAACACGGCTTCTCGAGAAGATTCATCCCTGCAGGGTGTGCTCCAGTACCCGTACACACTCAAGCCACCAACTAAAACTCAGGTTGGCTTGACACGACTCGAACCATCTCTACAACCTGTCCTAGGAGCCACGGAGCTATAAGGTCCCAGCCACGCAGCCGAATACTCAGCGCAAGTGTGCAAAACTCCCGCAGGACGCAACACCCCGGCAATACAGGCCTCGCCCTATATGTGTGCGTCATCATCATCATCAGTAACCATGGGAGCGACCCATTTATGCGTATGAGCCAAATGGAACACCCGAACTAAGTGTGGCTCTTCGGACAAACTGCGGATCAGGTCAAAGTCGAGGGGGGTTCCATACCACCACCCGGATGCGGTGAGCACGCTCATCATGGATCAGTAGACAAGACCCTTTTCCTAATTAGGGTCGACACTAGCAGGCCTCAAAACCACGCCGGGCCTCCTGCCGGTGCCTTAACATCAAATTATTATTACCCAAACATTATCAGGTTGATTGTTTAACATCGAGCCCCAGAACATAATAGAATATGATAACAGAAAGTAACTGACAGCAGACTCGAGCAAAACAACCCTAAGCATGCTAGTAAGACACGGGCAACAAGCAATGGGGTGATAGGTGTGGAGGTGAGGCTATATCAGGGTTAAAGGTAACATGTGATAGGTTCGTAACAGAAGCAACGATTCATAGGGCTAGCAGAATAGACAACGGAAAGTATCGGTATCCAATGTTGAAAGGAACACGATGGTTCATGTGAGTGAATACTTGCCTGCAAGCTCAGCAGCCTGGTACTGAGCTAGATCCTCAGAAGGGGTGTCGTAAGATCGTCTGTCTCAACGTCGTCGTCTATCCGAGAAGAAGCAAACAAACAACGCATAGAGACAAACCATCAATAAAATGGCATAATGCACAATCATGGGATGATGCATGACCATTTAATTGATGCATAAAAATAAACTAGTTGACATGGTAATAACATGATTAAATGGACCCACATGCAATTTGAGTTGCATATGAAAAGCCCATGAATTATGGTTGAAACAATTGTTTTACAACTAACCAATAGGTGAAAGTGGATTAGTATGATGCATGGATGAGGAAAACAGAAAAATAACAACAATAGAAACAATTTAAAATAAGGTTTACCAAGTTTAGAAATTTATTTATTAAGTGTTGGAATTTTGGTTACTTAAAGGTGTTACACAAGCATTTGTTGTTTTCACCAATTTTAATTGTTCAAAACAAATAACAAAATTCATATTTGGAAAGTACACACAATTTTAGGTGGATTACATGTTTCAATTATTGAAAAAGGAATTAGGATGAATTATTTATGAATTAAACAAGTCAAACAAGATTTAAATGAATTAAATTCAAGTAGGAATTTATTTGAACTTTTATTTGTTCAAAACATTAAACCCATTTCATATTTGAAAAGTTTATACTTTGCTAGTATTAAAACATATTTTATAAGTTCAAAAATAATTTAATTTGAGCAAGTTATGAATTTAGCAAATTTAAATGATTTAAACAAGGTTTAGATTATTTAACCAATTATAATTATTCAAAACATGAAACAAAGTTTATATTTGCAAAGTACATGAAAAATGGGATGGAAAACATATTTTATTTGTTGAGTTTGGAATTTTTATGTTCAAGTTATGAATTTTGCAAAAATTAAGTGAATTAAACAAAATTTAAATATTTCACCAAATTAAAATATTCAAAACAGTAAACAAATTTTATATTTGGGTAGAGAATTTAAAATGGAGTGATTTACATGTTTAAAGTTTTGCAATTGGAGTTTCCAAACAAAAGTTATTGATTTACCAAGTTTAAGCATATTTATGGGTGATAGAAATATCTATGGACCTAGAAAAAAGTAGCAGGGACTTGGAAAGAAAAATTACAGGGACCTAGATAAAAGTAACAGGGACTTGTGAGCAATTTGGGATAGATCTAGATCTAGGAAAATAAGAAAGAAAAAGATTGGTTTTTGATGCAGGGGAGGGGATTCGAACCCCTGCCCTCTGCTAGCGCACAGTGGACAACAGCCAACTGGGCTAGAGCTGGGTTCGTGACAACAAGGGGGGTTCGTGGGGGTTATGGTTCAGGAATCGTATGCTGAAACAAATCAAAAAAAAGGAGCAGAATAAACGGGGGGTGCTGGGACTCGATCCTGGGATCGCTGGGCTCGCTGCGCTTCCGCTGCGCGCGCCCTACCAGTGGGTCTGCTGCGGTTGGTTTGATGGATAGCGGGACGATTGGTTTTTGAGCATATCAAATCGGCATTAACTGAAAGCAAACGAACACATACAAGTGTGCGTTCCTGTCAGCGAACAGAGCACGAACGCAACCTGATTCATGGAAGAAATTGATGCATAAACTGCAAGGAATCGAGAGGGTGAGTGGCAGAATGGAAAGAGGAGGTTACCCTCGTCGCAGGGGTGGCCGCGGCACGGCCGGGGGGAGGCGGAGACGTCGGCGGCGAGCTCCGGCGGCCGGCGGCCGGCGGCAGCAGAAAAGGGACGGCGCCCTCCTCGATGGCGGCGGAGATGGGAGAGAGGAGGGAGGAGGGTGCGTCTAGGGCTAGGGTAAGGGTTAGGGTTAGGGTAGATATAGGAGGGGGAAAAGGGGTGGAGCAGTGGGGCAGCGCCTGTCGCTGTCCACCATTGCTGACGTGCATCGTACAGAGGTAGGGGAGACCGGTACCGGGCTGCAGCCTGGTGGGCTGGGCCTGCCTCTCCCCCTCTCCTGCGTTTTTTTTTTGCTTTTTATTTTTTTTCCTCTGTTTTTTTTTTGCTGCAAGAGAAATAGGAAGGAATAGCTAGGTTTTGGGGTGTAGAAAATTAGGGAAAATTTTATATTGTTTCATTTTTGTAACAGCAACAACTTGTAAGTTTTTGATTTCAAAAATACTTGAACCATGTGCTGTTTGAAATTTGAGTGAATTTGAACGAATTTTGATTATTAAGTGATTTATAGAAAACAAGATTTAAATAGGGTGATCATATAATTTTAATTGGAAGCATATGATTATAATTGTGTTGTAATTTTCATTAATTCCAAAAGGTTGTTGTTTGGCAAAATGTATTTGAATTTGAATAACAAATTGGATTAAGTGGATTATTAAAGAACAAATAAATAGTTGAGCTTTTTATTTTTCATGGAAACAATTGGATGTTTTATTTGAAATCTTTTATTTGGGAAGTTGTAACATAACAAGTATGAAACAAAGGTTTGAATAATGTTTGAATTCCAATTGTGAAAACAAAGAAAAACAGATGCAAACAAAAGGAAAACAAATGCAATGATTAAGATGCCATGATGCAAAACAATAATTAAACAAAAAACAAACATTCTAGGGATGTTTTCGTACTTGGGATGTTACTGTTTCTTTTAATGGAAATCGGAAGGGGGCCTTCTTGCTAATTTTGAATAAAAATAAAAATAGAAGTATCCAGCTTTGTTTTCCTATGGTAAAAGTTTTCTTATTTCCAGCTTGTATACTATTAGATTTAAGCTCACTTTGGTTATGATCCTATCAGTCTTAGTTACAATCAGAATTTATATTACTCATACTGGACTGTTCTTACAGGATGAGTACCTTAATTTTTGATGATGTATTAGGTTCTTACCAAGTGTTTATATTTGGAGCTTACTTTGAGTTATTTATTCATGTTAGGATCACCACTACACCCCATGGAAGAAGAGCGTGCCAGAACTATCATGGCAAAGAATGCAAGGATGCATCAATTGCATGTAAAGTCTTTAGCAAGTATTCTTTCATGTCCTACTGTATTCACACCCAAAAAGATCAAGAAGGAAGACTCTGGATCTAAGTACACTCCTGAGGATGATGTTGAAGAGGAATCAGATTCCAGTGAAGGAGACTAGTCATGGCAATCACTATTCAGTGAGGACAATGAGCTGCAGGTTATTCCCTAATTTGGAAGCTCAACATTCTTCCATGATATCACAACAACTAGGGTGTAATGCTTAAAACTCTTTAAGTAATAAAAAACTCTCTTTAGTGAAAAAAACAACTAGGGTGCAGCTTACTTATCTTGTGTTGAACAGTTTGATTATTGTTGTATCATATATTTTGTGCTACTTCATCTATTCCATACCATAAGACGTATTGGCAAGCTAATTAAGGTTGTGGTTGTCATTTCAACATGGTTTCCATCTATGCTCCTGACATGCTTGACATCTGCTAGGTCCTTGGTCATTACAGACACGCTTGTTTGATTGTCATCTGCTATTTTTCATATATTTTTTGTACATTATTGGCCATCTGTTAGTTTCATCTATTTTTTGTACATTGTTTTTCACCTGCTAGTTTCATCTGTTTTCTGTACATACTTACATCTATTTTCTTTGCATGCTTGATAGTCAAGCAAGAAAAGGATGATGTCGAAATCAGCTTCAAAGGATGAGGATGATACTTTACGTGGCATGCTGAATCATAACAACATACTTTGTGGAAGAAATCCCGTGTGGAAACAAGTGTTTCAAAGTCTGAACTTGAAGTGCAAATTTATGTTAAAAGAGGGGGCATGCCAATATGCATAGCACAATTGCTGATTTGAGGGTGGCGAATGCAGAATCCGAGCGAATGAGGCTCCGGTTTGCATTTGAAATGGAAAATGCGGAAGCAACAAGACGAGTTAAAAACGTGCCAACAAGAAGGAGTTTCCCTGCTTCAGCAGTTAGTTTAGCGCATATGTGCTAATTAAAACTATGGTCGTGTTGTTTAAAACTGAATTTCTCTATGTTGGTTTGCTTTTCTACATATGAAACATGGAAGGTCAGTGCGAACGATGATTTAAGCACCCATCTAGCACGAAAAAAAAACGTCGTAGTATCGTACCGTAAAAAGAGACCCAAATCAGGACACGTGGTGCCGTATGCCATGCCCACGTGTCATTTTACGATTGGGCAGTTCCACAACGAAACAAAACGTTGCGGAAACGGCGCCACGTGGCACCATGCATTCGTTCCACGTGGCGTCGTTTGCCGCTCGCTTCACGTCGGAAAAAATACGTCACCGCGTAGCCCACGACGACCGGAGATCGTCCCAGAAAAAACCAGGAGGCGACCTATGATTGTTCCACGTAGCGTCATGTTGTCGCGTCATCTCATACCAGGACGCTAGCAGTTCGTCGCAGATGGCGTCCACATGGTTTCACCTGATTGGTCGAGGCCGCGACAACAAAAAAATGTCATGAACAGGAGCGGCGGTTATCACGCCATGAACGGATTGGTGATGTCATAAACAGGGCCTTAGCAGTATCTATTCTTGACAGAAAATGTTGCGATCGTAATGACGTAAGCTGCGTGTAATGTCACGCCAGCTGATTACGCTAACGACCGTCAGTTAATCCTTTGCCATGTGTCAGCCGATAGAGACAAAAAAAAACGTTACCTCTTATTGGGCCGGGACCGGATGGCCCAGCTGCTCGCGACAATTGTCTGAACGTTGCGGATAGCCTCGACGTTCTCCGGTTCAAATTAACAGTCGTGGATTGCTCTTAGCGATGGTTTTGAGCTCATCTGCAACGTTATTGAAACGTCCTAGACCGCGCGGAATTTGCTAGTGTGAAGAGCCCATGGTCGTTTCAAATTCTAGACTTCTGCCAGTCTGAACCGAATATATATTCCTTGATGGCTCCACTTGTTCCCTTGCCTCCCTCGTGCTTTCCATCCTCTTCAACCAGCTCCATTGCTCCGCCAATGCATGTGTTATCAATAACCCTGCTAATACATAAATGTATAGGCTTAGGTAGTATAACCTTCTTATAAACACAAACATTATTTATTACTAGGAAAGAATTCACCTTATCATGAACATCAGTGAGGCTCATGATGTGGATATAATACGGGTCCATGGTGATTATACATGCTTAAGTTGGAAGGAAATATTGAGTTCAAACAAGAGTACAAATGGTGAAAACAATTATTCAAGTGGTGAAAACAAATGTGCAAGTGTGGAAAACAACTCCAGGAATGTTCCTGCACACTAATGATGGAAACAAGTGGAGGGCACCCCATTGAAGATCAATGTGCCATATAGAAGTCCTAATTTAATTAGGCATGGCTTGTATGCCATAATGGCCGAATCCCCCTAAAGTGGGTTGGTTTGTATCTCTCCTAGTCCGAGTAAGAGTCCTAGTTGAGTCCTAGTCCTAGTAGGAGTCTCTCCTAGTCCAAGTAGGAGTCCTATTTGAGTCCTAGTCCTAGTATAAGTCTCTCCTAGTCCAAGTAGAAGTCCTAGTTGAGTCCTAGTCCTACTAGGAGTAGTGCTTGCGCAAGGAGCCCTTGTGGCCGCACCCCTCCTCCTTTATATACCTACCACCTGCGTGTGGATTAGATAGAAAAGGTTTAAACCAAAAACCCTAGCCTCTAGATTGTATTGCTATCAAGCATTCATCTTGAAGTATTACCTACAAAGTTGTGTGATATCTTGTTGTTCCACTGGGAATAAGGGGATACAGGACCACTCGTGGTCTTTGATTACATGTGCAAGAGTGTATAGTTGAGAATATCCAAAGGGATTGATTACTGTTGCATTGGCAACAGGGGTTATCCAAGTGAGAGGTCTCAGTGTAGCACTAGTTATCAGAAAATCCACAAAACATCCACAACAATGGAGAGAGCTCACTGAGAAGATCGGGCCACCCCATATCATCTTCGTATCATATTGCCGGGTTCACTCGGTGAGAAAAATTCATCCATAGTCTAGTTGTTTTTATTTCTTATCTAGAAAACGCCCCACAAAAATTTTAGGTTTTAGTTTTGCTAGAGACTAGATCAACACCAATTAGCTTCTACTAGTTGTTGTTTTCTATTGATTTGCGTATTTGTTTTCCTGTTTTTAGTTTTTCTCTATTAGGGTTAGGGTTCCATCTACTTGTTTTCTATTTCTATCTATACCAAAAAAATCTCCACAAAAAATAGTGTGTTGCGAGTTGCTTGTGTTTCTCCTCGAGTTGGGTTTGATTATACCACGGTTTTGGAGCTTAAACATCTCTCCCATGGATCACCTAGCTTGTTGTCCTAGCCGCACTCGAGTTCCTATTCACAATCGGATTGCAATCGGTTTCTTGCCGGGCATGCTGATATGTGATAAACGTATCCTTAATTTCTGATGTTCCATGTTGTTTTCATGTTATTTCCTACATATTTTCTATACACTTTATCTCATTTTTATGGATTTCCGGAACTAACTTATTGACAAGATGCCACAAAGTCACTTCCCCGTTTTCTGTTGTTTTTAGTTTCAGAAAAGTTGTTCTAGAAATATTCTCGAAATTGGAAAATTCGAAGTCCGGAATTCTTAGAATTCCCAAAGGTTCCACGGAGTCCTAAAGAGGCCTGGAGAGGGGCCACACCATAGGGCGGCACGCCCCCTGGCCGCGCCTGGGGGTGGTGTGGGCCCCTCGGGCGTCCACCGCCATCGCCCTTTCGCCTATATAATCCCCCTGATACGTGAACCCTAAAGATATACCACTTTTTCCTGAGAAACACCAGAGGCCGCTGTCATCATCATCCCGAGACCCTCCCCGGCACCCTCCCGGGAGGGAAATTAATCACCAGAGGGGTCTACACCACCATGCCCTCCTCCGAAGTGATGCGTGAGTAGTTCATCCCTGGACTACGGGTCTATAGAAGTAGCTAGATGGTTAACTCCTCCACTTTATGCTTCATGTTTAGATCTCGTGAGCTGCCCTACATGATCGAGATCATCTTTATGTAATGCTACATGTTGTGTTTCCTGGGATCCGATGATTGTTGAATTCTATGTCTTATGATTATCAGTCTATCATGTTATCTTCATGCATATGTTATTTATGATCTTGCATGATCTCTGTTATTAGTAGATGTTCTGGCCAAGTAGATGCTAGTAACTCCAAGAGGGAGTATTTATGCTCAATAGTGGGTTCATGCCTCATTTGCATCTGTGCTCGAGTGACAAAAACGTGACGGATGGAGGATGTGTTGTTTCCATTAGGGATCAAACAACGATGTTTACTTTGGTTACATTGTTTACATTACACACTTTGCTTACTGCAATTATCTGTTGCTTGCAACTTAATACCCAACGTTTGTTCGGATGATATTCGGAGGGTGGATTATTAGTCATAGACGCATTTGGATGACGGTCTATGTATTTTGTTGTAATCCCGCATGAATCACTTAGTAATTATTATGTCTTGCATATGCACTACGGTGCAGCCTTCATTTTTGTCAATTGCCCAACTGTAATTTGTTCACCACACATGTTATTATCTTTCACGGAGACACACCACTAGTGAACTGTGGACCCCAGTCCATTTTCTCATACTGATAATACACACACTGCTTCTATGGTTTTCACACTGCTTCCACTGCTTTCAAACAGTTCTCATATTGTTTTCCACACCATATGTTTAACCTCTTTGTGTTCATCAAAACCGGTGAGATTGACAACCTCACTGCTTCATTGGGGCAAAGTGATTTGATTGTGTTGTGTAGGTTCCACATTGCTGGTGACCGGTAGTGTGCCCTGCCACCTCAGCTGCATCAATCTTCAGAGATTGCTTGTCCTCCTACTGGTCGATTTAACCTTGGTTTCTTTTCTGAGGGAAAACTTGCCGCTGCACTCTTCACAACCTTTCTCTTGGGGTTTACCAACGTTAGCCATCAACAAGTTTTCTGGCACTGTTGCCGGGGAGGAAGATAATTTCTGCAAGGGGAGTCTCTCACTTCCAATCTCTTTACTTTGTTTTTGTTTTTCTTAGTTTATTTTATTTTGCCTTTTTTGCTTCTCTTTATCAAAAACACAGAAAAATTAGTTCTCATTCTAGTTGTTACTTTTGGTACCTCGTTGTTTTCTTTATCATGTTGTTACCTAAGTTTACCCTAAAAGATCTTCCAGTTGGTAGTGGTTCTATACTTGGAAAGGATACCATTAAAGAGTTCTTTAATTATGTTAGTAAGCATGATAATTTTGAGGAAAAATCGATAGTAGAACTTGCTCCAAACTATGAAACTGCTGCAACTGCTTTAATTCACATGTTAGAAGCTAGGTTTGTTAACCTCCATCCCATACTACAGCATATGTTCCTCAACTTGAATAACAATGAAGATATTGAGAAAATGAACTTTATCTTAGAAACCATGCTTAAAGAATTTGGAGATGTTGCTATAGAAGCCAGAAAAGTAATTATTGTTTGAATATGCTAGGCTCATGTGTGGATATTATTGGTGCTCTTGAAAAAACCGAATCTAAAAATGAAAAGGAGGAGAAAATACCTATCCCCTTTAAATGGATAGCACTACGTGAAGTCCAAGAAAATAATTTTGATTGGATTGTTCCTAAAAATTTTTATGGTGAGAATAGTAAGCCTAAAAGTTCAAAGAGAGGAGCCTATGAAACTCACCTAGATAAAACACAATGCATTATTAAGGAATTTCCTCATCTTGATTTGAATGCATGTCCACTTGAAAACACGTGAATCCACTTTTCTATGCCTAGCTAAAAGACGTTAAAGAAAAGTACTTCTTGGGAGATAACCCTTGGTTTTTTTTTGCTCTGTTTTTCTCTGTTTTATTTGATTCAAGGAGTTTTACACTTCTGTAGCAACTCCTTTGTACCTTTGTTTTCATGTTTTAGTTGTGCCAAGTAAAGTTTCTGAAGGAAGTTGGAGTTGGTTTTGGATTTCTGCGCAGGAAACAGATTTCTGTTGTTCACCGTAAAAAATCGTATAATTCACATAAACATCAGAATGACATGAAATGTTTTGTGCTTATTCCTCAGCTAATTTGGCAACTTTTTTGTTCTTTAAGTTTTTCGATCTGATTAACATAAGTTCCCCGAAAAAATCGTCTTTACAGTCTATTCTGGTTTTGGCAGATTCTGCCATTTTTCTTGCATTTGCTCTTTTACGATGTCAAGTAGATTTCTTTGCTTCACGAAACATGAGTGGCTGTAGCTAATGTTTAAAAGTATCAATAGCACTTGTTCCCATCCAGAACCCATGGATTTTTGATTTTTGCACTAACCCTCTAATGCGAATTACTCTTTGAGTGTGGTGTGAAGGAAGTTTTCAAGGGTCAAGAGAAGAGGGTGATATATATGATCAACAAGATTGCAAGGTCAAAGCTTGGGGATGCACCCTTGTTTCATCCCAGAAAATTCTAAGAAGAATCAAGCATCTAAGCATGGGTATGCCCAAGGCATCCCCTTCTTCATCAACAATCTTTCAGGTCACTTCTAGTGAAACTATATTTTTATTTGGTCACATCATATGAAGTTTACTTGGAGCGTCTGTTTGTTTTTATTTCGTTTTCTTTTTTTCCTTGATGCAATAATATAGTTGGACTCTAGAATTACTTGTTTAGGAGAGGGACACGCTCTGCTTTTTCATTTGAATACTCGTTATACTAGTATTCTTAGTTTTTCTTCTAGCTGCTGCAAAATTCCTATTTAGCTCTTGTTTTCTTTGCATCTCTTATTTAGAGTTGTTAGTTTTAGTAGAGTTGTGTGAGTACTCTCATATTTGCTTGCTGTATCATTTAGAGAGTTTTTGTTAAAACAATACTTTTTATGGTGCTTGTTGGGAAAAGAAACTGATGTAGTAGATTTATAACGGTGCAAGTAGAAGTTTGTATAGACTATGGCTAGACTTTTTCATGTCATCCTAGATGTTATTTTAATTCTAAATCCTAGTGGTTATTTTGTAGCATGATTTGTCTCAAATATCAGAGAGTGTTTAGCGTTCCATTGAAAGAATCATGAGTTGTTCTTGTCATTTTGAAGCATAAATTTGTGGTGTTCTCCTTTGAATGTTTTATTTGGTTTACTTGGCGCATTCTTACACCATGTTTATGACTACGAACTACTCACTTATCGCTTTTATGATCATTTAGTTTTTGAACTTGTCGTACCACTTATGCTTTGATTAATGATGTTTTTGTCGCTATGCATGATTATGGCCCTTACTACTCTCTTGATTTGTCGCTCCCAGTCTTTTTCTAGCCTCCACCTGTACTGAGTATGAGCTCTACTCGTGCATCCAACTCCCAAAAACCAAAATAAGCCCAATGTGTCCACCATACCTACCTACATGTGGTATTTAACCGCCACTCCAAAGTTAATTTATCATGTGTTACCTTTAAAACTTTCAAAATTATTCTGGTTTTGTGTTCCTGTCTTAGCTCATGAGGACATAAATAGAGGATCTTTATCTCACTTGTTGATTAGACTTTCACACCCTGGACTAGTGGCTTCATGTTCTTATCCAATTGATAGAAGATCTGGCTGCAGGGTGCCCAGCCCCAAATTAATAACAACAAATTCTCTTCACTAATTTTCCCCCTGATTTATCAGTCAAAGCATAATTGTGTAAACAAAAGAGAAAGACGGATAACCGTCTACCCAGACGGGTCCTTCTATGGGAGCCGCTCTTGTGAAGTATAGTTGGCTTGTGACGTACTGTATTTTCTGTTTACCATTCGTTAACATAAGCATACACCTCTCTAAAAAAATAGACAGTCCTCCATGGTATGCGATTGTTGGCAGGAACCCGAGGATTCGGTCAGCCATGGTTTGTGTAAGTTGGTTGGGAGGAGTGTCAAACATTTTATACCTCTGTTTAATAAAATAAAAAGCTCCAGCACATGAGTTAATCCCAGCTTCCCTCTGCGAAGGGCCTTTCTTTTACTTTGATGTTGAGTCTCCATCTTCTAACTTAATGCATAGTTGAGAGAGCATAGTTGCCATTCTGAGTTTAATGTGCATTTGTCCCAAAAACATTATTAATTGATTCATGATGTGTTATCGTTTGTTCTCAAATTATTTGTTCTAGTCTTCCTCATAAACTTTGAAGGTGTCCTGGCATTTATGTTTTGCCCCACTCTTAAGGACTAGAGAAGTAACACTTTGCCATGCTTTCTCTATACTTGAAACAAACATATAACTTTCGACGCATTGTTATTCATGAGCTTTTATTTGTGATACTTCTCACGATGGAAGGTGATTGCTATGCTTTATTGTTAAAATTTTATTTATCATGCTTGTGTTGAAGTTCTATGATCTCAGCTTACATATGATTTTACATTATTGATGATCGAGTTTACGTTGGTAGCATGTCACCTCAGAAATTTTGTGTTTTTATTGTTGACCTATCGAGGACGAGTAGGAACTAAGCTTGGGGATGTTGATACGTCATAAATGTATCCTTAATTTCTGATGTTCCCTGTTGTTTTCATGTTATTTCCTACATGTTTGCTATAAACTTTACGTCATTTTATCGATTTCTGGGACTAAACTATTGAAAAGATGCCACAAAGTCAGTTCCCTATTTTCAGCTGTTTTTAGTTTAACAAAAGTTATTCTGGAAATATTCTCAGAATTGGAACATTCGAAGCCCGAAAGTCTTAGAATTCCCGAAGGTTCCACGGAGTCCCGAAGAGGCCCAGAGAGGGGCCACAGGGGGGCCACACCATAGGGTGGCGCACCCCCTGGCCGCACCTGGTGTGGTGTGGGCCCCTCGGGCGTCCACCTCTATCGCCCTTTCACCTATATAATCCCCCTGATATGTGAACCCTAAAGATATACCACTTTTTTCCGAGAAACACCCGAAACCGCCGTCATTGTCATCCCGAGATCGGGAGGGTTCTAGAGCTCTCCCCAGCACCTTGCGAGAGGGAAATTCATCACCGGAGGGGGTCTACACCACCATGCCCTCCTCCGAAGTGATGCGTGAGTAGTTCATCCCTGGTCTATGGGTCCATAGCAGTAGCTAGATGGTTGTCTCCTCCGCTTTATGTTTCATGTTTAGATCTCGAGAGCTGCCCTACATGATCGAGATCATCTTTATGTAATGCCACATGTTGTGTTTGCTGCGATCTGATGAATGTTGAATACTATGTATTCTAATTATCAATCTATCATGTTACCTTCATGCATATGTTATTTATGATCTTGCATGCTCTCCGTTATTAGTAGATGCTCTGGCCAAGTAGATGCTAGTAACTCCAAGATGGAGTATTTATGCTCGCTAGTGGGTTCATGCCTCCTTTGCATCTGTGCTCGAGTGACAGAAACGTGACGGATGGAGGATGTGTTGTTGCCATTAGGGAGAAAACAATGTTGTTTACTTCGTTTACATTGTTTACATTACACACTTTTCTCAATTATCTGTTGCTTGCAACTTAATACCCAACATTTGTTCGGATGATCTTCGGAGGGTGGATTATTAGTCATAGACGCGGTTGGATGACGGTCTATGTATTTTGTTGTAATGCCCGCGTGAATCACATAGTAATGTTTATGTCTTGCATATGCACTATGGTGCAGCCTTCATTTCTATCAATTGCACAGCTGTAATTTGTTCACCACACTTGTTATTTAGTTTTCTCGTAGAGACACCACTAGTGAACTGTGGACCCCGGTCCATTTTCTCATACTGATAATACACACACTGATCCTACTGTTTCCACACTGCTTCCACTGCTTTCATACTGTTCTCATATTGTTTTCCACACCATACGTATAACCTCTTTGTGTTCAGCAAAACTGGTGAGATTGACAACCTCACTGCTTCATTGGGCCAAAGTGATTTGATTGTGTTGTGTAGGTTCCACGTTGCTACTGAACCAGTAGTGCACCCTGCCACCTCAGCTGCATCAACCTTCAAAGATTGCTTGTCCTCCTACTGGTCGATTCAACCTTGGTTTCTTTCATGAGGGAAAAATTGCCGCGACACTCTTCACAAACTTTCTCTTGGGGTTTACCAACGTCGGCCATCACGCGCGTTTTTGCTCAAGTTGTTGCCGCGTGCGCATAGCCCTAGTTCCACTCGGACTCCCTTTACTGTGGTACAAAATAATGCGATTCACTGCCGCAGCACACCACAGCACACACTCGCCCGCGCGCGCTGTCGTGAACCCTTTGCTGGGCACCATTTTCGTGCAATTTCGTTGCCGCCACTATACAAAGACCATCAATTCTCTGTCGTGAGTTCTTTTCTTCTTCTTTTCTCTCTGTTTTTCTCTAGTTTTCCGTTGTTTTCTTTCCGTTTTCTCTATAGGATTTATGTTCTGACCTTTGTTAAGCCTAGTCACAGCCTATCTACAGTAAATTTTTAGGAACCTATCTATAAGACTAGCTCTTTATTACTCTACAGGCTGCTCAATTGATCTTTTGCCATCCCTAATTCCTGTTTTTCATTACATATTGCTCCTAGTTGATTCAAAGGCCGTTGAAAAACTATAAAAAAATAGATAAAAATAAAAAGTATAAAAAATAGAAATAGAGAAAATCAAAAAGAGGCCGAGCAATACATTATCATTAGTGGAGCTTATTACATCACATCTTGGATATTTTTGTGGACACTACTTGAGCAATCTTGTGTTTGTTTCATAGATTATTTGCTAGTGTCTTTCTAGTGCTTGCAATAAATCTTCCATATAATTGTTAAGCCACATTTGTCTCCTAGAGTGAGTGTGTTCCGTTAGTGAATTTCATCACATTAGACAGTAAATAGGTGTTTCTATTTTGGTGTTGTTAGGACTCCCAACCAAGAGCCACCAAATACCCTGTTTTGTCTCCTGACACTTGATATCCTGGTTATTCTCTTCTCACACTTTGTACACTCTTCATTGGTACTTGTTGGTAAGTAAATCCTATTCACTTTAAACGGTAAGAGAAACAATTCTTTGCTGGTTTTGAGTGAGTTGTGAGAGAACACCACCACCCATTGTTATTTTGTTTTCACTAACAAATTAATCAATGGACTTTCCTAGTGTTGATGCTTGTAGTTCTACATGTTGGGAGGAGGATGCTAGTGGGATTCTAGCAAAAGATTTATTCCACTTCACAGCAGACATCAAGGAAAGCGATGTTGTTATTACCCTTGATAAAGGTACACATTATAATTTTGTTAGTCCTGAGGTTGTTGAAAAATTGTGGCTGGTTCCAAAGACATGTGATCCATTTAGGTTACCGACTTATGATTATGAACTTATTATTACCCACATAGTTCCTGTTCCTTTAACCATTCATGGCCATAAGGAGAGAATTTTATGTTATGTGATGCCTAGAGCTATTACTTGTTCTCATCTTTTGTTGGGACGACAATGGTGCATTAGATATAGTGTTAATTTTGTTACCATTATCCTGATTTACAAATTTGTTGGAAAATGAAGAAAAATTGGATAATACATGCATGGCTTCCAAAATTTTGGGACATTATACGTCAACCATTATTTTTGTATCATCAATTCCTTGAGAAGCAAAGACTTGAAATCCTTGTGATGCAATGGTTTGACAATATAGAGGTTTAGAGACATGTAAGGTTGTTTCTACTAATGAAATCATGTCTACTCCTAGTTTTGTTTATTGTGATGTGCAGGTTGGTTTTGAAGAAAGGGAGCATATAGTACAACCTGCACCACCACCATCACATCCATTGGAGGAGCATGCCATTGTGCCTAGTATTGTTTCTTGTGATATGCTGGTTACTTTTGAAGAAAGGGAGCCACCTAAAGTACAACTTGCATCACCACTTGAGATAGATGACTCAATTTCTACTAAATCTAAGGAGGATATCATTGATATTGGTGATGATTTGGAGCTTCCACCTGCAAGTACAAATTTTTGTGAGTTTACTAATGTGATAGTTGATTGATGTGAGTTCATAACCACATATAGTTCACCACCAGGTGATAATTTGAATATTTCGAATTTTGAGCATGTGGTTTTGATTTCACATAAAGAAGTGCTTGCTAAAATACCACCTATTAATATTGTAAATTCTACCATGTTACATGAACCGATTACTGTGCAATGTGTTATGAATAGGATTGCTAAAATATCATATGTCAATTCTAGCACCTATACTACTTGTTTCACTTTTAATTTGGTTGGTGCCTATAACATGAATGAAATTTTTATGCTAGATCAAATATGTATTTATTGTGATAGAATTGCTAAATTGACCATTGTGTTAGCTCAGTTTGATTGTTTACAATTTGGTAAATATGAGCATAATGTTACACATATGTTTGATTTACCACAAACTTTGATAAATAAATATGCTACTGATTTGTGTTTCACTTATATTTACAAATTCAGTTATAATTTACATAATGAAGATAATAAACATGTTACAACAACTGGGTCAACTAGCACAACAAAATTTGATCATAGATCTTCTGTGAGAACACTTGATTTGATAGTAAACAATAAGAATGTACACATAGATGTTTCTCCTTATGATCATGATTCTATGAGATTCACTTATACTTGCAATTGTGATTGCTATTTGATGGCTATTTGTTTTCATATGAAAATTATGTGCTATTTACATGCAAAATTCGTGATCCCATATCATGTGAGAATTTTTATCATGTGCACACAAATAATGCACCCCGTTATAGATACATATATTGTGCATACACATTGTTCTTTTTGTTTCTTCCATGTTCAGTTTACCACAAGCCGTGGACGTCTTGTATTGAAGAAATGGAGAATAATTGTAACATCCCAAGTATGAAAATTACTTTTAGAATGTTTGTTTCTTGTTTTATTAATGTTTTGCATTATGGCATCTTAATCATTGCATCTGTTTTCCTTTGTTTTCACAATTGAAATTCAAACAATATTCAAATGTTTGTTTCATACTTGCTCTGTTACAATTTTCCAAATAAAAAGTTCAACTCAAAACAACCATTTGTTTCCTTTAAACTATAAAGTTCAAACTATCAAATGGGTTCTTTTTAATAATTCAATTTGCAACCAAATTCAATTAAAATTCCAATACAGCAACCATTTTGAAGTTTATTGAAAAGTACAAAACAAATCAATCATTTGTTTCAAATAAACTTGAATTTAAAAACTTTAAGTTGCTTAAGTTCAATTATTCCATTAATATTAAAATTCAATCAAATTTCAAACAAATTTCAAACAGCAACATATTTGAAATATTTTGAAAACCAAAGCTTGCACAATGTTGCTGTTACAATAAGTAATTGTTACCATTTTTTTCCCTAAAATTTTCTAGAACCAAAACCTATTCTTTTTCTTCCTTTCTCTTTTCAGCAAAAAAAAAAGCATAACAGAAAAAGGAAAAACAAAAAAAAATAAACGCAGAGAGAGGGGCAGTGGGCTGCGCCCACCAGCCAGGCCCCGCCCACCAGCCGGCCTGGTACCCCTTCGCTCGTCTTCCTCCTGTACGGCGCGCATCCGCCGTGTCCACGTCGCCGTACGGCGGATGGGACGGCCGGGAGGCGCTACCCTCCTCCTTAAAAGCTGCCCTAGGGCTCCCTGCTAGCCCTAGCGCCTCCACCTCCTTTCTCCCTCGCGCAGCGCCGCCATTTTTCTCTCCCTCTGCATCTCCTCCTCTCTCTGTACCTGAACCCGATCGCCACCGTCTGAATTCCGTTGATCGCCGTCGATCTGTTCCTCCTCCTCGCTGGCTAACAGCTGGGATCGTTTCCCCGTCGCGTCCTCGACCTCATCGACACCCCAGCAGCCCCGGAGAACCCCTGCAACACCGCCGCCGTCCGTGCTGCTGTCGCCGTCGTCCACCTCGCCGTCGAGCCTCCGCATCCTCTACATCGCTGGTGAGCACCATGCCTCTCACCCTCCATCTTGCCTCTCTGCATCACGGCTACCTTGCACACGCACACGAGCACGGCATCCACGCAGCACCACGAGCAGATCATCTCCGGCGAGCGCCGTCGCGGCCAAAGTTCATAACTGAACCTGTAAAATTCAGTTAGCAGCTGCTAACTGAAACATATCCTCACTGTGCGCCCTCTACTGACAAGAATCGAACGATAGCGCAGTGGCACTGCACCCGTGCACGCGCGCTCGGGGTCGAGGGTTCAATCCCTGACCCCCGGGATTAAATCCCACCTTTTTTTTCGCGAGGAGCACTGACATGAGGGCCCCCCCTGTCAGCTGCTGTGCACACACGCGGGCCACCGTGGCATAGGGGCCCCTCTATCAGTGGCTTGGGCTAGCCACTGCGAGGTAGAAAATTGTTTTCTGCCTTTTTCTTTTTAGTTTAAGTCCAATTCATTTACAGATTAATCCCTAAATTTCAAATCCTTATAAAAATTGCATAACACCTCCAAATAAGATAAATCAAATATGTATCCTGATCCAAATTTAATTCTCTACATGATTAAAGCAATTGTTTTCTGTTTTGAACATTTCAAATTGTTTCAAAAATTCAAATTCAAACTACTAATTCAAATTTGGTTAATTTCATAACTAATTCAATATTATTTCAAATGTCACATATAAATTATGTTTTCCATGATAATTTGAACCACCTTTTCAAATATAAAATTTGTTTCATGTTTTGGATAATTAAAATTGGTTAAATAATTTAAACCTTGTTTAAATCATTTAAAATTGCTAAATTCATAACTTGCTCAAATTAAATTATTTTTTGAACTTATAAAATATGTTTTCAAACCAGAAAAACATAATCTTTTCAAATATGAATTTGGTTCAATGTTTTGAACAAATAAAAATTCAAATAAATTCATACTTGAATCAAATTCATTTAAATCTTGTTTAAACTTGTTTAATTCATAATTAATTCATCTTAATTCCTTTTTCAATAATTGAAACATGTATTCCACCTAAAATTTTGTGTTCTTTTCAAATATGAACTTTGTTATCTATTTTGAACAATTAAAATTGGTGAAACCAACAAATGCTTGTGTAACACCTTTAAGGAACCAAAATTCCATAACTTAATAAATAAAATTCCAAACTTGGTAAACCTTATTTCAAATTGTTTCTGTTGTTGTTTTCTTTTGTTTTCCTCATCCATGCATCATGCTAATCCACTTTCACCTATTGGTTAGTTGTAAAACAATTATTTCAACCTTAATTCATGGGCTTTCCATATGCAATCCAAATTGCATGTGGGTCCATTTAATCATGTTATGTTACCATGTCAACTAGTTTATTTTTGATGCATCAATTAAATGGTCATGCATCATCCCTTGATTGTGCACTATGCCATGTTATTGATTGTTTGTCTCTCTGCGTTGTTTGTTTGCTTCTTCCCGAATAGACGACGACGTTGAGACAGACGAGACTTACGACACCCCTTCTGAGGATCTAGCTCAGTACCAGGCTGCTAATTTTGCAGAAAAGTATTCACTCACATGAACCATTGTGTTCCTTTCCACATTGGATACCGATACTTTCCGCTGTCTATTCTGCTAGCCATATGAATCGTTTCTTGTGTTCGATCCTATCACATGTATCCTTTAACCCTGATATAGCCTCAGCTCCACACCTAAAACCCCGTTGCTTGTTGCCTGTGTCTTACTAGCATGCTTAGGGTTGTTTAGGCTCGAGTCTGATGTCCGTTATTTCTGTTACTATATTTATCATGGTCTGGGGGCTCGATGTTTAAACAATCAACCTGTTAATTTTGAGGTAATGCTAATTTGATGATAAGGCACCGGCAGGAGGCCCGGCGTGGTTTTGAGGCCTGCTAGTGTCGACCCTAATTAGGAAAAGGGTCTTGTCTACTGATCCATGATGAGCGCACTATCCGCATGTGGGAAGCGTGTATGGGCGCCCCCCTCAATTTGATTCGATTCGCATCTCGTCCAAATCGCCACACCTAGTTCGGGCTTTCCATTTGATGCACGCATATGCAGGTACGAACCCGAGGCCAGGGTGGAACTTTTGTAGTCGACATTTAGGGCGGCATGGTCTTAGAGTGCTATGAGGGTCCCCCTTTTCTTCGTGGGGGCTCGATTAGCCGCGCACGCACAGCACGTGGTTCTTTGGGCTTGATGCGAAGAAGGGTTGAGTTGTGTTGAGTGCCCCGCTTGGTGGGAGGCATTCCATCTGGCGGGTTATTCTTACGTGTACGGCCAAATTGGTGCACCCCTGCAGGGATAAATCTTCTCGAGAAGTTGTGTTTTCCGCGGTTATGGATGACTTGGTGAAAGTATTGGCTAACAAGTACTCAGAACAACTTACACCTAACTAATGACAACTTGACTAGTAATAGTCTTAACGACACAATAACTTGACCCATCATTAATCCAACTGTGTGAGTTATCCTCGGATTGCTTCTTTGGATAAGGGGCGAGATCTAGGATGGGTTTGATTGGAGTTGGTTATAGTTGGTTACGATACGCTATCTTATCTCTTTCTGTTAGCCGGATGTTGTAGCATGTTTCTGTAGTTGGCTAGTGCAGCCCGCTGCCGTATCTTTTGTATCACCCTTTCTTCCTTTGAACCTAAAGCATCTGTGCTTCATGTTGTTGGGTACACTTTGGTGAACTGTGAGTCTTGCTTGCCAGTACGTTTATGTACTGACCCCTTTGGGGCTGTGGTTTCCGCAGACTACGTTTCCGAGGATCCCCATGGTGGCTACTACGTGGAGTACGACGAGGCTGCTGACGAGTAGATAGCGGACCCGGGCAGGATCCGAGACATCATGGATGGGCTCCGTCTTTTCGTTTCCGGCCTCTTAGGCCTATTTGGATCTTGTCTGTACTCAGAAACTTTGGATGCTTCTGCTGTGTTGTAATGATGAATTGTTGGGACATGTGTCCTCTGGATGATTGTACTTGCTATCTCTGCTCTAGTGAGAGCTGTTTGCAACTTATTTCAATCTTTTGTGTCTTAGAGATATGTTGTGATATCAGTTGTTCTAATGCCGTTGACGTACCATGTGTGTATGTTATGAAGTACGTCAACAGAAGTGTCCTGATTTCTATGGGATGGTTTGCGCAGACGATGGATAGTAGAGAATGGTTGTCACACGTTACGTGTTGGCCTGCTCATATTGAGATGCGGGTGCCGGTATGCCCCGTAAGTCATTTGTTCTACTATTTAGTGGACCGTGAGTATCCTCTAGAAGTCCGGGTGCGACAAATGGTATCAGAGCCTGTCTGCCTGTAGGATCCCTTCTACTGGTCGCAGTTGAGTCTAGAAACTATTTTGTAGCTATATAGGAAAAATGAAACGTGAGAGTAGGAATTCTGTTCTTTTTCTTCTTTCCCCACCCACCCTCCCTTTTCTGGTAAGGAAGTGCAACGTTGTTTTTCTCTTCTCACCTAAACTTTCAAGTTAGGATTTCTCGTATCCTGGTTTCTCTAGGATAGTTATATCTACTAGACCATAGGAATGGAGGTGGTTGTGACATGATTTATCATGTTGCCTACTCACGATTGAGAACGGAGGCGTGTAAGCCCCGGAAGCAGATCCTCTATTCCTTAAGCAGTAGATATTGATCCTTTAGAAGCCCGGATGGGTTTTCCGTAGTACCTAAGGAGTGTTTTGGTCTCGTGTTTCCCGATGTTGCTTCGATATCCTGTTCTTCTCAACATCCTTTTCGTCCGTTGAAACCTTGTTGTTGCTTTCCACTTCAGTTCCTCTACCGGCGTCTAATCAAAACTTCCCCGATCATCTGCAGATGGATCTCAGGTTCTACCCGCAGGTGGTTCGGATGACTCGTTGTGAGAGCACCGCCGGTTATCCGGAGATGCTGAGAGACATGGTCACTTATCTGGGGTTCCGTTGGGCACCAGAGTACCACGTCTACGAGCAGCAGCGAGAGTTTGACCAGACCTACTACCAGGCTATCGTCCACATCCTGTCAGATGATGGCATGAGTGTAGTCCACCGCTACGAGGCAGTAGGTTCCACAGTGGATATGGCCGTGCAGCAGGCAGCTTATGTGAGTCTCACCGTCCTTCGTGCTGACTACTGGGGATTTGACGATTCTATCTATCGCCACATCCCCCGTGGTTACATCACTTCGGAGGGAGCTCATTTCACTCTCTACGACAACTTGGATGTTTATGAGCATGATAACTCCAGGCTGCACACCACCGCTCAGTTTGTGAGGCACAGTGACGCAGCTGCCAGCACACTATCTCAGGAGTTGGCTTTAGTCAGAGAGCAGCTATACCTTGCTTTGACTCGTCTGGCGACGTACACCACAGACTTTGTTGGAGATGAGCGCTTTGCACGTTTCGATCAGCCACTTGGTCGTCGTCTGCCAGATGCTGGAGGTTACGAGCCGATCAGAGGTCCACTCCTTAACCTCAGTGCTGGTTACACTGGGATTCCACGCTTTGGAGCACAAGGAGTCGACGCTATGTACTTCACCACACCTAGAGTCGCTCTCAGACCACGTCACATCTATGTGGATCGTCGTTCTACCTACTTTCGTGGGCGTGCTCCTCACCGTACCTCTCGCCGTACTCCTAGTCGCCGTCCTGCGTGATGAGCATGGGAGTACCGATGTATCCATTCTTAGCTATGTTTAGTTATCCTTTGGAATTCGAACCATTTGTGGTGTGTTGGATATTCTGATGTATTTGAACATGTGATGATCTACCTGTTGGTTATCTATTCATGCGTCAGAATAATCTCTCTTTCGGTTGCCAAGTCTATCCTTTTCTGTTGTTGTGCTAAAATGCATTTCCATTCAGGATGCCGCCAACAAGGAACACCCCGCCTGAGCCACCGCCAATCACGGAGCTGTTGACTCAGATGACGCAAGTCATGGCACAGATGGCCCAGTTTCAGACTAACCAACACAACAACCAGAATGCTCCACGGGTCAGCATCAAGGAGTTCCTCAGTCTGGGTCCGAGAGCTTTCGTGGCCACACGCGAGCCTCTGGATGCTGATGACTGGATCCGTGAGATAGCTAAGGCTCTGGAGATTGCTCACGTTGCTGAGGAAGACAAGGTCAAGTATGAATCCTATCTGCTGAAGGGTCAGGTAGCTACTTGGTGGGAAAACTACCAGGCCATGAGAGCTGGCTTTCCAATCAACTGGAATTGTTTCAAGGAAGCTTTCCTGAAGCACCACATTCCAGATGGTCTCATGGAAAGGATGCGTAAAGAGTTTTTCTCACTCAAGCAGGGCAAGCTGGACGTCATTGGCTATCAGAGTGAGTTCAATCGCCTCGCTCGTTACGCTGGTGATGAGGTGTCCACTGAGACTAAGAAGATGGCAAGGTTCAGCAGAGGTTTTAACCCGGAACTCAAGTACGCCCTCACCAATATCAAGGCCAACAACTTCGAGGAGCTCGTTAACACCGCGCTCAATGAAGAAAATGGGCGCAAGGCGCTCGAGGAGTCTCGCAAGCACTCGCGTGAGGGTGGTTCCTCCTCCAACATGACCACCCCTCCGCAGAAGCGCAGAATCTAGGTGCCAAATGGTGCTGTCACTCGGGCTCCATATGCCCAAGCTTCTCCAGGCTTCGCTCCCCGCCCACCCAACCCTGCTCAGATGCATGATCAGAGGGCTTCGATGGGGCAGCCAAGGCCAGGGCCTCCTCGTGTCGTCACTTGCTACAAGTGCAAGCAGACGGGGCACTACGCTGACAAGTGCACGCAGAGGCAGCTACCTCCACCACCACCTCGTCCCAACACAAACCAGGCAATGGTGCACGCTCCCCCGCCTAAGGCCTTCAACTCCAACAACAGGCCTGTCGGGAGGACCGCAAGGGTGAATCATGTCAAGATCGACAAAGCTGAGGAAGCTCCTGACGTCGTTCTTGGTACATTTCCCGTAAACTCTATTCCAGCTAAAGTGTTGTTTGATACCGGAGCATCGCATTCTTTCGTGTCAAAGATCTTTGCGACAGCAGTTAAACTCCCCTTTGTTGGTTTGGGTTCCCCGCTAGTAGTAAACTCCCCTGGAGCAACTATGCAAACGTCTAAGATCAGTCACGGAAATCAAATTCTAATTGGAGGCCACATATTCCTTGCTTCTCTCATACTGCTTGGCAATTCTAACATTGATGTCATTCTTGGTATGGATTGGCTGAAGGCAAATCAAGCTAGAATTGACTGTGCTCAAAAGTCAATAACTCTGTTCCACCCTTCTGGCCAGATAGTCTATTCTCCAAATGAATCAAGTTCTGTTCAGCTATGCAACCTCGATGCAAAACCTCTTCCTTCAATTGAAAATGTTCCGGTGGTTTGTGAATTCCCTGACGTCTTTCCAGAAGAGTTGCCAGGGATGCCTCCTGATAAGGGGTGGCCCAATCTTCTCAGTGAACTCACAGATAACTTCTGAATTGATAACTAGTGCGCCACTAAGAACTCTCCGGCTGATTCCTGATGCCAATGCAAAAGATAGCAACCCAATGGATATTCTTAACTCCACACTCTTGCACAAGTAATCCACCGACTACAAGTGGTTCTGTACCGTCTTATTCCCAGTGGAACAGCAGGTATCACGTAAAGTTTGCAGATGAACTTCCAGATGAAAGGCTTACAAGCAGTTTCAATCTAGAGGTCTAGGGTTTTTGGTTTTAACGTAGTCTACCCTCTCCTATGCGCCCCAAGGGGTATATAAGAGGGGGGGTGCGGCCACAAGGCTCCCCTTGCGCAAGCACCTAACCTAATTGGACTAGGACTCCTACTAGGACACAAAAATAGATACAAACCGACCCCCACACAAGGGGTGCGGCCAAATTGGTATACAAACCAATCCTAATTGAACTAGGTCTTGTATATGGCGCATTGATGCTCCTTGTGGGCGCCCTCCTCTTGCCTTGTTCATGTATGAGTGTGGAATAACATAATTGACATTGTTTTCCACACTTGGTGCATTTGATCTTGTGGAGGCACCATCCCCTTATCATGATAACAATTGTTATTTGTTGTTTTCACCATGCTAGCACTTGTTTTCCATCTCCTCTTGAAGTCCATGCTCATCCTTGTGTAGCTCCTCTCCATGATCTCCATTCATGTTTGTGTTATCAACAAACCTAAGAATACATAAATGCAAAGATTTAGGTAGTATAAAGTTCTCACAATTATCAACATTATATTCAAGTAGGAGTGAATTCACCTGTTGTTGTAATAGCTTGGTTCTTGATCTTGTCATTGGACCAATTCTAACTTCATTAGCTTTGATAGGAGGATCTTCATGTTCAACAATAGGTGAAGAGCTAGGGATGTCCTCCTCATCCTCCCCCTCTTGAAAAGGCATCGACCTCGATGCTAAATCATCTCCATGGTAAGGTGTCAAATCAGCCACATTAAAAGAATTACTAACACCAAACTCATCAATTGGGAGGTCAATCTTGTATGCATTATCATTGATCCTTGAAATAACTTTGTAAGGACCAGCTCCTCTAGGCATCAACTTGGACTTTCTCAATGTTGGAAATCTATCTTTTCTGAAGTGTACCCAAACCATATCTCCTGGCCGAAATATAAGTTCCTTCCTCTTCTTGTTTACTCTTTCAGCCACATGTTTTCCTTTCTTCTCAATTGCTTCTTTTGTTCTCTCATGAATCTTCTTCACAAAATCAGCCCTTTTTGATGCCTCCATATTAACTCTCTCATGTAATGGAAGTGGTAATAAATCAAGAGGTGTAATAGGCTTGAAACCATACACCACCTCAAAAGGACATAATTGAGTAGTTGAATGCACAGCTCTATTGTAAGCAAATTCCACATGGGGCAAACACTCCTCCCACTCCTTCAAATTCTTCTTGATCATACCTCTTAGCAATGTGGACAGTGTTCTATTAACCACCTCGGTTTGTCCATCAGTTTGGGGGTGGCAAGTAGTAGAAAATAATAGCTTGGTGCCAAGCTTACCCCAAAGTGTCTTCCAAAAGTAACTCATGAACTTGACATCTCTATCTGAAACTATAGTCCTTGGAACTCCATGCAATCTCACAATCTCTCTAAAGAACAAATTGGCAATGTGAGAAGCATCATCACTTTTGTGGCATGGAATAAAATGAGCCATCTTTGAAAATCTATCCACAACCACAAAGATAGAATCATGTCCTCTTTTTGTTCTTGGCAATCCCAACACAAAATCCATGCTAATATCTTCCCATGGTGTACTTGGTGATGGCAATGGTGTATATAATCCATGGGGCTTCAATTTTGATTTGGATTTATTGCAAGTAATACATCTTTGCACCAATCCATACACATCTCTTCTCATGTGTGCCCAATAGAAATTTTCTGCCAACATCAACAATGTTTTCTCTCTTCCAAAGTGTCCCATCAATCCTCCACTATGAGATTCCTGGATCAAAAATAAATGCAAAGAACACTCGGGAATACACAATTTGTTAGCTCTAAACAAGTACCCATCATGTATATGAAATTTTTCCCATGCTTTATTGTTAACACATTTATTAAATGGCATGGAAAATTCATTATCTTCATCATATAAATCTCTAATACCCTCCAAACCCGAAACCTTGATTTCTAAATTTGAGAGTAACATATTTTTCCTTGACAAAGCATCAGCAACTACATTATCCAATCCCTTTTTATGTTTTATAATGTATGGAAAAGATTCAATGAATTCAACCCACTTAGCATGTCTCTTATTCAAATTATTTTGGCACATTAGATATTTCAATGCTTCATGATCACTATTAATAATAAATTCTTTAGGCCACAAATAATGTTTCCATACTTCTAAAACTCTCACAAGTGCATATAATTCTTTATCATAAACAGAATAATTCAATTGTGCACCATTCAATTTTTCAGAAAAATAGGCAATAGGTTTCTTTTCTTGCATGAGCACACCTCCAATACCTATGCCACTAGCATCACATTCAATCTCAAATTGTTTATCAAAATTTGGAAGCATAAGCAATGGGGCCGAAATCAATTTTTGTTTCAAAGTATCAAAAGCAATGTCTTGTGAAACACCCCATTCAAAATTAACACCATTTTTAGTTAGATCATTTAAAGGGGCAGCAATTGTACTAAAATTAGGCACAAATCTTCTATAGAAACTAGCAAGCCCATTAAAACTTCTAACTTGACTCACATTAGTGGGAATTGGCCAATTTCGAATAGCTTCAATTTTAGTTTGATCAACCTCAATTCCATTCTTAGAAACAACATAACCAAGAAATATAACCTTATCTTTGCAAAAAGTGCACTTCTCAAGATTACCATACAATTTATTAGTTCTTAGCACTTGCAAAACTTGTCTAATATGATCCATGTGGTCATGTTCATTGTGGCTATATATAAGAATATCATCAAAATAAACTACCACAAATCTACCAATAAAGTCTCTCAAAATATGGTTCATTAATCTCATGAAAGTACTAGGTGCATTAGTTAAACCAAAGGGCATTACTAACCACTCATATAAACCAAATTTTGTCTTAAAAGCAGTTTTCCATTCATCTCCCTCTTTCATTCTTATTTGATGGTATCCACTACGCAAATCAATTTTAGAGAAAAGAGTAGCACCACTTAATTCATCTAACATGTCATCTAAACGTGGTATAGGATGACGATAACGAATAGTGATGTTATTAATTGCTCTACAATCTACACACATGCGCCAAGTACCATCTTTCTTAGGAACCAAAATAACGGGAACGGCACAAGGAGATAGACTAACCCGAATATAACCTTTGTCCAATAGTTCTTGAACTTGCTTTTGAATCTCCTTTGTTTCTTGTGGATTGGTTCTATAAGGGGCTCGGTTTGGGAGAGAAGCTCCCGGGATCAAATCAATTTGATGTTCAATTCCTCTCAATGGTGGCAATCCCGAGGGCACATCTTGTGGAAAAACATCCTCAAAGTCCTGCAAAACATTGGAAACACCAAGAGGAATAGGGGTCATGTCATTAGAAACCAAAAACCCTAGACCTCTAGATTGAAACATCTCTAAGAGCCTCATACTCTCTCCAATTAACTCCCTCCTTATGGTCCTTCTTTTGCTGCACAAGATCACCACTAGAAAGATCCATTAGTAGGTTAGTGTAATAGAAACAAGTATAGGTTGTGGTGCCTCTCACAACTCACTCAAAAATCTAGCAAGACAATAGGATATCTTACCACTCCAAAGTGAATAGAGATACTTACCACAAGTAGAGGTAATTAAAGTGCTTTGGTGTGAAGAAAAGAGTACCCAGGTTTTTAACTCTCACAAAGGCAAACAAGGTTATTTAGTGGGGCTTGGTATGGATACCTAACAATCACCAAAGTAACAATCCTATTTGCTGTCTTAGTGAAGATATAAAATACCCAAGGAAACTCACACAATGGAGACAAATGTGGCAATGCAATATATGGATGAGTTTTGCAATGCACTAGAAAGTCACTAGCTAGGCTCTTATTGACAGGCACAAGATTGCTCAAAGAAAAACCAAGTGTCACAATGGCAAGCTCAACTAGTAAACAATAGCAATGATATAGCCTTTTTGCACTTTCTCTTTTCTCTTTTCTCTTTTTTTTTTTCATACTTTTTGCTTTTTCTATTTTTTTTTTGAATTTTTCAATGGCCTTACACTAAGCTAGGAGCAACAATGATCCAAACACAAGTGAACACAATGGTGGTGATGAAATATGAGCAACCTGTCAGAGCACAAAATAGCTATACTTGTGGGCAAGTTCCTATTATAATGCTGTAGAAAGGCTGTGGCTAAGGTTCACAAGGGATGGATATGAAGGTCCTAGTGAGAAAACAGGAGAAAACAAGGAAAAACAAAAAAAATTCTATGTGAAAAGCTAGCTAGAAAAACTCACGGCAGCACTTAACCCTCACGGCAGGAAAACAGCTCAATTTGGAGCCACGGCAGAGCGTACGGCAGCGAAAACAGTCAAAAACTGTGCCACGGCAGAGAATCAACAGCTCACGGTAGAAACAGCTCCTCACGGCAGGAAAAACAGCGGTTTTGGTACCGCGGCAGAGCAATACGGCAGAGAAACACGCAGAAATCGTACCGCGGCAGCGCGCGCACCTGCGTTACACGGAAAGGTAAGGGCGCTGCGGTGATTTTCGGGCGCGGCTAGCGATACGTGGGCGCGGCAGCGTTTTGGATGCTTTTGGTACCGCGGCAGCGCGCGAGTGAGCGATTGGTGTGGGGCGCTGCGGGGATCGGGGGGGGGGGTTTGTAACCGTGTTACGGTGGAATCCGAGTGTAGCAAGGATGCGGCAGCGGTGGGTGGAGATGAATCCGAAACCAACTAGGGTAGGGTGCGGCAGGAAAAAGGGAAGTTTTGTGCCGTGGTGGGTGGGATGGCTAGGTGGACTCGGATTGGATAATATGGAGCGGATTTTTTTGGTATTTTTGATAAGTTGCGGCTAGATAGAACAAGAACCCTAAACCTAGCCGAAATAGATGAAACTAAAAACGATAAAAAGCAACACAAATCTAACACAAAGACAGCACTAGTAATTGAAAACTAAGATGATATCTAGGCTAAGGCAAGAACTAACACTATTTTTGTGGGGCAATTTTCTGGATAGGAAATAAAAACTCTCAAACTAAAGGGAAATTTGATAGCTCACCGAGGCAACCTGTAAATCTGATACCAAGATGATAAGGGGTGGCCCAATCTTCTCAGTGAACTCACAGATAACTTCTGAATTGATAACTAGTGCGCCACTAAGAACTCTCCGGCTGATTCCTGATGCCAATGCAAAAGATAGCAACCCAATGGATATTCTTAACTCCACACTCTTGCACAAGTAATCCACCGACTACAAGTGGTTCTGTACCGTCTTATTCCCAGTGGAACAGCAGGTATCACGTAAAGTTTGCAGATGAACTTCCAGATGAAAGGCTTACAAGCAGTTTCAATCTAGAGGTCTAGGGTTTTTGGTTTTAACGTAGTCTACCCTCTCCTATGCGCCCCAAGGGGTATATAAGAGGGGGGGTGCGGCCACAAGGCTCCCCTTGCGCAAGCACCTAACCTAATTGGACTAGGACTCCTACTAGGACACAAAAATAGATACAAACCGACCCCCACACAAGGGGTGCGGCCAAATTGGTATACAAACCAATCCTAATTGAACTAGGTCTTGTATATGGCGCATTGATGCTCCTTGTGGGCGCCCTCCTCTTGCCTTGTTCATGTATGAGTGTGGAATAACATAATTGACATTGTTTTCCACACTTGGTGCATTTGATCTTGTGGAGGCACCATCCCCTTATCATGATAACAATTGTTATTTGTTGTTTTCACCATGCTAGCACTTGTTTTCCATCTCCTCTTGAAGTCCATGCTCATCCTTGTGTAGCTCCTCTCCATGATCTCCATTCATGTTTGTGTTATCAACAAACCTAAGAATACATAAATGCAAAGATTTAGGTAGTATAAAGTTCTCACAATTATCAACATTATATTCAAGTAGGAGTGAATTCACCTGTTGTTGTAATAGCTTGGTTCTTGATCTTGTCATTGGACCAATTCTAACTTCATTAGCTTTGATAGGAGGATATTCATGTTCAACAATAGGTGAAGAGCTAGGGATGTCCTCATCACCTCCGGACAGAGCAGTTGAGTTCGTGATCGAGCTTGAACCAGGTACTGCTCCAATCTCTAAGCATCCATACAAGATAGCTCCTCCTGAACTGAAATTGTTAAAGGAGCAAATCGATATGTACATGGAAAAAGGTTACATTCAACCTAGTTCCTCGGCTTGGGGTTGCCCAACTCTGTTCGTTGCGAAGAAGGATCACACAAAGAGACTCGTTGTTGACTATCGTCCTCTTAACCAGAAAACCATCAAAAACAAGTATCCAATTCCTCGTATCGATGATCTTTTTGATCAACTTGCTGGAGCCTCAATATTCTCCAAGTTGGACTTAAGAATGGGTTACCATCAAATAAAGATCAGAAAAGAGGATGTTCCAAAAACAGCTTTCACCACTCGGTACGGTCTATATGAATACACCGTCATGTCCTTTGGTCTCACCAATGCATCGGCGACATTCTCTCGACTCATGAATTCTGTCTTCCACGAATACCTCGACAAGTTCGTTGTGGTATATCTTGATGACATTCTTGTCTACTCCAAATCTGAGGAAGAGCATGAAGAACATCTTCGACTCACTCTCATGAAGCTTCGCAAGCATCGTCTATATGCCAAGTTCTCCAAATGTGAGTTCTGGATTCCATAAGTTGCTTACCTTGGTCATGTCATATCCGCCAAGGGCATAGCCATTGATCCAGAAAAGGTTAAGGCAATTGTTGATTGGAAACCTCCAAAGACGGTGAAGCAAGTAAGAAATTTTCTTGGCTTTCCAAGATTGCCAAACCTCTCACTGATCTCACAAAGAAGGACAAGAAGTTCGTTTGGTCTCCACAATGTGATGAAAGTTTCAATCTCCTGAAGACTAAACTCACTTCTACACCAGTTCTGGTTGGCCCAGATACTACCAAACCTTTCCAAATATTTTGTGATGCATCTCTCCAAGGTCTAGATGCAGTTATTATGAAAGAACGTCAAGTTGTGGCTTATGCTTCACGTCAGTTGAACGCACATGAGCTCAATTATCCCACACATGACCTTGAACTTGCAGCAGTTGTGTTTTCCCTCAAGAAATGGAGGCAATACTTGTTGGGTAATCGCATTGAAATCTTTTCCGATCATAACCTCAGGCAAAGGAGATGGATTGAAAAGATTAAAGACTTTGATCTTACCATTTCTTACACTCCAGACAAGGCTAATGTTATGGCCGATGCTCTCAGTCGCAAGTCGTATTGCAATAATCTCATGATCATGGAAAGCCAACCTCCTCTTCATGAACAATTCCAGAAGCTGAACCTTGGTCTTGTTCCTCAAGGCTATCTTGCGAACTTGACAGCCAGTCCAACTCTCGAGGACAAGATTCGTTCTGAACAACTTCGTGATGCTGAAATCAAGAAGATGGTAGAACACATCAAAGAAGGCAGGGAGAAATTTAAGTCCTTCTCAATCGATGACAAGGGAACTGTGTTCTTCGAAGGACGCATTGCAGTTCCTCAAGTTCAAAGCCTCAAAGATGTCATTCTCAAGGAGGCTCATGAAACTCCTCTCTCCATACATCCTGGAAGTACAAAGATGTACCAGGATCTCAAGACACTGTATTGGTGGCCTGGCATGAAACGTGAAATTGCTCAATACGTTTCTGAATGCGACGTTTGTCAACGTGTTAAGGCAGTCCATCAGAAAACAGCCGGTCTTCTCCAACCTCCGAAAATCCCTGAGTGGAAGTGGGACATGATTGAAATGGACTTCGTCACTGGTTTTCCAAAGTCCAAGAAGGGCAACGATGCAATCTTCATTGTCATTGATCATCTCACTAAGGTAGCTCACTTCTTTGCTGTCAAAGAAACAATCTCAGCTAGCCAGTTAGCAGAGCTCTACATAGCAAAGATTGTTCCTCTTCATGGTGTTCCATTGGAAATAAGCTCAGATCGTGGAAGCATTTTCACTTCCCATTTCTGGAAGAGTTTTCAAGAAGCATTGGGCACAAAACTTCTGTTCAGCACATCCTATCACCCTCAGTCTCAAGGGCAAGTCGAAAGAGTCAATCAGATTCTCGAGGATATGCTCAGAGCATGTGGTCTCTCTTTTGGCATGAAATGGGAGGAATGCCTTCCATATGCTGAATTCTCCTACAACAACAGCTTCCAGGCAAGCCTAGGCATGGCACCATTTGAGGCTCTCTATGGCCGCAGATGCAGGAGTCCAATCAATTGGTCTGGAGCTGGTGAACGTTCACTCTTAGGCCCTGACATTGTTAAGGAAGCCGAAGAGAAAGTCCGCATCATTCGTGACAATCTCAAGATTGCTCAGTCTCGTCAGAAAAGCTACTATGACAGCAAGCACAGGGATATGATCTATGCACCTGGTGACAAAGCATATCTCCGTGTAACTCTCCTCAGAGGCACTCATCGTTTTGGTGTGAAAGGAAAGCTTGCACCAAGATACATTGGTCCTTTCAACATTCTCTCAAGGCGTGCAGAAAATGCCGATCGTCTTGAACTTCCAGAAAAACTATCCAAGGTGCACGATGTGTTTCACGTGTCACAGCTCAAGAGGTGTTTCAAAGATCCAGATCATGCAGTTGATCATGATTCCATTGAACTGCAAGAAGATCTCTCTTATGAGGAGCACCCTGTTCGAATTCTCGATGAGACCGAGCGTAAGACTCGCAACAAGAGCACCAAGTTCTTGAAAGTGCAATGGTCGCATCATTCCGATAAAGAGGCAACGTGGGAGACCGAAGAGGATCTTCGCAAGAAGTATCCGAACCTTTTCTCTTCTCGGTAGGAATCTCGGGGCGCGATTCCTTCAAGGGGGGGCGTTTTGTAACATCCCAAGTATGAAAATTACCTTTAGAATGTTTGTTTCTTGTTTTATTAATATTTTGCATCATGGCATCTTAATCATTGCATCTGTTTTCCTTTGTTTTCACAATTGAAATTCAAACAATATTCAAATGTTTGTTTCATACTTGCTCTGTTACAATTTTCCAAATAAAAAGTTCAAATCAAAACAACCATTTGTTTCCTTTAAACTATAAAGTTCAAACTATCAAATGGGTTCTTTTTAATAATTCACTTAATTCAATTTGCAACCAAATTCAATTAAAATTCCAATACAGCAACCATTTTGAAGTTTATTGAAAAGTACAAAACAAATCAATCATTTGTTTCAAATAAACTTGAATTTAAAAACTTTAAGTTGCTTAAGTTCAATTATTCCATTAATATTAAAATTCAATCAAATTTCAAACAGCAACATATTTGAAATATTTTGAAAACCAAAGCTTGCACAATGTTGCTGTTACAATAAGTAATTGTTACCATTTTTTTCCCTAAAATTTTCTAGCACCAAAACCTATTCTTTTTCTTCCTTTCTCTTTTCAGCAAAAAAAAAAGCAGAACAGAAAAAGGAAAAACAAAAAAAATAAACGCAGAGAGAGGGGCAGTGGGCTGCGCCCACCAGCCAGGCCCAGCCCACCAGCCGGCCTGGTACCCCTTCGCTCGTCTTCCTCCTGTACGGCGCGCATCCGCCGTGTCCACGTCGCCGTACGGCGGATGGGACGGCCGGGAGGCGCTACCCTCCTCCTTAAAAGCTGCCCTAGGGCTCCCTGCTAGCCCTAGCGCCTCCACCCCCTTTCTCCCTCGCGCAGCGCCGCCATTTTTCTCTCCCTCTGCATCTCCTCCTCTCTCTGTACCTGAACCCGATCGCCACCGTCTGAATTCCGTTGATCGCCGTCGATCTGTTCCTCCTCCTCGCTGGCTAACAGCTGGGATCGTTTCCCCGTCGCGTCCTCGACCTCATCGACACCCCAGCAGCCCCGGAGAACCCCTGCAACGCCGCCGCCGTTCGTGCTGCTGTCGCCGTCGTCCACCTCGCCGTCGAGCCTCTGCATCCTCTACATCACCGGTGAGCACCGTGCCTCTCACCCTCCATCTTGCCTCTCTGCATCACGGCTACCTTGCACACGCACACGAGCACGGCAGCCACGCAGCACCACGAGCAGATCATCTCCGGCGAGCGCCGTCGCGGCCAAAGTTCAGAACTGAACCTGTAAAATTCAGTTAGCAGCTGCTAACTGAAACATATTCTCACTGCGCGCCCTCTACTGACAAGAATCGAACGACAGCGCAGTGGCACTACACCCGTGCACGCGCGCTCGGGGTCGAGGGTTCGATCCCTGACCCCCGGGATTAAATCCCACCTTTTTTTCGCGAGGAGCACTGACAGGAGGGCCCCCCTGTCAGCTGCTTTGCACACACGCGGGCCACCGTGGCACAGGGGCCCCTCTGTCAGTGGCTTGGGCTAGCCACTGCGAGGTAGAAAATTGTTTTCTGCCTTTTTCTTTTTAATTTAAGTCCAATTCATTTAAAGATTAATCCCTAAACTTCAAATCCTTATAAAAATTGCATAACACCTCCAAATAAGATAAATAAAATATGTATCCTGATCCAAATTTAATTCTCTACATGATTAAAGCAATTGTTTTCTGTTTTGAACATTTCAAATTGTTTCAAAAATTCAAATTCAAACTACTAATTCAAATTTGGTTAATTTCATAACTAATTCAATATTATTTCAAATGTCACATATAAATTATGTTTTCCATGCTAATTTCAACCACCTTTTCAAATATAAAATTTGTTTCATATTTTGGATAATTAAAATTGGTTAAATAATTTAAACCTTGTTTAAATCATTTAAAATTGCTAAATTCATAACTTGCTCAAATTAAATTATTTTTTGAACTTGTAAAATATGTTTCCAAACCAGAAAAACATAATCTTTTCAAATATGAATTTGGTTCAATGTTTTGAACAAATAAAAATTCAAATAAATTCATACTTGAATCAAATTCATTTAAATCTTGTTTAAACTTGTTTAATTCATAATTAATTCATCTTAATTCCTTTTTCAATAATTGAAACATGTATTCCACCTAAAATTTTGTGTTCTTTTCAAATATGAACTTTGTTATCTATTTTGAACAATTAAAATTGGTGAAACCAACAAATGCTTGTGTAACACCTTTAAGGAACCAAAATTCCATAACTTAATAAATAAAATTCCAAACTTGGTAAACCTTATTTCAAATTGTTTATGTTGTTGTTTTCTTTTGTTTTCCTCATCCATGCATCATGCTAATCCACTTTCACCTATTGGTTAGTTGTAAAACAATTATTTCAACCTTAATTCATGGGCTTTCCATATGCAATCCAAATTGCATGTGGGTCCATTTAATCATGTTATGTTACCATGTCAACTAGTTTATTTTTGATGCATCAATTAAATGGTCATGCATCATCCCTTGATTGTGCACTATGCCATGTTATTGATTGTTTGTCTCTCTGCGTTGTTTGTTTGCTTCTTCCCGAATAGACGACGACGTTGAGACAGACGAGACTTACGACACCCCTTCTGAGGATCTAGCTCAGTACCAGGCTGCTGAGTTTGCAGGCAAGTATTCACTCACATGAACCATTGTGTTCCTTTCCACATTGGATACCGATACTTTCCGTTGTCTATTCTGCTAGCCATATGAATCGTTGCTTGTGTTCGATCCTATCACATGTATCCTTTAACCCTGATATAGCCTCACCTCCACACCTAAAACCCCGTTGCTTGTTGCCTGTGTCTTACTAGCATGCTTAGGGTTGTTTAGGCTCGAGTCTGCTTTCCGTTATTTCTGTTACTATATTTATCATGGTCTGGGGGCTCGATGTTTAAACAATCAACCTGTTAATTTTGAGGTAATTCTAATTTGATGATAAGGCACCGGCAGGAGGCCCGGCGTGGTTTTGAGGCCTGCTAGTGTCGACCCTAATTAGGAAAAGGGTCTTGTCTACTGATCCATGATGAGCGCACTATCCGCATGTGGGAAGCGTGTATGGGCGCCCCCCTCAATTTGATTCGATTCGCATCTCGTCCAAATCGCCACACCAAGTTTGGGCTTTCCATTTGATGCACGCATATGCAGGTACGAACCCGAGGTCAGGGTGGAACTTTTGTAGTCGACATTTAGGGCGGCGTGGTCTTAGAGTGCTATGAGGGTCCCCCTTTTCTTCTTGGGGGCTCGATTAGCCGCGCACGCACAGCACGTGGTTCTTTGGGCTTGATGCGAAGAAGGGTTGAGTTGTGTTGAGTGCCCCGCTTGGTGGGAGGCATTCCATCTGGCGGGTTATTCTTACGTGTACGGCCAAATTGGTGCACCCCTGCAGGGATAAATCTTCTCGAGAAGCCGTGTTTTCCGCGGTTATGGATGACTTGGTGAAAGTACTGGCTAACAAGTAATCAGAACAACTTACACCTAAGTAATGACAACTTGACTAGTAATAGTCTTAACGACACAATAACTTGAGCCATCATTAATCCAACTGTGTGAGTTATCCTCGGATTGCTTCTTTGGATAAGGGGCGAGATCCAGGATGGGTTTGATTGGAGTTGGTTATAGTTGGTTATGATACGCTATCTTATCTCTTTCTGTTAGCCGGATGTTGTAGCATGTTTCTGTAGTTGGCTAGTGCAGCCCGATGCCGTATCTTTTGTATCACCCTTTCTTCCTTTGAACCTAAAGCATATGTGCTTGATGTTGTTGGGTACACTTTGGTGAACTGTGAGTCTTGCTTGCCAGTACGTTTATGTACTGACCCCTTTGGGGTTGTGGTTTCCGCAGACTACGTTTTTGAGGATCCCCATGGTGGCTACTACGTGGAGTACGACGAGGCTGCTGACGAGTAGATAGCGGACCCGGGCAGGATCCGAGACATCGTGGATGGGCTCTGTCTTTTCGTTTCCGGCCTCTTAGGCCTATTTGGATCTTGTCTGTACTCAGACACTTTGGATTCTTCCGCTGTGTTGTAATGATGAATTGTTGGGACATGTGTCCTCTGGATGATTGTACTTGCTATCTCTGCTCTAGTGAGAGCTGTTTGCAACTTATTTCAATCTTTTGTGTCTTAGAGATATGTTGTGATATCAGTTGTTCTAATGCCGTTGACGTACCATGTGTGTATGTTATGAATTACGTCAACGGAAGTGTCCTGATTTCTATGGGATGGTTTGCGCAGACGATGGATAGTAGAGAATGGTTGTCACACGTTACGTGTTGGCCTGCTCATATTGAGATGCTGGTGCCGGTATGCCCCGTAAGCCATTTGTTCTACTATTTAGCGGACTGTGAGTATCCTCTAGAAGTCCGGGTGCGACAATAATGAGGATATAATAGGGGTCCATGGTGATTAGACATGCTTAAGTTGGAAGGAAATATTGAGCCTCACTGATGTTCATTATAAGGTGAATTCTTTCCTAGTAATCAATATTGTTTGTGTTTACAAGAATGTTATACTACCTAAGCCTATGCATATGTATTAGCAGCGTTATTGATAACACAAAAATGAATGGAGGAAGACCTCAAGGCATACTAGAAAACAAGATGGAGATGCTGGAAAACAAGAGTACAAATGGTGAACACAATTATTCAAGTTGTGAAAACAAATGTGCAAGTGTGGAAAACAACTCCAGGAATGTTCTTACACACTAAGCAATGATGGAAACAAGTGGAGGGCGCCCCATTGAAGATCAATGCGCCATATCGAAGTCCTAATTCAATTAGGCATGGCTTGTATGCCATAATGGAAGAATCCCTCTAAAGTGGGTCGGTTTGTATCTCTCCTAGTCCAAGTAGGACTCCTAGTTGAGGCCTAGTACTAGTAGGATTCTCTCCTAGTCCAAGTAGGAGTCCTAGTCCTAGTAGGAGTCTCTCCTAGTCCAAGTAGGAGTCCTAGTTGAGTCCTAGTCCTAGTAGGAGTAGTGCTTGTGCAAGGAGCCCTCGTGGCCGCACCCCTCCTCCTTTATATACCTACCACATGTGTGTGGATTAGATAGAACAAGTTTAAACCAAAAACCCTAGCCTCTAGATTGTATTGTTGCCAAGCATTCATCTTGAAGTATTACCTGCAAATTTGTGTGATATCTTGCTGTTCCATTGGGAATAAGGGGATACGGGACCCCTCGTGATCTTTTATTAGGTGTGCAAGAGTGTTTAGTTGAGAATATCCAAAGGGATTGATTGTTGTTGCATTGGCAATAGGGGTTATCCAAGTGAGATGTCTTAGTGTAGCACTAGTTATCAGAAAATCCACAAAACATCCACCAAAAACAGAGAGAGCTCATTGAGAAGATCGGGCCACCCCATATCAGCTCAATATTTCCTTCCAGTTGACACATGCACACTCATAAAATACCCCGATTATATCCTCATCATCCTCCCTTTCTTCAAGACAAGACGTCCTCGGCTTGTGGTATGCTCTACATAGAAGAAACAAAAAGAACAACATGTATGCACAATACATGTATCTATCATAGGGTGTATCATTTTTGTGGGCATGATAAATATTCTCACATGACATAAAGCAACAAAAATTGCAAGTCGTTAGCACATAATTGTCATATGAAAACAAGTAGTATTTCATCAAATAGAAATCACAATTGCAGGTATAACTGAAGTTCATATAATCATTAGGTAAGGTGCAACTCAATTTGCAAATATAAGTGAAGTACAAATCAGTAGCATATGTATTTATCAAGTTCTTTGACCAATCAAAAATATGTGTAGAATCATGCTCATATTTAGGCAACACAATGTTGAATTCAGCAATTATATCACAAGTAATGCATATTTGATCCACCATAAAAATTTCATTCATGCTATAGTCACCAACTAGATTAAAAGTGAAACAAGGAGCATAGGTGCTAGAATTCACATGGGCAATTTCAGACATTCTATTCATAGCACAATTCATTGTAATGGGCTCATTTAGCATGATGGAATACACAATATTAATAGGTCGTTATTTTAGCAAGTACTTCTTTATGTGTAATTAGTACCACATGCTCAAAATTCGTAATTTTCAAATCATCACATGGTGGTGAACTATATGTGCTTGTCAACTCACAAGAATCAACTAGCAAAGTAGTAGACTCAAAAAATTTAGCACTTGCAAGTTGCAACTCGAAATCAGCACCAATAGCAATAGCATTCTCCTCAGAAGTAGGAGGTACTGATTCATCTTTCTCAAGTGGTGTTGCAAATTGTACTAGCGAGAGCTCCCTTTCTTAAAAAGCAACCTGCATAGCACCAGAAACAACACTAGAAACAATCGCATGCTCCTCCCATGTATGTGGTGATGTAGGTTGTACTATAGGTAGTCCCCTTTCTTCAAAAACAACGTGCATTTCACAAGAGCCAACACTAGAAGTAGACATGATTACAATAGTAGAAATAACATCACATGTCTCATTTACTTCACTTCCCATGTTTTCTACAACTATCAAACTCTCATCCTTTATAACTACATCCGCTCTTGTTTGAGGTATGGGAAGTATAGGAGCACATAGGTTTTGATTCCTAACCTTCTGCAAGCCTTTAAGTGTGTCTTGTATTATCCAATTTTTCTTTTTGTTCCAAAATAATTGTACATCGGGATATTTTCTAACAAAATCAACCTTAAATCTATTGCACCACTCTTCACTCAACAAAGAATGACAACAAGTAAACGCTCTAGGAATCACCTCACAAAAAATTCTGACCGTATGACCATTAATGGTTAAGGGAATAGAAACACCAAGAGTAATGTGAAGTGTATCATCATTAGTAGTTAACATATATGGTTGATAAATTTTCTTTGGAACCAATTGTAATTTTACAACAACCTCGATACTAACAAAATCATACTGTGTACCCTTATCAAGGGTAATAGCAGCATGTCTACCTTTGATGTCTACGTTAAAGTGGAACAAGCCTGACACAGGTTTCCCACTAGAATTCTCTTCCCAGAATGTATCACTGCAAAAAGAATACGCTGGTAGTGGCTTCTCCATGAGAGGATCAACCATTGTTAGAACATGGAAATAGATGGCAGTATCTATATATGGTGGATTTATCTCAAATCACTCAATCCAACAAGATAATGGTGTATCTCACTTCTCCGTAGTGAATAGAAAAATACTTCACCAACAAGTAGTGGCAACTATATGCACCAAGTGTGAGAAGAGAATATCAGGGATCTCAGTTATCACAAGACAATAATCATGATATATGGTGGGGCTTGGTTAGCATTCCTAACAACACCAAAATAGCAACTCCAAATAACTGTTAACTTTGATACAAAAAATTTCTAGGAAACACACACACACACTTGGAGACAAGTGTGGCTTAGAAACTATATGGTAGAATTTGTTGCAAGCACTGGAAAGACACTAGCAAAAGCTCAATCGAAATGAGGCACAAGATTTCTCAAACTAGTGTCAACAATCACCAAATATGTGTCTCAAGCTCGACTAGTAATTAGGCCTCTTTTCTGTTTTCTCTTTCTTTCTTTTCTCTTTTCTCCTTTTCTATTTTTTATACTTTTTCCACTGGCCAATGTAGCAACTAGGAGCAGACAAGACTAAATAAAATTATGACAGCAAGATGTGATTTCAAATAGAACAGGCTGATGAGCAAAAAGTATGATAGTATTGTAGGAATGTTCCTAGTATTTGTGATGGTAGAATGGCAATGGCTATGTCTCACAAAGATGAGCAAGAAAACCTAAAGAAAATTGGGAGAAAAAAACTAAGAAAATAGCTCAAATATGTGCCCACGGATGCACTTGATCTCACGGCAGAAAACTTCATATTTTTTTGCCAGGCAGGGTGGTGTACTTGATGTTTGTATAGGGCCTTAGGGCGCAGAAGAAAACTTGCCAAAACGCTGCCAGGAAGCACTCTGAATAGGACTAAGAGTATGGGGGGAGGCAGAAAAAATCGTCAAAACCGCTACCAAGAAGGATTCCAACTCGGATCCGAGTAGAAACATGATGTAGATTAGAGTTCCTTAGAGAAAAAATTGCTGGAAATTTCGTGGCACTTGGAAGCAATCCGAATCAAAGTAGAAAACAAACTCCACGGCAGGAAAATTTTGTGACAACTATGATGGAATCTGCACCAAAGATGTACACTTCACGGCAGAAACTTGCAAATATGTGCAGAAAACAGGATGAACTCGCAGCACCTCTTTTAGATCTTGGATTTCCAGCTAGATCTTGCTCAAGAACAATGCCAACAAGCAATTGGAAAGGGCTATGATTGTTTATCTCAAGAGCAATTAGATCCAATCTCACTTTTCTTCCAACTACACGATTTTTTGGTGTGACTTTTTCTGATATTGATGAACTAGATGATCAACTCGAATAGAAATAGAACCCTAAACCTAGAAACCCAAAGACACAAAAAGAAAAATAGTGACACAAAATCAACAGAAAACAGCAAAAGAATATGCAAATTGGTGTTGATCTAGGCTATGGCAGACTCTCCAATCTCTCTTTTTGTGTGTCTTTTTCTGGATAGAAAGAAAACAATAAAAAAAAATAGTGAAAACAAAATCGCTCAAAGAGGCAACCTGGAAATCTGATACCAAGATGATAAGGGGATGCCCGATCTTCTCGATGAACTCACTCAATTATAGATGATTGATAACTTCTGTCTCTCCACGAAATCTCCAGCTAATTCTTGATGCCAATTGCAGCAGCAACCAATCCCTTGGATATTCGCAAATCCACACACTTGCACTAGTATCCACCGACTAGTAGTGGTCATGTATCAACTAATTCCCAGTGGAACAACAGAAAGCACGCAAAACTTGCAATTGTATTACTTCAAGATGAATACTTCGAGCAATCAAAAAGAGGTTATAGGGTTTTAGGTATAACGTAGTCTGAACCTCCCAACTTGCAGGTTGGAGGTATTTAAGAGAGAGGGGGTGCGTCCAAGGGCCAATTCGCACCACCTCTAGGACCTGACTTGGGTCTGGACTCAAACATGAGTTGGACTCGACTAAGGGGTACAAAATGACCCATAAGGGTGCGCCCAATAACTTGGACTCGCAGGTCCTTATTCCACACACAATAGGCACCCTAGGACATGTCCTTGGTGCCCCCATAAGCCTCAAAGCGCATTACTATTAATTGCTGGTTCTTCCAAGGATATGTCCTTCATGCTTCCAACACCATCATGTTTAGCTCCTTGTTTCTCCTCCTTCCTTGTGTTGTCATGATCACCTTCCTCCTTGTGTTCTCCTATGAATTGCACCATGGCTCCACGCTCCTGTCCTCCAATAATGCTTGTGTTATCAACAACCTGAATCATACATAAATGCAAGGATTTAGGTAGTATAAAATTCTCATAACAACAAACATCATAATTGAATAGGATTGAGTTCACATGTTGTTCTAGTAGCTTACTTCTTGATCTAGTCATAGGTCCCATCCTCACTTAATCATGTTTGTCTTGAATAGCAACATCATCAATGGGAGCAAGTGTAGAAGAACTAGGGATGTCCTCATCACCATGGAGATGGCCTTGCTGCGTCGAGGTCGACGCCTTTTCAAGGGGGGGAGGACGTTGAGGACACCCCTAGATGATGAGGACATACCTAGTTCTTTACTACACAAGGTGGTAGTTTTCCAAGAGAAGCCTGATGAAATAAGACTTGGACCAATAACAAGATCAAGGGACAAGTTATTATTACAACAGGTGAATTCACACATTATTGAATATGATGTTTGTAATAGTGGGCATTTTATACTGCCTAAGTCTATGCATTTATGTATGATCAGGGTTGATAACACAAACATGGTAGTGGAGAACAACCAATAGGAGCTAGAAAACAAATGGAGATGCTAGAAAACAAGAGTACAATGGTCAAAACAGATTTACAAGAAGGTGAAAACAAATGTACAAGTGTGGAAAACAACTCTAGGAATGTTCTTCCACACTAAGCAAGAGTGAAAACAAGAGGAGGGCGCCCCATTGAAGATCAATTCTCCATATAGAAGTCCTAATTCAATTAGGCATGGCCACTCATAATGGCTTAATCACCCTAAAGTGGGTCGGTTTGTATCTCTCCTAGTCCAAGTAAGACTCCTAGTTGAGTCCTAGTCCTAGTAGGAGTCTCTCCTAGTCCAAGTAGGACTCCTAGTTGAGTCATAGTCCTAGTAGGAGTCTCTCCTAGTCCAAGTAGGAGTTCTAGTTGAGTTCTAGTCCTAGTACGAGTCTCTCCTAGTCCAAGTAGGATCCCTAGTTGAGTAGTCCTAGTAGGAGTAGTGGTTGCGCAAGGATCCCTTGTGGCCGCACCCCTCCTCCTTTATATTCCTAGCACCTGCATGTGGATTAGATAGAACAAGTTTAAACCAAAAACCCTAGCCTCTAGATTGTATTGATGCTAAGCATTCATCTTGAAGTATAACCATTTCAAAGTTGCGTGATATCTTGTTGTTCCACTGGGAATAAGGGGATACAGGACCACTCGTGATCTTTGATTGCATGTGCAAGAGTGTGTAGTTGAGAATATCCAAAGGGGTAGATTGTTGTTGCATTGGCAACAGGAGTTATCCAAGTGAGAGGTCTTAGTGTAGCACTAGTTATCAGAAAATCCACAAAACATCCACAAAAAATAGAGAGAGCTCAACGAGAAGATCGGGCCACCCCATATCATCTTGGTATCAGATTCTCGGGTTTACTCGGTGAGCAAATTCCATCCATAGTTTAGTTGTTTTTATTTCCTATCTAGAAAAAGCTACATAAAAATATTAGGTTTTAGATTTGTTAGAGACTAGATCAACACCAATTAGCTGCTACTAGTTGTTGTTTTCTGTTGATTTACGTATCTGTTTTTCTTGTTTTTAGGTTTTATCTTTTAGGGTTAGGTTCCTCTAGTTTTTCTTCTTTTTCATCTACCCGAAAATTCTTAAGAAAAATTCCACGATTCGCTGTCGCGCTCTAAACACCGCAACATACGTGCACACTGTGAGCCACTACTGTCAGGCATGGTTTGATTACATTTGCTGACGTGCGCAAAGTTCTGTCGTGATCACCCGCACACCACTCACGCGCGCTGCCGGGCAGAATTTTCAGCAGTTTTCGCTGCCGCCGTGGTACAAAACCGCCACTTTCTCTGCCGTGAGCTATTCTTTACCGTGTTCTTTCTTTTTCTTAGTTTTTCCTTTGTTTTTCTCAAGTTTTCTCCCTAGGTTTCTAGTCTGATCTTTGATAAGACTTAGCCACAACCAGTCTACAGCAAAATTTAGGTAGACAACCCAAAAGACTAGCTGTTTTATTGCTCTACAGGCTGCTCAATTTGATCTCATTCTTGTCCATATTTATGTTTTCTTCTATATGTTGCTCCTAGTTGATTCAAAGGCCATTGAAAAAGTATGAAAAAAAATAAAAAAAAGAGAAAAGGTATAAAAAATATATAGAAAGAGAGAAAAGCAAAAAGAGGCCTAGCCATACATTATCACTAGTGGAGCTTGATACATCATATCTTGGATCTTTTTCTGGTCATATTTGAGAAATTTTGTGTCTGTTTTCATAGAGTATTTTCTAGTGTCTTTCCAGTGCTTGCAATAACTCTTCCATATAATTTCTAAGCCACATTGTCTCTGACGGGGTCGTTGCATAGAAAACAAAAAATTTCCTACGCGATGGACGCCCGAAAGGCCAAGATCTAATCTAGGAGACGAAGTGCAACAGGCAAAGAGAGGGTTAAGGAGAACACATACCCTCAAAGACACAAAGCGTTACGAGATCAAATCTCATTGTTGGCATAGTCGTACTCACACCAATCCCGATAGCGAGAAGATGTGCACCGCAATCCGGCGGTGCCTCCGTGATCGGTAACACGTACGGTTGATGACGACCTCCGTTCCCTCGATCCAGCGGGGCGCGGAAGTAGAGGATCCCTCGGAACTCCAGCAGCACGAAGCCGTGGTGGTGGTGAAGAATCCCACGGTCCGGGCTTCGCCAAGCCGAAGACCATGGAATGGAGCAACGGGTGGAGAGGAAATAAGGTGGGCAAGTGTGTGTGAGAGAGGGAGCTCATGCCCTCTATTTATGGGAGAGGGGGAGGCACCCCAAGGGGGTGCGGCCAGCCCATGGGTGTGCCCCCGCCTCTTCCCTCATCATGTGAGTGGACACTCCACTCACACCCACTCATTTCCCTTAAAACTCCACTTAGAAAATCCAAGATTTTTTATTTAATAAATAAATAAAACATTTTTATTTCTTTATTTCAGCATTTTTTAATTCTATTAACAAACTTTTCATATAGAACCTCGAATAATTTGTTAATTCTATTAACAACCATTCGACGAAAAACCCCTTGAACTATTTCAATTTTCCCCGAAACAATTTTGGTGCTGCTCAAAATATTCTTCGATATTCCGTATCCTCTCAAACGCGTCATCGAACCTTAAGTGTGTCACCCTACGGTTCGTGAATAAGATAGACATGATCGAGACTCCTCTCCGATCAATAATCAACAGCGGGATCTGGAGATCCGTGATGACTCCTATATATTCAACGATGACCCTCGTGATCGTGTGAACCAACAACGTCGTGAAACTATTCCCTTTGTCTCGCGATATTTTACTTGTCCGAGATTCGATCATTGGTATCAACTATACCTTGTTCAATCTCGTTACCGACAAGTACTCTTTTCTTGTTTCCGTGATATGACATCCTTGTGGCCTAGTCACGTGCTTGCAAGCGGTGTCGATGTGATATCACCGAGAGGGCCCAGAGTATATCTCTCCGTCATCTTGGATGGACAAATCCCACTCTTGATCCATGATCCTCAACTAATACTTTCCGAATACCTAACGACACCTTTATAGTCACCCTGTTACGGTGTGACGTTTGATGACATCAAAGTACCCTTCCGGTATCAGTGATTGACATGATCTCATGGTCTAAGGAATAAGTTACTTCGTATGTTTGATATAACAATGCAAACTTAATGACTTGATCGCATGGCTATATTCACTTTGGGTATATGTTCATCACATAATTCTTCTAATGACATGATCTCGTTATTAACAACATCCAATGTTCATGATCAGGAAACCTTGATCATCTATTAATCAACGAGCTAGTCAAAAGAGAGGCTTTACTATGATCCATTGTTTGTTTATTAAACACACATGTATCAACTTTTCCGGTTAATACAATTCTAGCATGAGAAATAGACATTCATCATAAACAAGGAATAAGATAATAATCATTTTATTATTGCCTCTCGGGCATATTCCCTTCAGTCTCCCAGAGTGTGTGTGTTCCTTTAGTGAATTTTATCACATCAGATAGTAAATAGGAGTTTCTATTTTGGTGTTGTTAGGATTCCCAACCAAGCCCCACCAAATAACCTGTTTTTGTCTTGTGACACTTTATATCCTTGTTATTCTCTTCTCACACTTGGTACACTCTTCATCGATACTTGTTTGTAAGTAAATCCTATTCACTTTGGAATGGTAACATCAAAAATTCTTTGCTAATTTTGAGTGAGTTGTGAGAGAGCACCACAACCCATTGATTATTTTATTTTCACTAACAAGTTAATCAATGAATTTTTCTAGCGATGATGTTTGTAGTGATATGTTTTGAGAGGAGGATGCTAGTGGGATCCCGGCGTCAGATTTCTTCCACTTCACAGCAGACATCAAAGGTAGCAATGTTGCTATTACCCTTGATAAGGGTACAAGGTATGATTTTGTTTGTTCTGAGGTTGTTGATAAATTGCAGTTGGTTCCAAATATACATCGACCATTTATGTTACCTACTAATGATGATGCACTTATCATTACTCACATGGTTTTTATTCCATTAACAATTCATGGACATACGGAGCGAATTTTATTTCATGTGTTTCCTAGGGCGTTTACTTATTGTCATCTTTTGTTGGGTCAAAAATGGTACAATAGATATAAAGTTAATTTTGTTAGCAAATATCCTGATTTACAATTATTTTGGAATGATAAGAAAAATTGGATAACACATGCATGGCTTAAACAATTTCAGAGATTTAGGAATCAAACCTTATATTGTTCTCCTCAATTCCTTGGAAAGCAAAGACTTGAAAATATTGAGATGCAAATATTTGAGCCGACGGTAATGGGAATTGGAGATGTTAGGAAGACATATGAGGCTGTTTCTACTAATGTAATAATGTCTACTCCTAGTGTTGTTTCTTGTGATGTGCAGGTTGCTTTTGAAGAAAGGGAGCCTATAGTACAACCTACACCACCACCACATACATTGGAGGAGCATGCCATTGTGCCTAGTATTGTTTCTTGTGATTTGCAGGTAACTTTTGAAGATAGGGAGCCTACTCAAGTACAACCTGCATCACCACTTGAGAAAGATGAATTCATACCTACTAAATCTAAGGATGTTGTCATTAATATTGGTGCTAATTTTGAGATACAAACTACAAGTGCTGAATTTTGCGAGTCCACTAATTTGCTAGTTGATTCTTGTGAGTTGACAAGCATATATAATTCACCACCATGTGATAATTTGATAATTTCGAATTTTGAGCATGTGGTATTTATTACACATAATGAAGTGCTTGCTAAAATACCACCTAATAATATTGTGTATTCAATCATGTTACATGAACCAATTACTGTGCAATGTGCTATGAATAGGATTGCTGAAATTTCAGATATCAATTCTAGCAACTATACTACTTGCTTCATTTTTTATTTGGTTGGTGACTATAACATGAATGAAATTTTTATGGTGGATCACATAAGTATTACTTGTGATAAAATTGCTGAATTGAACTTTGTGTTACCTGATATGTCTCCAACGTATCTATAATTTGTGACGTTCCATGATGATATTATGCCAACTAGCAAAAATGCCCGTGCGTTGCAACGGGAGTGGAAAAACAAATTTTAGTTAAGAAAAAAACGCTGGCCTATATATTACCCAAATGTGCATGAACCAAGAGTAAAAATTGCTCTGTGCATAAAAAATGTACTATGTTGATACATTATTATCTCTTGGACAGGTTCCATAGTACATAGTTAATTAAGTGAATAAAGAAAAATAATTGCATGAAGAAACAAAAGTAATACCATGAGTAAATAACATAACCGTAGGATATTTGATATCTTATCTTGACATCCTATTTTCAGCAGTCAATGTTCAAAGATTCATGTTTCAAATTCTAGTATGCACAGGCTGTTTCCCCTAAACTACCATATTAAGCACAACACTCTGGGACTGTATGTACCTGTTAAAAGCACAATGACCAAGCTTAACTTTCAAAAGGAGTGACATGCTCGGTCATGCGGTGTTTACTATATTATCCAACGTAACCACATAAGAAATTTAGGATCACATCACCTTTTTTTTCTGAAAATAGCATCTGAATAGGAGATCTACCGTTGCTAAAAGTGACCATGTAAAGAGTGGGTTGGGTTGTCCTTGTAAATAACTGAAACCATGCCATCCTTTGATTCTCCATGAATTTGGTTGCATCTCAATTCTTGTATGATGGATTATTAGGATGCATCTATCGAGAGCAAAAGGCCAGCACCTGTAGAGATGAGAAAAATCAGGATCATGAACACTATCAAATTAGGCATGGCGGGGAATTTGGAACGATTACTTGCTGTTCTACCGCTGTCCAAGTCCACTGCCACCGCGCACCCCAACGCAACCTTATGTTTCGTCGTACCGGTCCAGTCACCCGCAGCATCGGCCCCTCAGCCAGGCTTCTCCTGGTGCTGCAACCTGATGCGTTAACAGCATCGGCGTCCCTCAGCCCTAGGAGCTGATGGCACCAGCTAGGTGACAAAGGCGACTTCCAGTGTGGCGCACACGGGATCCTCCTTCTCGTCTCTACTCGTCCTCCCGCCACGACCTTGTCCTCGTGTCGCGAGCTAGCAGTTCGGCGCCGTCCTCTGCCCCAGCCATTGGGCGCTTCAGAATCAGGCTGAGAGATCAAGGTGTTAAGAGGTTTGTATTTGGGGAGCGACGACGTGGGTGCACAACCTTTGATTCCGGGGACAGCACCAAAACCTACTTCTACTGAGCAAAAGTACCTGCTCGGTGCTGCCGCCTCACCATGTTTGTCGCTACATTATCTGATTGAACATCATGGCCCAATTCGATTCCCCTTGCGTTGTCTTCGCGTGCACTGATCGAAGGTGCGCCGTCTTGCGCTTTCGTCAATATACAACGTATTAGGTAGCGATCAGCACCAAGCCCATCAACTGTTGATTTTAGTCTTTCCAAATCAGGCACAAGGAGTAGTTTGAGGCCTCTATCTCCGTGATGTTTTTTATTGGCTGAGAAGCTAACTCGGGATACAGGGCGCTCTGGCACAGCTCATTACGGACAGATGCAGAAAAAATAATCAAAACGTTTTTTAAAACTTTTTTCACTTGCCGGTGGAAGAGTGGGTAATTTATGTCCAACTTTAGGGGCAGTTTTAATGACCTACCAAACCAAACCAAGGAAGCCTTAACGCCTTTATTATTAGGTATAGATTGCTACATGTTTTCTCCCTTCTTTATGTCATTTTTATCGATTTTCCGGACTAACCTATTGACAAGATGCCACAGAGCCAGTTCCCTGTTTTCTGTTGTTTTTAGTTTCAAAAAAGTTGTTCTGGAAATATTCTCGGAATTGGAAAATTCGAAGCCCAGAAGTCTTAGAATTCCCGAAGGTTCCACGGAGTCCCGAAGAGACCCGGAGGGGGGCCTCAGGCGGCCCACACCATAGGGTGGTGCCCCCCTTGGCCGCACCGGGGGGTCGTGTGGGGCCCTCAGGGCTCCACCGCCTTTGCCCTTTAGCCTATTTATTCCACTCCATAGGAAAACCCTAAGGACCTGATCAAAAATCCCCGAAAAGTTCCATAGCCATCATCGTCGTCAACCCTAGATTAGGGGGTTCTGAAGCCATCTCCCGGCACCCTGCCGGAGAGGAGATCATCACCGGAGGCCTCTTCATCACCATGCCTGCCTCCGGAGTGATGCGTGAGTAGTTCTTCCTTGGACTACGGTTCCATAGCAGTAGCTAGATGGTTGTCTTCTCCTGCTATGCCTCAATGTTTAGATCTCGTGAGCTCCCTAACATGATCGAGATTTTTCTTATGTAATTCTATGTGCTGTGTTTGCTGGGATCCAATGAATATTGAACTTATTCCAAGTTGATTATAGTCTTTATTGCATATGTTAATTGTGATATTTCATGCTTTCCATTGCTAGTGGTTTCTCTGGCCAAGTAGTTCCTAGGGACTCCAAGAGGGAGTATTTATGCTCGATAGTTGGGTTCATGCCTCCTTTTCGCCTGTGCTCGAGTGACATAAACGTGACGGGGGGAGAAAACAGCGGTGTGACTGCCCGCGTGCACAATCATTTCTTACATTACACATATTGCTTAATGTGATTAGCTGTTGTTTGCAAATTAATACCTAAGGGGTGTCGGATGATAACCTGAGGGTGGATTATTAGTCATAGATGTAGTTGGATTACGGTCTATGTATATTGTTGTAATGCCCGTACTAAATATCATAGTAGTCATGATGTCATGAATGTGCACTACGGTGCAACCTCTATTTGTCAATTGCCTAGCTGTAATTTGTTCACCCAAGATGCTATCTTTTATGGAGATACACCACTAGTGAACCTATGAAACCCGGTCCATTTTCCTACATTGTTAAACAAACCACTACAATTTCCTGTTTTTCTTTACATACTGCAAGCATACACATTTTCCACACTATACAACTAAGCTTTGTTTTCAGCAAGACCGTTGAGATTGACGACCTCACTGTACCGTTGGGACAAAGTATTTTGGTTGTGTTGTGTGCAGGTTTCGCGTTGTTGTTGACGCTGGTGAGCGCCATCACCACTGTCAGTGGCATCAACCTTCCGAACATCCTCTTTCTCCTACTGGATTGACAACCTTTGTTCTTAGCTGAGAAAATTCTTACCGCTGCATTCATCACACCTTCCTCTTGGGGTTCCCAACACACCATTCATAGCAAAGGATTTCTGGCACCGTGACCCAGGGACTTAAAATTTATCATCACCAAGAAGTCTCCCCGTCAAGACTCCATCACAAGCAGCAAGGAATTTCTGGCGCTGTTGCCAGGGAGAAAGAAGTCTTCTAGAAAGGGGAGTCTCTCACTCTCGACCTCTTTGTTTTGTTTATTGTCTTGTTTTTATTTTTTGTCTTGTTTTCTTCTCTTTATCAAAAACACACAAAAAAAAATCTTATTCTAGTTGTTATTTTTGCTTGCTCATGGTTGCTATCAATGGTTGATGTCTTTGAAACTAGATCTTATAGGAAAAGTGGGTTCACAGATGAACAACCAAAATATTATAAGGAACACCGCTTGTCACAAAAAGGAATACACTAATGGGAGAAAATTAATAAATTGCGTGACTATGCTAAAAACATGTGCTCTACTTATAATGTTACTTATTGCTTTGATAAATACTGCTGCTGTAGGAGGTATAAACACCTCCCTTTTCAATGTGAGTATAATGATAATGTTACCATATCTTCTTTTTTAAGGGAAATTATCAATTATATGATGTGGAACAAATTGAAGAATTTATTGCTTGGAAGGGTGCATTCAAAATTTACTATTTGCTTGAAAGTATTGATGATGCACCTTATAAAAACGAGATTTATGCTATACTTGAATATTGCTTTGATAATTACAAGGATCGTAATTACTACAGAATGGAATATCTTAATAAATTCTCTCAACCTAAGGAAGAGACTAATGCCTTGCAGGAGCCTATGGAAGAAGAAATTGCTGAATCCGGAAGCTCATTGGATGAAAAAGAGGAGGAAGAATGGAGCTACCCATGTGAACCTCTCAATGATAGTAACTCTTTAACTCATACATTATTTGATGAAATTGATACTTGCTATACTTGTGACCTTGATACTACTATGAATGAAACTTGTGATAATGATATTGCTACTGTTATTTATGATAATCCATGCTACTTGGATAAATCTTATGATAATGCTCTTGATGATGGTCCTATGTTACTTGATGTTATAAATCATAATGCTCCTGAAAATGGGATTTCTATAATGTTTCCTATACCTTTTAAGAGTGACCAATCATCTTGTTTTGCTATTTCTAAACGTGGGAAGAAAGAGGAGCAGATTTTAAATTTTGATCCCACTATTTTTGAGCTTGATATGAATTGTGTGCTTTTAGACCTTGACAAACATGCTTTATGTGATAATTATTTTTGTTGAGATTGTTCATGATGCTTCTGAAAATTATTATGAGATAGGAAAATTTGGTTGTAGGAATTTTCATGTTACTAAAACACCTCTCTTTTTGTTGAAAATTTTGAAGTTGCTCTTGTTCTACTTTCCCATGAATTTTAGTTTGAGCTTCTTTAATTTATTTATTTACAAGATTCCTATGCATAGGAAGTGGGTTAGACTTAAATTTGTTTTATACCTTGATTCTTGATGCTCTCTTTTCCCTAATTCATATTTCTTATGTGAGCATCTACCTGATTCCACTTTTCTATGCCTAGCTGAAAGGCGTTAAAGAAAAGCGCTGCCGGGAGACAACTCGTTTTATTTCTCCATTTTTAACCCGTTTTCTGTCGTTTCTTTTTTTTTATTTGCACCAGGGTGTTTTATATTTCCTTAGCAACCCTGCTGTATCTTTTATTTTGTGTCTTTGTTGAGCCAAGTAAAGAATCTAGTGGAAAGTTGAGACTATATTTCGGATTTCTGCGCAGGAAACAAATTTGTCATGTCCACTGTTAAATTCGTATAAAATCACAGAAAATTCAAAATGACCTGAGTTGTTTTGTGCGTAATCCTGGCCTATATACGTAACTTTTCTTAGTTGAACACTTTTTTATTTGAGCAACATAAGATTTTTTTAAAAAATCATCTTTACCTGTTGTCCTGTTTTGACAGATTTCTGCCAATAATTGCATTTGGATCTTAATCTCTTTATTTTGGTGTTCTTTTGATAAAAAGGGTTTCAAAAGAAGTTGTGACAGTAGCTAATGTGTTTATGAGTGTTAGTATTTTGTTTAAACTGAACCATATGAATTTATTATTTTGATTGCACTAACGTTGCTAATGAAGATTGTGAGAAGTTTGGTGCGAAGAAGTTTTCAAGGGTCAAGAGAAGACGATGATATGATGTGATCAAGAAGAGTGAAAAGACTAAGCTTGGGGATGCCCTGGTGGTACATCCCAGCAAATTCCAAGAAGACTCAAGCGTCTAATCTTGGGGATGCCCAAGGCATCCCCTTCTTCATCGACAAATTATCAAGTCACTTCTAGTGAAACTATATTTTTATTCGGTCACATCTTATGTGCTTTACTTGGAGCGTCTTTTATTTTTGCTTTCAGTTTGTTTTTATTTTTGCAATAAGCTTAGTTGGACCCCATCATTCTTTTATTGGAGAGTGACACGCTCCGCTTTTTTATGGGAATACTTTATATTCTTAATCTTTGTCTGGCTGCTGCATTTATTTAGCTCCTGTTTTGCATGCATCTCTTATCTAAGAGCTATTAGTTTTAGTAGTGCTATGTGAGTACTCTTATTTTTTCTTGCTGTATCATGAAGAGTATTTTTGTTAAAACATATCTTGTATGGTGCTTGTTGGGAAAAGAAACTGCTGCTTGAAGTAGAATTTTTAATGGTGCAAGTAGAAGCTTGTATAGACTGTGGCTAGAACTTTTTATATCATGTTAGATGTTATTTTAGTTTTAAAGCTTTGTGGTTATTGAGTATCATGATTAGCCTTAGATAGGTGAGAGTGTTTAATGTGCCATTGAAAGATTCATGAGTTGTTCTTATCATATTGAAGCAGAAATTTGTGGTATTCTCTTTTGAATGTTTTATTTGGTTGACTTGGCGCATTCTCACACCATGTTTATGACTATGAACCAGTCACTAATAGCCTCTATGATCATTTAGTTTTTGAACTTGCGATACCACTTATGCTTTCATTAATGATGTTTATGTCGCTATGCATGATTATGGCTCTTATATGCTCTCTTGATTTGTCGCTCCTAGTCTTTTGCTAGCCTCCACCTGTACGGAGTATGGAATTCTACTCGTGCATCCAACTCCCTAAAACCAAGTTTTCCCATTATGTCCACCATACCTACCTACATGTGGTATGTAACTGCGACTCCAAGTAAATTGCTCATGTGTTACCTTTAAAACCTTCAAAATTACTCCTGCTTTGTGTTCCTGTTTTTGCTCATGAGGACGTAAATAGAGAATCTTTATCTTACTTGTTGATTAGATTTCACACCCTGGACTAGTGGCTTCATCCGCTTATCCAATTGATAAAAGAGCTGGCAGCGCGGTGCCCAGCCCCAAATTAATACACACAAAATCTCTTCACTATTTTTGCCCCCGATTTATCAGTCAAAGCATAGTTGTCTAAACAAAAGAGAAAGAGGGATGACCTTCTATACCAGTTGCGTCCTTCATATGGGAGACGCTCTTGTGAAATCTAGTTGGATTGTGACGTGATGTATTTTCTGTTTACCATTCGTTGACATTAGCATACATCCCCCAAAATATAGACACTCCTCCATGGTATGTGATTGTTGGCAGGCACCCGAGGATTCGGTTAGCCATGGTTTTTGAAAGATTTATGGGAGGAGTGTCAAACTGTTAATACCTCTGTTTAATAAAATAAAAAGCTCTAGCATATGAGTGATCCCTGCTTCCCTCTGCGAAGGGCCTTTCTTTTACTTTTATGTTGAGTCTCCATCTTCTAACTTTATGCACAGCTGAGAGAGCATTTTTGCCATTATGAGTTTTATGTGCATTTGTCCCAGAAACATTATTAATTGATTCATGATGTGTTATTGCTTGTTCTACAACTATTTGTTCTAGTCTTCCTCATGAAGTTTGAAGGTGTCCTGGCATTTATGTTTTGCCCCACTCTAAAGGACTAGCGAAATACCACTTTGCCATGCTTTCTCTATACTTGAAACAAACATATATCTTTCTTTCCATTGTTATTCATGATCTTTTATTTGAGATACTTCTCATGATGAAAAGTGATTGCCATGCTTTATTATTAAAGTTCTATTATCATGTTTGTGTTAAAGTTCTATGATCTCAGCTTACATATGCTTTTACATTTTTATGATCAAGATTGTGTGGTAGCATGTCACCCTAGAAATGATTTTGTTTGTCGTTTACATATTCGAGGACAAGTAGGAACTAAGCTTGGGGATGCTTGATACGTCTCCAACGTATCTATAATTTCTGACGTTTCATGATGATATTATGCCAATTTCTACATGTTTTCTCCCTTCTTTATGTCATTTTTATCGATTTTCCGGACTAACCTATTGACAAGATGCCACAGAGCCAGTTCCCTGTTTTCTATTGTTTTTAGTTTCAGAAAAGTTGTTCTGTAAATATTCTCGGAATTCGAAAATTCGAATCCCGGAAGTCTTAGAATTCCCGAAGGTTCCACGGAGTCCCGAAGAGACCCGGAGGGGGCCTCGAGGGGCCCACACCATAGGGTGGCCCTCCCTCGTTGGCCACGCCGGGGGTGGTGTGGGGCCCCCAGGGCTCCACCGCATTGGCCATTTCGCCTATTTATTCCCCTCCGAAGGAAAACCCTAGGGACCTGATCAAAAATCCCCGAAAGGTTCCGCACCAGCCGTCGTCAGCAACCCTATATCAGGGGGGTCTGAAGCTGTGTCCCTGCAGCCTGCCGGAGAGGAGATCATCACCGGAGGCCTCTTCATCACCATGCCTGCCTCCGGAGTGAGGAGTGAGTAGTTCATCCTTGGACTACGAGTAGTTCATCCTTGGACTACGAGTAGTCCATAATAGTAGCTAGATGGTTGTCTTCTCCTCCTATGCCTCAATGTTTAGATCTCGTGAGCTGTCTAACATGATCGAGATTGTTCTTATGTAATTCTATGTGCTGTGTTTGCTGGGATCCGATGAATATTCTTATGCCAAGTTGATTATAGTCTTTATTGCATATGTTATTTGTGATCTTGCATGCTTTCTGTTTCTAGTGGTTGCTCTTGCCAAGTAGTTGCTAGTGACTCCAAGAGGGAGTATTTATGCTCGATAGTTGGGTTCATGCCTCCTTTTCACCTGTGCTCGAGTGACAGAAACGTGACGGGGGAGGATCTGTTGTTGTCACTAGGGAGAAAACAACGGTGTGAGTGCCCGCGTGCACAATCATTGCTTACATTACACACATTGCTTAATGCGATTATATGTTGTTTTCAACTTAATACCTAAGGGGTTCCGGATGATAACCCGAGGGTGGATTATTATTCATAGATGCAGTTGGATTATGGTCTATGTATATTGTTGTAATGCCCGCACTAAATATCATAGTAGTCCATCATGTCATGAATGTGCACTATGGTGCAACCTCTATTTTTCAATTGCCTAGATGTAATTTGTTCACCCAGCATGCTATATTTTATGGAGAGACACCACTAGTGAACCTATGAACCCCGGTCCACTTTCCTACACTGTTAAACAAACCACTACATTTCGTGCTTTCTTTACTTACTGCAAGCATAGACCATTTTCCACACTATACGTCTAATCTTTGTTTTCAGCAAGACTGGTGAGATTGACAACCTCACTGTACCGTTGGGACAAAGTATTTTGGTTGTGTTGTGTGCAGCTTCCGCGTTGTTGCTGACACCGGTGAGCGGCATCACCACCGTCAGTTGTATCAACCTTCCGAAGATCCTCTTTCTCCTACTGGATTGATAACCTTGGTTCTTAACTGAGGGAAATTCTTACCGCTGCACTCATCACACCCTCCTCTTGGGGTTCCCAACACACCATCCATAGCAAAGGATTTCTGGCGCCGTGACCCGGGGACTTAAAATTCACCATCATCAAGAAGTCTCCCCGTCAAGACGCCATCACAAGCAGCATTACCTCAATTGGATAGTTTAAAATTTGCTAAATTTGAGCATGATGTTACGCACATGTTTGATTTACCACAAACTTTGATAAATACATATGCTACTGATTTGTAATTCACTTATATATGAGAATCAAGTTGCAATTTACATAATAAAGATAACAAAAATGTTAAAACAATTGGGTGTAGTACTACAACTAAATTTGATCATAGATCTTCTGTGAGAACACTTGATTTAATATTAAACAATAAAAATTTATACATAGATGGTTCTCCTTATGATCATGATTTTATGAGCTTCACTTATACTTGCAATTCTGATGCTATTTGATGAGATGCTATTTGTTTTCATATGAAAATTATGTGCTATTTACATGCAAAATTCGTGGTCCCATGTCATGTGAGAAATTTTTATCATGTCCACACAACTAATGCACACCCCATTATAGATACATATATTGTGCATACATGTTGTTTTTTTGTTTGTTCCACGTTCAGTTTACCACAAACCGGACGTCTTGTCTTGAAGAAAGGGAGGATGATGAGGATATAATAGGGGTCCATGGTGATTATACATGCTTCAGTTGGAAGGAAATATTGAGCCTCGCTGATGTTCATTATAAGGTGAATTATTTCCTAGTAATAAATATTGTTTGTGTTTCTAAGAATGTTATACTACCTAACCCTATGCATTATGTATTAGCAGGGTTATTGATAACACAAACATGAATGGAGGAAGACCTCAAGGCATACTAGAAAACAAGATGGAGATGCTGGAAAACTAGACTACAAATGGTGAAAAGAATTATTCAAGTGGTGAAAACAAATGTGTAAGTGTGGAAAACAACTCCAGGAATGTTCTTCCACACTAAGAAATGATGGAAACAAGTGGAGGGCGCCCCATTGAAGACCAATGCTCCATATAGAAGTCCTAATTCAATTAGGCATGGCTTGTATGCCATAATGGCCGAATCCCCCTAAAGTGGGTCGGTTTGTATCTCTCCTAGTCCATGTAGGACTCCCAGTTGAGTCCTAGTCCAAGTAGGACTCCTAGTTGAGTCCTAGGCCTAGTAGGAGTCTCTTCTAGTCCAAGTAGGAGTCCTAGTTGAGTCCTAGTCCTATTAGGAGTCTCTCCTAGTCCCAGTAGGATTCCTAGTTGAGTCCTAGACCTAGTAGGAGTAGTGCTTGCGCAAGGAGCCCTTGTTCCCGCACCCCTCCTCCTTTATATACCTACCACCTCCGTGTGGATTAGATAGAACAAGTTTAAACCAGAAACCGTAGCCTCTAGATTGTATTGCTACTAAGCATTCATCTTGAAATATAACCATTGCAAAGTTGTGTGATATCTTGTTGTTCCCCTGGGAATAAGGGGATACAGGACCACTCGTGTAACACCCGGGGGTTTTCCCCAGTTAGTTTTGTTTGCTCTTTCTTTTGTGCATCATCATGAAATCCTCATTCATGAATTTTAACCTTGACAAATAATTGAATTGCATAAAAAAATCCTTATTCTCTAATTTTTCCTAGTAATTGAGAAACTCCTAAAAATCTTATTTTTTTGGCTGGAAGAAACCCTTTTGTTCCATCTCTTCCTTAAGCCCAACATCATCGAGCCCACTAGCCCTCCCCTTGCATCTATTCCATCTTCTTCAGTACAGGTCAGGAACGAGGCATGATCCTGATGTCGCTTTCCCCTCCACCACCACGCCACCACCTCCATGGTCCCCTCCTCCCCTCCTTATCTTCCCCTCCTCCAAGCCAGAACCCTAGCCCTTACCCTCTCCTTCCTATCCACCGCCACCCTCTCTTTCTCCCTCTCTGTTTCTTCTTCCTCTAACTCCATAAAGAACCGAACCACTTCGTCGTTGCCCCATCGCCACGGGCTCCCTCAAGCCGAGCCGAGGTAGTAAAAAGCTCTGCGTCGTCGTCGTCCACCTCTACGTGCAAGGAAATTGGCAGGAGAGCGACTACATCGTCAGCGACATTCTCTTCTTCATCCCCGACCACCCACATTCGCCGGCGAAATTCGTCGCGCTCATCCTTCTCCAAGCCAGATCGACTACTCCAAGCCCCTCTGGGTGAGGTCCCCATCCGATCCCCGACACTTACCTCCCTTTTTGCACCCTCTAGGCTCTGTCCCCGCGTTCTACACCTTCGGAAACCATGGACGGGAGCTCAAAAAGGAGCTCCTACTCCATCTAGCAACCTCTCGTGCGTGCACATACATCTGCAGCACGTACACACACATCCGCACCCCCGCCTACACCCAGCCATGCTCCCCTGCATCTGCATCGTCTAGTTAGCAAGGGCATCAGCAGCGCTCGCTTCCGTTCGTCGTCGTGGTGATACCTGAATCCGAAGCCTGACTTTTCCGTCTCAAAAATTCAGTTAACCCGGCTTTGTTTTCCTCCTCACATATATGATCTGTATGTGATTAGCAAAAACGAGCATAGTAAAGTGCTTATGCACTTGATCTATGTCCCAGGAGGTCTCAGGTTCAAACCCCCTCGAAGGAGGCATTCTTGTTTGTTTTCTTTTTTGTATCCTTAGTCTGAACCTGCGCCATTTTTGTTCATGTTCGGTCAGGGTCATATTCAGTCACGACTCGGTGTTGGCCCAGTGGCTAGCAACCCGCTCCACTACGCAGCAGATCCAAAGTTCAATTTCCCTTGGATGCAGAACACTTCTTTTTCATTTCTGAATTCTGTCAAATTCAGTTACACGTCCTCGTCATATCTTGTTAGTCCAGACCCGAAATCAATTACTAAATAATTTTTTGCCTATTGGGTTGCAGCACAATCTTCTACCTGGCTGACCCAAATCCAAGCCCTAGCTCTACTCCTTCTTGCCATATTTTTGTTGTTCTTTTGTCTATACTATGTCAATCTTGTTAATTCCATAACATATGTTTTATAACTCCAAATAATATAAAATTTATGCCTATTTTTATCAGAAAAATGCATACAACATTAATTTTTCATCCATGATCATGTTTGCATCTCCTAGCTGTTGTCTCTTAGTAGTGTTATGTTCATTCACCTATAAGTTAAATATGGAATGAGTTGGGTTAGTTAAATAATTGTGCCCTATTCCATTTAATCATGTGTAGCTTACCTATGAATTGTTTTCCATACTAATCAACATTTAATTTGACGGTTAGCTAAACAACTTGAACCTATAAATAAATTGCTTGGATACCGAGTCCGCTTAAATTGGTTAAATTGCATTTTTCTTTGCATCTCGCATGTCATGCATATAAAAATAGAATCATGCTGGATCTTTTGTCTTAGTTGTAAATGTTACATTTGTTGTTCTATAAGTGCTTTGCTGCTTCGCGGATAGGACGTTGAGATGATGTGAGCACCGACAAGTTCTGCTACCCCTACAAGCTAGATTCCAGGCAAGCTTTACTCACTTGCTACCTATGGTTGTCGTTCCTCACTTGCCACGAATGCTTTCCGTTGTCTTTATTCTAACCTTATGATTTGTTGCTTGTGTCTTGATCCTATGATATGTTTACTTTGCAGCCATGATATAGCCTCATCACCCACCTCCTATGACGTGTTTGTTTCTTGTTTGCCTTGCGAGTCGTAGCGCATTCTTAGGTTCTTTGGTGAGTTTGGTTCTTTGTCAACTGAATAGTATGATAGGTTGGTTGAACTTAATTTAAAATGATTTTAATGCTTGGGGTAATAATAATATTGAAACCGAGTTAAGGCACCGGCGGGAGGACCCTCAAGGTTTTTGGTCCCTCTGGTGTCGTCTTAGGAAAAGGTTCTTGTCCGCTGATCCAAGAATGAGCGCGCTAACCACATCGTGGGAGGAATGGGACTCCCGCAACCTATTAGCCCCGCTGCACTCTTGTCCAGGATGCCACAACTTAGTTCGGGCTTTCCATTTGGCGTGCGCACATCACCAATTCTACAGGTGCTATGGAGACGATCTTAGAGAAAGTGCTGGCACACAAGAGTCAGATAACTTACACCTAATGATATTTGTTAACCTATGCGATAACAAGATTATGTGTGAGTTTTTCCTTGGGTTACCTCCTAGCATTGGTTGAGGGGGGTAAATCCTGGATGGGTATTGTTTCTGTTGAGTAGTTGTAGTTGGTTTTTTCGCGCTCTCTTATCCCTTTCTAACAGACGAGAGTTGTAGCGTGTCTCCATAGACTGCTTAGTGTCGCTCGCTGCCGCTTCATTACAACAACATCTTCCTTTGTACCCAAAGTATTTGGATCTTGTGATGACTGGCTGCATTGGTATCTTGTGAGTATTTCTTGCCGCTTGTTGGTACATTCAAAGTACTGACCCCATGATTCGGGGATGTATTCACAATGCAGTCGATAGGTTTGAAGTTTGATGACGTTAGCTTGGGAATCCCTCCGACTTGGCCTGGGCAGGGATTGTGTCACACCCCTGTTTTTAAGCACCTGTATTATAGTAAATTAGGAAGCCTCTTAAGACTTTTGTAAGTTAATTAAGTAGACAACATGTTTGTGTAATCATGTTTATCTATGCAATATAAGTGGTGTGTTCATGTAACATCCCTCTTTTGCTAAGATAGGCTTTGTGGTGTTGTGTTCATCTCATACATGCATGAAAACAAGTTTTGAACCATGTTGAAACAATTTAAGCTGTTAATTTAAATGGTTTGAGAAAATTACCACAAATAGTACTTAATTTGGTTTCCAAAATTTTGTTTTGAAAAGTAATTCAAATACACCAAAGCAAAACATGGTTTTGTTGGAAATTTTATAAGCTTTCCAAAAATTATTTTTGCTAAATTTTCTGTTCACAAAAAGGCCCTCAAAACAGTGATTCATGTTCTGTTTTTAAACAGAAAATGGGCTTCTCTGTAAATCTCAAGAGTACCGGGGGTTTTTCGCAAAAAACCTTTTTATCGTCTTCTACCTCTGCCAGTAGGTGAGCTGCTTTCCGCCGATGCCGTGGCCACCTCCTGCTTGGCCTCTGCCGTGGATAGAGCCAAGAGGGAGGCGTCCTGATCCTCCCTACTCCCTCTGCCCTCGCTCACGAACCCCCTCCCTTCCTGTATCTCGTCCGGAACCGGGACCTAACCCTAACAGCCACCGCCGCGGCCGCCGCTCGACGCCGGCGTTACAAGCATCCTCGAGCTCCACCGTGCCCCTCTGAGGCTCTCCCACACCCTATACCTCCTCCTCAACGACGCACGCAAGCGGGGAGGGCCGGAGACGACGGAATCGACTCCATCTTCTCCAAGTCCGGCCGCCGCCGCGATTTGCAATTCCGGCGAGCCCCGTTGCCGCCTCGGCCGTCCGACCACTCCACGAGCTCCACCAGGTCGTGGTGAGCCTCCCGGACCCCTCTGTTTCCTCCCTCCCCCTCCGGTTCACCCCCCTCAACTTAGTCCGCCGGCCGCCGCCGTGCAACTCATCGCCGGCTCTCCGCCGGCCACCATTTGGTTGCCCCGCTGCCGCCCACACGTTCGCCGAGTCCTTCTCTAGCTCCCCAACCAGTTGATTTCGCGAATCGATCAACCGATCGATCAATTGCGTGCTAACAAAGAGAATCCATCCCCCTGTGACGTCACAGTGACCTCAAAATGATGTCATAATCCCCTGTTTATTAATTCCAAAAAATGATTAAATTTGTAAAATTAATAACTATTGATTTATAATTCAGAAAAATAAAAATGAGGTACCAAAATGCTCAGAAAAATAAACTCTACAAGAATATGCTATTTTCACACATGTTTGAGAAAGTCCAAAAATGAGTTTTATTTTAATATTGTTTATTCAATTTAAAATGGAGAAAATAAGTTTTTAATCACTAAAATTAGAAAATTAAAAGTTATATACCAAATTGCTCAAAATGACAAATGCAACCTGTTTATGATGTTTCAAACCCATTTGTGCACTTTAACTTGTACTCACTTCTAGAATCGCCCGAAACCCCCTCCGGGGTCTATTTTGGGATAAATTCAGTAAAAATGTTTAATTAACATATGAACCCTAGCAAACCAACGATCATGCTTAGGGCTTTATTTCAGTGCATTAGTTTGCTCATGCATACATATTGCGCATTGCATCGATGCCATGTTTGATTGTGTTCTTCTTTTCGGTGTTGTTTCCCCCTCGGTAGAACGCCCTGTCTGCACGAGAAGGACCTACGCTAGCCAATGGTGAATACTTGATCTAACCGCAACAATCGTGTAAGCACTTATTCCTGATGACTTTTTCTGGTTTACTTACTACCAAGGCAAAAGCATAACCTCTTATCTGCTCCATATATGGATTTCAAAGTGATTTGAATCCTCGACTTTGCATTCGGTTCCAAACTATTTGATGCCAGTAGATAGAGTTCTCCTATATACTGCATAACCTAGATATCCTGATCCACTTCACCTAGCAGCTATAGGTTTGTTTGTGCGCGCTTCGCTAAACCTTGTGAGTCTTGCTTAGCCATGCCTAGTTGATGAATCTGGTCAATGCGTGAATCTACTATGTCATGTGTTTATGATTTGAAGTACCTTTGATAACTTGACTAATTACGGCATGGATGTGAGGCCACAATGGGTTGTGCCGTTTTGTCCTGTTCATGCCCCTAGGAGCGAGTTCTCGCCTTCGAGCCAAGACTGAGCGTACAGCCACACGTGGGCCGATGAACCCCGCCCGGCTAACTAACTTGTTTAACCTTATCCATGAGCCACGTAGTTTGAGGTTTCCATCTGCGTGTGTGTCGGAAAATGTTTTGGAGAAAACTAGGTCGTGACCGGCACAAGTGATGGACGTACACGGATCTTCATCCCGACTCACAGAACAGGTGCCGTCAGGAGGTGACCAACTCCCTGTTGACGGGGTGGCCCTGTTTGGGTTGACTCATGGATATGGTTCGACAAGGTAAAGGCTGGGAATCGACTACCCTCTGCCGGCACTTCCCGGGCTAGTGCTAATCATGTGGCACTAAGAGTCGGTTGGTACGTGTGGGTAAAGTTGTACACCCCTGCAGGGTTAAATCTTTTCGAAAAGCCGTGTCTGCGGTTAAAGACGACTTGGTGACGGATTCTGTGATCATAGATAACTTAAATGGAATGACTAAAACTTGGTGATAACGATTGAAGGATGCCTCCTCGGAGATGCCGAGAGGGGTTACCTTGTAGCATGAGATAGTGTGGAACAACTGGAGGAGGTGATCTTTGAAGCACGAGGTGCTGAAATGATTTGGTGGATTAAAAGATGATGATATCAGTAGTTGAGTAGCTTTCTCATCTGTTTTCAAAATACTCTATAATGCGTGTTGTTCCTTCCTCAAATTGCAAAACAAAGATTGCTTTACGCAAGTCAGCCTTCATGAAACCCTTTTCGAAATAGCAGATATATAATAGGTTAACTAAGTCTTGTTGAGTACCTCCCGTACTCAGGTTTCTTAATTTTGGTTCAGGAGAAGATCTCACATCGGTGGTGATTCAACGTGGACATCGACGAGTAGTTTGGGGTTCCCAGGTAGCAGCCTGGAATCTATGGGCTGGGACGTCGCCTTATGTTGCGGCCTCTTAGGCCTTTCTGGTTCTTGTTGATTAGCAACATAATTTGCCTTCCGTTGTCTGATGTAATGTTGGGTCGTGTGACCTCTGCTTGTAAGCTATACTCTAGTAACATCTGTTTAATACAAGTTTCATGCCTAGAGTGCTGCTTTGATCGGTTGTTGGTTTCGAGCTCATCGTTATACAGTTTTGGCTATGCCTACATAGTTGTCGCAGTCGAGGGGTTGTGGAGCCGATGATCCATGTCCGAGCCTGCCTGTCGATTTGATCGGCGTGGGGAGAGGTAACCCCAGTAACCCTCGATTGTTGTTGCACTTTCTGGACACATAGCATCTCTGTATAGCTTTGGTCCCGTTTCCTTCAGTTTCATTCGATTCTTGGACGCTTTGATATGCATAGTTGGTTATGACTAGCATGGATACAAGGAGTAGTAGACTGGGGATCCGGACTACGTGCCGATGAATCCAGTCTGCCTGCCGTTGTTTGTTGCGGCTGGGGCTGGTAACCCTGAAGCCCTTGTGAGTCCATGGCTAGGAGCACATAACAGTATGTATATCTCTGGGTCCGGGGTCGTGACAGTTCATTTCACTCACTTGAGGATTTTTCTCCTAAGGAAAGTATTTGTTTTCCTATGTTTTCCACTGAAGTTCTTAAGGGAGTAATTTTCAAAACTTTGAGACAACACTTGATATCAACTTATAATTGTGTTACTGATGTTAAGGAATCAATTTTACCTTGTAACAAAATTATCTGGAGAAGCTTTCATTAGATTTTTCCAATATAGTTTTGTCCTGAAAATCAGCCAAGTAGCTGTTTGCAACCCTTGTTTTCCATCACAAGGATTATCCAATTATGGATTTTGTTTGATCAATTTTACTCTCTAATATGTGGACAACAAAACTACATCCTTTGAAAAATCTACAAAAATATTTAACACGCATATCTATGCTTGTTTTTGAGCTATCTTGTTATGACAGAACTTTAGACAGTTTAGAAACACAGAAAGTGCTCACTTTGCCATCTGTTTTCAAAGCCTTAAACCCCTCAATTTTCAGATCCAATTGTTGTTTCTGAAACTTGGATTGTTGCTCTTTGATGAGCATTTTGAATCATTTATTTTTGACTTTGTTTTCGTGGTGAAAACAACCTCAACTTTTGCTATCTCTGTCTGTTGCCAGCACTTGGAAAAAATTCAGAAAACTGTCTAAACTGAATTTCTGTCAGATCAGTAGCTGCACACTTTTTAAAGTTGATGGATCTAGTTGTGTGTGTTGTTCTAGGACGAGTGGCCTTGCCAATTCTTTTCCCCTTGGTATAAGCTTCTAGAAGATGGCCTTGGATGCCATTTTAGTTGACCAAGGAGGGAGGGAGAGGGCAGTCAAGTTGACTGTTAAGAGGTAAGCAATAGTTGGTGAATAGTGGTTTTTGCCCATCCCTTGGCCTTTCCTGTGGCTTTGGTCATGTTTTTGCACGTTGGCAACCCCTTAGGCACACCCCAGTGGCCATGCCACCCCTGGCACTCACCCAAGGGCCAACCCATGCCCATGCCGTGCCCACCCGAGTGCACCATTGCCAATCCGTGCATAAGAGAAACCCCAGGCCGATCCTTTGCGCCACCACCCTCTCCTCACTCCACTCACCCACCCTGAGGCAGCCACGCATGCCCGTTCACTCCCTGTGAGCGAGGCGAGCCGTGCTCTTCCTCGGGCCCGAGCAGAACGAGAACGAGGTAGCGCCGCGAGCACTGCATCCCCGCCCCCATTTTTCTTCGTGGTCGATCCCCTAGCCTGTGCGCACCTCCCTGACATGCCCTTGCTCGCTATCGTTTGCAGGAACGCCGGCGCCATCACCGGGAACGCCGCATATCGCCGTCGATCCGCCGCCGTGTCCGTGCAACCCCACCGTCCGTGCCCGCGCCCCTGCACCGCCCAAGCATCCTACTTCCACCCCAGCACCACCCCGCTGCCGTACGCGAGCCCTAGGTGAGCAAAACCCTGACCCCGCCAGGTGTTCGTCCGCGGACAGAGAGAGTAAGGGAAGAGAGAGCGCGAGGAGGAAGAGAGTGGGAGAACCGTCGCTCTGAGCATCGACGGCCCCCTTTGAACGCGCCCGTTCGCGCGCGCGCGCGTGCGCTGGCGGTCTGGCTGGCGCCGTAGCGGGCCGCTCGGTGCGAATCTGGCCCGTTAGGGCTGGTTTTTATTTTTCTTTTGTTTTGACAGATCTGTGCATGTTTACTTTAGCCCTTTTTATCCTAGCTAGAATAAAATTTTAGCTTAGCTAAATTTTGTGCTAGTATACACACATTTTCCAAGCCATGTCCCACTGGCAGATTCAACTTTTGAATCTTTATGATTTTAATTAAATCATATGCCAGAGAGTACATGTTTTCTTAGATCTATTGTAACTTTAGTTTTAGGTATCCAAAAGTTGCAAACTCAACTGTTTTGGAAAGACCTTGTCAATACCTACCAGTAGAATTTTACCTTGTATCAAGGTGAGCTCTAGATTTGAAATGGCATGTTGTTTACTAAAAGCATATGTCTCTGTTTGGGCATTTTTCATGCCAAATCTGTGATGTTTCTTTGAGTGAATCCAATTGGACATGTTAGTATATGGTTATTACTATGTAGATCTATCTTGGTTTGATGTTTGGATCTCTGTAGAAAATTTGGTGGACAGATCTTGTTTCATCTGTTTTCTGCGTAGAATTTTGTGTGAATATTGAATAGTATGGTTATGTGTATGTATTGGATTCTTGTTTTCCATCAAGTTTAAGTTGTATTATGTTAGTATAAAGTTGTTTTCTTGCAGTACTCTCATGATAGGAGTTTATTGAGTAGTTAGAGATTAAAGGGAAATAGCTATGTGAGCATGTTGATTTGTCTAGAATTATTCATGCATAGGTTTTAGCCTTGTTTTCCACTAGGGAAAAATATGAATTTTGGTAGTTGGAAAACAGAGGATGAAATGTACTTGTGGCATCTTTATCTTAGTGTTTTCACCCCTGCCATTTTTCCTCTTGGTTTGTAGAGAAGCATGAGTAGAACTTGGGTGACTAGAAAATATTTCTCTCACATGTGTAGCATTTTAGCCTAGTATTTTCCTTGTTTAATAGCTAGACTTTTTATTTTGTTTTGTGGGATCCAGTAGCATTTTGGTACTGATTAGATGAGTATTTTACTCCTTGTAGTTTGCACCCTTGTGCATAAAATTAGCATGTGGAGTATAAAATAACTTAGTATTTTTCCTAGTTTTCTACTAGTATGAGTAGGAGCTTTTTGAAGCTTGGTTTCTTGTTTTGAGCACTTTGCTAAATGTGACCAGAGGCTTACTAACCTCTTTGTGAGTATTTTGCTAGTGGAACACCCACTGGTCATTTTTGCATCATGGTGGAATTTTAGTTTGGCTTAGTGATTTGCACCATTTCCACCACTTGCAAAAATTAGCATAGTATGTATACTTGCCATAGAAATTGTTGTGAGTGTTTTACCCATCAAATGGTGTTTTGTGTGACATCCTACTGCCTAGTAACATGTGTTTTACCCCACTGGTCCATGGTGCTCTTAGCTAGAATCATTGGTTTTTGGCCACACATAAACACTAGGAAAAAGAGGTTTTTCCCACTATAGTTTTTATGCCAATTTTTCCTATGAGAAAATTGTGTATTTTGGGTGATGCATTTTAATTGCTTGCTGTATGTATCACTTGTAGCATTGTTTGCCTTGGTTGGTTCTGAAAGTGTGTCTTTATTTTTATTATACGACGATAGAAAACGAGGAAGGAGTATTTGAAGAAGAGGCTCACTTTAACTCCTGTTACTATCAGGACCAGGACCACCACCTGTATCAAGGAAAGCCATCCTAATGCTTGCTGTATAAATACTTATCATTATCTATCATGCATGCTTTTCACTCCTGAAATTTTCACAAACTATATTCCCAAAACTATTTTTGTTGTGAATACTACTACTATTAATACTATTAAGTAAATGATCATATTAATAGTCAACTTGGTATTACCAAGCCCATAGCCACCAAAGGGTATATAAATACCCTTCACTAAATTAAAACTTAAGTTCTTAATTGAACTATTTAAAATATGTTTTTGTAAACAAATGCCTTATGGAAGAAAAACCTCGGTGGAAAGGTGAGACCTTGTCTACCGGGAGGACGTCATGTTGGAAAATTTGAGAAATGTTTACAAAGACACATAACCTAGTCTTCGCTGGACAACCATTATCGTACTGCCACTTTACCCCAACATGGGTACGGGGCTTGATTAGAAACTTGTTATGGTTAGTATGTGTTCTATCTCAAGTGCTATAGTGGATTGGATCCTCCGAACCGAAATGTCGCTAGGAGTGAGGATACGGGACATATAAAGTGTGGGATTAATTTTCCCTCCGGATGCAGCAGTTGGGTCTCCTGTCTTGGCGGTGTGCGACATGGCTTGCCAGGGAGAATAAACCCAAGTGAAGAGATAGTCATGTACTAGCTTGTACATAGTGGATAGTCAAGATCAGCTATCTGATGTTCTCATACTGTTGTGAACAGTCCATGGTTGTTTCATGGCGGATTCAGGATCTCGTGGAAATGTGTACACCTCTGCAGAGTAAAACTATTTCGAAATAGCCGTGTCCTCGGATATGGACGGTTGAATGGCCATGTAGCTAGTATTGTGTCAATTTTCAAAAGAGGTTTTGAAGGAAGGTTTTGTACCTGCGAGGTACTAAAAAGGAATGACTTGGTATCTGAGAGATACAGATGAGAAAAAGCTGGAATATCGATTATAAGAAGTTTTGCAAAGAAAACTTTCTTTTCTCAAACCATCTTATGAAAACTCTGAGATATGCGATATCTACAAGACAAACTATATATTATTTTTTAAAACTTTTAACAGAGATATGAACATGCAAGTCAACCATGATAAATCTTTTATCTATCATGGGTAGCTGAACTTTATGTATGGCCTACCCATTCCACCAAATAAGCATGTATGCATAATTGTAAGCTCAAAAGGATGTCTTGCGGAGTACATCCAAATGTACTCACTTTGGTTTCGCCCCTGGTTATTTTTATTGGCCAGACTATGAGGAGCCACCTCAGGAAGGGTTCTATGAGGAGGAGTTCTACACTGATGACCCTACGAATTAGGATCGTCTCCCAGTCAGCAGCCTGTAGGTTAAGGCATGACTTGGGTTCTACTATGCTATGCTTATCGTCTTCTGTTCTGTTGTTGTTATTTGCCTGTCCTGCGTGACAGTTGTCAAGAACTTGGTCATGTGACCATTTATGTAAGACTTTAATATTCGTGTATCGGATGATGTAATCTGTATGCCAACTTCGTATGTTGTTCACGACTGGTTCTTCTGGGATCGTGAATGAATGCATATGAGGGGTTCTGGACCCTCCGGTCTGGGGCCTCTACAAAGTTGGTATCCGAGCCATCCTAACTCTAGGAGACCTTAGTTAGCATGGACGTTAGTGTATACTCCAAAAATCTAAGTTATAAATACAAAAAAATTGGATATATGACTATGTATAAAAATATTCCATATATCCCGCCACCTCTCTGGGTTAAACTCTACTTGCATTAAGGTTATTCTTTGCATAAACTTAAAACTTTGCACATTGTGGTCTAACTTAAACTATACTTAAAGTTTTGTGTAGATGGACGTGGTCATCACCGAGGCTTTCCAGTTGGGACGTCCACGTGGCGAGTCTTTCCTTTTCGAGGAGAGGCTAGTAGCTATGGCTACTGTGTTGGGACGCCCACTTCCGGAGCTGCGAGGGGGACTAGTTGATGGTGCACCTTTGGAGGGGGACTGGTACGCGGAGGTCACTATCCGCACACCTCTGGCTATCCCGACAGTGGAGGCCTATGTTTTCCGTGCTGTTGATCGTTCTTGGAACGAGGCTGTAGTGCGTGTGATCCAAGAGTCCGTGGCACGACTGGCACACATCGGGGAGTACATGTTCATCAGTTCCCGGTACGAGTTGATTGGGAGACGTGATGAGGATGGCATACCACTTCCTGTCGAGCCAGACTCTACCACTCTTGGTCCTCACTTGGAGGAGATGGAGATTTTGTTATACCGCACTCAGCGCAGGCTGGACGATCAGCGACTTGACCACCACCTCGGCACATTGGTGCACCACACACTGCTAGCCGAGACTGACGAGCTGAGGGCTGAGCTTCACGACAGCCAGGAGGAGAGTGGAGCACTCGCACAGCAGTTGTCCCAGTTGAGAGAGGAGTTTGAGGCCACCACCGCGAGGAACCGTGCCTTGGAGAGACAGCTGCGGGCCACCCGCCTGGGCCGTGCTCGTCTCACCACCAGGATGACAGCTCTAGAGGGGGCTAACTCAGTTCTGCGTGCTATACTTCAGATAGCTCATGATGACATAGCCACGAGAGAATCCGCCATAGAGGAGCTTGAGGAGGAGGGCGCAGAGCTCAACAGGGAGATTGAGGAGCTTCTGCCTTTAGAGGACGCTCCATCCGACTTGGAGGGGATGGATATGAGTGAGGCTAGTGAGCAGGATGATGATGACCTACTTGGCGAGGAGGAGGAGGACCCTGAGGAGGTTATCTTCGAGGTTGGGGACAGTGACGACTCTGTGTAGTCGCAGCTTTCCCACCCTTAGCACTTGATGTTGGTCTAGATGCCAGTTTAGTATGCTAGATCGTTTTGCTAGGTAGTTTGCTAGTGGTAGCCCTGCGATGACCCCACAAATCGCACCCCCTGTAGCTCGATGAAGCCTTCCTTGTATGATATGGCTTGTGATGTGTGTGTGTAATGTCAAAAACTCTGTTTAATTATTGTGGTGTATGAAATGTTCGGCTTGGTTCTCTGATTTTTGTCACTACTATGCGTTCATTTCATCCGTGTTTGCGACTGCCCCGCTCTTGTTTTGGAAACATATCCCTCGTTTTCCTTTTTGTTGATATTAAGGGTAATGGGTTTTCAAAAACAAGATTTTGTTGCTTAGACTTACACATGTTTCACTTTAGCATGGCACACCATCGCGAACCCCCACCACCACCACCACCCTCAGTGGAGGCACTGTTGGCCCTGTTGATGGAGGATCGCCAGGCCACCCGAGCTGAGAGTGCAGCTACCATTGCCGCTCTGCAACAGCTAGCTGCTGCCACCAACCACAATGGCCATGGCAATGGAGCTCCCTCGAGACTGAGAGACTTTCAGCACACCAATCCCCCAATCTTCACTAGGATTGTGGAGCCCCTAGATGCTGACGACTGGCTCCGCACCATTGCAAACAAGCTGGAAGTTGTTGCAGTTGAGGAGAATGATAAGGTCCTGTTTGCCTCCCACTTTCTTGCTGGTCCTGCCAGGACTTGGTGGAAACTGCACGTGAGACTGTTGCTGCTGGTCACTTGTTCAACTGGGAGGATTTCTCTGCAAGATTCCGCAAGTACCACATTCCCCAAGGAATGATGGCACTTATGCGGGAGAAATTTCTGAAGCTGACGTAGGGGAGTATGCCTGTGTCTGAGTATTGGGAAAATTTCACTACTCTGTCCAGGTATGCACAGGAGGACGTGAACACCGATGCTAAGAAGAGGGAGAGGTTCTTAAATGGGCTGGATGATGAGCTCCAGTGTTCTCTAGTGGTGGTTCCATTCCAGGACTTAGAGACCCTTGCTAATGCCGCTATGGTGCTGGAGCACAAGCGGAAATCTGCTGATGAGAACCGCAAGAGGAAGATGACTGTGCAGGGAGGACCTAGTTCTCACAGGACTTGCAACACTCCGTATGCAAGGCCACCACCCCCCAAGGCGCCTGCTTATGCACCTCGCCCCATCCACCACTATGCACCAAGGCCCAACAACTACAACAACCCTGCACATTATGCACCAAGTTATGGAGGAAATAACTATGGTGGTAACCATGGTAATCATTCTGGGAATAACCATGGGAACCGCTATGGAGGCAACAATGGAGGAAATGGGAACAGCTCCAACCATGCTCCCAAGCCTAACCCAAGCCCGAAGCCTTCTGGAGGTTGCTTTGCCTGTGGAAAGGAAGGTCACTTCGCTCGTGAGTGCCCTAACAAAGCTACTGCTCCAGCCCAGCCTAATGCAACCAAGATGAATCATGGTCCTTCCACTGGAAGGCAGAATAAGATGAAGGGACACCTGAACCACTGAATGCTGCAGAAGCTCAGGAGGCACCAGACATGGTGATGGGTATGTTTCCTGTCAACTCGGTGCCAGCCGCAGTACTGTTTGATTCTGGTGCATCGCATTCCTTTGTCACTAAACCGTTTGCTGAGAAAAGTGGTATGAAGCATACCCGTATGCACAACCCTATGTTAGTACAAATACCTGGGGATAGTACTAAAGCCAACCTAATTTGCAATGAGGTACCAATAGAAATAAAAGGGAAAACTTTTCATGTTGATCTTATAGTGCTGGGATCCAAAGGGATAGAAGTGGTACTTGGTATGAATTGGATGACCAAGTATAAGGGAGTTATTCACTGCACTAAGAAATCTATTGAAATGATCTCCGAGGATGGGGAACAAGTTGCGTACACTGCAACTAAGCCCTCGTCAAAAGTTCACTGCCACACTGGTATAGCCCACCCTGTCCTTGAGGAAGTCCCGGTTGTTTGCGAATACCCGGATGTTTTTCCTGAAGAACTACCTGGTATGCCCCCTGATCGGGATATCGAGTTTGTCATCGAGTTAGTGCCCGGAACTGGACCCATAGCACAGAAGCCTTATCGGATGAACCCAAAAGAATTAGATGAATTGAAGAAACAGCTGGATGACATGTTAAGAAAAGGTTTGATTCGCCCTAGTGCATCTCCATGGGGATCTCCTATCATTTTTGTGGATAAACGGGACGGTACCACTCGTTTATGTGTGGAGTACTGCAAGTTGAATGATGTTACCATCAAGAATAAGTACCCGTTGCCCAAAATTGAAGACCTGTTTGACCAGCTGAATGGGGCTGTAATCTTCTCAAAGATCGACCTTCGAACTGGTTATCACCAATTGAAAGTTCGTGAGACTGATATTCCGAAGACGGCTTTCACCACTCGTTACGGGTTGTATGAGTACACTGTGATGTCCTTTGGTCTGAACAATGCCCCTGCCTATTTCATGAATCTCATGAATAAGGTATTCATGGAATTTCTGGACAAGTTTGTCGTGGTGTTTATAGACGACATTCTCATATATTCGAGGAGTGAGGAAGAACACGAAGAACATCTGAGAATTGTGCTTGGAACACTTCGTGAGCATCAATTGTATGCTAAGTTTAGTAAATGTCAGTTCTGGTTGACGGAAGTCGGGTTTCTTGGACATGTGGTATCTGCGGGAGGAATATCTGTTGACCCTACTCTAGTTCAGTCTGTGGCGAAGCGTGCTGCTCCAACAACTCAGACTGAAGTCAGATCCTTTCTAGGTTTGGCAGGGTATTACCGCAAATTTGTTCAGGGATTCTCGAGTATAGCCAGACCACTCACTCAGTTGCTCAAGAAAGATAGCAAGTTCTTGTCGACAGACAAATGTGAGGAGAGATTCAATGAGTTGAAGCGTCGACTTGTGTCTGCTCCGATTCTTATAATGTCGGATATCACCAAGAGTTTCGACGTCTATTGTGACGCTTCTAAGCTTGGTCTTGGAAGCGTACTTATGCAAGAAGGGAAGGTGATATCTTTTATATCCCGCCAATTGAGACCCCACGAGTTGAATTATCCCACTCATGACTTAGAGCTTGCTGCAGTTGTTCATGCCCTCAAGGCATGGCGACACTTTCTTATGGGAAGAAGAGTGGAGATTTACACAGATCATAAGAGTTTAAAGTACATCTTTACTCAACATGAGCTCAACATGAGGCAGCGCCGCTGGATTGAGCTCATTAAAGATTATGATCTGAGTATTCATTATCACCCTGGAAAGGCAAATGTTGTTGCTGATGCTCTTAGTCGAGAGCCGGTCTCTCTGAACGCTATGATTCTAGTAAGGCAACCCGAGTTGTGGAAAGAACTGGACCATCTTGGCATTGAAGTGGTCAGCTATGGTATGTTAGACGCCATAGAAGTTAAACCAACTCTGGTTGACCAGATCAAAGAGGCTTAGAAAGGCCAGAAAAGTATTGATGGTATTAAGGCCTGCATGGAGAAGGAGAAGGTTGCTGGATTTACCATTGATTCTGATGGAGGATTATGGTATGAAGGCCGTATTTATGTTCCCTCCGAGTCTGATCTCAAGCAGACCATCATGGCCGAAGCTCATGATACCATGTATTCTCTCCATCCTGGAGGAACAAAGATGTATCAAGACCTGAAGGAGAGATTCTGGCTGCATGGAATGAAGCGGGAGATTGCTTCATTTGTAGCCAAGTGCCATGTCTGGCAGCAAGTGAAAGCTGGGCACCAGCGTCCCGCTGGCTTGCTCCAGCCTTTGCAAGTGCCTGTTTGGAAATGGGATGAAGTGGGAATGGACTTCATCACTGGACTTCCTAGATCCAGCCGAGGAAATGATTCTATATGGGTTGTCGTGGATAGGCTCACGAAAGTTGCTCACTTTATTCCTGTCCGTACCACCTATCGTGGAGACCAGCTTGCTGATCTTTACATTACTCGGATTGTCAGCCTACACGGAGTTCCAAGCAGGATTGTGTCTGATCGAGGTACACATTTCACATCTAGATTTTGGAAGAAGTTGCACGAGAGTTTGGGAACCAAATTAGCTTTTAGCACAGCCTATCACCCGCAGACTGATGGAGAAACAGAGCGTGTGAACCAAATTCTGGAAGACATGCTCCGTGCATGTCTGTTGTCTTATGGAGTTAAATGGTGATAAGGGGTGGCCCAATCTTCTCAGTGAACTCACAGATAACTTCTGAATTGATAACTAGTGCGCCACTAAGAACTCTCCGGCTGATCCCTGATGCCAATGCAAAAGATAGCAACCCAATGGATGAGTTTGGTGTTAGTAATTCTTTTAATGTGGCTGATTTGACACCTTACCATGGAGATGATTTAGCATCGAGGACGATGCCTTTTCAAGAGGGGGAGGATGATGAGGACATCCCTAGCTTTTCACCTATTGTTGAACATGAAGATCCACCAATTAAAGCTAATGAAGTAAGGATTGGTCCAATGACAAGATCAAGGACCAAGCTATTACAACAACAGGTTTATTGATAACACAAACATTGATGGAGATCATGGAGAGAAGATTCACATGGATGAAGATGAGCTAGAAGAGGAGATGATGATCAAGTGCTAAGGATGGTGAAAACAAGCATTACAATTATTATTTCATAAGGGGATGAGTGCCTCCACAAGATGAAATGCACTCATACATGAAACAAGCAAGAGGAGGGCGCCCACATAGAAGATCAATGCGCCATAATAGTTAGTTTTGGTTTCCATAACCAATTTGGCCGAATTCCTTGTGTATGGAATCGGTTTGTATCCATATATGTGATTCCTAGTCCTAGTAGGAGTCCTAGTCCTAGTAGGGGAGGGATTGCTTGCGCAAGAGAGCCTTGTGGCCGCACCCCTCCACCTATATATGTGTCCCACCTGCGTGTGGTTGAGGTAGACTACGATTGAATCAAACAAACCCCATAACCTCTAGTTGAAACTGCTTGTTAGCCTTTCATACTGGAAGTTCATCTGCAAACTTTACGTGTTACCTGCTGTTCCGCTGGGAATAAGACGGTACAGGACCACTTGTAGTCGGTGGATTACTTGTGCAAGAGTGTGGAGTTAAGAATATCCATTGGGTTGCTATCTTTTGCATTGGCATCAGGGATCAGCCGGAGAGTTCTTAGTGGCGCACTAGTTATCAATTCAGAAGTTATCTGTGAGTTCACTGAGAAGATTGGGCCACCCCTTATCATCTTGGTATCAGATTTACAGGTTGCCTCGGTGAGCTATCATAATTTTACCCTTTAGTTTGAGTGTTTTATTTCCTATCCAGAAAAAGCCCCACAAAAATAGTTTTAGTTTTTGCCATAGCCTAGATATCATCTTAGTTTCAATTACTAGTGCTGTCTTTGTGTTAGATTTGTGTTACTTTTTCTCGTTTTTAGTTTCATATTTTTCGGCTAGGTTTAGGGTTTTGTTCATCTAGCCGAGTTCATATCAAAAAACCACAAAAAAAAATCCGCTGCTCATTGCTCATATCCATCACAAATCCGAGTTCATCCCTTATTCCTACCGCGGCAGAGATTTGGCAATTTCCCTGCCGTACGGCAACCCACCCGCACTCGGATTCCCCTTGCCAATCGCTTACCAAACCCGCCCCTCACCCCACCGCGCGCTTACCATATTTTCTTCCGTGTTCTGCCGCGACACGGATTCCCCGCAAAACGCTGCCGCCACCGTTTCGCTGCCGAGCCCTAGTCGCTCTCGGACTCGCGTGTAACACGCTTACAAAACGCCCCTCGCGCCCGTCTCACAGCACACCTACCACAGCACCGCGCGCTGCCGCGGCACACTTCCTCGCCGAATCGCTGCCGTGACCACTGCTTCACGTAACACGCGCGCGCAGGAATTTTCGTGTAACGCGGTTATCAATCGGCTGTTTTTCTGTTTCGCGCGCTGCCGCGGCCCAAGAATTGGCAGTTTTTCTGCCGGGATCTCTGCGCTCTGTTCTGAGTCTGCCGTGGCACAAAAAGCATCTGTTTCTCTGCCGTACACGCTGCCTTGGATCCAAAACGTGTTGTTTTGCTGCCGTGAGTACTAGTTGCTGCCGTGAGCTGTTCTAAGTCATTTTTCCACTAGTTTTCTTTTGTGCTTTCTTTTATTCCCTGTTTTTCATCACTAGGACCTTCATATCCATACTTTGTGAACCTTAGCCACAGCCTTTCTACAGCATTATAATAGGAACTTGCCCACAAGTATAGCTATTTTGTGCTCTGACAGGCTGCTCATATTTCATCACCACCATTGTGTTCACTTGTGTTTGGTTAATTATTGCTCCTAGCTTAGTGTAAGGCCATTGAAAAATTAAAAAAAAATATAGAAAAAGCAAAAAGTATAAAAAAAAAAGAGAAAAGAGAAAAAGAGAAAGTGCAAAAAGGCCATATCATTACTATTGTTTCTAGTTGAGCTTGCCATTGTGACACTTGATTTTTTTCTTTGAGCAATCTTGTGCCTGTCAAAAAGAGCCTAGCTAGTGACTTTCTAGTGCATTGCAAAATTCATCCATATATTGCATTGCCACATTTGTCTCCATTGTGTGAGTTTCCTTGGGTATTTTATATCTTCACTAAGACAGCAAATAGGATTGTTACTTTGGTGATTGTTAGGTATCCATACCAAGCCCCACCAAATAACCTTGTTTGCCATTGTGATAGTTAAAAACCTGGGTATTCTTTTCTTCACACCAAAGCACTTTAATTGCCTCTACTTGTGGTAAGTATCTCTATTCACTTTGGAGTGGTAAGATATCCTATTGTTTTGCTAGATTCTTTGAGTGAGTTGTGAGAGGCACCACAACCTATACTTGTTTTATTTTCACTAACCTTCTAATGGATCCTTCTAGTGATGAACTTGTGCAGCAAAAGAAGGACCAAACCGAGGTGGTGAAGTGGAGGGAGTATGAGGCATTAAGGGATGTGTGTAGCAAGAACTTGGATGATGCTGTTGGCCCTCTTTATGAGCAAGTTGATGATGTCAAGAAGGATGTGGCAACTACCAAGAAGTTGGCCGAAACCAATAGTGCACAATTGAGAACAATGCAAGATGCTATTGATGCTATCAACAATAAAATGACTGATCTTACAACTTTGCTTGAAGCTCGGTTACCACCCCTTGATGATGACAATGCAAGTATCCATAGTGATGCCAATAATGGGGATGATGTTATTCTTGGCCGTGGAGCAAGAGAAGGAAGAGGCCGAGATCAAATAGGCCGAGCTAGACGTGTGCCTTTACCCAATGCTAATGAAAATAGAGAGGATATCTTGGGTAAGCCAAAATTCTCAATTCCAGCTTTCAGTTTTGATACCATGGATGTGGAAGAATATTTGCTATGGGAATTGAAGATAGAGAAACTTTGGAGGTTGCATGATTATAATGAGGATAGAAAGATCAAGTTGGCATCTTCTGAGTTTGATGGTTATGCTCTTAGATGGTGGGATAATCTTGTGAGAAAGAGACACAATGCTGGAGAATTACCCATTGTTACTTGGAATACCATGAAGAGGCTTATGAGAGAAAGATTTGTTCCTCCAAATTACATAAGGCAACAATTTGACAAATTACAACAATTGAAGCAAGGTACCAAGACAGTTGATGCTTATTATCAAGAGATGGAGATGATTATGCAAAGAGGCCGTGTGGAAGAACAAATTGAGCAAACAATGCAAAGGTTCCTTTCAGGTTTACACTATAAAATCAAGGGCATTGTGAGGCATTATCAATATACCAATATGAATGATTTACTCCATCATGCTAGAGAGGCCGAATCACATATCTTGGATGAAGCACAAAATTTGGCTAGAGCAAAGAGTAGATTTCCTTTGAGATCATCTATTACTCCTAGTACTTCAACACCACCACCTCCATCATCAAATTCTAGAGGTGCTACATCAAATTTTCGAGGTGCTACTTCATCCAAATCCGAGGCTAGTGTGGCTAATACAAGGAAAACACCACAACCAACACCAAGTGCTTCGGGTTCTAGTGCTCCTACTACAAGGAATAGAGATATTACATGCCACACATGTGGAGGAAAAGGGCACTTCAAGAGGGATTGTCCAAATTCCAAAGTGATGATTATCAATGAGGACAATGAGTATGAGACAGGTGATGATGTTGATCCCAATGATCTTGATGATGATGATGGATATTTGAGTGATTCTCCTTTGGATGCTTATGCTACTACTATGCCTTCTATTATTTGCACCCAAAATTCATTGAGTGTGGTGCCTAGTCCTGAAACTCAAAGGTGCAATTTATTCCAAACAAAGGCTGTTATTGGTCCCAACATGGCTTGCAAAGTCATTATTGATGGAGGGAGTTGTAGGAACTTGGCAAGCAAGGATTTATGTGCCAAGTTGAACCTAAAATATTTACCACATCCAAGCCCATATCATATACAATGGTTGAGTAGCACTGGACAAATGAAGGTATCTCATATGGTGAGAGTGGAGTTTCAAATTGGACCTTACAAGGATACTATTGAGTTTGATGTTGTGCCCATGACAGTTTGCCACCTATTATTGGGAAGACCTTGGCAATTTGATAGAAGTGTGAAGCATGAAGGGAGAGCTAATACTTATGAGTTGAATCATCATGGGAGGACTATTATCTTGAGGCCTATGACCCCACAACAAATTATAAATGAGTCCCAATCCAAAATTGCTATGAAAGAGGAAAAAGAGAGAGAGAGGGATGAGGGAACACCAAAAATACAAGCCATGGGGAGTGATAGCAAAACCAATTCGAGTGGTAAAAAGAGAGAGAACCTATTATGCATGTTAGCCACTAAAGAGGATTTGAGGGAATTTAAGGATGATCCTTCACTAGTCCCTATTGTGCTTATTCACAAGGGAGAGATTTTGGTTTCTAATGACATGACCCCTATTCCTCTTGGTGTTTCTAATGTTTTGCAGGACTTTGAGGATGTTTTTCCACAAGATGTGCCCTCGGGATTGCCACCATTGAGAGGAATTGAACATCAAATTGATTTGATCCCGGGAGCATCTCTCCCAAACCGAGCCCCTTATAGAACCAATCCACAAGAAACAAAGGAGATCCAAAAGCAAGTACAAGAACTATTGGACAAAGGTTATATTCGGGTTAGTTTATCTCCTTGTGCCGTTCCCGTTATTTTGGTTCCTAAGAAAGATGGTACTTGGCGCATGTGTGTAGATTGTAGAGCAATTAATAACATCACTATTCGTTATCGTCATCCTATACCACGTTTAGATGACATGTTAGATGAATTAAGTGGTGCTACTCTTTTCTCTAAAATTGATTTGCGTAGTGGATACCATCAAATAAGAATGAAAGAGGGAGATGAATGGAAAACTGCTTTTAAGACAAAATTTGGTTTATATGAGTGGTTAGTAATGCCCTTTGGTTTAACTAATGCACCTAGTACTTTCATGAGATTAATGAACCATATTTTGAGAGACTTTATTGGTAGATTTGTGGTAGTTTATTTTGATGATATTCTCATATATAGCCAGAATGAACATGACCACATGGATCATATTAGACAAGTTTTGCAAGTGCTAAGAACTAATAAATTATATGGAAATCTTGAGAAGTGCACTTTTTGCAAAGATAAAGTTATATTTCTTGGTTATGTTGTTTCTAAACATGGAATTGAAGTTGATCAATCTAAAATTGAAGCTATTCGAAATTGGCCAATTCCAACTAATGTGAGTCAAGTTAGAAGTTTTAATGGGCTTGCTAGTTTCTATAGAAGATTTGTGCCTAATTTTAGTACAATTGCTGCCCCTTTAAATGATCTAACTAAGAAAGGTGTTAATTTTGAATGGGGTGTTTCACAAGATATTGCTTTTGATACTTTGAAAGAGAAGTTGATTTCGGCCCCATTGCTTATGCTTCCAAATTTTGATAAACAATTTGAGATTGAATGTTATGCTAGTGGCATAGGTATTGGAGGTGTGCTCATGCAAGAAAAGAAACCTATTGCTTATTTTTCTGAAAAATTGAATGGTGCACAATTGAATTATTCTGTTTATGATAAGGAATTATATGCACTTGTGAGAGTTTTAGAAGTATGGAAACATTATTTGTGGCCTAAAGAATTTATTATCCATAGTGATCATGAAGCATTGAAATTTTTAAAGTGCCAAAATAATTTGAATAAGAGACATGCTAAGTGGGTTGAGTTCATTGAATCTTTTCCATACATTATAAAACATAAAAAGGGATTGGATAATGTAGTTGCTGATGCTTTGTCAAGGAAAAATATGTTACTCTCAAATTTGGAAATCAAGGTTTCGGGTTTGGAGGGTATTAGAGATTTATATGATGAAGATAATGAATTTTCCATGCCATTTAATAAATGTGTTAACACTAAAGCATGGGAAAAATTTCATATACATGATGGGTACTTGTTTAGAGCTAACAAATTGTGTATTCCCGAGTGTTCTTTGCGTTTATTTTTGATCCAGGAATCTCATAGTGGAGGATTGATGGGACACTTTGGAAGAGAGAAAACATTGTTGATGTTGGCAGAAAATTTTTATTGGGCACACATGAGAAGAGATGTGTATAGATTGGTGCAAAGATGTATTACTTGCAACAAATCCAAATCAAAATTGAAGCCCCATGGATTATATACACCATTGCCATCACCAAGTACACCATGGGAAGATATTAGCATGGATTTCGTGTTGGGATTGCCAAGAACAAAAAGAGGACATGATTCTATCTTTGTGGTTGTGGATAGATTTTCAAAGATGGCTCATTTTATTCCATGCCACAAGAGTGATGATGCTTCTCACATTGCCAATTTGTTCTTTAGAGAGATTGTGAGATTGCATGGAGTTCCAAGGACTATAGTTTCAGATAGAGATGTCAAGTTCATGAGTTACTTTTGGAAGACACTTTGGGGTAAGCTTGGCACCAAGCTATTATTTTCTACTACTTGCCACCCCCAAACTGATGGACAATACGAGGTGGTTAATAGAACATTGTCCACATTGCTAAGAGGTATGATCAAGAAGAATTTGAAGGAGTGGGAGGAGTGTTTGCCCCATGTGGAATTTGCTTACAATAGAGCTGTGCATTCAACTACTCAATTATGTCCTTTTGAGGTGGTGTATGGTTTCAAGCCAATTACTCCTCTTGATTTATTACCACTTCCTTTACATGAGAGAGTTAATATGGAGGCTTCAAAAAGGGCTGATTTTGTGAAGAAGATTCATGAGAAAACAAAAGAAGCAATTGAGAAGAAAGGAAAACATGTGGCTGAAAGAGTAAACAAGAAGAGGAAGGAACTTATATTTCGGCCAGGAGATATGGTTTGGGTACACTTCAGGAAAGATAGATTTCCAACATTGAGAAAGTCCAAGTTGATGCCTAGAGGAGCTGGTCCTTACAAAGTTATATCAAGGATCAATGATAATGCATACAAGATTGACCTCCCAATTGATGAGTTTGGTGTTAGTAATTCTTTTAATGTGGCTGATTTGACACCTTACCATGGAGATGATTTAGCATCGAGGACGATGCCTTTTCAAGAGGGGGAGGATGATGAGGACATCCCTAGCTTTTCACCTATTGTTGAACATGAAGATCCACCAATTAAAGCTAATGAAGTAAGGATTGGTCCAATGACAAGATCAAGGACCAAGCTATTACAACAACAGGTTTATTGATAACACAAACATTGATGGAGATCATGGAGAGAAGATTCACATGGATGAAGATGAGCTAGAAGAGGAGATGATGATCAAGTGCTAAGGATGGTGAAAACAAGCATTACAATTATTATTTCATAAGGGGATGAGTGCCTCCACAAGATGAAATGCACTCATACATGAAACAAGCAAGAGGAGGGCGCCCACATAGAAGATCAATGCGCCATAATAGTTAGTTTTGGTTTCCATAACCAATTTGGCCGAATTCCTTGTGTATGGAATCGGTTTGTATCCATATATGTGAGTCCTAGTCCTAGTAGGAGTCCTAGTCCTAGTAGGGGAGGGATTGCTTGCGCAAGAGAGCCTTGTGGCCGCACCCCTCCACCTATATATGTGTCCCACCTGCGTGTGGTTGAGGTAGACTACGATTGAATCAAACAAACCCCATAACCTCTAGTTGAAACTGCTTGTTAGCCTTTCATACTGGAAGTTCATCTGCAAACTTTACGTGTTACCTGCTGTTCCACTGGGAATAAGACGGTACAGGACCACTTGTAGTCGGTGGATTACTTGTGCAAGAGTGTGGAGTTAAGAATATCCATTGGGTTGCTATCTTTTGCATTGGCATCAGGGATCAGCCGGAGAGTTCTTAGTGGCGCACTAGTTATCAATTCAGAAGTTATCTGTGAGTTCACTGAGAAGATTGGGCCACCCCTTATCAAATGGGAAGACTGCCTGCCTTTCGCGGAGTTTTCTTAACCCAACAGCTATCAGTCTAGCTTGCAAATGGCCCCTTTTGAAGCCTTGTATGGACGCAAGTGTCGTACACCTCTGAATTGGACTTAGACTGGAGACAGTCAGGTTTTTGGTGTGGACACTTTGAAAGCTGCAGAAGAGCAGGTCCAGCTTATTCGTGAACGTTTAAAGACATCTCAATCTCGTCAGAAGAGTTATGCTGATACGAAGCGCCGTGATGTCTCTTTCAGCATTGGAGACTTCGTGTACCTTCGTGTTACGCCACTCAAAGGGATGCAGCGTTTCCATGTCAAAGGAAAGCTGGCACCCAGGTATATTGGCCCTTTTAAGATCTTGGCACATCGTGGTGAAGTTTCTTATCAGTTAGAATTACCTGAGGAGTTGTCTGCGTTTCACAACGTTTTCCATGTGTCATTGCTCCGGAAATGTCTCCAAGTATCTGAGAAGGATCTCTCGTATCAAGACGTAGACTTCAGGAACATTGATATCAATGATGACTTGACCTATCGTGATAGACCCATGCGAGTTCTCGAGGAGAATGTGCGCGTTACCAGGAAGCGTGCTATAAAATTCCTAAAGATTCAGTGGACGAATAACTCTGAGGAAGAAGCTACCTGGGAGCGTGAGCATGAGATCAGGAAGGAGTTCCCTGATTTTCTTAAAGCCTAGACCCGCGAAACTCGGGACGAGATTCTTTTAAGGGGGGAGATCTGTCACAGCCCTGTTTTTAAGCACCTGTATTATAGTAAATTAGGAAGCCTCTTAAGACTTTTGTAAGTTAATTAAGTGGACAACATGTTTGTGTAATCATGTTTATCTATGCAATATAAGTGGTTTGTTCATTTCACTCACTTGAGGATTTTTCTCCTAAGGAAAGTATTTGTTTTCCTATGTTTTCCACTGAAGTTCTTAAGGGAGTAATTTTCAAAACTTTGAGACAACACTTTATATCAACTTATAATTGTGTTATTGATGTTTAGGAATAAATTTGACCTTGTAAAAATATTATTTGGAGAAGCTTTCATTAGATTTTTCCAATATAGTTTTGTCCTGAAAATCAGCCAAGTAGCCGTTTTCAACCCTTGTTTTCCCTCACAAGGATTATCCAATTATGGATTTTCTTTGATCAATTTTACTCTCTGATATGTGGACAACAAAACTACATCCTTGTAAAAATCTACAAAAATATTTAACACACATATCCATGCTTGTTTTTGAGCTATCTTGTTAAGACAGAACTTTAGACAGTTTAGAAACAGAGAAAGTGCTCACTTTGCCATCTGTTTTCAAAGCCTTAAACCCCTCAATTTTCAGATCCAATTGTTGTTTCTGAAACTTGGATTGTTGCTCTTTGATGAGTATTTTGAATCATTCACGTTTGACTTTGTTTTCTTCGTGAAAACAACCTCAACTTTTGCTATCTCTGTCTGTTGCCAGCACTTAGAAAAAATTCAGAAAACTGTCTAAACTGAATTTCTGTCAGATCAGTAGTTGCACACTTTTTAAAGTTGATGGATCTAGTTGTGTATGTTGATCTAGGAGGCCTTGCCAATTCTTTTCCCCTTGGTATAAGCTTCTAGAAGATGGCCTTGGATGCCATTTTAGTTGACCAAGGAGGGAGGGAGAGGGCAGTCAAGTTGACTGTTAAATAGTGGTTTTTGCCCATCCCTTGGCCTTTCCTGTGGCTTTGGTCATGTTTTTGCACGTTGGCAACCCCTTAGGCACACCCCAGTGGCCATGCCACCCCTGGCACTGACCCAAGGGCCAACCCATTCCCATGCCGTGCCCACCCGAGTGCACCATTGCCAATCCGTGCATAAGAGCGGCCCCAGGCCGATCCTTTGCGCCACCACCCTCTCCTCACTCCACTCACCAACCCTGAGGCAGCAACGCATGCCCGTTCGCTCCCTGTGAGCGAGGCGAGCCGTGCTCTTCCTCGGGCCCGAGCAGAACGAGAACGAGGTAGCGCCACGAGCACTGCATCCCCCGCCCCCATTTTGCTTCGTGGTCGATACCCTAGCCCGTGCGCACCTCCCTGACATGCCCTTGCTCGCGATCGTTTGCAGGAACGCCGGCGCCATCACCGGGAACGCCGCAGATCACCGTCGAGCCGCCACCGTGTCCGTGCAACCCCGCAGTCTGTGCCCGCGCCCCTGCACCACCCAAGCATCCTGCTTCCACCCCAGCACCACCCCGCTGCCGTATGCGATCCCTAGGTGAGGAAAACCCCGACCCCGCCAGCTGTTCGTCTGCGGACAGAGAGAGAGGGAAGAGAGAGCGCGGGGAGGAAGAGAGTGGGAGAACCGTCGATCTGCGCCCGTCTTGCACGTAGTCGCAAATGGCTAGGTACGCATTGAAGCATCGGCGGGACTCTCGATGCGGTTCCAACCTAGCTAGGTGGCTCCCTGGACTTGTTTGTGGTGAGGTGAAGTGTCGTTCCGACAGTCTCGCGACAGTTCGATGCGTGTGGCTACAGGAGTGCATCCCTGCAGGGTTAAATCTTTTCGAGAAGGCATATCGTCCGTGCATATATGCCAATCTTGGAGAAAGTTCTGGCTTACAAGAGTCAGATAACTTACACCTAATGATATTCGTTAACCTATGTGATAACAAGATTACTATTTCAACATGTGTGAGTTTTTCCTCGGGTTACCTCCTGGCATTGGTTGAGGAGGGTAAATCCTGGATGGGTATTGTTTCTGTTGAGTAGTTGTAGTTGGTTTTATCGCGCTCTCTCATCCCTTTCTAACAGACGAGAGTTGTAGCGTGTCTCCATAGACTGCTTAGTGCCGACCGCTGCCGCTTCATTACAACAACCTCTTCCTTTGTACCCAAAGTATTTGTATCTTTTGATGACTGGTTGCATTGGTATCTTGTAAGTATTGCTTGCCGCTTGTTGGTACATTCAAAGTACTGACCCCATGATTCGGGGATGTATTCACAATGCAGTCGATAGGTTTGATGTTTGACGACGTTAGATTGGGAATCCCTCCGGCTTGGCCTGGGCAGGGATTGGATGCCATCAATTATCTTCAGGACTCTTAGTCCAATTTGTATCTTATCCGTAGTCGTATACTTTATTCCGTTGTTATATGGATCTTTGTATTGTATAGTTGTATTCTTGACTCGTTGGAGTTGTGTTGTATATATCTTCTGTTGTTGTTGCGGATTATTCCTGAACTGTTGTAACGGTATCGGAAATGACAACCTAGGATCAGATATTATGTGGATTTGGGCGGGAACGCTGAAATCCCCATTGTACCCGATCCAGGGGCGTCACAACTCGTGATCTTTGATTGTGTGTGCAAGTGTGTGTAGTTGAGAATATCCAAAGGGGTAGATTAATGTTGCATTGGCAACATGGGTTATCCAAGTGAGAGGTCTCAGTGTAGCACTAGTTATCAGAAAATCCACAAAACATCCACAAAAAGTAGAGAGAGCTCAACGAGAAGATCGGGCCACCCCATATCATGTATGATCAGGGTTATTGATAACACAAACATGGTGGTGGAAAAAAACCAAGAGGATCTGGAAAATAAGATGGAGATGCTAGAAAACAAGAGTACAATGGTGAAAACAGATTTATAAGAATGCGAAAACAAATGTACAAGGGTGGAAAACAACTCCAGGAATGTTCTTCCACACTAAGGAATGGTGAAAACAAGAGGAGGGGCACATTGAAGATCAATGCGCCATATAGAAGTCTTAATTCAATTAGGCATGGCATGTATGCCATAATGGCCGAACCCCCCGATACGTCCAAAACGTATCTCATTTTCCGAACACTTTTCTTATTGTTTGCCTCTAAACTTGTGAGTTTTGGATATCACTAACACAGACTAACGTTGTTTTCAGCAGAATTACCTTGGTGTCTCGTTTTTGTGCAGAAAAGTCAACTTTCGGGAAAATGCCCAGAAAAACCCCATTAGTCTTCAAACACGAGAAGTGTTGGAACGCGTAGAGATAAACAAAACTTTTCCTACGCGATGCTTCCAAGATCTAGCCGAGGTAGAAGGCCACGAGTATTACCACTAGACGCGCAGGTGCGGATTATCGATGCAGCGCGTCGGGGCAGTGCAGTCCCACGATCCGGTCCAGCCGATCCAATCCCTCGAACGTCGAAGTGCTGAACGTACAGCACCTCTGCCGGTATCCACACGTACGAGGAGGAGCTCCGACGACGGACTGCTAGGTCCGGTGCGGCGGCTGGACTGAGTGGGGCTAGGGTTCCCAACGCATGGGAGAGTGGACTAACGCGCCCGCTGGGCAACCTGCGCCCCTCTTTATATAGCGTATGGTAATGGGCTTCACAACACTTGTGGCCCATTCCCTCTGTGAGTCCGACTCATAAAACCAGTCCATTTCCGGTTCGGGTCCAACCCGACCAATACTTGCTCCCGCTCTTAAGTGTGCGACCCTGCAGGCTCATGGCGACTTGGACACGATTGGAGTCCTACTCTCAATCGATCAATCGGTAGCGGCTCCTAGCAGAACGTGCCGACTCCCAAGTTCCATTGAGTCATGACGACATACCTTTCAATGTGATATTCATCTTAGTCCTTTTTGCCTCACGATATACCTTGTCGAACTATAGGCGATTTATCGTCATCCCTTAAATAGTTCAACTCTCTTCTCGATCCGTGATATGCGATTCATCTGACTAACTCTTAGTCAACCGACACAGTTAACACTTAACTGAGTCGCGCATGGCCATGCTTCCTGAATCATATCACTCGAGAGGGCCCAGAGAATATCTCTCCATTAGGAGGGGCAAAATCCCATCTTGATTATCCAAATCACGCAGCTTGCTTCTCATTCGACCCGAACTCTGCCTTTATAGTTGCCTTGTCACAGATCAACGTTTGACAGAACCTAAGTCGGTGATCCACAACTCGGATTGTGCGACAACCTCAGGTCTAAGGATTACATTGATTGAGACATGCAAATGACGACTTGATCGTTGCATCTCAATGTGGGTCAGTCCGACTTGCTAAACTCTTTAGCCAAGTCCGTGAACGTTGGAATGGCATCACCATGCCCATGACAAGTGGAACCGTGTCATCAGCCAACACTCACATTAGTCTAGGGTATGTGTCCAGCACAACCTTAACGACCAAGGAAAATTAGTATGAACAACATGAATACATAGTTCCACAATCGAATCACATATTCAATGACATATATCAGATGTTCAAACCAAAGGACAACTTAATAACTTTATGAATACATTGGGAATTACATCATCTATGATTGCCTCTAGGGCATATTCCCAACAGTCTCCCACTTGCACTAGAGTCAATCATCTTGGCATCATATTCCTAGGCATCTAATGCCCATACCTCTCGTGTGCGCCTCATGCTTAGGCTGTGGTAGCGCCTTTGTCAACGGATCTGCAATGTTTGCATCCGTGTGTACTTTGCATAACTTGATATCACCTTGTTCGACAAACTGGCGAATGAGGTGGTACCGCATGAGTATATGTTTGTTCTTCTGGTGTTGTCTAGGTTCCTTGGCCTGTGCGATGGCACCATTGTTGTCACAATATACGTCCAAAGGATTGGACGCGCCCTGAACCACAGCAAGATCCATCAGGAGGTTCCTGATCCAAACAGCTTCCTTTGCCGCCTCTGAGGCAGCAATATACTCAGCCTATGTTGTAGATGCAGACACTGTATCTTGCTTGGAACTCTTCCAGCTCACAGCTCCTCCGTTCATTACGAACACGTATCCCGATTGCGAATGAGAATCATCTGAGTCGGTGAGATAACTTGCATCCGTGTAACCCTTTACACTGAATTCCTCATCACCTCCATAAACTAGGAACATTTCCTTAGTATTTCTCAAATACTTAAGGATGTTTTTAACCGCTGCCCAGTGGGCTTCGCCAGGGTCAGCCTGGTATCTGCTCATGACACTTAGAGCATAGGAAACATCTGGCCTAGTACAAATCATGGCATACATGATGGATCCGGTTGCCGAAGCATACGGGATCACACTCATCCGACTTCGCTCATCAGTTGTCGAAGGACACTAAGTCTTGCTAAGTTTTATGCCATGGGACATCGGTAAGAATCCCTTCTTGGACTCTTCCATTTTGAATTTCTTCAAAACCTTGTCCAGATAAGTACTCTGACTCAAACCAATGAGCCGCCTTGATCTATCTCTATAGATCCTGATTCCTAATATGTAAGTTGCCTCACCCAAATCCTTTATTGAGAAACTCCTTTCCAATGACTCTTTGGTTTCTTGCAACATCATGACATCATTTCCAATCAGTAATATGTCATCCACATATAAGATTAGAAAGTTTACTTTGCTCCCACTAAACTTCTTGTATAAACAAGAATCATGATCGCTCTTGATGAAGCCAAACGATTTGACTACCTCATCAAAGCAAATGTTCCAACTCCGAGATGCTTGCTTCAACCCATAAATGGATTTCTGAAGTTTCCATACCTTGTCAGCATTAGCCGGATCGACAAAACCTTCGGGCTGTATCATATACACGTCCTCAGTTAAATTTCCATTAAGGAAAGCCGTCTTGACATCCATCTGCCATATCTCATAGTCGAAATAGGCTGCTATGGCTAACATGATCCGAATTGATTTAAGCATCGCTACGGGCAAGAAGGTCTCGTCGTAGTCAACTCCTTGAACCTGTCGGAACCCCTTCGCGACAAGTCGTGCTTTATAGACGGAAATATTTCCATCCATATCAATTTTCTTCTTAAAGACCCATTTGCACTCGACGGGTCTTGCACCGTCAGGCAGATCAACCAAATTCCAAACTTGGTTTTCATCCATGGACTTTAACTCGGATCTCATGGCTCCAAGTCATGACTCGGAATCAGATCCCACCATCGCTTCCGAATAAGTTGCTGGCTCATTACTGTCTAACAATAAAACATCTCGAGCACTATGTAATCTGGCAGATCTCCGAGGTTCAGGTGATGTAACCGGTGTAGGTACCACGACCGGCTCAGCCTCCAAGGCCATTGCCGACTCGCCCCTAGCTGGTTCTTCTCGAATTTCTTCGAGTTGCACCGTGCTCCCACTGACTTCCCGACTGAGAAACTCTTTCTCAAGGAAGACACCATTCTGAGCGACAAACACTTTGCCCTCTTCCCGGTTGTAGAAGTAGTACCCCAAGGTTTCCCTCGGATACCCCACGAAAATACACTTATCCGACTTGGGCGTGAGCTTGTCCGACTGATGTCGCTTGACAAATACCTCACAACCCCAAATCTTAAGAAAAGACAAACTTGGCTTTTTGCCCGTCCACATCTCATGTGGTGTCTTCTCTACTGACTTTGATGGTACTCTGTTTAGTGTGAAAGCTGCAGTTTCTAGACAATAACCCCAAAATGATAAAGGTAGATCTTTCCGACTCATCATTGATCGTACCATGTCCAACAAGGTCCGATTTCTCCGTTCCGATACACCGTTTCTCTGCGGTGTACCCGGCGGAGTGAGTTGAGGAACTATTCCACAACTCTTTAGATGGTCATCAAACTCATGGCTCATGTACTCGCCCCCACGGTCCGACCGTAGAAACTTTATTTTCTTGCCGAGTTGATTTTGTACCTCACTCTGGATTTCCTTGAACTTTTCAAAGGCTTCCGACTTGTGTTTCATTAAATAGATATATCCATACCTACTCAAATCATCAGTGAAGGTAATGAAGTACTCATAACCACCTCTAGCTGTCGTGCTCATTGGTCCACATACATCACTATGTATTAGTTCCAACAAGTTGGACGCCCTTTCACAACTCCTTGCAAAAGGTGTCTTGGTCATCTTGCCTAGTAGGCATGATTCGCATGTCTCGAATGACTCTAAGTCAAACGAAGTTAGAAGTCCATCATCATGGAGCTTCTTCATGCGCTTCCAACTTATATGACCAAGCCGACAGTGCCAAAAGTAAGTCATATTCAGATCATTTGGTTTCAACCTTTTAACATTTATGTTATAGACTGATTCACTATCAAGATTTAAAATAAATAACCCGTTCTGAACGGGTGCAAAGCCATGAAACATATCTTTCAAATATAAAGAACAACCATTATTCTTAATATTCGACTCATAACCTTGTCTCATCAAACATGAGCCGGAAATAATGTTTCTACTAAGCGCTGGAACATAATAACAATTATTTAGTTCCAAAATAAATTTCGAAGGTAAATGAAGTTGCATCGTGCCGACTTCCAACGCAGCGACTCTCGCCTTGTTGCCGACCCGAATGTCAACCTCTCCTCTTGCCACGCTCCTAGTTCTTACCAGTCCCTGCAACGAGTTGCATATGTGAATAACTGATCCGGTATCATATACCCAAGAACTATTAGGCGCATCAGCAAGATAAATGTCTATAACATTGCACACAAGCGTACCTGAGTTGGAAGTCACACCTCCACTCTTGGCTCTGTCAGCCAAATACTTGGTGCAGTTCCTCTTCCAGTGGCCATCTTGCTTGCAATAGAAGCAGTTGGCTCCGGCTGTAGGAGAAGGTTTAGTCTTTGAGGGAGCACTCTGGACAGGGCCATGGGTGCTACCTCCTGACTTATCCTTCTTCTTCTTAGTCCAAGAACTCTTCTTGAACTTAGCCTTATTCTGCACCATCAACACTTGACTGGTGCCTTTCTTGATATCAGCCTCTGCCGTTTTGAGCATCCCATGTAATTCAGTGATACTCTTATCCATACCATGCATATGGTAGTTCGAGATGAACGAACCATACGCACTAGGAAGAGAGTTCATAATTATATCAGTAGCGAACTCTTCGTTAATTGGGAAGCCCAGCCGATCCAAAGACTGTATGTAACCAATCATCTTGATTACATGCGGACTCAGTGGATCGCCGTCTTTCAGCTTACAGCCAAGCAAAGCTTGAGAGACTTGATACCTCTCAGTCTTTGCTTGAGCCTGGAACATACTTTTGAGGCTTTCGATCATATCGTAGGCCTCAACATTCTCGAACTGCTGCTGCAAGTCCGGTTCCATGTGTGCAAGCATAAGACAACTAATCTCCGTAGACTCATCTCTAGTCTTACGGTAGGCATTCGTGACTGCGACAGTCGCATCGTCATCTGGCTCTTCTGGAAGTGGAGTTTCTAGAACATGTTCTTTCTTGTCATGCTTGAGGACTATCCTCAGATTACGATACCAGTTGGTGAAATTAGTTCCATTAAGCTTATCTTTCTCTAGGATTGACCTCAACGCAAACGCGGACAACTGAGGAAGGTTGCTAGGTGCCATTGATCTACAACAGAAAATACGCAAAAACACTTAAGACATGTATTCATAAAAGAGCAGGCATATTAAACGCTTTAATACTTATGCTCCCACTAGAACCAACATCCCTCCGATGGTTGCTAAGTGATTCAAGATCCTAAATAAGCAAGCCGACTAGTGAGCTTTAGCATCACCGCTAGCCGTCAAGTGATCTAGGTAGGCAACACCTTGCCAATCGTATCCAATACGACTCCTGTTAGTTGGGTGACATCACATGCCCCGGCTCCCAACCTACCTCGCCCCGAGCCCCACAACCGTTGTGATGGAATCGTCTAGATTACCAAGTGCTTCTGCTTGTAAGAGTCCGACTCAAACCCACCTAACCGGAAAGAATTGGTAGCACCTCAATTTTATGAGCCCACTACCAAGAATGTCCGACTTGTGATGCTGCAGCACTGGTGGGGCGACCGACTAGACCTTCTTTGAGGGATTAAAGAATCTACCAACTATCTAAATAGAGGTAAATAGAGACATAACAATAACACAAATAAAGCAATTATAATGTGAAATGGTATGGCTCTCTTCATGGTGATCTCCATCTCCACGAAGCTTGCAAGTCGGCTCGTGCCAACTCTTGTCACGTGCCATCTTGCTCCATGTAGCCGACTTGTACATCGACTTGCATGCCTTCCGGGTTCTCCAACAAGCTACACTAGCTAGTAAAATTTACATAGAGAATCCGACACGCAGGCCGGTATACAATAAAATGACAGAACCTAGGCTCCATCCGGCTGACATAAACATGATACGCAGATCATGTATGGATCACACACATCACATGCACATAAGCCATACCATTCACAACTTCCTGCAAAAACAAATTATGCATAGATACGATATCTACCGGCGTTGTGAAACTCGCAACGACATCTAAGGAGCTACGACAGGGCGAAGCCGGCGGTCCCTGCAATCTGATCCGTATTCCGATTCGATCAAACTCTTTGATCTTCGATCACCGCAACTGGATTTATGTGTCACGGTATACCCCGATGGCAGAAACCGACCGGTAGGGGTAAGTTGTTTCACGACCTTAGCAGTATGATCACGGAAACCAGATCATCCATTAACCCCGAGTACGATTGATCCAATCAACCTTGTACAAAACCGATCTATCTCATAGACCGACCACCAAAACAGCAATTAGATCACATCTAACGCTAACTACATATCACATATGTACGGATCTCGGGCCTAATACCAAAGCTACCGCTCTGATACCACTGTTGGAAATCGTAGAGATAAACAAAACTTTTCCTACGCGATGCTTCCAAGATCTAGCCGAGGTAGAAGGCCACGAGTATTACCACTAGACGCGCAGGTGCGGATTATCGATGCAGCGCGTCGGGGCAGTGCATTCCCACGATCCGGTCCGGCCGATCCAATCCCTCGAACGTCGAAGTGCTGAACGTACAGCACCTCTGCCGGTATCCACACGTACGAGGAGGAGCTCCGACGGTGGACTGCTAGGTCCGGTGCGGCGGCTGGACTGAGTGGGGCTAGGGTTCCCAACGCATGGGAGAGTGGACTAACGCGCCCGCTGGGCAACCTGCGCCCCTCTTTATATAGCGTATGGTAACGGGCTTCACAACACTTGTGGCCCATTCCCTCTGTGAGTCCGACTCACAAAACCAGTCCATTTCCGGTTCGGGTCCAACCCGACCAATACTTGCTCCCGCTCTTAAGTGTGCGACCCTGCAGGCTCATGGCGACTTGGACACGATTGGAGTCCTACTCTCAATCGATCAATCGGTAGCGGCTCCTAGCAGAACGTGCCGACTCCCAAGTTCCATTGAGTCATGACGACATACCTTTCAATGTGATATTCATCTTAGTCCTTTTTTCCTCACGATATACCTTGTCGAACTATAGGCGATTTATCGTCATCCCTTAAATAGTTCAACTCTCTTCTCGATCCGTGATATGCGATTCATCTGACTAACTCTTAGTCAACCGACACAGTTAACACTTAACTGAGTCGCGCATGGCCATGCTTCCTGAATCATATCACTCGAGAGGGCCCAGAGAATATCTCTCCATTAGGAGGGGCAAAATCCGATCTTGATTATCCACATCACGCAGCTTGCTTCTCATTCGACCCGAACTCTGCCTTTATAGTTGCCTTGTCACAGAACAACGTTTGACAGAACCTAAGTCGGTGATCCACAACTCGGATTGTGCGACAACCTCAGGTCTAAGGATTACATTGATTGAGACATGCAAATGACGACTTGATCGTTGCATCTCAATGTGGGTCAGTCCGACTTGCTAAACTCTTTAGCCAAGTCCGTGAACGTTGGAATGGCATCACCATGCCCATGACAAGTGGAACCGTGTCATCAGCCAACACTCACATTAGTCTAGGGTATGTGTCCAGCACAACCTTAACGACCAAGGACAATTAGTATGAACAACATGAATACATAGTTCCACAATCGAATCACATATTCAATGACATATATCAGATGTTCAAAGCAAAGGACAACTTAATAACTTTATGAATACATTGGGAATTACATCATCTATGATTGCCTCTAGGGCATATTCCCAACAAGAAGACCCCGAGAGAAAGAAGGGGGCCAGGACAGGGGCCAGGAGGGGGCCACACCACCCCCTGGCGCCCCCCTCCGGCCGCGCCGCCTAGTGGTATGGGCCACCCTGGGACCCCCTCGAACTCCCCTTTCAACTACATATGCCCAGTAAACCTAAAACGCGAGGGGGTTAACAGAAACACAACAGGGCGCTGCCGCCACCCCGAACCTCGATTCGGTGATCAGAAGTTACTGTTCTGGCGCCCTGCCAGGATGGGGATTCGAAGGAGATCATCGCCATCGACACCGCCACCTCGTCTCCATCAACCATCCATGATTCCCCCGTCCATGTGTGAGTAAACCTCGCTGTAGGCTGAGAGGGATGGAAAGGATTGGATCAGATCGATCATGTAATAATGCCAAATTGTTAGGGCATAGTTCCTAGTATCCATTGTTAGTGTTTTCTACCGTTTTTTCAACTTGTTATGATTAATGCTTTTCACTAGGGCCCGAGTGCCATGATTTCAGATCTGAACATGTTATTGTTTCATGAGTATAATTATGTTTCTTGATCATATCTGCAAGTTGTTTACACATGTCATTGTCCGGAACCCGATGCCCCAAAGTGACAGAAATTGGGACAACCGGAGGGGATGGTTGTGATGTGAGGATCACGTGTGTCCACGGAGTGTTAATGCTTTCCTCCGGTGCTTTATTAAAAGGAGCACCTTAATTACCAGTAGTTTCCCTAGAGGCCCTGCTGCCATGGGCTGGTAGGACAAAAGATATTGTGCAAGTTTCTCATTGCGAGCACGTATGACTATATTGGAACACATGCCTATGGTTTGCCTACATGTTTGATGCTTTATTATTATCTACAATGCCCACGTTATTATTATTACATGACCGATGTTATCCATGCAACACCCATCCATCCATTCCCTCTATGCCTGCGGTACTTCCCATACTGCTGTTTTCCGCGATTGCTACTGTTGTTACTATTTTACTACTACGGTTATTTTATTTCTACTACTGGTATAGAACTGTTACCACTAATAAATTGTTGCGAGCAAGTATACTTTCAGGTGCAGCTGAATTGACAACTCATTTGTTAAGGCATATAACTATTTTTTGGCTCCCCTTGTGTCAAATCAATAAATTTGGGTTTTACTTCCCTCGAAGACTGTCGCGATCCCTTATACTTGTGGGTCCTAGTAGGAGTCTCTCCTAGTCCAAGTAGGACTCCTAGTTGAGTCCTAGTCCTAGTAGGAGTCTGTCCTAGTCCAAGTAGGAGTCCTAGTTGAGTCTTAGTCCTAGTAGGAGTAGTGCTTGCGCAAGGAGCCTTTGTGGCCGCACCCCTCCTCCTTTATATACCTACCACCTGCGTGTGGATTAGATAGAACAAATTTAAACCAAAAACCCTAGCCTCTAGATTGTATTGATGCCAAGTATTACCTGCAAAGTTGCATAATATCTTGTTGTTCCACTGGGAATAAGGAGATACATGACCACTCGTGATCTTTGATTACGTCTGCAAGAGTGTGTAGTTGAGAATATCCAAAGGGATTGATTGATATTGCATTGCCAACAGGGGTTATCCAAGTGAGAGGTCTCAGTGTAGCACTACTTAGCAGAAAACCCACAAAGCAGTCACCAAAAATAGAGAGAGCTCATTGAGAAGATTGGGCCACCCCATATCACTAGCTCTCTACCACATGAAGAAGTTGTTATCCAAGAGAAGAATGATGAAGTGAGACTTGGACCAATAACTAGATCAAGAGCCAAGCTTGTAGAACAACAGGTGAATTCACTCCATATTGAATATGATGTTTGTGCTTATGAGAATTTTAAACTACCTAAGTCTATGCATTTATGTATGATCAGGGTTATCGATAACACAAACATGGATGTGGAAAACAAAAAGGAGGAGCTGGAAAACAACATAGAGGAGCTGAAAAACAAGGAGGAGCATCAAGAAAACATTGTTTCATTGCTAGAAAACAATGTTACACTTGGATAAAACAAGAGTACAAGTGGAGAAAAAAGAGTACAATTGTGGAAAACAAGCGTGCACATGTTTTCCACAATTAATCATTTAAGGAATCATGAGTAGGGCGCCCCATTGAAGACCAATGCGCCATAGTTATTAGTCCTATTCCAAATAGGCTTGGACCTGCGTTTCCATACATGGCCGAACCCCTTAGGGTCGGTTTTCATCTATCGCTGAGTCCTAGTAGGAGTCCTAGTCCGAGTTGAGGTAGGGTGCCTGCGCAATACCCCTTGTGGCCGCACCCCTCTCAATTAAATACTCACCACCTGCGTGTGGAATAGATTAGACCAAGTTAAAACTACAAACTCTAGCCTTTAGATTGTATTGTTGCTAAGCATTCATTTTGAAGTATACCATTGCAGAGTTGCGTGATATCTCTTGTTGTTCCACTGAGAATAAGGGGATATAAGACCACTTCGTAGTCTTTGATTGCGTTGTGCAAGAGTGTGTAGTTGAGAATATCCAAAGGGATTGATTATTGTTGCACTAGCAACAGTGATTATCCAAGGAGAGTTTTCAGTGTAGCGCTAGTTATCATATGCAGGTGTGGAAGCTAGTGCCTAGGAGGCAGGAATGTGTTCTTCTGGAGCAGGTGACCGCCAATATTCATTCTCTCCAAGCTTCTATCAGATATCCTCCTTAGCCTCATCTTACCTTCGTTTGGACATCTATGTTGGGCGTGTAGCTTGTCGTCTGTAGCTTGCATGCTACCGGGATCCTTATCATGTATTGCTCGCTTCGAGCGTCTCTGTTCTACCTGTGATTCCTGATGAGGACATCCCTAGTTCTTTACCACACAAGGAGATTGTTATCCAAGAGAAGCCTGGTGAAATAAGACTTGGACCAATAACAAGATCAAGGGCCAAGTTATTACAACAACAATTGAATTCACTCCTTATTGAATATGATGTTTGTGATAGTGAGAATTTTATACTGCCTAAGTCTATGCATTTATGTATGATCAGGATTATTGATAACACAAACATGGTGGTGGAAAACAACCAAGAGGATCTGGAAAACAAGATGGAGATGCTGGAAAACAAGAATACAATGGTGAAAAAATATTTACAAGAAGGTGAAAACAAATGTACAAGTGTAAAAAACAACTCCAGGAATGTTCTTCCACACTAAGGAATGGTGAAAACAAGAGGTGGGTGCCCCATTGAAGATCAATGCGCCATATATAAGTCCTAATTCAATTAGGCATGGCATGTATGCCATAATGGCCGAACCCCCTAAAGTAGGGTCGGTTTGTATACCTTCCTAGTCCAAGTAGGAGTCCTAGTTGAGTCCTAGTCCTAGTAGGAGAGGTTCTTGCGCAAGGAGCACTTGTCGCCGCACCTCGACCTATATATACACCCCACCTGCGTGTGGAAAGCTCAGAACAAGTTTAAACCAAAAACCACTAGCCTCTAGATTGTATTGCTGCTAAGCATTCATCTTGAAGTATTACCATTGCAAAGTTGCGTGATATCTTGTTGTTCCACTGGGAATAAGGGGTAACAGGAACACTCGTGATCTTTGATTGTGGTGCAAGAGTGTGTAGTTGAGAATATCCAAAGGGGTTGATTGATGTTGCATTGGCGAACAGTAGTTATCCAGGTGAGAGGTCTCAATGTAGCACTAGTTATCAGAAAATCCACAAAACATCCACCAAAAAATAGAGAGAGCTCATTGAGAAGATCGGGCCACCCCTTATCATCTTGATATCAGATTCTCGGGTTTACTCGGTGAGCAAATTTCATCCTGATATGGGTTGGCCCGATCTTCTCAATGAGCTCTCTCTATTTTTGTGGATGTTTTCTGGATTTTTTTGATAACTAGTGCTACACTGAGACCTCTCACTTGGATAACCCCTATTTCCAATGCAACAACAATCAATCCCTTTGAATATTCTCAACTACACACTCTTGCACACGTAATCAAAGATCACGAGTGGTCATGTATCCCCCTATTCCTAGTGGTATAACAAGATATCATGCAACTTTGCAGGTACACATCAAGATGAATGTCGATCTTCTCAATGAGCTCTCTCTATCTTTGTGGATGTTTTGTGGATTTTTCTGATAACTAGTGCTACACTGAGACCTCTCGCTAGGATAACCCCTGTTGCCAATGCAACAACAATCAATCCCTTTGGATATTCTCAACTACACACTCTTGCACACATAATTAAAGATCACGAGTGGTCTTTTATCCCCCTATTCCCAGTAGAATAACAAAATATCACGCAACTTTGAACGTATACTTCAAGATGAATGCTTAACAGCCATACAATCTAGAGGCTAGGGTTTCTTTGGTTTAAACTTGTTCTGATCTATTCCACATGCAGGTGGTAGCGATATATGAGGGAGGGGGTGTTTCCCACGAAATTTACCTATTCCTACTCGTTTGGACTCAACTAACTCGGATACAAACTTACCGAACATGGGTGCAACCAATTGGACTCTATTTGGAAACTCGCAGAAAACAATTCATGGATTGTTTCAGTCACCATGCCTTGTACCATTCGAATTTGTAGATCAAGCCAGATCCATTGGAAAGATCTTCAAATTTCATAATCGGATTGTTCTTGTTTGCTTTATTTGCAGCCCGTATAAAGAATCCATGACTATTTCAAATTCGGGACTTCTGCCAGTTCGAACTGAAACATTATTTCCTTGTTGTTGTTTTCCATGGCAGCAACTTTCTTTTCCACGCCTCCTTCTTGTGCTCCTTGATTTCTCTTCTCCATCCATGTTTGTGTTATTAGTAGACCTAATCATACATAAATTCATAGGCTTAGGTAGTATAACATTTTCATAAACACAAACATTGTTTATTACTAGGAAAGAATTCACCTTATAATGAACATCAGTGAGGCTTAATATTTCCTTCCAGCTCAAGCATGTACATTCACGATGTACCCCTATTATATTCTCATCACATCCTTAGTATAGTTGTTTTTATTTCCTATCCAGAAAAAGGCCCACAAGAATATTAGGTTTAGATTTGCCAGAGCCTAGATCAACACAAATTAGCTGCTACTAGTTGATGTTTTCTGTTGATTTGCGTTCCTGTTTTTCCTTTTCACCTTTTAGGGTTCATCTAGTTCATATTTGTCTGCATCATAATCCAAAAAATTTCTCATAAAAATTTATAATGGGTGGCCCGATCTTCTCAAAGAGCAACACAAGATAATTTGATATTCAGTGATTCACTAAGATCTCTCTTGGATGATACCTAATTGCCAATGCAACAACTTTCAATCCCTACGGATATTCTCAACTACACACTCTTGCACAATGTAATCAACCGATTTCAAGTGGTTCTATACCTTCTAATTCCGAATGGAACAGTAGATAGCACGCAGAATTTGCAAAGGATAATCACTTCAAGATGAATGCTTACAAGCAGATTAGATCTAGAGGCTATGGGGGGTTTGTGATGATGATATAATAGGGGTCCATGGTGATTATGCATGCCTAAGTTGGAAGGAAATATTGAGCCTCGCTGATGTTAATTATTAGGTGAATTCTTTCCTAGTAATAAATATTAGTGTTTAGAAGAATATTATACTACCTAAGCCTATGCATATGTATTAGCAGGGTTATTGATAACACAAACATGAATGGAGGAAGACCTCAAGGCATACTGGAAAACAAGATGGAGATGTCGAAAACAAGAGTACAAATGGTGGAAACAATTATTCTAGTGATGAAAACAAATGTGCAGGTGTGGAAAAAAATTCCATGAATGTTATTCCACACTAAGGAATGGTGAAAAAAAGAGGAGGGAGCCGCATTGAAGATCAATGCGCCATATAGAAGTCATAATTCATTTAGCCATGGCATGTATGCCATAATGGCCGAACCCCCTAAAGTTGGGTCGGTTTGGATCCCTTCCTAGTCCAAGTAGGAGACCTAGTAGAGTCCTCCTAGTCCAAGTAGGAGTCCTAGATGAGTCCTAGTCCTAGTAGGAGAGGTGCTTGCGCAAGGATCCCTCCACCTATACATACTCCCCACCTGCGTGTGGAAAGAGGAGAACAAGTTTAAACCAAAAACCACTAGCCTCTAGATTGTATTGCTGCTAAGCATTCATCTTGAAGTATACCTGCAAAGTTGTGTGATATCTTGTTATTCCATTGGGAATAGGGGATATAGGACCACTCGTGATCTTTGATTACGTGTGCAAGAGTGTGTAGTTGAGAATATCCAAAGGGATTGATTGATGTTGCATTGGCAATAGGGGTTATCCAAGTGAGAGGTCTCAGTGTAGCACTAGTGATCAGAAAATTCACAAAACATCCACAAAAATAGAGAGAGCTCATTGAGAAGATCGGGCCACCCCCGTATCATCTTGGTATCAGATTCTCAGGTTTACTCTGTGAGAAAATTTATCCCTAGTATAGTTGTTTTTTATTTCCTATCCAGAAAAAGGCCCACAAAAATATTAGGTTTTAGTTTTGCCAGAGCCTAGATCAACACCAATTATCTGCTACTAGTTACTATTTTCTGTTGATTTGTGTTCTTGGTTTTTATCATCTTTTTAGGGTTCATCTTTGTTTCCACCATAATCCGAAAATTCTTTAAAATATTGTTCTTGCATCTTATTATCTCGGGAAAAATAGACCTATAGCTTGTTACGAGTTGATTTGATTCCTCGAGTTGGTATTTGCTACGGTGGAGTTGTTCTTGTTACACTCGGATTCAAATCCAATCCGAGCCCCTACCGTGTACACGTTTGCACGCGCGTGCATCATAGCCACAATCGGAACCACTATCGGTCAAAAACTGAGCCGTCCGCGCGCCTCCTACGCACACGTTTCCTAGGCTCGATCCACCGTCACCCGTATCGGAGTACGAGGACCGTGCATCCCGTGTCATCCGTCACTGTCACCGTGTAACGTGTGCGCATCCCGATCCGTGTCGAAGATGCACTCGAAGCCGCATTGCAGGCCGTGTTGTCCTATCCGCGCGCGCATCTACTTGCACTCGAAGCCGTGTCCTATCCGCACTTGAAACCGCGTCGCATCCTTTGTCAGATTCGTTCCTTGCCTCCATATCCCGCCTGCACCGCGCGCGCCCTTGTCAGACTCGTTGCAGGCCGCACGCGCATCCTATCCCGTGTCTGAGTGAAACGCTACCAGCTGCCAAAATCTACGCGCAAAAATCCACGCGATACTACACGAGCCTACCGTACGTCTCCAATTCAACGTCATGTGAGCATCAAAAGCCACACCGTGCACACACCTCAGAAAGTCCACACAACCGCGCGCACAAACCTCTGACGGGCAGCGTTTTTTAGCCGTTTTTTCGCTGCCGTACGGCACGATTTCGATTACTTCTCTGTCGTGAGCTGCTGTCACTTGTTTTCTCAGTTTTCTTTAGTTTTTCCTTTGTTTTTCTTCTTGTTTTTCTCTCTAAGTATTTTGTTCTGATCTTTGTCAAGCCTAGCCACAGCCTATCTACAGCAAATTTTTAGGAACCTACCATAGAACAACTGTTTTTATTGCTCTAACAGGATGCTCCATTTGATCAATTTTTGTCCATAATTTCTGTTTTCCTCTACTTATTGCTCCTAGTTGATTCAAAGGCCATTGCAAAAGTAAAAAAATAGAGAAAAGAGAAAAGGTAGAAAAAAAATAGAAAGAGAGAAAAAAAAATCAAAAGAGGCCGAGCCATTACTATATCAATAGTGGAGCTTGATACATCATATCTTGGATATTTTTGTGGACATATTTGAGAAATTTTGTGCCTGTTTTCATAGAGTATTTGCTACTGTCTTTGTAGTGCTTGCAATAACTCTTCCATATAATTGCTAAGCCACACTTTTCTCCTAGAGTGAGTGTGTTCCTTTAGTGTTTTTCATCACATTAGATAGTAAATAGGAGTTGCTATTTTGGTGTTGTTAGGAATCCCAACCAAACCCCACCAAATACCTTGTTTTTGTCTTGTGACACTTCATATCCTGGTTATTCTCTTCTCACACTTGGTACACTCTTCATTGATACTTGTTGGTAAGTAAATCCTATTTACTTTGGAACAGTGAGATACATCTTCTTTGCTGGTTTTGAGTGAGTTGTGAGAGAACACCACAACCCATTGTTATTTTGTTTCACTAACAAGTTAATCAATGGAGTTTCCTAGTGATGATGCTTGAAGTGAAACATTTTGGGAGGAGGATGCTGGTGGGATCCCTGCATCATATTTGTTCCACTTCACAGGAGACATCAAATATAGCAATGTTGCTATTACCCTTGATAACGGTACACGATACGATTTTGTGAGTATTGATGTTGTTGAGAAATTTCAATTGGTTCCAAGAACACAGACACCTTTTATATTACCTATTAATGATGATGCATGTCTCATTACTCACATGGTTTTTGTTCCATTAACAATTCATGACCTTACAAGGCAGATTTTATGTCATGTGTTTCCTAGAGAGTTTAGTTATTGTCATCTTTTGTTGAGTGAAAAATGGTGCAACAGATTTAAGGTTTATTTTGACAGTCATTATCCCGATATACAATTATTTTGGGACTATAATTTTTTTGGATCATACATGCATGGCTTCCAAAATTTTGGGACATTAGACGTCAACCATTATTTTTGTATCCTCAATTCCTTGAAAAGGAAAGACTTGAAATCCTTGCGATGCAATGGTTTGACAATATAGAGGTTATAGAGACATGTAAGGTTGTTTCTACTAATGAAATCATGTCTACTCCTAGTGTTGTTTCTTGTGATGTGCAGGTTGCTTTTGAAGAAAGGGAGCCTATAGTATAACCTGCACCACCACCACATTCATTGGAGGAGCATGCCATTGTGCCTAGTATTGTTTCTTGTGATATGCAGGTTACTTTTGAAGAAAGGGAGCCACCTCAAGTACAACCTGCATCACCACTTGAGATAGTTGAATTAGTACCTACTAAATCTGAGGAGGAAGTTATTGATATTGATGCTGATTTCAAGCTAGAAACTACAAGTGCTGAATTTTGTGAATCTACTAATTTGCTAGCTGATTCTTGTGAGTTGGCATGCATATATTGTGTATTCCATCATGTGATACACAAATATCACCATGTGATAATTTGATAATTTCGAATTTTGAGCATGTGGTATTGAAAAGTGCTTGCTAAAATACCACCTAATAATAATATTGTGTATTCCATCATGTTACATGAACCACTTACTGTGCAATGTGCCATGAATAGGATTGCTGAAATTTCATATCTCAATTCTAGCACCAACACTAATTGTTTCACTTTCAGTTTGGTTGGTGACTATAACATGAATAATTTTTTCATGGTGGATCAGATATGTATTACGTGTTATAGAATTGTTGAATTGAACATTGTGTTACCTCGGTTGGATGGTTTACAATTTGATAAACATGAGCATAATGTTACACATATGTTTGGTTTGCCAAAAACTTTGATAAATACATATGCTATTGATTTGTGTTTCACTTATATTTGCAAATTCAGTTGCAATTTACATAATGAAGATAATAAACATGTTACAACAATTGGGTGTACTACTACAACCAAATTTGATCATAGATCTTCTGTGAGAACACTTAATTTGATACTAACCAATAAGAATGTATACATAGATTTTTCTCCTTATGATCATGATTGTTTGAGCTTCACTTATACTTGCAATTGTGATTGCTATTTGATGATATGCTATTTGTTTTCATATGACAATTATGTGCTATTTACATGCCAAATTCGTGGTCCCATGTCATGTGAGAATTTTTATCATGTGCACACAACTAATGCACCCCATTATAGTGCATACACGTTGTTCTTTTTGTTTCTTCCACGTTCAGTTTACCACAAGACGCGGACGTTTTGTGACGCCCCGAGATCGGGCACTATGCAGATTTCAGCATTTCCGCCAAAATCCACATAGTAACCGATTCCAGGTTGCCACTTGTGATAACATTACAACAGTTCACGAATAATCCACAACAACAACAGAAAAGATATATACAAGAGGACTCAAACGAGCCAATGATACAACTGATACAATACAAAGATCCAAATCACAGCGGAAGAAACAACATAGCGTCCGACTACGGACAAGATACAAATTGGACTAAGAGTCCTGAAGATAACCGAGAGCGTCCAATCCCTGCCCAGGCCAAGCCGGAGGGATTCCCAAGCTAACGTCGTCAGACTTCAAACCTGTTGACTGCAATGTTGAATATGCAGCCACGAAAAAGGATTCGTGGGTCAGTACGGTTAAGTACTGGCAAGTGGATAAACCCTACTCACAAGATACCGGCGTAACCAGTCATCACAAGATACAAATACTTTGTGTTCAACGGAAAGGAAGGGATTATTGCAAATAAGCGGCAGCGGGCTGCACTAACCAACTATGGAGACTCACTACTACATCCGGCTAAAAGAGGGGATAAGATAGCGTATCGTAACCAACTAGTACTAACCACCCAAACAAACCCATCCAATGTTACCCCCTACTAAGGAAGCAACCCAAGGATAACTCACACTGTTGGATTAATGATGGATCAAGTTATTGTGTCAATAAGACTATTACTAGTCAAGTATCATTAGCTAGGTGTAAGTTGTTCTGAGTACTTGTTAGCCAGTACTTTCACCAAGTCATCCATAACCGCGGAAAACACGGCTTCTCGAGAAGATTTACCCTGCAGGGGTGCACCAATTTGGCCGTACACGTAAGAATAACCCGCCAGACGGGGATCAAACCCACCAAGCGAGGCACTCAACACAATCCAACTCTTCTTCGCATCAAGCCCAAAGAACCCCGTGCAATTGAGCGCACGGCTAATCAAGCCCCACGAAGAAAAGGGGACCCTCATAGCACTCTAAATGCCGACTACAAAAGTTCCACCCTGGCCTGGGTTCGCAAAATCATGCATGCGGCAAATGGAAAACACGAACTAAATGAGGCGATTTGGACGAGATGCGAATCGAATCAAATTTAGGGGGACGCCCATACTCGCTTCCCACATGCGGTTAGTGCGCTCATCATGGATCAGTAGACAAGACCCTTTTCCTAATTAGGGTCGACACTAGCAGGCTTCAAAACCACATCGGGCCTCCTGCCGGTGCCTTATCATCAAATTATTATTACCCAAAACAGTGACATGTTATTGATTGAATTGAAACCCAACTATCAAACTAAACAGGTGATAAGACGGACAACAAGACTTGAGCGCAAACAACACTAAGCATGCAACTACGACACGAGGGCCAACAGGGTAAACAAACAACAGTTAATAGGAAGGGGAAGGAAGGCTATATCATGGCTGCAAGGTAAACAATAATAGGATCGAGACACAAGCATCGAATCAAAAGCCTAGAATAAGAACAACGGAAAGAATCGGTAACAAGTGATGAAAGGCAGCCATTTGGCAGCAAGTGAGTATACTTGCCTGAGATCCAGCAAGTAGAGGTACATCCACAGAACTTGTCGTTGCTCACCTCATCTCAACGTCCTATCCGCGAAGAAGCAACGAACCTCGAACAAACACCGGATGCAACAATTACTACTACGGCAAAAGATGCAGCATGATCAAGATATGGATGCATGACAAGTTCAAGGATGCATCAAAGATAAACTAGTTGACATGGTAAACATATTTAAATGGGCCCATATGCAATTTGGATTGCATATGGAAAAGTCCATGAGTTAAGGTTGAATTAATTGATCTACAATTAACCAACATGTGAAGGTGAATTAGCATGATGCATGGATGATGAAAACAATGAGAAAACAACAAGGGATTCAATTTGAAATGAAGTTTACCAAGTTTGGAATTTCATTTATTAAGTTATGAAATTTTGGTTTCTTAAAGGTGTTACACAAGCATTTGTTGTTTTCACCAATTTAAATTGTTCAAAACAGATAACAAAGTTCATATTTGAAAAGAACACAAAATTTTAGGTGGAATGCATGTTTCAATTATTGAAAAAGGAATTAAGATGAATTAATTATGAATTAAACAAGTTTAAACAAGATTTAAATGAATTTAATTCAAATATGAATTTATTTGAATTTTTATTTGTTCAAAACATTAATTCAAATTCATATTTGAAAAGTTTATACTTTTCTGGTTTGAAAACATATTTTATAAGTTCAAAAAGAATTTAATTTGACCAAGTTATGAATTTAGCAATTTAAAATGATTTAAACAAGGTTTAAATTATTTAACCAATTTTAATTATTCAAAACATGAAACAAAGTTTATATTTGGAAAGAGGATTTAATTTAGCATGGAAAACATATTTTATATGTGACATTTGAATTAATATTGAATTAGTTATGAATTTCACCATTTAAATGATTTACTTAAAGCATTAAGTAATTGCATTAATTTTATTTATCCAAAACAGAAAACAAATGTTATATTTGGAAAGAGCATGAAAACATATTTTATTTGTTGAAATTGGAATTAAAATGAATTAGTTATGATTTTTACAAAATTGAAGGTATTAATTAAAGTGCCAAAATTATATTGAATTTTATTTGTTCAAAATGTGAAACAAGTGTGATAAACATTTAGAGCATAAAATTTGGAGTGGAAAACATGTTTAAATTATTGGATTTGGAATTACGGTTTAAGAGATATTCAATTTGGAAGTTCTAAACTATTTCTGCAATTTTTATTTAATGTCCAGGGACTTTTTGCACCACAGGTGGATCTACTCGCGCTGTAATACGTGTGGGGCCAGTGCCACCGTGTCGACAGCGAGGTGGGTGCGGGTGAGGTGGCACACACGGTCAATGACCTGTGGGCCTGGGGCTGCGCGCGTGGCAAAACACCAAAAAGGGGCCTTTTATTCGGCAGCGGGGGGGGGATCGAACCTGGCTCTCTCTGCGCCACGCAAAGGAACCAAGCCACTGGGGTGAGCTGCGTGTTGTGATAGAAACAGTGCTTGGCTGAATAAGAGGTGGCCTGCCCTTTGGTGTTCTGACGAAACGCGACTCCGTCAGTTCTGCAGATCGGAAACCGGGATAGCAACCGGCCGGCGACGACCGTGTCCGCGCGGGGCGGTGTGCCTGCAGTGCGCGGAGGTGCTACTAGAGGCGAGTGCGTTGTGCACGTGTACGTGTGCGTGCGGGGTGTGTTTCTGCCCGTGTGCGCAGCGAGCCAAGCTCCAGTTAACGGACAAGACGTCCATGGTGGGCGGAGGAATACTGGACGCTCGCGACGGCCATAGTACCCACATCGAAAAGGAACCGGAGAAAATCGGAGCGGGAGCTCACCGGGAGGAGTTCTGCGGAGTCGATCGTGCTCGAGGGAGGACGGAGGCGACGGATTCCGGCGAAGAAGCTCGGCCACCGACCGGAAAACATGGCCGTAGTCGTCGATGCAGCCTAGTCCGTGCCGATTCCTCTTGCGTGGGCGTAGCAGTCCTTCCCGCAGTGCTCCTGGAGGAATCTTACTAGCGCGAGGTGGGCCATGGAGGTGGACCGACGGGGAGGCAGTGGTGGTGGTGCATGGTTTGGTCACAGAGGACAGAAACGAGAGGTGGGAGGGAGAGAGAGGGAAGATGGCGGCGGCAGAGGAACAGAGTAGGGGCTAGGGCTAGCGATGGATGCAGGAGGGGGTCGGTGTGCTTTGTATGGAGGGCCAGAGCTGTACGGCAGGGCATCAGGAGGGGGAAAGGAGATCACACGGTGGCGGGATGGTTCGTACTGCTGTGACGCCAGCAGGAGGAAGAGGGCGACGCTGGGTGGGCTTGAGTGGGGACTAGGTGGGCTTCCTTCGGGGTGGTAGGTGGGCTGCCCCTTGTGGGCTGGCCTGCCTCCCCCACAGCTCACCTTTGTTGTTTTTTATTTTCTGTTTGCCCATTTTTTTTTCTTTTTGGGAGAAAAGAGAGAGAGAGAGAGAAAAGAATAGATTTTGGGGGTTTTTATTTTATGAATAATTTTTATTAATTTGCAAAACAGTAAGTCAAAGCAATTTAACATTATGTGCAAATATTTGAAATATTAATTTGAGTTTTAAGTTGCTATTTGAATTTCCATAGTATTTCATAAGGATTTGGTTTTTTAAACAATTTATTCAATAAACCCAAACAATTATGAAACCTTATTGAATTTAATTGTTTGCAAGAATTTAATGTTTAAACCACAATTGGATCATGCCTATTATGGATGAATTGATTGGAATTTGAATTGGCCATTTTGGGTGTTGATAAAAATGAATTTTTATTAACAGGCAATTTAAATAAATTCAACTTCAAACTATTGAAAAACAAGTTGAGTTGTTTAGTATGCACTTTTTAATTGGAAATTTTGGGCATGTGTTTGAAAGCTTAAATTGTTTTGAATTTTTCAGTTGTTTTGAAAAAAACATGGTGCAATGCATATGATGCATGTGATGCAAGCAAAAGAAAAACAACCAACTTCTAACTTAGGGAAACACCCCAGGTGTTACACGTTTTGTCTTGAAGAAAGGGAGGATGATGAGGATATAATAGGGGTCCATGGTGATTATACATGCTTAAGTTGGAAGGAATATTGAGCCTCACTGATGTTCATTATAAGGTGAATTCTTTCCTAGTAATAAATATTGTTTGTGTTTATAAGAATATTATACTACCTAATCCTATGCATATGTATTAGCAGGGTTATTGATAACACAAACATGAATGGAGGAAGACCTCAAAGGCATACTAGAAAACAAGATGGAGATGCCGGAAATCAAGAGTACAAATGGTGAAAACAATTATTCCAGTGATGAAAACAAATGTGCAAGTGTGGAAAACAACTCCAGGAATGTTCTTCCACACTAACGAATGGTGAAAACAAGAGGAGGGCGCCCCATTGAAGATCAATGCGCCATATAGAAGTCCTAATTCAATTAGGCATGGCATGTGTGCCATAATGGCCAAACCCCCTAAAGTTGGGTCGGTTTGTATCCCTTCCTAGTCCAAGTAGGAGTCCTAGTAGAGTCCTTCTAGTCCAGTAGGAGTCCTAGTTGAGTCCTAGTCCTAGTAGGAGAGGTGCTTGCACAAGGAGCCCTCCACCTATATATACTCCCCACCTGCATGTGGAAATAGGAGAACAACTTTATACCAAAAACCACTAGCCTCTAGATTGTATTGCTGGTAAGCAGTCATCTTGAAGTATACATGCAAAGTTGCATGATATCTAGTTATTCCATTGGGAATAGGGGGATACAGGACCACTCGTGATCTTTGATTACGTGTGCAAGAGTGTGTAGTTGAGAATATCCAAACGGATTGATTGTTGTTGCATTGGCAACAGGGGTTATCCAAGTGTGAGGTTTGAGCGTAGCACTAGTTATCACAAAATCTACAAAAATAGATAGAGCTCATTAAGAAGATCGGGCCACCCCCGTGTCTTTTGGGTCGCAAGGGCCAACTATTTATGAGGGGTATGGGGTGCGGCACAGAGGTCGGGTGTCCACCACCTTGTTGTGCTTGGGTTGGACTCTATCCCAACCTTTTATAGAATCCGAATTTTAAAAAGAGTTCTATGAAATCAGGACTCGCATGTCCACCTCTCCTAAACTAGTGGGACTCTCTCTATGGCATCCACAAGGCGTGGTGTGCCACCTTCTCCTTCTTCCTGCATTTCTTCTTCGTTTTCCAGCATCTCCACCTTGTTTTCTAGCTTGTGGCTCCTGTTTTCCAGCTGATCCTTCTTGTTTTCTAGCATGTCTTATTGTTTTCCAGCTTGTACTTGATGTTTTCTAGCTCCTCTTGATGCTCTCCTCCATTAATGTAACATCCCTGGTTTTTGGAAAAACTCAAAAATCACAAAAATTTGAAACTTTTGTTTTCAAGTTAAGCAAGTCACCAAAAACCAAATGAGAAGCAAGAAGTAAAAGAAAACAATAATTATACCAATGATTTGGGAATTAAAATCCAAGTATGCCTATGATTTCTTTTCAAAAAAAAAAACTAAACTTTATTTATTTATCTTTTCTCTTTTCAAAGTTATATTTCTAGTAAACCCTATGTCTATAAAATGTTTTCTTAAAGTATTTTTATTTAAAAAAAAAACAAGTTAAGGGACTTGAAGAAAACCAACACCTTCAAAGGTGTATGCCTCTTAATTTTTATTTGACTTAGTTTCAATTAATTTATCTTTCTAAATTAGAAATAACATTAACTTTCCACTAGTGTTCATTCATATTTTGAAAATATAAAAATTCAAATGGGTTTGAAACCAGAAAAATATGGTTCTATTTGAAAGACAATGTTTTTATAAGAATTTAAAAATTGGTTTCAGATTATTTGAAGCTTTTATACAGAAGTTATTAAAAGAAAAATAACAGAACAAAAAAAAGAAGAACAAAAAAAAGGGGCGAGCCAACCCAGCAACCCACCCCTGCTACCTACCGCACGCGCGCAGAAAACCAGCAAGCAGGCCAACAACCCGGCCCGCCTCTCTCTTCCCCCCTTCCACAGACAGGTGGGCCCCAGTTGATTTCACCGTGACGGAGTTATCGTCCACCTCCAACCGCTCCCGCCCCCGAACACGTACACGATCTCCTCGCACAAATCCCATCACCCCGTGACCCTCCACGTCTCTCGAGACCCTCCACAAGTGCTCCCTCACCCTCTCTCTATTTTTCCTCTACTGCCTCCAAAAGACCCGCTGCCAATCGCCCACGATACCTCGCCGGAGTTGCACGGCCGCGTCGCCGTAATCCTTCGATTCCGGCCACTGCTGTGAGTCCCCTCCGCCACCACTTGACCCCCTAGATTCCCCTCTCTCCCTTTAACCACCTTGTGTCCTCCTCTTCGGTTTCCTCGCAGTAAATCGTCGCCGCCGTCCTCGACTGTCCCTCACCGGCGTCTGCGCGTCTCCGATTGCTCCCCACCGCAGCTCGAGGAAGCGAGGAGGCACCCATAGCCATCATCTGCGTTATCGTGTCGCGCCGCGTCTCTCCGTGGTCTCCCCTTGCTTGGAGGATGTCTTCTTCGTCGACGTCATCGGATTTCATCGCCGGATAACCACCGGGCGCCATTTTCCGGCAAGATCCCCTCCGGTGAGTCCCTTCTACCTCCTCTGCTGTTGATTCTGAAACGAAGGCGCCAGATTAGATCCCACCGAAGGGGTAAGCAACCGTTGGATCTGGATCCAACGATCCAGATTCAATAACTTAACCATGTCATCGCTTAATCAGCCGCCTCGTCAGCCGATCCGAGCCAATCGCTGAGCGACACCTGGCCTGCCAGTCAGCGCCAGTCAGCCTCCTATTCAAATTTCAATTTGAATCCAGAACACCCTGCCAACTTGTAAAATCTGTAGAAAATCAAATAAGAGTCCAAAAATTATGAGGTTTGGACCTTTGAAAGCTAGAGAAAATCAAAGTTGTATCGTGCACACACTTTCTATTTCAAAAATGGTAAAATCAGTAATCTGTCTATAATTCAAATTCTACAAAGCCAAAAATTGGAAATAAAATATTTTTGGAATCCTTAGGATGTGTACTTTCATACCCTCTGTCCCAAGAGTATAGTTGAACCAATTAAAATGGAGTTTATAATTTAAATAACCAATTGAGTTTTTTTGCACCTAGTTTTAATTTTATAAATAATTTTAATTAGTTTTCTTCTGGAAAATTGTTCTATTTAGTAACCTTAGGGCATCTCCAGTCGTTGCGGCCCCCCAGGGCCCAAAACGCCGCCGTTTTTGGGCCGCCGCGGCGCCAAACAGCGATAATCTGGAACCTGGGGGCAGGCTTCCCAATCGCTCCCCGAGCCCAAGTTTCGGCCCAAAAAAAACTCGATTTAAAACTAGGCGCATTTTATTGATTTCAGACAAAGTTCGTACAATTTCGACGCAAATTTAAACTAAAACGCAAATTTAAACATAAACTACTTAAGGCCCAGGCGCTCCGCGATGGCCTGGCTATAGTCGACATCGTCGTTGTCGTCGGGGCCGTCGCCGTCGCGCCTGCTCGTTCCCTGTCCGGCGTCGCCGCAGCCGGAGTTGCCCCACCTGCTCGCCGCGAGGGCTCGCTGGTACTCGACCTCCTCGTCGGAGTCGGGGTCGAGCACGACGTATACGGGGTCCTTCGTAGGCGGCGGGGGAGGGACACGGCGGCGGGCCGCGTTGGCGGCGGGCCGCGTTGGCGGCAGCCTCAGCGAGCAGGCGGCGCTGGAGCTCCAGCTCCTCTGCGTTGCTCTCCCGCGCGCTCCAGTCTGCGGCAGCGTCGTCGGCGAGGGGCTGGAGCGTGTTGCGGGACAGCTCCAGGGAGGCCTTCTGGCCAGGCCACTCCTCGTCGTCGTCATCCTCGGTCGGCTCCGTCTTCGGACGGACCGCGTGCTCGAATCCGGCGTCCTGTCGCTGGTGTGGCTTGCCAATGCGCAGGGCGCCGCCGCCGCGCCTACGGACAGGCGCGCCGGAGTTCAGAATAGGGGTGTGAGGGAGAGAGAGTGGGCGCCGGAGGAGCTCGAGTAGGCGCCGGAGGAGCTCGAGGTGGCCATCCGCCGCACATCCCACGCGGAGTTCTGCCGGGGCGGCATCTCCAGTCGCGGCGCGTTGCCGCCGTGGATGTAGTCCAGCACCCACTCGAGAGGAAGGAGAGCTCGGGGGAGAGAGGAGAGCGCCGAGGAAGGAGAGAACTGCGAGGTGGAAGAATGGGGCGGGGCGGCGAGGGGCGGGGCCTTTTGTAGCTTGCCGGGCATTTACTGCACGCGCGTCCCCTCGCTGCCACCCGCCACGCCATTACACCGACAGCCTTTGAACGGGCGCATGCACTGGGCGGCCGCCACACCATAAACACCGGCAACCTTTGACCGACGCGGGCGCCGAGAAGATGATCACGGGGGGCTCTGTTCCCGCGTTTATTCGGCGCGTCACTGACAGAGCTGGCCCGCGCGCGCTGCCGCGCAGTTTCGCCCCCCCCCCAGGCCGAACCCAGCGGGCTGGGTTTGGCCTGGGTGCCGCGACGCGAAATAGCGCCGAAACGGCGCTATTTGGGCTTCTGGGGGGGCGACTGGTGAGGAAACGACGCTATTCGCCGCTTCCGGTGCTAAAAAGGCCGCCTGGGGGGCTCTGGGGGGTGACTGGAGATGCCCTTAGACCAGAGAAACTAGTACCCAAACTATTTCTGACCAGAGAACCCATTCCATGTAATCTTATCCATATAAAACCACCCATTGTAATCAATCATTATACTTTAACTATTGTTAGATGAAACTCCTTTTTAGGAAAATTGTGGTATGATCATTTTGATCAAACCAAACACCCATGTCATGTTGAACTTATGGAAATTAACTTTTCGACCAGAAACCTCTAGCCCAATACCTTTTGTAAATTTACAAGCCATATTGTCATTTGCTTCAACCCTATTAAACCAAGGCCAAACAATAATCATCTCATCATAATTCCTTTTGCATATTGAATTATGTGTCAAAACCTTGTCCATGTTAAAACCGATCAAGTTGAATAACCTTTTATGCTTCTGTATTGTATATTGATTGTTGGTGAATTGCTTGTTTATTGTTATTTATTTGTATTGTTTAGATTGTACGGAGAGCAACGTTCGATGTGTAAAGAGAGTGTCCCTATACCAACTACCACAAGGCAAGTGATGCTCATGTCCCACTTTTTATTGCATTAGTGTTTTCAGTAGTATGCATCATAGGTTATTTTATTATTTTCCGAGTATATGCTATGCTCAGAATACCTAGTAGCGTGTAGCCATCCTGAAACCCTGCTAGGTACTAGTTTAGATATACTAGAAAATTATCACAACAGCAGTTGCTATTTATTGGGTTGTGGTACTTTGAAAATTGAAATTTAACAACCCAATGAAACACCTGGGTGGATTGGTAATTGCTTGGATTATGTTGAGTGGCTACTCAGGGCCATGTCCATGGTGGTTGTCACCTGGGTCACTCCCAGGGCCATGGATGTGGTGGTTGTCACCTGAGGGTACACTTGTGGATTGCCACCCAGGATTAAAGAGATATGTAGGTCTTCCATGTATAGTTAGCTTCTAGTGCAGCCTTGAGGTAATATGAGCTCTGCCAAGATTAAGTAAGTTGTGGGGGTTTCTCCTGTTGTATTGACATTGGATGGTAGAATTTTAGGAGCAGCGAGTCAATACTGGTATGGTTGAATCCCTCTTCCCAAAGATGTTGTCTCATTTTTCTCTCGGGGAAAATGAGTCTCAAGGTGAAAGTGCACAACCTCTGCAGAGTTTAAAAACTAAGATCTTACCCATGTCCCCGGTTATGGGCCAGTTGAGCAAACTAGACATAGTTGGTGCTGAAGGAACTCCTCATCTTTTCTGAATGAGTTAAAACCTGGTAGGAACCTTTTCATAGAGCACATGGTGTGTCTACCCCTCTGTGCTACCTTTTCAAACTCATGGTGTGTCTACCCATGATTATTTTCAAACTTCATGGTGTGTCTACCCATGATGACTTTATCAAACTTCATGGTGTGTCTACCCATGATGACTTTATCAAACATCATGGTGTGTCTACCCATGATGACTTTATCAAACTACATGGTGTGTCTACCCATGTTGATTTTTCATGAGATTTACAAAGTTTTATAAAATATAGGACAAAACTGGCTTTATGCAACTAGCCTAGACTCCACCAGCCAAATATCATGTAGCTAGTTACTCCTCAAAACTGCCATCATACAAGTGTCACTTGCCAGTACATTGTTTGTACTGACTTCCTCCCTCGTGGGGGCTGCATATTCCAACGTGCAGATGAATTTGAAGACGAGTGAGGATTTTGTTTAGGATCTCGAGTCTATCGCCAACATGTCTGCCTGTGGCACATGAAGAGAAGGAGGCTCATTGAAGAATTGTTTCCGCTGTATTTGCTTTGAACTTTGTTATTTGGAGCTAGTCCATGTTGACTATGCCAATTATAAGACTATTTTATTTCGTATCCAATGGATCATACGTTGTACAATGATGCTATTGCAATGAATATTTCATTTTGTCATGTGTATGCTATCAGTGATCCCGGGAATAGCAGGTACACAAGTATTCTACCTTTGTAAAAAGGTAGGGTGCTACGAAATGCTATCAGAGCATAGTGTTGCCTGTAGGATCGAGACCCTAAGTTTGGATTAGAACGAGGAAAAAGACCCTAGGATTGAAAATCTATTTTCTTCAAACCTATAGAAATAGAGCATCACATATTAATCCTTCTCATATCTTCTCATCTATTATTCACCTTCAAAATATTCTCGTGTTGTTATAGATGACCTACCTCTTGTTTTCCATCAAGACATGGTTGGAGAAAATTCGTGGAGTAAAAGGAATAGTTTTCAAATGACCTTTGGTTTCAACATGAAGATCAACACCTCAAGACATTGAGAGAAGTATTTGAAGAATCTCAAGAAGATATAGATGAGACCACCAATCTAGTTACCTTGTTAGAACAACGTTAACGTGTTAGTGTATTGATCATACAAATTGTGTGTGTTATGACAATACTAGGTTGTTTGTTAAACTTTGATGATTCGAGTGATGAATGTTTTTTATGTGTGGTTAATTGTTGTTTGTCTAATGAATTGTTTTGCTCTGCTATGTTTGGGTAGGAACCTTCTTTAGTCTCTTTCTAAATCTCTACTCATCCATGCTAAACCAAACCAAACCAATCACCATACCTCTTTACCAACCATAGTGAGATTCTAAGTTGGAGTGCAACAACTGATATGACCACCCAAGGATGCTACAATTAGTGCAATGTTGAGACACAAAACATCCAACTGAGGAATGACACATCTCAGAATGTTGTTATTTGTGTGAAGGAACAATCACATCCATGATCAAGACACCTCTACCCTAAGGAGCTGCAAGTCCATCCACAAGGGATAATAGACATGTCGAGTCAGAGTCACCTAATCTAAGACATCATAGAAATCTACCTACACTATGGTAAGGACATATGAAGAAGATACAACTGTTCAACTGGAGGTGCAAAGATTTACGCAAACCCATTAGTTGGAGAAATGATAGTTTAGTTCAGGTTTGTATTACAGGTGGGAAACTGTCTGTTAGACAAGTGAGGATGACCGAGTGTTAGATCACGTAGTTCATCAATCTACATGTGGAAAATGATTTGGGTGCAGGATGGACTGATCACCATTCCTACTACTCATGTTATTCACTCTTACTATGTTGGGTTGAAGGGACTATGTTTGCCTTGAGCCTTAGTTGAGTGACGACGATGTTAAACCTAAACATAGAAGAGTAAGATGTAATTATAACCCTTTGTTAGGCAAGTGTTGCCGAAACGTACTAAACTTCGGTGAGGACAAATACAATCTTGGAGGAATCATGCAATGGAAGATATTTCCTACCATGAGAGTTTCGTTAGAAATAGCATGGTGTTTGTATTCAAGGGGTACAACAACATGATGAAAGATCGCCATGGAAATGGGAACAAATTGGTATGGACTTTATCATTGGATTACCTCGGGTATGATTCTAATTGGGAAGTGGTTGATCGTATGACAAAGATAACACACTTTGTGCTAGTAAGATCACCTACACCAAGGCAAAGTTGTCTGATATTTATATGAAGAAGATTGTATGTCTTCATGGTGTACCCAAGAGTATCGTGTCTGATAGAGGTACCCAGTTTACCTCACACTTCTGGAAGCAACTACATGAGTCATTAGGAACCAGATTAGAGTTCAGCACAACGTTTCCTTCTCAAACACATGGTCAGACTGGGAGAGTGAATCAGATTTTGGAAGATATGCCGAGAGCATGTGTCTTATACTATGGATCTAGTTGGGGACGACTTACCATATGCAGAATTTCTCCTACAACAACAGTTACCAAGATAGTATTGAGATGGCACCATTCAAAGCTCTTTATGGGAAGAAAATGCACCACATCCTTGCTGTGGAGTGGTCTAGTAGAAAGAAATTTCTTTGGTCCTGACATCATTCAAGAAGATGAAGAGAAGGTTAGACTGCCCAAAGATTTTGATTGACCCAAAGAGTGACCCCTCAGTGTCAAAGGTATCTCAACTGACTACCAATGGTCTACAGCTCTACTGCGAGGGAAAGTTCTACTTAAACCCTCTTGAGTAAAGCCATACTCTAAGCCAGGTGAATAGACACATCCTATTGGAAGTGATTTTGGACACATAGAACCCTAAAGGTTGTATACTTGGATTAAGATCCCAAATACCAACAAGGAGTTGAGGTACGATATACAAAATATTATAGATGATGAAGTATGACTCCAGCTGAGGATATTGTAAACCTAGTAACCAGTTAGACAAGAGTTTTTAGACTACCCACAAAAGTTTCTTTTAAGGGTGTTAGCCACCCATTTATTTTAAGCCCAGATACCCAAACCTATCTTTCTTTCTAGCCTCCCCAAATCTCGGGACGAGATTTCTTTTAAGGGTGGTAGTCTGTAACATCCCTGATTTTTGGAAAAACTCAAAAATCACAAAAATTTGAAACTTTTGTTTTCAAGTTAAGCAAGTCACCAAAAACCAAATGAGAAGCAAGAAGTAAAAGAAAACAATAATTATACCAATGATTTGGGAATTAAAATCCAAGTATGCCTATGATTTCTTTTCAAAAAAAACCTAAACTTTATTTATTTATCTTTTCTCTTTTCAAAGTTATATTTCTAGTATACCCTATGTCTATAAAATGCTTTCTTAAACTATTTTTATTTTAAAAAAACATGTTAAGGGACTTGAAGAAAACCAACACCTTCAAAGGTGTATGCCTCTTAATTTTTATTTGACTTAGTTTCAGTTAATTTATCTTTCTAAATTAGAAATAACATTAACTTTCCACTAGTGTTCATTCATATTTTGAAAATATAAAAATTCAAATGGGTTTGAAACCACAAAAATATGGTTCTATTTGAAAGACAATGTTTTTACAAGAATTTAAAAATTGGTTTCAGATTATTTGAAGCTTTTATACAAAAGTTATTAAAAGAAAAATAACAGAACAAAAAAAAGAAGAACAAAAAAAAGGGGCGAGCCAGCCTAGCAACCCACCCCTGCTACCTACCGCACGCGCGCAGAAAACCAGCAAGCGGCCCAACAACTCGGCCCGCCTCTCTCTTTCCCCCTTCCACAGACAGGTGGGCCCCAGGTGATTTCACCGTGATGGAGTCATCGTCCACCTCCAACCGCTCCCGCCCCCGAACACGCACACGATATCCTCGCACAAATCCCATCACCCCGTGACCCTCCACGTCTCTCGAGCCCCTTCACAAGTGCTCCTTCACCCTCTCTCTATTTTCCCTCTACTGCCTCCAAAAGACCCGCTACCAATCGCCCACGATACCTCGCCGGAGTTGCACGGCCGCGTCGCCGTAATCCTTCGATTCCAGCCACTGCTGTGAGTCCCCTCCGCCACCACTTGACCCCCTAGATTCCCCTCTCTCCCTTTGACCACCTTGTGTCCTCCTCTTCGGTTTCCTCGCAGTAAATCGTTGCCGCCGTCCTCGACTGTCCCTCACCGGCGTCTGCGCGTCTCCGATTGCTCCCCACCGCAGCTCCAGGAAGCGAGGAGGCACCCGTAGCCATCATCTGCGTTATCGTGTCGCGCCGCGTCTCTCCTGGTCTCCCCTTGCTCGGAGGATGTCTTCTTCGTCAACGTCATCGAATTGCATCGCCGGAGAACCACCGGGCGCCTTTTTCCGGCAAGATCCCCTCCGGTGAGTCCCTTCTCCCTCCTCTGCCGTTGATTCTGAAACGAAGGCGCCAGATTAGATCCCACCGAAGGGGTAAGCAACCGTTGGACGTCAATGCTTAATCAGCCGCCTCGTCAGCCGACCCGGGCCAATCGCTGAGCGACACCTGGACTGCCAGTCAGCGCCAGTCAGCCTCCCTATTCAAATTTGAATTTGAATTCAGTACACCCTGCCAACTTGTAAAATCTGTAGAAAATCAAATAAGAGTCCAAAAATTATGAGGTTTGGACCTTTAGAAAGCTAGAGAAAATCAAAGTTGTATCGTGCACACACTTTCTATTTCAAAAATGGTAAAATCAGTAATCTGTCTATAATTCAAATTCTACAAAGCCAAAAATTGCAAATAAAATATTTTTGGAATCCTTAGGATGTGTACTTTCATATCTTCTGTCCCAAAATAATAGTTGAACCAATTAAAATGGAGTTTAGAATTTAAATAACCAATTGAGTTTTTTTGCACCTAGTTTTAATTCTATAAATAATTTTAATTAGTTTTCTTCTGGAAAATTGTTCCATCTAGTAACCTTAGACAAGAGAAACTAGTACCCAAACTATTTCTGTCCAGAGAACCCATTCCATGTAATCTTTTCCATATAAACCACCCACTGTAATCAATCATTATACTTTAACTATTGTTAGATGAAACTCCTTTTTAGGAAAATTGTGGTATGATCATTTTGATCAAACCAAACACCCATGTCATGTTGAACTTATGGAAATTAACTTTTGGAACAGAAACCTCTAGCCCAATACCTTTTGTAAATTTACAAGCCATATTGTCATTTGCTTCAACCCTATTAAACCAAGGCCAAACAATAATCATCTCATCATAATTCCTTTTGCATATTGAATTATGTGTCAAAACCTTGTCCATGTTAAAACCAATCAAGTTGAATAACTTGTTATGTTTCTGTATTGTATATTGATTGTTGGTGAATTGCTTGTTTATTGTTATTTATTTGTATTGCTTAGATTGTACGGAGAGCAATGTTCTATTTGTAAAGAGAGTATCCCTATACCAACTACCACAAGGCAAGTGATGCTCATGTCCCACTTTTTATTGCATTAGTGTCTTCAGTAGTATGCATCATAGGTTATTTTATTATTTTCCAAGTATATGCTATGCTCAGAATACCTAGTAGTGTATAGCCATCCTGAAACCCTACTAGGTACTAGTTTAGCTATACTAGAACAATATCACAACAACTGTTGCTATTTATTGGGTTGTGGTACTTTGAAAATTGAAATTTAATAACCCAATGAAACACCTGGGTGGATTGGTAATTGCTTGGATTATGTTGAGTGGCTACTCAGGGCCATGTCCATGGTGGTTGTCACCTGGGTCACTCCCAGGGCCATGGATGTGGTGGTTGTCACCTTAGGGTACACTTGTGGATTGCCACCCGGGACTAAAGAGATCTGTAGGTCTTCCATGTATAGTTAGCTTCCAGTGCGGCCTTGAGGTAATATGGGCTCTGCCAAGATTAAGTAAGTTGTGGGGGTTCCTCCTGTTGTATTGACATTGGATGGTAGAATTTTAGGAGCAACGAGTCAATACTGGTATGGTTGAATCCCTCTTCCCAAAGATGTTGTCTCATTTTTCTCTCGGGGAAAATGAGTCTCAAGGTGAAAGTGCACAACCTCTGAAGAGTTTAAAAACTAAGATCTTACCCGTGTCCCCGGTTATGGGCCAGTTGAGCAAACTAGACATAGTTGGTGCTGAAGGATCTCCTCATCTTCTCTGAATGAGTTAAAACCTGGTAGAAACCTTTTCATAGAGCACATGGTGTGTCTACCCCTCTGTGCTACCTTTTCAAACTCATGGTGTGTCTACCCATGATTATTTTCAAACTTCATGGTGTGTCTACCGATGATGACTTTATCAAACTTCATGGTGTGTCTACCCATGATGACTTTATCAAACATCATGGTGTGTCTACCCATGATTCCTTTATTAAACTACATGGTGTGTCTACCCATGTTGATTTTTCTTGAGATTTACAAAGTTTTATCAAATATACCACAAAACTGGCTTTATGCAAATAGCCCAGACTCCACCAGCCAAATATCATGTAGCTAGTTACTCCTCAAAACTGCCACCATACAAGTGTCACTTGCCAGTACATTGTTTGTACTGACTTCCTCCCTCGTGGGGGCTGCATATTCCAACGTGTAGATGAATTTGAAGACGAGTGAGGATTTCGTTTAGGATCTCGAGTCTATCGCCAACATGTCTGCCTGTGGCACATGAAGAGAAGGAGGCTCATTGAAGAATTGTTTCCGCTGTATTTGCTTGGAACTCTGTTATTTGGGGCTAGTCCATGTTGACTATGCCAATTATAAGACTATTTTATTTCGTATCCAATGGATCATACGTTGTACAATGATGCTATTGCAATGAATATTTCGTTTTGTCATGTGTATGCTATCAGTGATCCCGGGAATAGCAGGTACACAAGTATTCTACCTTTGTAAAAAGGTAGGGTGCTACAAAATGGTATCAGAGCATAGTGTTGCGTGTAGGATCGAGACCCTAAGTTTGGATTAGAACGAGGAAAAAGACCCTAGGATTGAAAATCTATTTTCTTCAAACCTATAGAAATAGAGCATCACATATTAATCCTTCTCATATCTTCTCATCTATTATTCACCTTCAAAATATTCTCGTGTTGTTATAGATGACCTACCTCTTGTTTTCCATCAAGACATGGTTGGAGAAAATTCGTGGAGTAAAAGGAATAGTTTTCAAATGACCTTTGGTTTCAACATGAAGATCAACACCTCAAGACATTGAGAGAAGGATTTGAAGAATCTCAAGAAGATATAGATGAGACCACCAATCTAATACCTTGTTAGAACAACGTTAACGTGTTAGTGTATTGATCATACAAATTGTGTGTGTTATGACAATACTAGGTTGTTTGTTAAACTTTGATGATTCGAGTGATGAATGTTTGTTATGTGTGGTTAATTGTTGTTTGTCTGATGAATTGTTTTGCTCTGCTATGTTTGGGTAGGAACCTTCTTTAGTATCTTTCTAAATCTCTACGCATCCATTCTAAACCAAACCAAACCAATCACCATACCTCTTTACCAACCATAGTGAGTTTCTAAGTTGGAGTGCAACAACTGACATGACCACCCAAGGATGCTACAATTAGTGCAATGTTGAGACACAAAACATCCAACTCAGGAATGACACATCTCAGAATGTTGTTATTTGTGTGAAGGAACAATCACATCCATGATCAAGCCACCTCTACCCTAAGGAGCTGCAAGTCCATCCACAAGGGATAATAGACATGTGGAGTCAGAGTCACCTAATCTAAGACATCATAGAAATCTACCTACACTATGGTAAGGAAAAATGAAGAAGATACAACTGTTCAACTGGAGGTGCAAAGATTTACGCAACCCCATTAGTTGGAGAAATGATAGTTTAGTTCAGGTTTGTATTACAGGTGGGAAACTGTCTGTTAGACAAGTGAGGATGACCGAGTGTTAGATCACGTAGTTCATCAATATACATGTGGAAAATGATTTGGGTGCAGGATGGACTGATCACCATTCCTACTACTAATGTTATTCACTCTTACTATGTTGGTTGAAGGGACTATGTTTGCCTTGAGCCTTAGTTGAGTGACGATGATGTTAAACCTAAACATAGAAGAGTAAGATGTAATTATAACCCTTCGTTAGGCAAGTGTTGCCGAAACGTACTAAACTTCGGTGAGGACAAATACAATCTTGGAGGAATCATGCAATGGAAGATATTGCCTACCATGAGAGTTTCGTTACAAATAGCATGGTGTTTGTATTCAAGGGGTACAACAACATGATGAAAGATCACCATGGAAATGGGAACAAATTGGTATGGACTTTATCATTGGATTACCTCGGGTATGATTCTAATTGGGAAGTGGTTGATCGTATGACAAAGTTAACACACTTTGTGCCAGTACGATCACCTACACCAAGGCAAAGTTGGCTGATATTTATATGAAGAAGATTGTATGTCTTCATGGTGTACCCAAGAGTGTCGTGTCTGATAGAGGTACCCAGTTTACCTCACACTTCTCGAAGCAACTACATGAGTCATTAGGAACCAGATTAGAGTTCAGCACAACGTTTCCTTCTCAAACAGATGGTCAGGCTGAGAGAGTGAATCAGATTTTGGAAGATATGCCGAGAGCATGTGTCTTATACTATGGATCTAGTTGGGGACGAGTTACCATATGCAGAATTTCTCCTACAACAACAGTTACCAAGATAGTATTGAGATGGCACCATTCAAAGCTCTTTATGGGAAGAAAATGCACCACATCCTTGCTGTGGAGTGGTCTAGTAGAAAGAAATTTCTTTGGTCCTGACATCATCCAAGAAGCTAAAGAGAAGGTTAGACTGCCCAAATATTTTGATTGACCCAAAGAGTGACCCCTCAGTGTCAAAGGTATCTCAACCAACTTCCAATGGTCTGCAGCTCTACTGCGAGGGAAAGTTCTACTTAAACCCTATTGAGTAAAGCCATACTCTAAGCCAGGTGAATAGACACATCCTATTGGAAGTGATTTTGGACACATAGAACCCTAAAGGTTGTATACTTGGATTAAGATCCCAATTACCAACAAGGAGTTGAGGTACGATATACAAAATATTATAGATGATGAAGTATGACTCCAGATGAGGATATTGTAAACGTAGTAACCAGTTAGACAAGAGTTTTTAGACTACCCACAAAAGTTTCTTTTAAGGGTGGTAGCCACCCAGTTATTTTAAGCCCAGATACCCAAACCTATCTTTCTTTCTAGCCTCCCCAAATCTCGGGACGAGATTTCTTTTAAGGGTGGTAGTATGTAACATCCCTGATTTTTGGAAAAACTCAAACATCACAAAAATTTGAAACTTTTGTTTTCAAGTGAAGCAAGTCACCAAAAACCAAATGAGAAGCAAGAAGTAAAAGAAAACAATAATTATACCAATGATTTGGGAATTAAAATCCAACTATGCCTATGAGTTCTTTTAAAAAAAACCTAAACTTTATTTATTTATCTTTTCTCTTTTCAAAGTTATATTTCTAGGAAACCCTATGTCTATACAAAAAATTCTTAAAGTATTTTTACTTTAAAAAAATAAACAAGTAAGGGACTTGAAGAAAACCAACACCTTCAAAGGTGTATGCCTCTTAATTTTTATTTGACTTAGTTTCAATTAATTTATCTTTCTAAATTAGAAATAACATTAACTTTCCACTAGTGTTCATTCATATTTTGAAAATATAAAAATTCAAATGGGTTTGAAACCACAAAAATATGGTTCTATTTGAAAGACAATGTTTTTAGAAGAATTTAAAAATTGGTTTCAGATTATTTGAACCTTTTATACAAAAGTTATTAAAAGAAAAATAACTAAACAAAAAAAAGAAGAAAAAAAAAAAGGGGGCGAGCCAGCCCAGCAACCCACCCCTACTACCTACCGCACGCGCGCAGAAAACCAGCAAGCAGCCCAACAACCCGGCCCGCCTCTCTCTCTCCCCCTTCCACAGACAGGTGGGCCCCAGTTGATTTCACCGTGACGGAGTCATCGTCCACCTCCAACCGCTCCCGCCCCCGAACACTCACACGATCTCCTCGCACAAATCCCATCACCCCGTGACCCTCCACGTCTCTCGGGCCCCTCCACAAGTGCTCCCTCACCCTCTCTCTATTTTACCTCTACTGCCTCCAAAAGACTCGCTGCCAATCGCCCACGATACCTCGCCGAAGTTGCACGGCCGCGTCGCCGTAATCCTTCGATTCCGGCCACTGCTGTGAGTCCCCTCCGCCACCACTTGACCCCCTAGATTCCCCTCTCTCCCTTTAACCACCTTGTGTCCTCCTCTTCGGTTTCCTCGCAGTAAATCGTCGCCGCCGTCCTCGACTGTCCCTCACCGGCGTCTGCGCGTCTCCGATTGCTCCCCACCGCAGCTCCAGGAAGCGAGGAGGCACCCGTAGTCATCATCTGCGTTATCGTGTCGCGCCGCGTCTCTCCGTGGTCTCCCCTTGCTCGGAGGATGTCTTCTTCGTCGACGTCATCGGATTTCATCGCCGGAGAACCACCGGGAGCCATTTTCCGGCAAGATCACCTCCGGTGAGTCCCTTCTCCCTCCTCTGCCGTTGATTTTGAAACGAAGGCGCCATATTAGATCCCCACCGAAGGGGTAAGAAACCGTTGGATCTGGATCCAACGATACAGATTCAATAACTTAACTACGTCATCGCTTAATCAGCCGCCTCGTCAGCCGATCCGAGCCAATCGCTGAGCGACACCTGGCCTGCCAGTCAGCGCTAGTCAGCCTCCCTATTCAAATTTGAATTTGAATCCGGAACACCCTGCCAACTTGTAAAATCTGTAGAAAATCAAATAAGAGTCCAAAAATTATGAGGTTTGGACCTTTAGAAAGCTAGAGAAAATCAAAGTTGTATCGTGCACACACTTTCTATTTCAGAAATGGTAAAATCAGTAATCTGTCTATAATTTAAATTCTACAAAGCCAAAAATTGCAAATAAAATATTTTTGGAATCCTTAGGATGTGTACTTTCATACCCTTTGTCCCAAAATAATAGTTGAACCAATTAGAATGGAGTTTAGAATTTAAATAACCAATTGAGTTTTTTTGCACCTAGTTTTAATTCTATAAATAATTTTAATTAGTTTTCTTCTGGAAAATTGTTCCATTTAGTAACCTTAGACCAGAGAAACTAGTACCCAGACTATTTCTGACCAGAGAACCCATTCCATGTAATCTTTTCCATATAAACCACCCATTGTAATCAACCATTATACTTTAACTATTGTTAGATGAAACTCCTTTTTAGGAAAATTGTGGTATGATCATTTTGATCAAACAAAACACCCATGTCATGTTGAACTTATGGAAATTAACTTTTGGACCAGAAACCTCTAGCCCAATACCTTTTGTAAATTTACAAGCCATATTGTCATTTGCTTCAACCCTATTAAACCAAGGCCAAACAATAATCATCTCATCATAATTCCTTTTGCATATTGAATTATGTGTCAAAACCTTGTCCATGTTAAAACCAATCAAGTTGAATAACTTGTTATGCTTCTGTATTGTATATTGATTGTTGGTGAATTGCTTCTTTATTGTTATTTATTTGTATTGTTTAGATTGTACGGAGAGCAACGTTCTATTTGTAAAGAGAGTGTCCCTATACCAACTACCACAAGGCAAGTGATGCTCATGTCCCACTTTTTATTGCATTAGTGTTTTTAGTAGTATGCATCATAGGTTATTTTATTATTTTCCAAGTATATGCTATGCTCAGAATACCTAGTAGTGTGTAGCCATCCTGAAACCCTGCTAGGTACTAGTTTAGCTATACTAGAACAATATCACAACAGTTGTTTCTATTTATTGGGTTGTGGTACTTTGAAAATTGAAATTTAACAACCCAATGAAACACCTGGGTGGATTGGTAATTGCTTGGATTATGTTGAGTGGCTACTCAGGGCCATGTCCATGGTGGTTGTCACCTGGGTCAGTCCCAGGGCCATGGATGTGGTGGTTGTCACCTGAGGGTACACTTGTGGATTGCCACCCAGGACTAAAGAGATCTGTAGGTCTTCCATGTATAGTTAGCTTCTAGTGCAGCCTTGAGGTAATATGGGCTCTGCCAAGATTAAGTAAGTTGTGGGGGTTCCTCCTGTTGTATTGACATTGGATGGTAGAATTTTAGGAGCAACGAGGCAATACTGGTATGGTTGAATCCCTCTTCCCAAAGATGTTGTCTCATTTTTCTCTCGGGGAAAATGAGTCTCAAGGTGAAAGTGCACAACCTCTGCAGAGTTTAAAAACTAAGATCTTACCCGTGTCCCCGGTTATGGGCCAGTTGAGCAAACTATACATAGTAGGTGCTGAAGGATCTCCTCATCTTTTCTGAATGAGTTAAAACCTGGTAGAAACCTTTTCATAGAGCACATGGTGTGTCTACCCCTCTGTGCTACCTTTTCAAACTCATGGTGTGTCTACCCATGATTATTTTCAAACTTCATGGTGTGTCTACCCAAGATGACTTTATCAAACTTCATGGTGTGTCTACCCATGATGCCTTTATTAAACTACATGGTGTGTCTACCCATGTTGATTTTTCATGAGATTTACAAAGTTTTATCAAATATAGGAAAAAACTGGCTTTATGCAAATAGCCCAGACTCCACCAGCCAAATATCATGTAGCTAGTTACTCCTCAAAACTGCCACCATACAAGTGTCACTTGCCAGTACATTGTTTGTACTGACTTCCTCCCTCGTGGGGGCTGCATATTCCAACGTGCAGATGAATTTGAAGACGAGTGAGGATTTCGTTTAGGATCTCGAGTCTATCACCAACATGTCTGCCTGTGGCACATGAAGAGAAGGAGGCTCATTGAAAAATTGTTTCCGCTGTATTTGCTTTGAACTCTGTTATTTGGGGCTAGTCCATGTTGACTATGCCAATTATAAGACTATTTTATTTCGTATCCAATGGATCATACGTTGTACAATGATGCTATTGCAATGAATATTTCATTTTGTCATGTGTATGCTATCAGTGATCCCGGGAATAGCAGGTACACAAGTATTCTACCTTTTAAAAAGGTAGGTTGCTACAAAATGGTATCAGAGCATAGTGTTGCCTGTAGGATCGAGACCCTAAGTTTGGATTAGAACGAGGAAAAAGACCCTAAGGATTGAAAATCTATTTTCTTCAAACCTATAGAAATAGAGCATCACATATTAATCCTTCTCATATCTTCTCATCTATTATTCACCTTCAAAATATTCTCGTCTTGTTATAGATGACCTACCTCTTGTTTTCCATCAAGACATGGTTGGAGAAAAATCGTGGAGTAAAAGGAATAGTTTTCAAATGACCTTTGGTTTCAACAAGAAGATCAACACCTCAAGACATTGAGAGAAGGATTTGAAGAATCTCAAGAAGATATAGATGAGACCACCAATGTAGTTACCTTGTTAGAACAACGTTAACGTGTTAGTGTATTGATCATACAAATTGTGTGTGTTATGACAATACTAGGTTGTTTGTTAAACTTTGATGATTCGAGTGATGAATGTTTGTTATGTGTGGTTAATTGTTGTTTGTCTGATGAATTGTTTTGCTCTGCTATGTTTGGGTAGGAACCTTCTTTAGTCTCTTTCTAAATCTCTACTCATCCATGCTAAACCAAACCAAACCAATCACCATACCTCTTTACCAACCATAGTGAGTTTCTAAGTTGGAGTGCAACAACTGACATGACCACCCAAGGATGTTACAATTAGTGCAATGTTGAGACACAAAACATCCAACTGAGGAATGACACATCTCAGAATGTTGTTATTTGTGTGAAGGAACAATCACATCCATGATCAAGCCACCTCTACCCTAAGGAGCTGCAAGTCCATCCACAAGGGATAATAGACATGTGGAGTCAGAGTCACCTAATCTAAGACATCATAGAAATCTACCTACACTATGGTAAGGACATATGAAGAAGATACAACTGTTCAACTGGAGGTGCAAAGATTTACGCAACCCCATTAGTTGGAGAAATGATAGTTTAGTTCAGGTTTGTATTACAGGTGGGAAACTGTCTGTTAGACAAGTGAGGATGACCGAGTGTTAGATCACGTAGTTCATCAATCTACATGTGGAAAATGATTTGGGTGCAGGATGGACTGATCACCACTCCTACTACACATGTTATTCACTCTTGCTATGTTGGGTTGAAGGGACTATGTTTGCCTTGAGCCTTAGTTGAGTGACGACGATGTTAAACATAAACATAGAAGAGTAAGATGTAATTATAACCCTTTGTTAGGCAAGTGTTGCCGAAACGTACTAAACTTCGGTGTGGACAAACACAATCTTGGAGGAATCATGCAATGGAAGATATTTCCTACCATGAGAGTTTCGTTAGAAATAGCATGGTGTTTGTATACAAGGGGTACAACAACATGATGAAAGATCGCCATGGAAATGGGAACAAATTGGTATGGACTTTATCATTGGATTACCTTGGGTATGATTCTAATTGGGAAGTGGTTGATCGTATGACAAAGATAACACACTTTGTGCTAGTAAGATCACCTACACCAAGGCAAAGTTGGCTGATATTTATATGAAGAAGATTGTATGTCTTCATGGTGTACCCAAGAGTATCGTGTCTGATAGAGGTACCCAGTTTACCTCACACTTCTGGAAGCAACTACATGAGTCATTAGGAACCAGATTAGAGTTCAGCACAACGTTTCCTTCTCAAACACATGGTCAGACTGAGAGAGTGAATCAGATTTTGGAAGATATGCCGAGAGCATGTGTCTTATACTATGGATCTAGTTGGGGACGACTTACCATATGCAGAATTTCTCCTACAACAACAGTTACCAAGATAGTATTGAGATGGCACCATTCAAAGCTCTTTATGGGAAAAAAAATGCACCACATCCTTGCTGTGGAGTGGTCTAGTAGAAAGAAATTTCTTTGGTCCTGACATCATCAAAGAAGCTGAAGAGAAGGTTAGACTGCCCAAAGATTTTGATTGACCCAAAGAGTGACCCCTCAGTGTCAAAGGTATATCAACGGACTTCCAATGGTCTGCAGTTCTACTGCGAGGGAAAGTTCTACTTAAACCCTCTTGAGTAAAGCCATACTCTAAGCCATGTGAATAGACACATCCTATTGGAAGTGATTTTGGACACATAGAACCCTAAAGGTTTTATACTTGGATTAAGATCCCAAATACCAACGAGTTGAGGTACGATATACAAAATATTATAGATGATGAAGTATGACTCCATATGAGGATATTGTAAACCTAGTAACCAGTTAGACAAGAGTTTTTAGACTACCCACAAAAGTTTCTTTTAAGGGTGGTAGCCACCCAGTTATTTTAAGCCCAGATACCCAAACCTATCTTTCTTTCTAGCCTCCCCAAATCTCGGGACGAGATTTCTTTTAAGGGTGGTAGTCTGTAACATCCCTGATTTTTGGAAAAACTCAAAAATCACAAAAATTTGAAACTTTTGTTTTCAAGTTAAGCAAGTCACCAAAAACCAAATGAGAAGCAAGAAGTAAAATAAATAATAATTATACCAATGATTTGGGAATTAAAATCCAACTATGCCTATGATTTCTTTTAAACAAAACCTAAACTTTATTTATTTATCTTTTCTCTTTTCAAAGTTATATTTCTAGGAAACCCTATGTCTATAAAAAAAATCTTAAAGTATTTTTATTTAAAAAAAAACAAGTTAAGGGACTTGAAGAAAACCAACACCTTCAAAGGTGTATGCCTCTTAATTTTTATTTGACTTAGTTTCAATTAATTTATATTTCTAAATTAGAAATAACATTAACTTTCCACTAGTGTTCATTCATATTTTGAAAATATAAAAATTCAAATGGGTTTGAAACCACAAAAATATGGTTCTATTTGAAAGACAATGTTTTTACAAGAATATAAAAATTGGTTTCAGATTATTTGAAGCTTTTATACAAAAGTTATTAAAAGAAAAATAACAGAACAAAAAAAGAAGAACAAAAAAAGGGGCGAGCCAGCACAGCAACCCACCCCTGCTACCTACCGCACAGCGCGCAGAAAACCAGCAAGCAGCCCAACAACCCGGCCCGCCTCTCTCTCTCCCCCTTCCACAGGCAGGTGGGCCCCAGGTGATTTCACCGTGACGGAGTCATCGTCCACCTCCAACCGCTCCCGCCCCCGAACACGCACACGATCTCCTCGCACAAATCCCATCACCCCGTGACCCTCCACGTCTCTCGAGCCCCTCCACAAGTGCTCCCTCACCCTCTCTCTATTTTCCCTCTACTGCCTCCAAAAGACCCGCTACCAATCGCCCACGATACCTCGCCAGAGTTGCACGGCCACGTCGCCGTAATCCTTCGATTCTGGCCACTGCTGTGAGTCCCCTCCGCCACCACTTGACTCCCTAGATTCCCCTCTCTCCCTTTAACCATCTTGTGTCCTCCTCTTCGGTTTCCTCACAGTAAATCGTCGCTGCTGTCCTCGACTGTCCCTCACCGGCGTCTGCGCGACTCCGATTGCTCCCCACCGCAGCTCCAGGAAGCGAGGAGGCACCCGTAGCCATCATCTGCGTTATCGTGTCGCGCCGCGTCTCTCCGTGGTCTCCCCTTGCTTGGAGGATGTCTTCTTCGTCGACGTCATCGGATTTCATCGCCGGAGAACCACCGGGCGCCATTTTCCGGCAAGATCCCCTCCGGTGAGTCCCTTCTCCCTCCTCTGCCGTTGATTCTAAAACGAAGGCGCCAGATTAGATCCCCACCGAAGGGGTAAGCAACCGTTGGATCTGGATCCAACGATCCAGATTCAATAACTTAACTACGTCATCGCTTAATCAGCCGCCTCGTCAGCCGATCCGAGCCAATCGCTGAGCGACACCTGGCCTGCCAGTCAGCGCCAGTCAACCTCCCTATTCAAATTTTAATTTGAATCATGAACACCCTGCCAACTTGTAAAATCTGTAGAAAATCAAATTAGAGTCCAAAAATTATGAGGTTTGGACCTTTAGAAAGCTAGAGAAAATCAAAGTTGTATCGTGCACACACTTTCTATTTCAAAAATGGTAAAATCAGTAATCTGTCTATAGTTCAAATTCTACAAAGCCAAAAATTGCAAATAAAATATTTTTGGAATCCTTAGGATGTGTACTTTCATACCCTCTGTCCCAAAATAATAGTTGAACCAACTAAAATGGAGTTCAGAATTTAAATAACCAATTGAGTTTTTTTGCACCTAGTTTTAATTCTATAAATAATTTTAATTGGTTTTCTTCTGGAAAATTGTTCCATTTAGTAACCTTAGACCAGAGAAACTAGTACCCAAACTATTTCTGACCAGAGAACCCATTCCATGTAATCTTTTCCATATAAACCACCCATTGTAATCAATCATTATACTTTAACTATTGGTAGATGAAACTCCTTTTTAGGAAAATTGTGGTATGATCATTTTGATCAAACAAAACACCCATGTCATGTTGAACTTATGGAAATTAACTTTTGGACCAGAAACCTCTAGCCCAATACCTTTTGTAAATTTACAAGCCATATTGTCATTTGCTTCAACCCTATTAAACCAAGGCCAAACAATAATCATCTCATCATAATTCCTTTGCATATTGAATTATGTGTCAAAACCTTGTCCATGTTAAAACCAATCAAGTTGAATAACTTTTTATGCTTCTGTATTGTATATTGATTGTTGGTGAATTGCTTGTTTATTGTTATTTATTTGTATTGTTTAGATTGTACGGAGAGCAACGTTCTATTTGTAAAGAGAGTGTCCCTATACCAACTACCACAAGGCAAGTGATGCTCATGTCCCACTTTTATTGCATTAGTGTTTTCAGTAGTATGCATCATAGGTTGTTTTATTATTTTCCAAGTATATGCTATGCTCAGAATACCTAGTAGTGTGTAGCCATCCTGAAACCCTGCTAGGTACTAGTTTTGCTATACTAGAACAATATCACAATAGCTGTTGCTATTTATTGGGTTGTGGTACTTTGAAAATTGAAATTTAACAACCCAATGAAACACCTGGCTGGATTGGTAATTGCTTGGATTATGTTGAGTGGCTACTCAGGGCCATGTCCATGGTGGTTGTCACCTGGGTCACTCCCAGGGCCATGGATGTGGTAGTTGTCACCTGAGGGTACACTTGTGGATTGCCACCCAGGACTAAAGAGATATGTAGGTCTTCCATGTATAGTTACCTTCCAGTGCAGTCTTGAGGTAATATGGGCTCTGCCAAGATTAAGTAAGTTGTGGGGGTTCCTCCTATTGTATTGACATTGGATGGTAGAATTTTAGGAGCAACGAGTCAATACTGGTATGGTTGAATCCCTCTTCCCAAAGATGTTGTCTCATTTTTCTCTCGGGGAAAATTAGTCTCAAGGTGAAAGTGCACAACCTCTGCAGAGTTTAAAAACTAAGATCTTACCCGTGTCCCCGGTTATGGGCCAGTTGAGCAAACTAGACATAGTTGGTGCTGAAGGATCTCCTCTTCTTTTCTGAATGAGTTAAAACCTGGTAGAAACCTTTTCATAGAGCACATGGTGTGTCTACCCCTCTGTGCTACCTTTTCAAACTCATGGTGTGTCTACCCATGATTATTTTCAAACTTCATGGTGTGTCTACCCATGATGACTTTATCGAACTTCATGGTGTGTCTACCCATGATGACTTTATCAAACTTCATGGTGTGTCTATCCATGATGCCTTTATTAAACTACATGGTGTGTCTACCCATGTTGATTTTTCATGAGATTTACAAAGTTTTATCTAATATAGGACAAAACCGGCTTTATGCAAATAGCCCAGACTCCACCAGCCAAATATCATGTAGCTAGTTACTCCTCAAAACTGCCACCATACAAGTGTCACTTGCCAATACATTGTTTGTACTGACTTCCTCCCTCGTGGGGACTGCATATTCCAACGTGCAGATGAATTTGAAGACGAGTGAGGATTTCATTTAGGATCTCGAGTCTATCGCCAACATGTCTGCCTGTGGCACATGAAGAGAAGGAGGCTCATTGAAGAATTGTTTCCGCTATATTTGCTTTGAACTCTGTTATTTGGGGCTAGTCCATGTTGACTATGCCAATTGTAAGACTATTTTATTTCGTATCCAATGGATCATACGTTGTAGAATGATGCTATTGCAATGAATATTTCATTTTGTCATGTGTATGCTATCAGTGATCCCGGGAATAGCAGGTACACAAGTATTCTACCTTTGTAAAAAGGTAGGGTGCTACAAAATGGTATCTGAGCATAGTGTTGCCTGTAGGATCGAGACCCTAACTTTGGATTAGAACTAGGAAAAAGACCCTAGGATTGAAAATCTATTTTCTTCAAACCTATAGAAATATCACATCACATATTAATCCTTCTCATATCTTCTCATCTATTATTCACCTTCAAAATATTCTCGTCTTGTTATAGATGACCTACCTCTTGTTTTCCATCAAGACATGGTTGGAGAGCTAGGGATGTCCTATGCATTCTCCCCCCTTGAAAAGGCGTCGACCTCGACGCATCAAGGTCGTCTCCATAATATGGTGTCAAATCAGCAACATGGAATGAATTGCTAACACCAAACTCCTCAACTGGAAGATCTATCATGTATGCATTATCATTGATTGGACCAAGAACTTTGTATGGACCAGCACCTCGTGGCATCAACTTGGACTTGCGTAATGTTGGGAATCTATCCTTCCGGAAATGCACCCAAACCATACCACCAGCCCGAAATATCACCTCCTTCCTTTTCTTTTTCATGTATTCATCCACATGTTGTCCCTTCTTCTCTATAGCTATCTTGGTCTTCTCATGTATCTTGTTTACAAAATCAGCACGCTTCAAGGCCTCCATGTTAACTCTCTCATGTATGGGAAGCAACGTCATATCTAGTGGAGTAATGGGTTTGAAACCATACACCACCTCAAACGGGCATAACTGAGTCAAACACTCCTCCCACTCCCGCAGGTTCTTCTTGATCATGGTGTGCAACAATTGTGATAATGTGAGATTCACCACCTCGTTTGTCCAGTTTGGGGGTGACATGTAGTTGAAAACAGCAACTTTGTCCCCAGCTTCCCCCAAAGTGTCTTCCAGAAATAGCTGGTGAACTTCACATCCCGATCAGAAACAATAGTCTTGGGTACTCCATGTAATCTCACTATGTCCCTGAAAAACAGACTAACAATATGTGACGCATCATCGCTTTTGTGGAATGCAATAAAGTGTGACATCTTGTAAAATCTATCCACTACCACAAATATTGAATCATGTCCCCTCTTTGTTCTTGGTAATCCTAGCACAAAATCCATACTAATATCCTTCCATGGTGTAGTAGGTGCAGGGAGAGGGGTATACAACCCATGAGGTTTTAATTTTGATTTTGCTTTGTTGCAAGTGATGCAACGCTGCACAAACCTATAGACGTCTCGCCTCATATGTGCCCAATAGAAGTTATCAGCTAACAGGAGCAATGTTTTCTCCCGTCCAAAGTGACCCATCAATCCTCCACTATGGGATTCCTGCAACAATAGCAAACGCAAAGAACACTCGGGAACACATAATTTGTGTAACATCCCAAGTATGAAAAATAGCCATTAGAATGTTTGCTCTCTGTTATTTTATGTTTTGCATCATGACATCATGTTCATTGCATTTGTTTTGCTTGTTTTCCATTTGTTTTCCTCTGTTTTCAATTGTTTTCCTTTGTTTTCTATTTGAATTTCAAACCAAATTTTAAACCTCTTGTTTCATACTTGTGATGTTACAATTTCCAAAAGAAATATTTCAAATCAAAACAATTTTGCTTCCATTAAAGTTGTAATTCCAAACTATTGATCTGTTTCTAACAAAAATTCATCTAATACCAAAAACATTTGAAATTCCAAACCAACATCCAAATAACTGTTCATAGTTGTTATGTTACAATTCTTCCAAATAAAAAGTTCAAATAAGACAACCATTTGTTTCCTTAAAACATAATGTTCAAACTATTTAAAATTGGCTTTTAATAATTCAATTAATTCAAATTGCTTTCAAATTCAAATAAGTTTCCAAACAGCACCCATTTGAAATTATAAAAAATTACAAAATAGTTCATCCACTTGCTTCCAAGAAACTTGAATTTTAAATTAATGGTATCATGTCAATTATTTTCAATTAATATCAATCTCATTCAAATTTTAAACAAATTTCAAACAGCACCTAAATTCAAATATTTTTGAACAAACAAAAGTTCACTTTGTGCTGTTAACATAAATAAGTAATATAAAATTTTTGCCTAAATTTTCCTAACCCAAAAATCCTTCTTTTTCTTCCTATTCCAATTCAGCAAAAAAAAAAACTAACAGAACAAATTAATAAAAAGGAAAACTCACCAGCGTAGAGGAGGGGAGCAGCGCAGGCCCAGCCCACTTTCCTTCCTCCCTCGGCCCGTACCCCTTTCGCCCGTCTTCTTCCCGTACGGCGTCCATCGGGCGCTGCCACGTCGCCGCGGTAAGGAGCAGACGGCCAAGCTCCACTCCCCTCCTCCTTATATCCCCCTAGGGTTCCCCCTCGAGGCCCTAACCCTAGCTCCACCCTCTCCCTCTCTCGCCGCCGGCATTTTCCTCTCTCTCCGCTCGCAGCTACCCTCTGTATCTCACCACCACTGTCCACCGAGCGCCAAGCTCTGAATCGGCGATGATCGCCGGTGACACGCTCCTCCTCCCCTCTGGATAGTCACGGGAACCAAGTCGCCGTGCTTCCCTCTCCCTCGTCGACACATCCACGACGCCCGGGACGGCCTGGATCGCCGCCGCCGTCCATCTCTCGCCGCCGGCTAACCACCCCGAGCTTCTGCCTCAACTGCAAACGCCGGTGAGCACCACCGTGCCCTCCACCTCCTCTCTATCCTCTCTGCTTCGCAAGCACGGGAACGCACGCACACCCTCCACACGCAGCAGCACACCGCAGCGCATCCACGGCGGCGAGCACCGCTGCATCTCGCCGGCGACCACGGTTGCTGTCAGTAAAAATTCAGTTCGTCAGTCAAAGCACGAAACTGAACCCTAAAACTACACGGACACCTTACCTGTCAACACACAAAGCAGTACCGCAGTGGCAGCACTGCTCCCTCGCTCGCGCCAGGTCCAGGGTTCGAGCCCTGCGCGCAACAACTTTTTGGGAATTATTTCCCTAGACGTGGCCCACCTGTCTGTGGCCGTGGTGGCCACGCGTGCTTCCACGCAGCGCCACGCTGGCCAGGGCCCGCTGGCAGTGGCCCAGGTTAGGCCACTGCGCAGTGAAAAACGTTGTGCCCAGTTTTTCTTTTCAAAATAAATCCTTTTCCTTACATATTAGTCCCTAGTTTTAAATTGCTAATAACTTTTATTTCACAAATCCAATTAATATAAATAAAATATGTTTGTTGAACCAAATTTGATTCTCTACCTGTTTATAACATTTGTATTCTGTTTTGAATAATTCAAATACATTTAAATTTCAAATTCAAACAATTCATTTTCAAATTGGTTTAATGCATAACTAATTCATACTTAATCGAAATCACATAAATAAAATATTTTTTCCATGCTATTTTGAACCATCTTTTCAAATATAAATTTTGTTTCATGATTTGAATAATTAAAATTGCTTAAATAATTTAAATCTTGTTTAAATCATTTAAAATTGCTAAATTCATAACTTGCTCAACTTAAATTATTTTTGAAACTATAAAATATGTTTTCCAACCATTAAAGTATATACTTTTCAAATATGAATTTGCTTAAATGTTTTGAATAAATAAAAATTCAATTAAATTCAAACTTGTTTAATTCATAAGTAAATTATTCTGAATCCTTTTTCAATAAGTGAAACATGTATTCCAACTAAAATCTTGTGTTCTTTTCAAATATGAATTTTGTTATCTATTTTGAACAATTTAAGTTGGTGAAAACAACCAAAATCTCTTAACTTAATAAACAAATTTCCAAGCTTGGTAAACCTTGTTTAAAATTGCACCTAAGGTTGTTTTCTTTCCGTTTTCCTCATCCATGCATCATGCTAATACACTTACACATGATGATTAGTTGTAAAACAATTATTTCAACCATAATTCATGGGCTTTCCATATGCAATCCAATTGCATGTGGGTCCATTTAATCATGTTATGTTACCATGTCCACTAGTTTATTTTGATGCATCAATTAAATGGTCATGCATCATCCCATGTTTGTGCATTATGCCATGTTATTGATTGTTTGTCTCTCTGCGTTGTTTGTTTGCTTCTTCTCGAATGGACGACGACGTTGAGACCGACGATACTTACGACACCCCTTCTGAGGAGTTAGCTCAGTACCAGGCTGCTGAGTTTGCAGGCAAGTATTCACTAACATGAACCATTGTGTTCCTTTCCACATTGGATACCGATACTTTCCGTTGTCTATTCTGCTAGCCCTATGATTCGTTGCTTGTGTTCGATCCTATCACATGTTATCCTTTAACCCTGATATAGCCTCACCTCCACACCTATAACCCTGTTGCTTGTTGCCCGTGTCTTACTAGCATGCTTAGGGTTGTTCTGCTCGAGTCTGTTGCCCGTTACTTCCTGTTACCATATTTCATTATGTTCTGGGGCTCGATGTTAAACAACAACCTGTTAATTTTGAGGTAATAATAATTTGCTGTTAAGGCACCGGCAGGAGGCCCGGCGTGGTTTTGAGGCCTGCTAGTGTCGACCCTAATTAGGAAAAGGGTCTTGTCTACTGATCCATGATGAGCGCACTAACCGCATGTGGGAAGCGTGTATGGGCGCCCCCCTCAATTTGATTCGATTCGCATCTCGTCCAAATCGCCACACTTAGTTCGGGCTTTCCATTTGATGCATGCATGTGCAGGTGCGAACCCTTGGCGCCAGGGTGGAACTTTTGTAGTCGGCATTTAGGGCGGCGTGGTCTTAGAGTGCTATGAGGGTCCCCTTTTTTTCGTGGGGCTCGATTAGCCGCGCACGCACAGCATGTGGTTCTTTGGGCTTGATGCGAAGAAGAGTTGAGTTGTGTTGAGTGCCCCGCTTGGTGGGAAAGGCCTTCCCATCTGGCGGGTTATTCTTACGTGTACGGCCAAATTGGTGCACCCCTGTAGAGATAAATCTTCTCGGGAAGCCGTGTTTTCCACGGTTATGGATGACATGGTGTAAGTACTGGCTAACAAGTACTCAGAACAACTTACACCTAACTAATGATAACTTGACTAGTAATAGGCTTATTGACACAACAATCTGAACCATCACTAATCCAACTGTGTGAGTTATCCTCGGATTGCTTCTTTGGATAAGGGGCGAGATCCAGGATGGGTTTGTTGGTGGTTAGTTATAGCTGGTTACGATACGCTATCTTATCTCCTTTCTGCTAGTCGGAAGTTGTAGTATGTTTCTGTAGTTGGTTAGATCAGCCAGCTGCCGCATCTTTTGTATCACCCTTCTTTCCGTTGAACCCAAAGCATTTGTGCTTGATGTTGACGGGTTACACTTTGGTGAACTGTGAGTCTTGCTTGCCAGTACGTTTATGTACTGACCCCTTTGGGGCTGTGGTTTCCGCAGACTACGTTTCCGAGGATCCCCATGGTGGCTACTACATGGAGTATGACGAGACTGCTGACGAGTAGATAGCGGACCCGGGCAGGATCCGAGACTTCGTGGATGGGCTCCGTCTTTTCGTTCCCGGCCTCTTAGGCCTATTTGGATCTTGTCTGTACTCAGACATGTTGAATGCTTCCGCTGTGATGTAATGATGTTATGTTGGGACATGTGTCCTCTGGATGATTGTATTTGCTATCTCTGCTCTAGTGAGAGATATTTGCAACTTATTTCAATCTTTTGTGTCGTAGAGATCTGTTGTGATATCACTTGTTCCAATGCCGTTGACGTACCATGTGTGTATGTTTTGAAGTACGTCAATGGAAGTATCTGGATTTCTATGGGATGGTTTGCGCAGACGATGAATAGTAAGAGAATGGTTGTCACACGTTTACGTGTTGGCCTGCTCATATTGAGATGCGGGTGCCGGTATGCCCCGTAAGCCATTTATCTACTGTTTAACGGACTGTGAGTATCCCCTAGAAGTCCGGGTGCGACAATTTGTTGGCTCTAAACATAAAGCCATCATGAATATGATATTTATCCCACACTTTTACACTATTACACTTAGCAAAAGGAGTAGAAAATTCAGTATCATCAGCATATAATTCACGTAGACTCTCTAAACCAGGAACTTGCACATCTAGTTTGGTAAGTAGCATGTTCTTTCTAGAAAGTGCATCAGCAACCAAACTGTACAATCCTTTCTTATACTTGATAATATATGGGAAATATTCAATGAACTCTACCCATTTAGGATGTCGCTTGTTAAGATTAGATTGGCTCTTCAGAAACTTCAATGCCTCATGACCAGAGTGTATGATAAATTCTTTTGGCCACAAGTAATGTTTCCAAACCTCAAGAACTCTAACGAGTGATACAACTCTTTATCATAGACATAATAATTCAATTGTGCACCATGCAATTTTTCAGACTAGTAAGCAATAGGTTTCTTTTCTTGCATAAGTACTCCTCCAATTCCAATGCCACTAGCATCACATGCAATCTCAAATAGTTTAATGAAATTTGGAAGCATTAACAATGGTGTAGAAATCAATTTATTTTGAAGCTCATCAAATTCCATGTCTTGAGACACACCCCATTCATATTCAACTCCTTTCTTAGTCAAATTATTTAAAGGTGCAGCAATGGTACTAAAATCTCTAACAAATCTTCTATAAAAACCAGCAAAACCATTAAAACTATGCACTTGACTCACATTCATGGGAGTAGGCCAATTTTTTATAGCTTCTATTTTCGAAAAATCTACCTCAATCCCATGTTTAGAAACAACATATCCCAGAAATATGACCTTATCCTTTCGAAAAGTACACTTCTCAATATTACCAAATAATTTGTTTTCTCTTATCACATGCAAGACTTGTCTAATATGATAAGTATGTTCAGATTCATTGTGGCTATATATGAGAATATCATCAAAATAGACTACCGAAAATTTGCCAATAAAGTTTCTCAAAACATGGTTCACAAGTCTCATGAAGGTACTAGATGCATTGGTTAAACCAAAAGGCCTCACTAACCATTCGTATAAACCAAATTTTGTCTTAAAGGCTGTTTTCCACTCACCCCTCTTTCATCCTAATTTGATGATAACCACTACGCAAATCAATCTTAGTGAAAACATCAGCACCACTTAATTCATCTAGCATATCTTCCAATCTTGGAATAGGATGACGATAACGAATAGTGACATTGTTTATTGCTCTACAATCTACGCACATGCGCCATGTACCATCTTTCTTAGGAACCAAAATCACTGGAACGGCATAAGGGCTAAGACTGATGCGAATATACCCTTTATCAAACAGCTTTTGTACTTGTTTCTGAATTTCCTTCGTCTCCTAGGGATTAGTTTGTAAGGGGCTCGGTTTGTTAATGTGGCTCCAGGTATCAAGTCAATTTGGTGTTCTATGTCACGCAATGGTGGCAACCCTGTTGGTACTTCCTCTGGAAACACATCAACAAATTCCTACAACACATTAGAAACACCAATAGATAGAGGGGTCATGTTGTTAGAAACCAAAATTTCTCCCTTGTGCATGAGAACTATAGGTACTAAACTAGGATCCTAACTGAACTCTCTCAAGTCATCTTTGGTGGCTAACATGCATAATAGGATCACTCCCTCACTTTTATTTTTACCACTCAGCTTGGCTTTGCTATTATCACTGACAGTATTTTTGTTTCCTCTCATCTCATGTCTCTCACTCTCAGTTTCTAAATTCAATTCTGTTTTTTACGAGATTTTACAATTTGCTATGGTGTCATAGGCCTCAGAATTATGTCCTTCCCATGCCAATTCAACTGGTATGTATTTGCTCTTCCATTATGTATAGCATTCCTGTCAAACTGACATGGTCTTCCCAGCAACATGTGACAAACAGACATTGGCATCACATCACACTCAATGGTGTCTCTGTATGGTCCAATTTGAAATTCAACCCTCACCATGTAGCTCACCTTCATTTATCCTTTATCACTTAACCATTGAATCTAATAAGGATGAGGGTGTGGGATATATTTCAACTTTTGCTTTGCACATTGATTTGCTAAGTTTCTACAACTTCCTCCATCAATAATAACTTTGCAAGCCATTTGAGGGCCTACAATAGCTTTAGTTTGGAACAGATTACATCTCTAATTTTTTGGACTCGGTGTAACACTCAAAGCCAAATATTTCTGTGTGCAAACAATAGTGGGATATTGTGTAGCATATGCATTCAACTTGACCATCTACATCATCATTATCCTTCTCACCTCGATCAGCATCATCACCTGTTTCATACTCATTATCTTCATTAACAAGCATGATCTTTTTATTAGGACAACCTCTCTTGAAATGCCCTTTTCCTCTACATGTGTGACAACTCATATCTCCATTTCTTGTTATGGATATGGTAGAACTACTTGCACTTGCAGCTGGTTGGGATGTGTTCTTGCTATTAGAAGTGCTAGTCTCGGGTTTGGAGGGTGGTGCACCACGAAATTGAGACCCTTGTGGTGATGGTGATGAAAAAGAAGAATTTCTAGGAGCAAAACTCCTTCTAGCACTCAGCTTAGCCTCCTAAAGCAATTGTGCTTCAGCTTCCCTAGCATGATGTAACAACTCATTCATGTAATTATATTGGAGATGCCTCACAATGCTCTTTTATTTTAAATTTGCAACCCTGAGAGAAAATGTTGCATATTGTGTTCTGGCTCCTCTCTAACTCGATCTCTTTGGAGAATCAACTCCATCTCTCCATAGTAAGCATCTACTAATAATGAACATTGTTTCAATTGTTGGAGTTTATCATATAGTGTTCTAATGTAATTCTTGGGTACAAATCTGTCCCTCATTACTTGCTTCATAGTTCTCCATGTAAAAATTTCTGGATCACCTACTTCTTCCCTCAATTGTGTGATATTATCCCACCACAAAAGAGCATAGCCATCAAACCTAGAAGATGAAAGTTTTATTTTTCTATCCTTAGTGTAATCATGCAATCTCCATAGCTTCTCTATTTTCAGCTCCCATAACAAATATTCTTCCACATCATCATGATCAAATGTGAAAGGAGGGATAGAAAATTTAGGTTTTCCCAAACCATCATCTTCCCTATTGTTTTCTGGGATTTGAACTCTTCTAGCAAAAGCATTTCCTCCACGGCCATGGCCAGCATTTCCTCGGCCATGCTCAAGATCATCCTCATCATGCACATGTGCACCAGCATTAGGAGCCTTTGTTGCACTAGAGTGGCTAGATTAGCAATCCGTCTTGTTAAATTTGTCACAGATTCCTGATGCACATCAACAAATTCTTGAGTAGCAGCAGCTTCTATCTTTAGATCTAGAGTGTTTAGTTCTTGCCTCAATGCATCATCATTTTTCTCTATTTCTGCATCTATTCTCTTGTACATGGTATCTCTTAGAGCCTCATACCCATTCCATTGCACCACATCCTCAAGTTTCTTCTTTGCATACACATCAACAGAACTAGCAGAATCCATTATGTTAGTGAAAACAAAACAAATATAGGTGGGTGTTTGTTTCTCTCAAGTCACTCAATGAAGCAAGCTAATGGTGTATCTCACTTCTCCAGAGTGAATAGAAGAATTTCACAAACAAGTAGTGGCAACTATATGTACCAAGTGTGAGAAGAGAATATTAGGGATCTCAGTTATCACAAGACAATAATCAGGATGTATGGCCGGGATTGGTTTGGATACCTAACAACACCAAAAAGCAAATCAAATAACTGTCAAGTGTGATATAAAAATTTACCAGGAAACCCACACACACTTGGAGACAAATGTGGCTTAGAAACTATATGGTAGAATTTGTTGCAAGCACTGGAAAGACAGTAGAAAAAGCTCAATTGAATTAGGCACAAGATTGCTCAAAGTAGTGTCCTCAAACCACCAAATATTTGTCCCAAGCCCCACTAGTAATTTTAAGCCTCTTTTCTGTTTTCTCTTTTTCTCTTTTCTCTTTTTTTTATACTTTTTCCACTGGCCAATGTAGCAACTACGAGCAAGAAAGACTAAATAAAATTTTGACACCAATATGAAATCTCAAAAAGAGCAGCCTGATGAGCAAAAAAAGTATGCTAGTCTTGTACGAAAGTTCCTAGTATTTGTGATGGTCGAATGGCAGTGGCTATGTCTCACGAAAATCAGCAAGAAAAACCTAAATAAATTTGGGAGAAAACAAAAATAAAAAACTAAGAAAACAGCAACTATGTTGCCCACGGCAGAGAGTAATCTCATGGCAGAAAACCTGATGTTTTTGTGCCTGGCAGGGGTGATGCGCTTATGTTGTATATGGGCCCTTGTGTGTGGCAAAATTTTAACCAAAAATGCTGCCGGGCAGAGTTTGTATGGAATCCGAGTAGGAAAAGGGGAAGTGGCGGCAGAAAACACTCCCAATATGTGTCAGGCAGGACTCAGACTAGGATCCGAATAGTAGTAGTATTCCGTGTGGAAACTTGGTTCAGAAATTCGTAGCAAATTTGATGGATCTGAAACAAGAAAATATTTGCCTCCACAGCAGGAAAAATATTTTGTGAAGAAGATACATTAGAAGACAAAACATGCTATAGAGAAGAAGGGGAAGCATGTGGCTGAAAGAGTAAACAAGAAGAGAAAGGAGGTTTTATTTCGGCCAAGATACTTAGTATGGGTGCACTTTCGAAAAGACAGATTTCACAAGTTTAGAAAGTCCATGTTGTTACCTCGAGGTGCTGGTCTCTACAAAGTACTTGAGAAAATCAATGACAATGCTTACAAGATAGACCTTCCATTTGATGAGTTTGGTGTGAGTAATTCATTCAATGTTGCTGATTTGCCACCATACCATGGAGATGACCTTGTTGCGTCGAGGTCAACGCCTTCTCAAGAGAGGGAGGATGATGAGGATATCCCTAGTTCTTTACCACATAAGGAGGTTGTTATCCAAAAGAAGCCTGATGAAATAAGACTTGGACCAATAACAAGATCAAGGGCCAATTTATTACAAAAACAGGTGAATTCACACCTTACTGGATATGTTGTTTGTGATAGTGAGAATTTTATACTACCTAAGTCTATGCATTTATGTATGATCAGGGTTATTGATAACACAAACATGGTGGTGGAAAACAACCAAGAGGAGCTGGAAAACAAGATGGAGATGCTGGAAAACAAGAATACAATGGTGAAAACAGATTTACAAGAAGGTGAAAACATATGTACAAGTGTGGAAAAGAACTCCAGGAATGTTCTTCCACACTAAGGAATGGTGAAAACAAGAGGAGGGCGCCCCATTGAAGATCAATGCGCCTTATAGAAGTCCTAATTCAATTAGGCATGGCCTTTATGCCATAATGGCCGAACCCCCTAAAGTTGGGTTACTTTGTATCCCTTCCTAGTCCAAGTAGGAGTCCTAGTTGTAACATCCCTGTTTTTGGAGGAATTAAAAAATTAGAAAAAATTGAAACTTTTTATTCTTTGCTAATACAAGCAACCAAAAACACATAAAACTCAAACACAAAGGAAGTATTATATGTTATTGGAAATGTTAATCCAAATGCATCTATTTTCTAAAACCCTAAACCCTCAAAATAAATAATTATGCAAAGAAAACTTTTTAAAAAATATATAAAATTAGTTTTACAATATTTTTCTTGGTATGAAAATGAGTAAATAACTTAGGGAAACACTGATTTCAAATATACTTTGTCTCTATAATTTATTTTGACCATAATATCATTTAATTTATTTTATATGAGGCAAATAACATTGAGTAACCATTGGTCTTTTGTTCATATCTTGAAAATATAAAAGTTTGATATGGTTTAAAACAACCCCTACATGTTTTATTTTGAAAGTCTTTATTTTTACAAAACCATAGAAGTTAATTTGAGTTCATTTGGATAATAAATCAAAAGATATGGTTAAATGAATAAAAAGAGAAAATAGAAAAGAAAAGAAAAAATTGAACCAGCCCACCACCCTGCCTCTATCCCTCGCACGTGCGCAAATGAAACTAGACCAGCACCGCCCCGTCAAGACCCAGCAAGCCCAGGCAGAAAACCTTCACCAGCCTGCACCCAGCTCTCTGTCAAGCGGGCCACCCCCGATGCGATTATGACATTACGCTGACGTCGCCCTCCTTCTTCCACGCGTGCAAGACATGGACTCCCGAGTCCGGGGAGATTTTTCCTCGCCCATTGCGTGCGAATCAAGTCACTAACCGTAGCCCTGAGACCACCCTTATAAATCCCTTGTGATCCTCCCCGTTTCCCCTCTTGTTCCCCTCAAAATTGCGCCGGTAGGACACCGTAATAGCTCGCCGGAGTTGAAACCCTAGCCGGCGCCTCCCCTTCAATTCCGCCATGGTGAGCCACCGCCCTACCTTCCTGAGGCCACCATCCTTTCCTCCTTGCACGCGCGCACCTCCGTGACCTATTCCAGGATTTTATCTGCGCAGCTTTCATCGCTTCATGCACGCCCGAAGCTCCCCGACGCCGCCGGAGTTCCGTCTGCACCACACCGCCAACCCCAGGAAGCGAGGAGCAATGCAACCAACCACATCGTCTCCGCTAGGTTACGGTTCACCTCCTCGTCGTCTTCATGGTCCTGGAGCTCCACGAGATCATCGACGGGATCCAAACTCGAGCCGCAGAACCATCGCGTAGCCATACTCCAGCGAGGAAGCGCCGCTCGGTGTGTTCCCCTCTCTCATGCCCGTCAGATCTTGATCCAAATGTTGAAATTAAACCACTTACCAAAAAGGTATCTTTGCATCTCGTGCGTTCACTGTCACTTGGATCCGACGGCTCGCAACCCTGATCTAGGCCGAAACAGTATCAGCCAATCACGGGCCTCCGTTCTAGTTCCCACAGATCGGCTATTTTATTTTAAAACAGATCAACCCCTGTATTTTTGTAGAAAAGGCCCCCCAGATTAGAACTTTAATAACTTTTGAACCCCTTGGCCAAATTGAATAATTTTGTACTTTTTGAAATGCAAGATGTGTAGAACACTTTAGAATCAATAAATTTCACTTTTGATACGTGAACAAACTTGTTATTTGTAGATCTTTGTAAACCATGATTTATTAATAACTTTTGTTTTGTAAATCCAATTTGTGCAAATTTGTACTTTTTGAAAATCCCTAAACTTGTAGACTCTGTTAGTACTGGCCAAAATTAAAATTTACTATTTAAAATTTGTTCAATTCTAAATATACTAGTTTGGTGATTTTTGGCATAGTTATAATTTTGTAAATCCAATTTTTGCAAATAAAACATTTCTTGGAGACCTTATGATGTGTACTAACAGTGACTTGCGACCAAAATAATTTTTTGCTAAGTTAAAATGGTTTTGGTTGTTATATGCTCATCTGACTATTTCTCACTTAGTTTATTTTCTCTAATTATTTTCAATATATTTTCTCTAGCAAAATTGTGCTAAGGACTAACCTTAGACCAGAGAGACCAAAACCAAAACCCTTAGAATATTTCTAAGTTATTTTTCCTAGTTGACCCTCCTAGATGAAAAACACTAAGTCTGGTCTTGTGAAAAATTCATGAAGTGGAATGATGATGCCTCATTTGTCAACTTGGGATTTTCAACATGATGCCAAGGAAGGACTTAGCCATCTCAAGAATTTCAACATGAAGCTAGAAGGACAATGAAGTACTTAGCCAAGAAGAAAAACTTTAGAAGAATTTCCAAGAAGGAGCACTTAGAAGAAAACAAGAGGAACAACAAGAAGACTAACCTCCCTTTTTCTCTAAGTCCTTCTCCAGTTTTCCTTTCTTTTCCTTTAGACTTTGTGGTGGCTAAGTTAGATAAATACCATCCCCTAGTTTTTTCTAAAATCATCAAGTCCTACAAGAAGCAATGGAGGCATCACACGGAAGGAGGAAGCTACAAAGGATCCTGAAGATTTTCAAGACCAGTGATGTGAAGACATATAATTTGTTTTCAAGTTTTCTAAGACTTAGAATTAGTGTCTCAAGTGAGATGAGAACTTTTCACCAAGACTTCATCAAGAACCCAACTTCAACTCAAGAATGAGTACTCTCCCAGAAGATGAAGATTTTACAAGTACTTTTAGGGAACTCTAGAAATACCGTCTATTTATATTTCCTTATGAGAAAGTCCCTAGACTCACTAAGGAAAGACTAAAAGGAAGACCTTGAAGGACATGAATAAAGACTTAGCCATCAAATCAACTCAAGGAAGCAAAAGAAGACTTAGAAAACTCGGGACAGAAATAGATTTGACCAAGAGTGTTATGTGTTCTTTTTATAAAAGAACAACCCTTAGTCCCAAATGGAAAATTCTAACTACAAATACTTAGTTTATTTTGAGCGTTGAAACTAAATGTTTTCACATGTTTTCATCACTATGTCTATTGCTTTGTATGTTTTGTTCATTTTTTTGTATGATTGCATGCTTGTTTTTTCTGTTGATGTGTTTTCAATGTTTAGATTGTACGGAGAGAACGTTCTTTTGTGAAGAGAGGTGATTGTTCTTCACCAAATTCAAAGGCAAGTAACACACCATCAACTACCTATTATTTTTACTATGCATTCCTAGGGTTTTGAGTAGTATGCATGGTAGGAAATGTATCTAAGTTTATGCTGTAACATCCCAAGTATGAAAATCATCCCCTTAGAATGTTTGTTGCATGTTTATTAAAGTATTGCATCATGTCATCATTTTGATTCCATGTTGTTGCATTTGTTTCTTAATTGTTGCAGTTGTTTTTCACTGTTTTCACAACTCAAATTCAAACCTTTTTCAAACAATGGTTTCATACTTGCTCTGTTACAACTTTTTGAATAAAATTCACAAATAATAACAACCATTTGGTTCCTTGTTTTTCCATAGTGATCACTTGTGAAAGTGTTGGTTTTAAATCAATTATTTATTTTCCAAACACATTTTAAAATTCAAATCCAAGCACCCAAAACAGAACCATTTTGAAATCATGTTGTTACCAAATCAAACCAACTCAATTTGCCTATTTTACCTAGGGGTTACCCTATGTTCAATATTGGTTTTAATAATGATTATTAATATTAACCATTTCACCCAAAATTGGTTCAAATTTCAAAAAGCATTCAAACCTTTAAATTTTTGAAAATAAAAAGTACCAGCTGGTTGTATTTGGACTAAGGAGCTTCTCCAAATTTTTTCCAAATTTTTCCATTAATTAAACCTATTCTTTTCTTCCATTTTTGGTTTCAGCAAAAAAAAAATTAAAAGGAAAAATAAAAAGGAGCAAAACCTACCGCACGCGCAGCACCTAACGCTACCCAGCCCAACCTATCGCCCGCGCGCGCAGGCCCAGCCCACCTAGCGAGGAGCGTACCTGTTCGCCGTTCTATTCTGTCGTCTTCCTGGAGTACGGCGCGGATCCGCGCCGCCACGTCGGCGACAGGCGCCGTGGACGGCCATCCGAGCTCTGCCGCGCCTATAAAACGCGCCCTAGGCCTCCGCGCCAACCCTAGGCCCTAGGTTACCCTGTCCCATCGCTCCGCCGCCGCCAATCGCCTCCTCCCCGACGCGTTCCTCCTCTGTCACCCTCGCCGGAGCCGCCATGACTGAATCCCTGTCGCGCGCCACCTCCTTAGCCACCCTCTCCACTCGGTTATCACGGGAACCAAAAGCCCACTGCTTCCTCTACGTTTCGGACACGGGAGCTCAACCGGAGGTCAACCACACCTTCCCCGCCGTCCACGACAACGCCGCCGTCGTCGGAAACCTTCTGCCGCAACTCGCCGGTGAGCGACTGCTCCCAGTTCCCCTTCCCTCTCCTGCCCCTTGCGCATCTCGAATAGAACGTGCAGCCGTTCGTTTGCAACGCAGCGCACCACCGCAGCGTGCACAGCAGCGTTACCTCACCGCCGACGAGCCATCTGTTCCGTCAGTCGTGGAAGAAATCGCTCGTCAGAATTCAGTTAACCTTGTGCTGAATGTTAACCTGTATGCGTCGCGTACTCTGTCGAACAACTGAACATTAGCGCAGCGGCACTGCCTCTGTGCGCGCAGGGGATGGTCACGGGTTCGAGCCCCCGCAAGCGCCCAACTTTTTGGCCATTTTTGCTTCAGCGCGCAGAGGCCCACTGTCAGCGGCTCTCTCTGCCACGCGTGCGCGCGCGCGCGCCACGCTGGCACGAGTCCACTGGACAGTGGCTAGGAGTAGAGGGCCGCGTGGTAACAAATGTTTTCTGCGCGAATTTCTGTTTATTCCAAATCATTTAAATTAACAGATTTCAAACTTTAATATCTTTTATTCTGTAAATCCAATAAATAAAAAGTTTATATGTTTTCTGTTCCAAATTTCCTAATCTTTCCAAATAATCAATTTGTGTACTGTTTTGACAATTACAAATACATTTAAAATTCAAATTTGAATAATTCAAATGTAATTTGCAATAATTCATAAATAATTCATACTAATTCCAAATGAGGCAAATAAAATATGTTTTTCATACCATTTTGAATAAACTATTCAAATATAAATGTTGCTTCATGGTTTGAATAATTTAAATTGCCTAAATAATTTAATCCTTGTTTAATTTAATTAAAATTTGATAAAATCATAACTTGGTCAAAATAAAATATTTTTGAACATGCAAAATATGTTTTCAAACCATCAAAGTGTGAACTTTTCAAATGTGAGTTTGAAATTATGTTTTGAACAAATAAAATTCAATTAAATTCAAATTTGTTTTAAATTCATTTAAAACTTGTTTAATATTGTTTAATTCATAATTAAATAATCCAAATTCCACTTTCAATATTTGAAACATGTAATCCAACTAAAATTTGATGTTCTTTTCAAATATAAACTTTGTTATTTGTTTTGAATATTTTAAATGGGTGAAGACAACAAGTACTTGTGTGTCACCTTTAAGGCACCCAAAAATTCCCTAAGTTAATAATAAAATTCTAAATTGCTACACCCTATCTTAATTTGATTCTAATGTTGTTATTTTGCTGTTTTCCTTTTGCATGCATCATACTAAACCACCAGCACCTGTTGATTAGTTGGAAAACAAATAATCTAACCAAAATCCATGGGCTTTTCATATGCAACTCAAAGTTGCATATGTGCCCATTTAAATTATGTTATCCTATCAATTAGTTTATTTTGATGCATCTATTAACTTGTCATGCATCATATTTGATTGTGCACTATGCCATGATGATGATTGTTTATATTTTTCTGCCTTGTTTGTTTGCTTCTTCTCGGATAGACGACGACGTTGATACCGACGACCTTTACGACACCCCTTCTGAGGATCTAGCTCAGTACCCGGCTACTGGGTTTGCTGGCAAGTTATCACTCACATGAACCATTGTGTTCCTTTCAACATTGGTTACCGATACTTTCCGTTGTTCTTTTCTGCTAGCCATAGTGGAAGTTGTTTCTGTTACGAACCTACCACATGATACCCTAAACCCTGATATTGCCATCACCTCCAGTCCTAAAACCCCGTTGCTTGGGCCCGTGTCTTACTAGCATGCTTAGGTTGTTTTGCTCGAGTCTGTTACCCGTTACTTTCTGTTATTATATCTGTTATATTCTGGGGCTCGATGTTAAACAACACCTGTTAATTTTAGGTAATAATAATTTGCTGATAAGGCACCGGCAGGAGGCCCGGCGTGGTTTTGAGGCCTGCTAGTGTCGACCCTAATAGGAAAAGGGTCTTGTCTACTGATCCATGATGAGCGCACTATCCGCATGTGGGAAGCGTGTATGGGCGCCCCCCTCAATTTGACTCGATCCGCATCTCGTCCAAATCACCACACTTAGTTCGGGCTTTCCATTCGATGCACGCATATGCAGGTACGAACCCGAGGCCAGGGTGGAACTTTTGTAGTCGGCATTTAGGGCGGCGTGGTCTTCCAGTGCTATGAGGGTCCTCCTTTTCTTCGGGGGGCTCGATTAGCCGCGCACGCACAGCACGTGGTGCTTTGGGCTTGATGCGAAGAAGAGTTGAGTTGTGTTGAGTGCCCCGCTTGGTGGGAAAGGCCTTCCCATCTGGCGGGTTATTCTTACGTGTACGGCCAAATTGGTGCACCCCTGCAGGGATAAATCTTCTCGAGAAGCCGTGTTTTCCGCGGTTATGGTTGACTTGGTGAAAGTACTGGCTAACAAGTACTCAGAACAACTTACACCTAACTAATGATAACTTGACTAGTAATAGACCTATTGACACAACAACTTGATCCATCATTAATCCAACTGTGTGAGTTATCCTCGGATTGCTTCTTTGGATAAGGGGCGAGATCCAGGATGGGTTTGTTTGGTGGTTAGCTATAGTTGGTTACGATACGCTATCTTATCTCTTTCTGATACACCGTAAGTTGTAGTATGTTCTGTAGTTGGTTAGTGCAGCCAGTTGCAGCATCTTTTATACCCTTTCCTTCCGTTGATCCCAGGGCATATGTACTTGGTGTTGACGGGCTACACTTTGGTGAACTGTGAGTCTTGCTTGCCAGTACGTTGTTGTACTGACCCCTTTGGGGATGTGGTTTACGCAGACTACGACTACGGCTACGATGACCACCAGGATGGCTACTTCGTGGAGTTTGACGAGACTGCAGACGAGTAGATAGCTGGACCAGGGCTGGATCCAGGACCTACGTGGATGGGCTTCGTCTTCTTTATTTTCTCCGGCTTCTTAAGCCTGTTGGATTTGTCTGTACCCAGACACCTTTGATTGCTTCCGCTGATGTAATGAATGTTATGTTGGGACATGTGTCCTCTGGATGATTGTATTTGCTATTTCTGCCTTAGTGAAGGCCATTTGCAACCTTATTTCAATCTTTTGTGTCTTAGAGGCATGTTGTGTTATCCCTTTGTTCAAAACCGTTGACGTACCATGTGTGTATGGTATGAAGTACGTCAATGGTAGTATCCTGATTTCTACGGGATAGTTTACATCGACGGTGAACAGTAACGGTTGGTTGTCGCACATAAGTGCTGGCCTACCCGTAAGGGGACGCGGGAGCCGTTAAGCCCCGTAATCCAACCAAAATACTGTTCAGTTCGTACGGTGAGTATCCTCTAGAAGTCCGGGTGCGACATATGCTATGCTATTAACCAAAGTAGTGTGTAGCCATCCTTTCATATCCTGCTAGTATAGAAGACATTGAACTTAGTAGAATTTCTATGCTCTTGGATGTTTTATTGAGATGTTAAGGATAAAAACTACTAAGTTTAATGAATCACCTAGGTGGAAGTGGAAGGATTGGTTTATGTTGAGTGGCTCCCTAGGGTCATTTCTATGGTGTTTTCACCGAAGGAGTACACTTGTGGATGGCCACCCAGGAACAAAGAGTTGTAATCATATTTTTTGAAGACTGAATCATGCGATGTAATAGATTTTGACGCATTTGCATGATATTTCATTTGGAACTGTGGTGCTAGCAATTCATCCAGGGACTAGCACAATAACACAGTAATTCCTAATGTGAGGGTGCTACACTAGTAGAGTCCTCCTAGTCCCAGTAGGAGTCCTAGTTAAATATGAGAATGGTTTTTGTTTAACTGGTTAATTTGGTTCAGTTTTGATATACGGCTTTCTTTGGTTTGGTTGCTAATGGGCTTGCATGTGAACGGTTTAGGTTCAGTTCGGGTCCGCGTAGAAATGGTTTGGTTGTGGTGAGGTATGGTTCGAACGTTCCAGGTTAGAACCGTGGTTACGAAACCGGTTGTCTTCCTCTCTGCTCCCTCCTTTAACTTTCCTCCTGCCACCGCCTCCTCTCACAGGTCGTTCGAGGCGCGCGCACTCCTCCACCCGCCGGAGTGTGTCGCCGTAGGCCTCCAAGACTCCGCGAACTGCCACCTCCCCGCCACAACGCTGCCGCCATCACGACGCACAGCTGCACGCGCGGAGTTGCCGTGGCAACATACTGGAGCGCGCTCCCGGCTGCCGCACCCGGCGCGACGACGCCCATGGTCCACACCACCTCCACGATTAGCCTCTTCGGCACGCGTGCGCACGCCTTCCAGCCGCCGGAGCGCGTCGCCGTCAGCCTCATGGACGCCGTGCGCCGCCACCTCCCACCACAACACCGTCGCCACTGCGACGCGCGGGCGCGGCGGCATGCGTAGGACCGCGGCCACGTCCAGGAGCCGCGGATGCGCACCGGCGTGCCGCACTCGGTGCAACGATGTCCATGTGCTTGGCCCACCTTTGGAGCACCGCCTGACCTCGCGTAGGACCGCGGTCACGTCCATGAGCGCGCGCGGCCGCGGATGCGCACCGACACGCCTCTTTGTCTTCCGCCACCGCGGCGCCATGGTTGTTGTCGTCACGGAGTCGGTCGTAGACACGCAGAAGGTCGACGATGCCGTCATGTCGTTGTCGCTGCCTTTGGGCGCAGAGAGGCGCGTCGGCGCGTGCGGCGGTCCGCGAGGCGAGGAAGTTCGCGCCGTGCATCTAGGCGTCGCAGACCGCGCAGAGAAAGGCCGCCTCGGCCGCGCAGTGCACGTCCGCCCCCACGCCGGACAGCTTGCAGCGGGGCATCACTTCAGCCGCAGCCTCCATTTTCTCGTGAGCGGTGATCCCAGACACGATCGCTTGCCCAGCATGAGCCGTCTGCGCCGCGCAATGCGTTGGCCCACCATCCCTTATGCTTGGCTGCTTAAAGATTCTCAACCACTTTAGGAAATGGTTTCAAACCTGTGGGTGTGCTCTAGGTTTAGTTAAGTTTGGGTGGAAAACTAAACTGGTTTCGTTTTGGTTGGGCTGACAACGTCATGGAATGAGTTTAGTTGCGGTTAGGTTCATGGGAATAATGATTCGGGTATGGTTAAGTTATGGGGCAGTTACGAAACCAATCTCAGATTTAGTCCTAGTTGAGTCCTAGTACTAGTAGGAGAGGTGCTTGCGCAAGGAGCCCTTATGGCCGCACCTCCACCTATATATACTCCCCACCTGTGTGTGGACAGATCAGAACAAGTTTAAACCAAAAACCACTAGGCTCTAGATTTTATTGCTGCTAAGCATTCATCTTGAAGTATTTCCATTGGAAAGTTGCATGATATCTTGTTATTCCACTGGGAATAAGGGGATACAGGACCACTCGTGATCTTTGATTGCGTGTGCAAGAGTGTGTAGTTGAGAATATCCAAAGGGGTTGATTGTTGTTGCATTGCCAATAGGGGTTATCCAAGTGAGAGGTCTCAGTGTAGCACTAGTTATCAGAATATCCACAAAACATCCACCAAAAAATAGAGAGAGCTCATTGAGAAGATCGGGCCACCCCATATCAATTCCAGTCGGTTGACTTTAGTAATTTAAAGTCGGGCTCTGCTCGAGCCTTCCATCTAAAAAAATAAAGAAATCATAAATTCAATGAAATAATTAATAGAAATATTTCTTCGTGTGCATTTTCTTGGCTTGCTTAAAATTTTGGGAACTAATTGCTCTAACTAGAATAAAACAATAATTATAGCACAATGCTGTTGAAAACTTCTACTGCATATAAGTAAGTATTTTCAAACATAATCTTTTTACTTTCCGCAAGATTCATCGGATCTCCGAGATTGGATATGTTTATCACTAAGAGAAATAACTATTTTTACAATAAAATATAATAATATTGTTGTCCTGATGACTACAATTAAATCAATGTACAACTGTAATTTTTTTTAGATAAAAGGCCTTTTAAAACCCTGCTTTAAATTAATAAAGCTAGAAAGTTCAGTACACACGATTACAACCATGCTGGGACTACAGCTTCTCCAAACACCAACGAGAACAAAGCACACTAACACGACACGAACATCAGGGGACACTCTCCACCTGAAAAAAACGACAGACAGGCTAGACTAGAATGGGGTTCCCACACACTCAACGCGCCACCTGTGCGAGAGGACGCGGTCTAAGCCTCTGGTAGCACTCCAGCAACTCTGCGGCTTGTCGCGCCAGGTGCTCCTGCTCTTGCTCCTTTGCGAGCCTTGCCCAAATCTGCACAAAGAAGGACATTTTGAAGATTACATCAGCCAGGTGCCTAAATAAGATCCCTTCTATAGAAAGATTATTTCGTGTCCCCCAAATCGCCTAGCACAAGGCGGCAAACAGCACCCATGGTGTTCGCCTAGCTATCCTCGGGAGAGATTGCAGAAGAGTGAAAGCCTGTGGGAAGTTAGCCGGTAAAAAGCTCACATTGAGTACCTTCCTCAACACACTCCGCCCTAGGAGTGCAAAGGCGCAACTAAAGAACATGTGGGCTACATCCTACGGTGCGCCGCAAAGTGCACACTTTCCATTGGAGTGGCCCCGCCTGGTGGAAATCTGCAGGCGGGAAGGCGGACGATCCAGCGCGATCTGCCAAGTGAAAATCTTGATCTTAAGTGGGAATTTAGCTTCCCAATTATGGGCCTGGAAGGCGACCACCACCCCTCAGGAGAGAGCCCTATATGCTGACGCCACTGAGAATGCCCCCGAGGGCTCCAAAGACCACCTGACCCCATCCTGGCCCTCAAGTAGGGTGCAATCAGACATGATTCTGGAGAGTTGGATCCATTGCTCAGCATGTTCGGGGTCAAAAGTACGACGGAACCGCACCCCCTCCCCCACCGCGGACAGGGCCTCTGCCACCAAAATGTTGGGCTTTCCACAAATGGCAAACAACCTGGGGCACTGCTCTGTGAGAGGATAGTCACCCACCCACCAATCTAACCAGAAGCACGTTCTGTCCCCATTAGCCACCACATGCCTAGCCCCCCAGCTTGAACAGGTGTTTAATCTTGTGCAGGCTGTGCCAAAATTGAGAGCCCCCCAGGGCTTGAGCAGCGAAAATATTGGAGGTGTCAGGGTACTTAGGCTTGAGCAGGGATTTCCAGATCAAGTCCCCCTCCTGATAGAGCAGCCAGATCCACTTAGGCATAAGAGCTTTATTCATCAGCTTTGTATTGGTGAGCCCCAGCCCTCCGAACTCTCTTGGGCGACACACTGCCGGCCAGTTGATCATATGGTACTTGCGATTGGGCCCCGAACCCTCCCAGAAAAAAACGCGCTCTAACCGTGTCAAATTTGGCATGAACCCCGTCCTGTAGCAGGAACAAACCCATGGTGAAGGTAGGCAATGGCTCGAGACAGGCATTGGATAGGATTAGTCTCCCCCCCCCCCCGACGAGAGTAATCTACCCATCCAGACCTCCACTTTGGCCGCAAGCTTGGCCACTAAGAAATTCCACTGCCCACCGTTAATTTACGGTCCGAGATCGGCATTCCGAGATAGATAAATGGAAACGTGCCTAGCTTGCAGTTCAGCATATTCGCAACTCGGTGTTGCTCCTATGACGGTAATTATTCTGAAAACTTCAGATTCGCAATAGCCAAGTAATTATTCTGAAACAGGATAAGCGTATCATCGGAGTATTGCAGATGAGTAATACCCCCGGGCACTAAGTGGGGGACAACACCCGAGATGTGCCCCGCCGCCTCCGCGGCACTAAGCATGGCGTCTAATGCCTCTGCCACAAAGTTGAATAACAACAGGGATAGTGGGTCCGCTTGCCACACCCCCCTCCGGTTGCGAAAGTACGGGCTATCTCTCCATTGATAGCGATAGCCGTCTGCCCCCCGGAGACCAGCTGTTGAATCCTGTGGACGTAGCCCGATTCGAAACCCTTTCTCCGTAGCACCTCAAGCCGGAAGGACCAATTGACACGATCATAAGCCTTTTCGAAGTCCAGTTTTAGCAGGACCCCTCCCAGCTTTTTGGACTTGAGCTCGTGGATGTTCTCAATCAAGGAAAGAGGGCCTTCCAGAATATGTCTACCTTTAATGAACGCGGTTTGGGTTGGGCTGATGATATTATTGTCCAACCTGTCCAATCTAGCAGCAAAAGCCTTAGAAATGATCTTGAAGATGACATTAATCAATGTTATAGGACAAAACTGTGTGATACCGTCCTCCCCTGGGACTTTGGGTATCAAGGTCAGCACCCCGAAATTCAACCTCGAGACATCAATCCTCCTCGGGACAATGTCATTCAGCAGATGGAGCACTCCCAATTTGTGCTCCGACCAGAATTTCTTAAAGAAAGACACCGGTAATCCGTCCGGACCCAGTGTCGTGTTAGTCCGCATATCCTGAACTATCGTTTCTAGTTTCACCCCGGAGAAGGTCACCATCAATGCGTCATTATCCTCTGACGACACGCATTGGTGCCCCCGCTGTCGAATCTGCATCTCAACAAGTCCCTCGGGTGAACCCATAGGGTTTCGATTAGGAGAACGTGTAGGCGCTGGTGACAATCGTCGGCTAGGCAGGGGACACGATTTACCCAGGTTCGGGGCCCTCGTAGAGGTAAAACCCTTACTCCTGCCTTTGTCGATCTGTATTAACGAGTAGATCGTTACAATGGGGGATTGCTCAAGTCGAGAGTATGATCTCGATCTCAAGGCTTGGTGGTGCCGTATTGCTTGGTCCTCTCTCGGTGGTTCTCCTGGCCTTATATAGGTGGCCAGGTCTCAAACCATACCCGGGGAGGATTCGAACTCTAACCCTATGTCGGTTACAAGTTTCCTATCTTAACCCGCAAGGCTTTGCAGGTGGGCCTTCAAGAGTAATCCTTGACGCTTCCTTTGGAGCTTGGGCCGTGGGCCTGACACCGCGTAGGCTCATCCGACAGGCCTAGGATCCATCCCTTCGTCAGTAGACCCCGAGCGTCTACTCGACTGAGAATCCGTCGGGTGGACGCTCAGAACTTATCTTGATTTCCTTTCGGCTGGTGGATTTGATCGTTTGAAGAGGATGTGTATACTGTATACGATGCATTTCTTGTACTCGAGTATCAAGAAAATAGAGTGCCGTGTATTCGGCTGTTTTCGCAGAAGGATGTGGCTCAGTTGCTTGGCTCTCCCAAAAGCTCAGGGCCAATTAATTGCATCTAGGGAAAAACAGTTCTGGCCTACACATATTCAAGACCTCCGACTCGAATCCGGTGAGGTGATCATTGCGATTGGGCCGTAGAGGTCTTACCGAGTCGAATTTAGCCTAATTGGGTACCCGGCGCGTCCGCTAGGATTTTCTTCGTGTTGTTGACACGGAATTTTACTGGAGGACGCAGCTTGAGTGCGATTCCAGGCCCTCAAGAAAGATCTTTTGGGTCTTACCTTTGTCTCGAAAGAAATACGGCATCCAGATGTGCCTAGTCGGCTGAACAATCCGGGAGATTGATATGTGTACATCGCATAATCGAGTGGTAGGAGCTACGCACTCACAGGTTTTTGTCTAGGGATATTTCGAGTGAAAATTTTCTCCCTTGATTTTGCGCACAAAGTGCTTTGTGCTTTGTAATCTTCCTTCCATACGAAAGAGTTTTCGTGTTTGGAAATCCTGTCATGCCCATTCGAAAAGAAATTTCGTATCTGGGGCTTTCATGCGAGAGAATTTTCGCGTCACAGTTTGTCCATACGAAGTTAGTTCTTGTTTGGAGCTTTATGCGAAGGGATTTTCGCGTATTGACTTGCTCATACGAAGTTTATTTCGTGTTTGAGGCTTTATGCGAAGGAATTTTCGCGTCTTGATTTGCTCATACAAAGTTTATTTCGTGTTTGAGGCTTTTATCCGAAGAAATTCTGATCTTGATGATGTGCGCTATGACGTAACAGCGCACTTTATCCTCCCGATGGGACGTGACGGAGCGAGAGCACAGGCGCTGGCCCACCTTGTCAGCTTTTTTACCGGAAACGAGACGTCGTTCCCGGTTTTTACGCGAACTACGCGCAGTAATTGCGCACGATCTTCTGTTAAGATCGTGGCACGAAACAACGTTCATCGCCGTTTCGTTTCGGCTTCACGCGTGGCTGCCGTGATGAGCGCCACGTCGCTTGATGAGCGGCCACGATTAGATGACACCATGTATAAATACGGCCCTTGGGTGAAAAGTGAAAATTTCCCGTCATTCGTCTCTAGCTTTCACCTTCCTAGCCTTCATCTTCCTCGCGCCCCTTCTCTGTCTTCAAGCTCGCACCAGCGCTCATGGCGGGAGGCAAGAAACGAAGCGCCGCTGTTTCCTCCTCGCAAGCGCCCGAGGATGCTCCTGTGGCTCCTGCTCCTCGCTCTGGCGACTGGCGCTCCGCCAACACCACGCAGAAGAGCATCAAGGAGATGCAAAGGGAGGGATGCTGCCTGCCGACGCCCAGAAGCGAGTTTTCCTCGGCAAAAAGGAAGAGGTACCCAATCCTCACGCGAACGAGCGCGTGATCTTCGCGGATCACGTCTCGCGCGGTCTTTCTCTCCCCCCTCACCCCTTCTTCGTGGCATTGCTGTATGTCTATGGCATACAGCTCCACGACCTGCCTCCGAACGCGGTGCAGCACATCTCGTGCTTCATCGTGCTTTGCGAGTGCTTTCTCTGTATTCACCCACACTGGGGCCTTTGGAAGGCTCTGTTCAAGGTGCGGTCTCTCCGCGAGAAGTCGCGGGTGGAAACCGAGCTTGGGGAGACGCTGCGCACCGGCGGCTACGGAATCCAGGCGAAGTCCGACACCCTCTACTTCAACATGCAACTCATCGACTCCGTGCAGGGGTGGAGGAGGAGGTGGTTTTATGTCGTTGACAACAGCGCGGGTGGAATTAACGAATTCCATCCGTTCGCTATTCTGAAGCGGCGAAAGTCCTGGGCGCACAAGCTCTCAGTCCAAGAGAGCCGGATCATTGCCCCGCTACTCGCCAATGTTGCAGCGCTCCGTGACCAAACTGCAGGGGTTGCGCTGAATGGCTTGCATCTTGCGAGTGTCTTCCTTAAGCGCAGGATCCAACCCCTGCAGGCGAGGACCTCTACCATGTGGGAGTACCAAGGAACCGAAGACCCCAGCCGAGTGAGCCGCGAAGAACTATCGAATGCCGAGTTTGAGAAGAAGATTGCGGCCATCACAAAGCTGAAGGTAGGCGAGTCTTTCGCCGATTGTCCAATCACAGCCATTGCAGCCTCAAATCCTCCTCCATCCGACGTAAGTTAAATGCTCTTTCTATCTCCAATTTTTCCTTTGTTTTGCGAATCATTCGATTGAGTTTTTTCTCCTTTCCTTCTTTTTCTCTCTTTGAAGAGTTTGGCAGCAGCAACTTGCTACCCGCCAGTTTCTGGTGAAGAGGTTTCTGATCTGTTGGCGAGTAACCTGGATGTCCCTGCTGACACCAGTGTTGCAGATGCTAACTCGAGCTCCGACCATGATTCTTCGGATGATGTGGAGGAATTGAGTAGCGATCTTCGCCACCGCAAGCGCCGCCGGGCGGGAGGAGACGAAGCCACTTCTAAGGACAACTCCCTGAGTGGAGGGTCCGATAAGGAGCCTCTCCACACGACCCCGCTGAGTGTGCGCGCTCCTTTTGCTCCCAAGCCGACAATCCAAACCGCTTGGAACGCGGATATGCTGGACGACGAAGATGACAAGTAAGTTTTTGCTTCTTTCGTTCTAGTCGAACGTTTCCTTTTTATTTCTTCTAACACTTGTTGTTTTCCTTCATGACAGGCTCCAATCCATCAGCCCTGGCCGGTTCGCCTCTTCCCTTCCTCTCGAAAAAGAGAAAGAAGCTGCTGCTGCGGGTAGGACCCCAACTGCGGGACCGTCCAGAATTCGCCGAGTCCAGCCCCCACAACGGCGGCTACGGAATATAGGATCCCTAGCTTTGCAGTTGGGACCTTGTCCTTGAAAGAAGTGTCGGGTAGCTCGGCTGATCCTCTCTGCATTGCTCAAGGCCAGGTAAATTTTTCCATTTTCCTTTGCCACCTGTATTTTGTTCGTTTAGGAATTTTATCGGGTGCATGGCAGTGCTCCCGATGGGAGTAGCCCCCGAGGCTATACTCGATTGTTTGCAGTCGTGTATAGGCTCAATCTTCTCCTCTCTGACTGTTTCATCTTCATGTTTTTGCAGTCTCTTCTTGACTCCCTTGCAGCCGTTGGCCGTCGCGTTATCTCGGCTGAGACAGATTGCGTGACCCTTCGGGCAGATCACGATCGACTCGTCTCGGAAAACAAGCTTCTTCGAGGTAAGTTTATCCAATCTTTCTAGTCAATATTTTCGCTTGTGCGAATTCCTTTGTGTTTAAATTTTTTGCTGTGTAGCTCAAGCCGAAGTGCTGAAGGGCGAGAAGACGAACGCTGTCAGTCGGGTAAGTGCCCTGGAGGCTCAGCTGGAAGCTGCTCGAAAGGAACTTGAGTCCTCTCGCCAGCAGTCGACTGGTCTCGAGGGAAAGCTTGCGGATGCCCAGGACGCCCTGAAGAAGTTGGAGGAGGCTGGCACCAAGCAGGACAACGATCTCGTTGACTTCCTTCGCCCTCTGGCCCAGCGTTTTGCGGGTAATTGTACTTACCCTTTGTTGTTTCTCGACCGGCTGGTAGGTCCTTTGGATTTTAACGTTTCTATCTGCATATCTTCTTGGCGTTGCGCTGGAGCTGCCCGGGGTTCAACGGGTGGACGCCTTGACCGATTCCTGCGCTCAGCTTCGAAAGCATGCAAGCGGGATTTGCTCCCTGATTGGCGATGCTACTCGGGTGTTGACGCAACTCCACGGGCGTCTTCTGGTTAACGTTGTAGCTCCACCTACGCTGGATGGTATCCTGAAGGTTTTTCTTGAGGGCGATCTCCTTCAGGCCTACTCGGTTGCTCAGTCTGAGTCCGGGGCGAAGACTGCCATCCAGTTCACACTGGCGCACGGAGTCGCAGGCTTGGAAGAGGCGTACTCGAACCTCCCCGCCGACGCTACTATGGGCAGAAAGGTAGCGCTTCGTCCTTTCGGTGATCCAGGTGGAGTCCTTGCCCGGAAGTTATCTGATTTGATCGCCCGTGCTAGTCGCAGGGGGCAATCTGCCGCAAGTGGCAGCACTTCGGCGGTTCCTTAGGATAGTTTTTTCGTAGCATGTGTTTCCGATGTAATGAACCTTGGGATGTATTCCGTATTCTCTCTTTAATCGAAATGTTCTTTTGATATCTGAGATGCTTCCTGTGATTGATTGTCATGAGTTCCTCCCGATGGGAGTAGCCCCCGAGCACCTGTCGAATAGGTGGTTTTATTTCTCGAATGGAGCGTCTTGAATTATTCCTTAACTTTCCTTATCTTCTTCCAGGTAACAGACATTCTCGCGGAGTCTTCTAGTGGATCTGTTGCTCAAGCAGATCCTCTTGTTGCTGCTATCGGTACTTTAGCCGGCCTCCGTGACCGGGTCGCAGATGGTGAGCGCAAGCTAAAAGCTTTGCGTGGGGTGGCTGATGTAGCCAAGTCCAAACAAAAACTTGCGATTGAACGTGAGCAGCTTGTGATGGACGAATTGGCGGTTGTTGCCAAGGATTTGCTCTGTAAGTATCTCAGCCCCCTAATACTTCGTGTCTTTTTTCCTTCCTTTGACTCTCTAGCTGTTTGATGAAATTTGACATAATTCAAATTCTGTAAATCCAATTTTTGCAAACTAAATTGTTTTGGGTTCCTTAGAATGTGTACTAACAGATCCGTAAGCCCAAAAATATTATTTGAACAAATTTAGAATGGATTTAGAATTATATAGCCATTTGAGCAATTTTGACTTAGTTTAAATTCTATAAATAATTTTAATATGTTTTCTTAAGCAATGTTGCTCCATATGGAAACCTTAATCCATAGAAACCAGTTCCATAGAATTTTGGACACATATGAGTCATACCCATGTATTTTAGGCCAAGTTATCACACACATGTTTCACACCATATTAAAAATGACTTAGGAAATATTTTTGCTTAAGTGGTTCTATGTGTGTATGGCTATTTAAAACCAAGGCTAAGTCCTTCGTGAAGTTTCAACTTATACTTAGCCAACAAATGAACCTAAAAACACTAGTACAAATGTTTCCATCAACTTCTTGTCTCCCCATGCTTGCTTCAAGATTTCAACAAGTTGGGATTTTGTGAGAACCATGAAGTGCAATGGAGGACTTAACCATCTAGAGATTTTTCAGCATGAAGATAGAAGACCAATGAAGGACTTAGCAGATAAAACAAACTTCAGAAGCATCTCCAAGAAGTGGAAGCAATTAGAAGAAAACCAGAGAAACTCCCAGAAGACTAACCCCTTTTCTTTCTAAGTCTTTTTCATTCCCTTTTCTATTCTTCTCCTTTCAACTTGATGGCAACATGAAGAGAAACAAGGAATATCATTGAAGAAATGACTTAGGATCCAAAAAAATCTAAAGCATACTCCATCAAGTGCAAGTACATGAAGAAATGAACAAGAAGACTCACCTCTCCCATTCTATCCTCTTGTCTCAATTCTCCTCTATTTTGACTTCGTGATATTTTCACATTTGTTAAATAAAACACTTAGTTGTGACCACACCACTTGGGAAACAACTAGTGACAAAACCATGAATACTATCAATACCAAGAGAAGCACCACACCAAGGAAGGAAACAACTTATATGGCATGATGATGATCTTCAAGAAGGCAATCACATGAGGACTAGAAGCAATCCATACAAGTTGAGTAATAACAAGTTGTTTTTGTCCAGCCCTTGACCCAAATGGAAAGACTAACTTAGAGTATTCAAATGTATTGATGAAAATGACTAAGTGTTACACATTGTGATATGTTACAATAGTTGAGATAGTTAGATCACCTTGCTGAACTCTGAGAATTTCCTAGACAAGTATAGTTATAATAAAGTTAGTTTTCTACAAACTCAACGTAGTCCTTCCAAATGTATTGAGCCATTATAGAATGAATCTTTCAAAACTCTAACCTTGACCTTCTCCTAGCCAACTTGGTACATCCCTTTTTCCATGATTATTGCTTTGTATGTTTCTTCACTTGTATGATTGTTTGGTAGAATGTTTGTTTATTTTGTTATTGTGTTTTCAATGAATAGATTGTATGGAGAGCAACGATCTTTTGTGAAGAGAGTGTGATATCTTCACCAACTTCAACAAGGCAAGTAACACACCATCAACTACCCATTATTTTCTATATGCATTAGTTGATTTTGAGTAGTATGCATGATAGGGATTTTTAATAAGTTATATTATGCTATGCTATTATCCTAGTATTGTGTAGCCATCCCTTATACCTTGTTATTTTGATAGCCTTTGAACTTAGTAGATGCTATGCAATGTTATAAATTGTTTTATTAGTTGTTGAGGAAAAATTCTAAGTATAACATTCAATGAAACACCTGGGTGGATTTTGGATGTGATTGGATTATGTTGAGTGTTTCCTCAGGGCCCTTGTTTAAGGGTTATTTCACTTGAGGTTGTCACTTGTGGATGGCCACCCAGGAACAAAGAGATTAATAAGTCCCTCTAAATCTAGTAGCTTACCATGCAGCCTTTTGACATATGGGCTCTGTCTTGATCAACTAAGTTGTGAGAGTTCAGCCCAGGCTTGACTAACAGATGTAGCAAAATTATAGGTGGAACAGTCTTGCCGGTGGGTTTGGACTTCTTCTTCTGAAAGATCTCGTCTCAATTCTCTCCTTTCCATGATGCACTCCGGTTGTATAGGATGTTTGGGCTAATTGAAGACAAAGGGTGAAAGTGCACAACCTCTGCAGAGTTAGAAACTATGATCATAGCCGTGTCCCCGGTTATGGACAACTATGAGCAGCTGGACAAGGATTGACGGAAGAATCTCATCACCATTTTCAATAAGTAAAATTTTGACCAAGTGAACAATATTGTGGTGCTTGGATCTTAATCCAATGATGCCACCCCTTTGAAAAGAAAAGTTTTATTTTACAAAGAGATAGGAGAAAACTTGCTTTATGCAAACTTAGCCAAAACTCCACTCAGCCAAATAAGCATGTAGTATTAGTCTTGCCATTTATATCCACCATAGTGTTACTTGCCAATACATTAAATTGTATTGACTCCCTTGTGGCTGCATATTCCATATTGCAGATGTTTCTGAAGACGAGTGAGGATTTCGTTTAGGATCTCGAGACTATCGCCAACATGTTTTGCCTGTGGCACATGAAGAAGATGGGCTCAATGTTATTCACGTTTTCCGTTGTATTTCCTTGTCTTCTGCTAGTCTTCTAAGACTATGAAAGTTGTAATACTATTTTGTAAAGACTGGATCATGCGATTTAATAGAATTTGATGCATTTGCATGATATTTCATATTGTACTGTGGTGCTAGCAATAAATCCAGGGACTAGCACACTAATACAGATGTTCTTACATTATTTAAATGTGGGAATGCTACAAAATGGTATCAGAGCATTGTGTTGCATGTAGAATTCGAGAACCTTAGGTTTGGAAGCCATTTTTTATCATGTTATTATCTCCTTAGAGTATTTTGGATCCTATCGGCATAGTGAGATGAAGCGGCCCGGACAACTTTACGTGTCCACGGACACGAGACCGTTCCCTGATTGGCTTGCGGGTGCATTGTCCTTGTCACTATAGTGAATATCCAATTTACAAAAAAAAATTTAATAACCCATTGATCGCCCTAGGATTGACAATTCTCTATGTTCAAACTTTCTAGAAACAAAACAATCATCTTAATCTTTCTCATATCCTCTCACCTATTATTCACCTTCAAAAATTTCTAGATGACCTACCTTTTCAATACCATCAAGACATGAATGTTGATTATACCAAGAAGTGCAATAAGTATTTTCACCACATGAAGACCTACACTCAAGAGTTTGAAGAACTTGAAGAAAAACATAGACTTCCCAACAATCAAGAACATATCAAGACAATGAGAGAAGAATTTGAAGAAACTCAAGAAGATATAGATGAGACCATCAATCTAGTTACTTTGTTAGAACAACGTTAACGTGTTAGTGTATTGATCATACCAATGAGTGTGGTATGGCAATACTAGATGTTTTCTAAAACTATGTTGTTTGGTGTGATGAATGTTTTTGTTATCTGTTGTTTGCAACATGAGTTTTCTTGATCTGCTGTGTTAGGGTAGGAATTTCTTTAGTCTCTTTCTAATCTCTACTCAGCCATGCTAAGCCAAACAAAATCCCATACCCATTTACCAACCATAGAGAGCTACCCTATGAAGTACAACAACAAACCTTTCACCCAAGAATGTCATGACTAGTACTTTATAGAGACACAAGCCATACAATAGAGGAATGTCACATATTTCAAGATCCTTTTGTTTGAAGGAACAATCACATCCAGGATCAATGCCAACTACATCATAAGGAGCACTAAGGCAATCAACAAGTGAAGAAAGACAAGTAAACCCCACGTTGCATGAGCTATGAAGACTTGGAAGCTTCTATCTACACCAAGAGAAGAAACAATACAGAAGAACACAACTATCCAGTTGGTGTTGCATAAGAGTTTTACGAAACCCCACTAGTTTAAGAAACGATAGCTTAGCTCAGGTTTGTCTTTCAGATTGGAAACTCTCTGTTAGACAGGTGAGGTGACCTAGTGTTATTAAACAAGATTCATCAATCCAAGTACAAGGTAATGATTGAGTGCAACATGGATTGGCCCCCATGGTGACTACTCACATTATTTACTTTTGCTATGAGGAATTTTAAATCTGAGTGACATACCTATTAGAGAGACGACGATATTAAACCAAAACTATAGAATGGTAGAAAAAAAAATCATGACCCTATGTTAGTGTTCCTTAAACGTATTATCTTTCGGTGAGGATCAAACCTACCTTGGAGGTATCAAACAAATGGAAGATATTGCCTACCATGAGAGTTTCCTTAGAAATAGCATGGAGTTTTCCTTCAAGAAGGACAACAAGAAGATGGAAGATTTCCAAGGACATAAAAAGACCAAGTTGAGGGTTACCCAAGGACTTTTGTTTGACCCAAAGAGTGACCCACTAGTACAGAAAGCCTTATCAGTGGCGCACCATTTTCCAATTCTGTGGCGCACCTAGGGGCCAGAGGGGTGCGCCACAGAATTCACGCCATAGAATTTTTTTCTGTGGCGCACCGTGGCCGTGCGCCACAGAAATGTCAATTCTGTGGCGCACCTCAGCCGTGCGCCACAGAAATTTGCAATTCTGTGGCGCACCAAGGGGGGGTGCGCCACAGAATTTTTTTTGAATTTCAAAAAAAAAAGGCGGCCAGATCTGGCCGCGGGAATTTTTTGAAATTTCGAAATTTCGTCGGATGCTCGCCGGAGTTGGTGTGTGGAGGATGGGGGTCACCGGAGTTGGTGGGGAGGAGAAGGAGGAGCTCGCCGGAGGTGGTGGTGGTGGTGGTGGTGGTGGTGGAGGAGGAGGAGAGGTGGTGGTGGAGGAGGAGAAGGAGGAGGAGAGGTGGTGGTGGAGGAGGAGAAGGAGGAGGAGAGGTGGTGGTGGAGGAGGAGGAGGAGCTCGCCGGAGTTGGTGGAGAGGATAAGGAGGAGGAGGAGAGGTGGTGGTGGAGGAGGATGAGCTCGCCGGAGGAGGAGGGGTGGTGGTGGTGGAGAAGGAGAGGTGGAGTAGTAGGTGGAGGAGAGGAGAGAAGTGGAGAGGTAGAAGAGAGAAAGGAAGATGAGAAGTGGAGGAGAAGTGGAGGGGAGAAGGGAAGAACAGGAGAAGGGAAAGAAGAGGAAGAAGAGGAGGGGAGGAGGCAGGATTCGAAATCCTGCCTCAAGAATTCTGTGGCGCACCAAATGAAGGGGTGCGCCACAGAATTTTTTTTCTTTTTTTTTTGTTTTCTAGTCAAAATCTTAAAACTGCCATAACTTTTGTTCCTTTTGGAATTTGGCGATTCTAAAAAAGGCTCACAGGCCGAAGGCCAGTGAGGTTGGGTTCCTTTTTCTCTCTAGTTTTTTTTGATATCTTGATCATTTTTTTTCGACATCGTATGCAAAAGTTATGCCCATTTTACTTTTTTTAACGAACTTTTGCTAGGAAAGTCGAAATTCATATTTCAAAATTTGATAAAAAAGTAGACCTTAAACTCTCCGTGCATCTATAAGGGATTTATTTTTTGATGCTTTTTAGACCGCGAACTCTTCCGTCAAAAACTAGAAAAGGCGTTCCCGGGGGGGTGGAGTTGGTGTGTGTGGGCAGAATTTTTTCGGATGGGAATTCTGTGGTGCACGTGGCAGTGGTGCGCCACAGAAATGTCATATTTCTATGGCGCACTAACCACCATGCGCCACAGAATAGGGGTGTGGCAATTATTGGTGTGGGCCCCCATCTCATTTCTGTGGCGCACCCCCATCCCGTGCGCCATAGAATTCCTCTTTTCTGTGGCGCACCACGCTCCCGTGCGCCACAGAATGCCTCTTTTCTGTGGCGCATGCCCACCCGTGCGCCACAAAAATATATTTCTGTGGCGCACCAAGAAGCCATGCGCCACAGAATCTGTTCCATAGAAAGGCACTTATCTACTAGTGACCCCTCATTGTCAAAGGTAGTTCAACAGAATTATTTTGGCTTGTAGCTCTACCATGAAGGAAAATTCTACTCAAGCCAATCTCAAATCAATCTACACTCCAATCTAATAAAAATAGACTACCCACAGAAGTTTCTTTTAAGGGTGGTAGCCCACCCAGTTGTTCTAGAAACCAATCACCCCAGACCTATATGTCTTTCTAGCCTTCCCAAATCTCGGGACGAGATTTCTTTTAAGGGTGGTACTCTGTAACATCCCTGATTTTTGGAAAACTCAAAAATCACAAAGATTTGAAACTTTTTTTTTCATGTCTAGCAAGTCACCAAAACCCAGATGAGATGCAAGAAACAAAAGAAAACAATGCATATTTCAATGAAATTGAAATTTCCAATCCAATTATACCTCTATTCCATAAACCCTAAAACCCTCTCAAATGAATTTTCTTAGATAAAGAAAACCATTTTATCTTTAGAAAACTTTGTTACATAAAATGTTTTCAATTCAAATATTACTTTGAAATTATTTTATGGCAACAACAATCAAAGATTTATAACCCTTAATAAAGTCCTAAGCCTCAAAAATATTTGATGAGAATAAAATATTTTAATAATAACTTTTAGTTGTTATTCCAAGTTATAAACATAAAGGAGTGGATATAAAATGCATTGCTTCGAAAATAACATAAAATAGGACTTTCAAAATAATATTATGGGTTGTGGAATTTTACTAAGCCACTTTGATAATTATTGAATTTTCTATTTTTGTAAAAAAAATAGCATTAAGTTACTATTAGTAAATGCTTCATATCCTAAAATTATAAAATATTAAAATGGTTTAAAAATGAATTCCAAAAGTATTTGACATATATAATGTCTCTAAAATTTTATTTAATAAAAAAAAACCCATTTTATTATTTTCTAATTTAAAATGGTATTAATTGCTATTAGTGAATTGATTATATTATCATAACAAAAAAGAGATGAGAACATTTTGAAATGGTTTTGGGAAAGAGTATTTGATCTTTATAAAGCCACTGAAATTTTATTTGACTAATAATAATATTTTATAATTTTTCTAAATTAAAAATCACATTAAGCTACTATTAAGGAATTGTTCAAATTTCCAAAATTCAAAAATTAAATATGTTAAATTGTTTTCAAAAATGGTATTGTTAGAAAGTATTTGAAATAATATGGTTTTAGAATTTTGTTTCATGTTAATTGGATTTATAAAACAGAAGATATAAATAAATGAGAAAACAGGAATTAAAAAGAAAAGAAAATCATTGATGACGTCATCATCTTCAATCTCTGTAATGGCAGAGAAACTGCCGATTTCAATGCCTTCAATTCGTGTGATTTAAGCGCGGATTCATTGCCCCGTTTATTCTCCTTGAATCCCCTCCCTCTCCTCTATATTTACCCCCTCGAGCTCCCTCCTACCGTGCCCCCACGCTCGCGAAATTCTTCACCGGAGTTGCCCTCTGCGCGCCGCCGTCGTTCTTGTTTTCCAATGAAGTGAGCCCCTCCCCGAGCACGAGACCCTACCCATCCTCTTCCCCTTGTTCGTGTGCCTGTTTTGATGTCCCTGCCCGACGTTTTGGCACAGGAAATCGGCGCCACCAAGCCCGTCTACGCATCGCCGGAACCACCACGACCACGTCAGCGTTGCGTCGTCGTTCTAGGAAGAGAGGATACTCTCCAGGGCCACCATCTTCTTCGTCGTGTTGTCCTGCACCTCGTGGTCACATTCGTTGAGCAAGGAGGGCACCGGAAGGCGTCTCTGGTGAGATCCCGAGCACATGCGCCGCCCCGTGGCCATTTTCCGGCGGTTGAATCCGGCGAGGAGGTAACCCCCACCGCCCTAGCCGTTAGATCTTGATCGTACAACCCACGATAGATCACTTACCGAATCGGTATACACGAATAGGAACACTCCACGTGTTCCCCCAATTGGCAACGCCCAACCTGTTATCTGTCGCCCACCGTGGTGCTTAACCGGCCCAAGCCCAGTTCCTACCCATCACATTGCAGCGACAGATAAACCATTTTTGGCCCAGCAAGTCTCTGATTTTAATTCCGAATAGAAAATAGAATTGTAACTTTGCAGATTAGCCCCTAGAACTTTGAACCATCATAACTTTTTAACCACTTGGCCAAATTTGATAAAATTGGACTTTTTGAAATCCACAAAATGTGTAGAATCTTTTGGCACTATTAAAATTCAAATTTTATAAACTTAAATTGTTTCAAATTTAAATATGCTTGTTTGATGAAATTTGACATAATTCAAATTCTGTAAATCCAATTTTTGCAAACTAAATTGTTTTGGGTTCCTTAGAATGTGTACCAACAGATCCGTAAGCCCAAAATATTATTTTAACAAGTTTAGAATGGATTTAGAATTATATGGCCATTTGAGCAATTTTGACTTAGTTTAAATTCTATAAATAATTTTAATATGTTTTCTTAAGAAATGTTGCTCCATATGGAAACCTTAATCCATAGAAACCAGTTCCATAGAATTTTGGACACATATGAGCCATGCCCATGTATTTTAGGCCAAGTTATCACACACATGTTTCACACCATATTAAAAATGACTTAGGAAATATTTTTGCTTAAGTGGTTCTATGTGTGTATGGCTATTTGAAACCGAGGCTAAGTCCTTAGTGAAGTTTCAACTTATACTTAGCCAACAAATGAACCTAAAAACACTAGTACAAATGTTTCCATCAACTTCTTGTCTCCCCATGCTTGCTTCAAGATTTCACCAAGTTGGGATTTGTGAGAACCATGAAGTGCAATTGAGGACTTAACCATCTATAGATTTTTCAACATGAAGATAGAAGACCAATGAAGAACTTAGCAGATAAAACAAACTTCAGAAGCATCTCCAAGAAGTGGAAGCACTTAGAAGAAAACCAGAGAAACTCCTAGAAGACTAACCCCTTTTCTCTCTAAGTCTTTTTTCCTCCCTTTTTTATTCTTCTCCTTTCAACTTGATGGCAACATGAAGAGAAACAAGGAAGATCATTGAAGAAATGACTTAGGCTCCACAAAAATCTAAATCATACTCCATCAAGGGCAAGTACATGAAGAAATGAACAAGAAGTCTCACCTCTCCCATTCTATCCTCTTGTCTCAATTCTCCTCTATTTTGACTTAGTGATATTTTAACATTTGTTAAATAAAACACTTAGTTGTGACCACACCACTTGGGAAACAACTAGTGACAAAACCATGAATACTATCAATACCAAGAGAAGCACCACAGCAAGGAAGGAAACAACTTAGATGGCATGATGATGATCTTCAGGAAGGCAATCACATGAGGACTAGAAGCAATCCATACAAGTTGAAGAATAACAAGTTGTTTTTGTCCAGCCCTTGACCCAAATGGAAAGACTAACTTAGAGTACTCAAATGTGTTGATGAAAATGACTAAGTGTTACACATTGTGATATGTTACAATAGTTGAGATAGTTAGATCACCTTGGTGAACTATGAGAACTTCCTAGACAAGTATAGTTATAATAAAGTTAGTTTTCTACAAACTCAACCTAGTCCTTCCCAATGTATTGAGACATTATAGAATGAATCTTTCAAAACTCTAACCTTGACCTTGTCCTAGCCAACTTGGTACATCCCTTTTTCCATGATTATTGCTTTGTATGTTTCTTCATTTGTATGATTGTTTGGTAGAATGTTTGTTTATTTTGTTATTGTGTTTTCAATGAATAGATTGTACGGAGAGCAACGATCTTTTGTGAAGAGAGTATGATATCTTCACCAACTTCAACAAGGCAAGTAACACACCATCAACTACCCATTATTTTCTATATGCATTAGTTGATTTTGAGTAGTATGCATGATAGGGATTTTTAATAAGTTATATTATGCTATGCTATTATCCTAGTAGTGTGTAGCCATCCCTTATACCTTGTTATTTTGATAGCCTTTGAAATTAGTAGATGCTATGCAATGTTATAAATTGTTTTATTAGTTGTTGAGGAAAAAATCTAAGTATAACATTCAATGAAACACCTAGGTGGATTTTGGCTGTGATTGGATTATGTTGAGTGTTTCCTCAGGGCCCTTGTTTAAGGGTTATTTCACTTGAGGTTGTCACTTGTGGATGGCCACCCAGGAACAAAGAGATTAATAAGTCCCTCTAAGTCTAGTAGCTTACCGTGCAGCCTTTTGACATATGGGCTCTGTCTTGATCAACTAAGTTGTGAGAGTTCATCCCAGGCTTGACTAGCAGATGTAGCAAAATTATAGGTGGAACGGTCTTGCCGGTTGGTTTGGACTTCTTCTTCTGAAAGATCTCGTCTCAATTCTCTCCTTTCCATGATGCACTCCGGGTGTATAGGATGTTTGGGCTAATTGAAGACAAAGGGTGAAAGTGCACAACCTCTGCAGGGTTAGAAACTATGAGCATAGCCGTGTCCCTGGTTATGGACAACTATGAGCAGCTGGACAAGGATTGACGGAAGAATCTCATCACCATTTTCAATAAGTAAAATTTTGACCAAGTGAACAATATTGTGGTGCTTGGATCTTAATCCAATGATGCCACCCCTTTGAAAAGAAAAAGTTCTCTTTTACAAAAGAGATAGGAGAAAACTTGTTTTATGCAAACTTAGCCAAAACTCCACTCAGCCAAATAAGCATGTAGTATTAGTCTTGCCATTTATATCCACCATAGTGTTACTTGCCAATACATTAAATTGTATTGACTCCCTTGTGGCTGCATATTCCATATTGCAGATGTTTCTGAAGACGAGTGAGGACTTCGTTTAGGATCTCGAGACTATCGCCAACATGTTTTGCCTGTGGCACATGAAGAATATGGGCTCAATGTTATTCATGTTTTTCGCTGTATTTCCTTGTCTTCTGCTAGTCTTCTAAGACTATGAAAGTTGTAATACTATTTTGTAAAGACTGGATCATGCGATGTAATAGAATTTGATGCATTTGCATGATATTTCATATTGTACTGTGGTGCTAGCAATTAATCCAGGGACTAGCACACTAACACAGATGTTCTTACATTATTTAAATGTGGGAACGCTACAAAATGGTATCAGAGCATTGTGTTGCCTGTAGAATTTGAGAACCTTAGGTTTGGAAGCCATTTTTTATCATGTTATTATCTCCTTAGAGTATTTTGGATCCTAGCGGCATAGTGAGATGAAGCGGCCCGGACAACTTTACGTGTCCACGGACACGAGACCGTTCCCTGATTGGCTTGCGGGTGCATTGTCCTTCTCACTATAGTGAATATCCAATTTACAAAAAGTTTTTAATAACCCATTGAACACCCTAGGATTGAAAAAATTCTATGTTCAAACTTTCTAGAAACAAAACAATCTTAATCTTTCTCATATCCTCTCACCTATTATTCACCTTCAAAAATTTCTAGATGACCTACCTTTTCAATACCATCGAGACAGGAATGTTGATTATACCAAGAAGTCCAATAAGTATTTTCACCACATGAAGACCTACACTAAAGATTTTGAAGAACTTGAAGGAAAACATAGACTTCCCAACAATCAAGAACATATCAAGACAATGAGAGAAGAATTTGAAGAAACTCAAGAAGATATAGATGAGACCATCAATCTAGTTACTTTGTTAGAACAACGTTAACGTGTTAGTGTATTGATCATACCAATGAGTGTGGTAAGGCAATACTAGATGTTTTCTAAAACTATGTTGTGTGGTGTGATGAATGTTTTTGTTATGTGATGTTTGCAAGATGAGTTTTCTTCATCTGTTGTGTTAGGGTAGGAATTTCTTTAGTCTCCTTCTAATCTCTACTCATCCATGCTAAGCCAAAAAAAACCCCATACCCATTTACCAACCATAGAGAGCTACCCTATGAAGTACAACAACAAACTTTTCACCCAAGAATGTCATGACTAGTACTTTATAGAGACACAAGCCATACAATTGAGGAATGTCACATATTTCAAGATCCTTTTGTGTGAAGGAACAATCACATCCAAGATCAATGCCAACTACATCATAAGGAGCACTAATCCAATCAACAAGTGAAGAAAGACAAGTAAACCCCACGTTGCATCAGCTATGAAGACTTGGAAGCTTTTATCTACACCAAGAGAAGAAACAATACAGAAGAACACAACTATCCAGTTGGTGTTGCATAAGAGTTTTACGAAACCCCACTAGTTTAAGAAACGATAGCTTAGCTCAGGTTTGTCTTTCAGATTGGAAACTCTCTGTTAGCCAAGTGAGGTGACCTAGTGCTATTAAACAAGATTCATCAATCCAAGTACAAGGTAATGATTGAGTGCAACATGGATTGGCCCCCATGGTGACTACTCACATTATTTACTTTTGCTATGAGGAATGTTAAATCTGAGTGACATACCTATTAGAGAGACGACGATATTAAACCAGAACTATAGAATGGTAGAAAAAAAATCATGACCCTATGTTAGTGTTCCTTAAACGTATTATCTTTCGGTGAGGATCAAACCTACCTTGGAGGTATCAAACAAATGGAAGATATTGCCTACCATGAGAGTTTCCTTAGAAATAGCATGGAGTTTTCCTTCAAGAAGGACAACAAGAAGATGTAAGATTTCCAAGGACATAAAAAGACCAAGTTGATGGTGACCCAAGGACTTTTGTTTGACCCAAAGAGTGACCCCTCATTATCAAAGGTAGGTCAACAGAATTATTTTGGTTTGTAGCTCTACCATGAAGGAAATTTCTACTCAAGCCAATCTCAAATCAATCTACACTCCAATCTAATAAAAATAGACTACCCACAAAAGTTTATTTTAAGGGTGGTAGCCCACCCAGTTGTTCTAGAAACCAATCACCCATACCTATATGTCTTTCTAGCCTTCCCAAATCTCGGGACGAGATTTCTTTTAAGGGTGGTAGTCTGTATCATCCCTGATTTTTGGAAAACTCAAAAATCACAAAGATATGAAACTTTTTGTTTTCATGTCTAGTAAGTCACCAAAACCCAAATGAGATGCAAGAAAAAAAAAAGAAAACAATGCATATTTCAATGAAATTGAAATTTCCTATCCAATTATACCTCTATTCCATAAACCCTAAAACCCTCTCAAATGAATTTTCGTAGATAAATAAAACCATTTTATCTTTAGAAAACTTTGTTACATAAAATGTTTTTAATTCAAATATTACTTTGAAATTATTTTATGGCAACAACAATCAAAGATTTATAACCCTTAATAAAGTCCTAAGCCTCAAAAATATTTGATGAGAATAAAATATTTTAATAATAACTTTTAGTTGTTATTCCAAGTTATAAACATAAAGGAGTGGATATAAAATGCATTGCTTTGAAAATAACATAAAATAGGACTTTGAAAACAATATTATGGGTTGTGGAATTTTACTAAGCCACTTTGATAATTATTGAATTTTCTATTTATTTAAAAACATAGCATTAAGTTACTATTAGTAAATCCTTCATATCCTAAAATTATAAAATATGAAAATGGTTTAAAAATGAATTCCAAAAGTATTTGACATGTATAATGTCTCTAAAATTTTATTTAATAAAAAAAACCCCATTTTATTATTTTCTAATTTAAAATGGTATTAATTACTATTAATGAATTGATTATATTTTCATAACAAAAACGAGATGAGAACACTTTGAAATGGTTTTGGGAAATAGTATTTGATCTTTATAAAGCCACTGAAATTTTATTTGACTAATAATAATATTTTATAATTTTTCTAAATTAAAAATCACATTAAGCTACTATTAAGGAATTGTTCAAATTTCCAAAATTCAAAAATTAAATATGTTAAATTGTTTTCAAAAATGGTACTGTTAGAAAGTATTTGAAATAATATGGTTTTAGAATTTTGTTTCATGTTAATTGGATTTATAAAACAGAAGATATAAAATAAATGAGAAAACAGGAATTAAAAAGACAAGAAAATCATTGATGACGTCATCATGACGTCATCATCTTCAATCTCTGTAATGGCAGAGAAACTGCCGATTTCAGTGCCTTCAATTCGTGTGATTTAAGCGCGGATTCATTGCCCCGTTTATTCTCCTTGAATCCCCTCCCTCTCCTCTATATTTACCCCCTCGAGCTCCCTCCTACCGTGCCCCCACGCTCGCGAAATTCTTCACCGGAGTTGCCCTCTGCGCGCCGCCGTCGTTCTTGTTTTCCAATGAAGTGAGCCCCTCCCCGAGCACGAGACCCTACCCATCCTCTTCCCCTTGTTCGTGTGCCTGTTTTGATGTCCCTGCCCGACGTTTTGGCACAGGAAATCGGCGCCGCCAAGCCCGTCTACGCATCGCCAGAACCACCACGACCACGTCAGCGTTGCGTCGTCGTTCTAGGAAGAGAGGATACTCTCCAGGGCCACCATCTTCTTCGTCGTGTTGTCCTGCACCTCGTGGTCACATTCGTTGAGCAAGGAGGGCACCGGAAGGCGTCTCTGGTGAGATCCCGAGCACATGCGCCGCCCCGTGGCCATTTTCCGGCGGTTGAATCCGGCGAGGAGGTAACCCCCACCGCCCTAGCCGTTAGATCTTGATCGTACAGCCCACGATAGATCACTTACCGAATCGGTATACACGAATAGGAACACTCCACGTGTTCCCCCAATTGGCAACGCCCAACCTGTTATCTGTCGCCCACCGTGGTGCTTAACCGGCCCAAGCCCAGTTCCTACCCATCGCACTGCGCGACAGATAAACCGTTTTCGGCCCAGCAAGTATCTGATTTTAATTCCGAATAGAAAATAGAATTGTAACTTTGCAGATTAGCCCCTAGAACTTTGAACCATCATAACTTTTTAACCACTTGGCCAAATTTGATAAACTTGGATTTTTGAAATTCCCATAATGTGTAGAATCTTTTAGCACTGTTAAAATTCAAATTTTACAAACTTAAATTGGTTAAAATTTAAATATGCTTGTTTGATGAAATTTAACATAATTCAAATTCTGTAAATCCAATTTTTGCAAACTAAATTGTTTTGGGTTCCTTAGAATGTGTAATAACATATCCGTAAGCCCAAAATATTATTTGAACAAGTTTAGAATGGATTTAGAATTATATGGCCATTTGAGCAATTTTGACTTTGTTTAAATTCTATAAATAATTTTAATATGTTTTCTTAAGCAATGTTACTCCATATGGAAACCTTAATCAATAGAAACCAGTTCCATAGAATTTTGGACACATATGAGTCATACCCATGTATTTTATGCCAAGTTATCACACACATGTTTCACACCATATTAAAAATGACTTAGGAAATATTTTTGCTTAAGTGGTTCTATGTGTGTATGGCTATATGAAACCAAGGCTAGGTACTTAGTGAAGTTTCAACTTATACTTAGCCAACAAATGAACCTAAAAACACTAGTACAAATGTTTCCATAAACTTCTTGTCTCCCCATGCTTGCTTCAAGATTTCACCAAGTTGGGATTTGTGAGAACCATGAAGTGCAATGGAGGACTTAACCATCTAGAGATTTTTCAGCATGAAGATAGAAGACCAATGAAGGACTTAGCAGATAAAACAAACTTCAGAAGCATCTCCAAGAAGTGGAAGCACTTAGAAGAAAACTAGAGAAACTCCTAGAAGACTAACCCCTTTTCTCTCTAAGTCTTTTTCCTTCCCTTTTCTATTCTTCTCCTTTCAACTTGATGGCAACTTGAAGAGAAACAAGGAAGATCATTGAAGAAATGAATTAGACTCCACAAAAATCTAAAGCATACTCCATCAAGTACAAGTACATGAAGAAATGAACAAGAAGACTCACCTCTCCCATTCTATCCTCTTGTCTCAATTCTCCTCTATTTTGACTTAGTGATATTTTCACATTTGTTAAATAAAACACTTAGTTGTGACCACACCACTTGGGAAAAAACTAGTGACAAAACCATGAATACTATCAATACCAAGAGAAGCACCACACCAAGGAAGGAAACAACTTAGATGGCATGATGATGATCTTCAAGAAGGCAATCACATGAGGACTAGAAGCAATCCATACAAGTTGAAGAATAACAAGTTGTTTTTGTCCAGCCCTTGACCCAAATGGAAAGACTAACTTAGAGTACTCAAATGTATTGATGAAAATGACTAAGTGTTACACATTGTGATATGTTACAATAGTTGAGATAGTTAGATCACCTTGGTGAACTATGAGAACTTCCTAGACAAGTATAGTTATAATAAAGTTAGTTTTCTACAAACTCAACCTAGTCCTTCCCAATGTATTGAGACATTATAGAATGAATCTTTAAAAACTCAAACCTTGACCTTGTCCTAGCCAACTTGGTACATCCCTTTTTCCATGATTATTGCTTTGTATGTTTCTTCACTTGTATGATTGTTTGGTAGAATGTTTGTTTATATTGTTATTGCGTTTTCAATGAATAGATTGTACGGAGAGCAACGATCTTTTGTGAAGAGAGTGTGATATCTTCACCAACTTCAACAAGGCAAGTAACACACCATCAACTACCCATTATTTTCTATATATATTAGTTGATTTTGAGTAGTATGCATGATAGGGATTTTTAATAAGTTATATTATGCTATGCTATTATCCTAGTAGTGTGTAGCCATCCCTTATACCTTGTCATTTTGATAGCCATTGAACTTAGTAGATGCTATGCAATGTTATAAATCGTTTTATTAGTTGTTGAGGAAAAATTCTAAGTATAACATTCAATGAAACACCTGGGTGGATTTTGGATGTGATTGGATTATGTTGAATGTTTCCTCAGGGCCCTTGTTTAAGGGTTATTTCACTTGAGGTTGTCACTTGTGGATGGCCACCCAGGAACAAAGATATTAATAAGTCCCTCTAAGTCTAGTAGCTTACCGTGCAGCCTTTTGACATATGGGCTCTATCTTGATCAACTAAGTTGTGAGAGTCCAGTCCAGGCTTGACTAGCAGATGTAGCAAAATTATAGGTGGAACGTTCTTGCCGGTGGGTTCGGACTTCTTCTTCTGAAAGATCTCGTATCAATTCTCTCCTTTCCATGATGCACTCTGGGTGTATAGGATGTTTGGGCTAATTGAAGACAAAGGGTGAAAGTGCACAACCTCTGCAGAGTTAGAAACTATGATCATAGCCATGTCCCCGGTTGTGGACAACTATGAGCAGCTGGACAAGGATTGACGGAAGAATCTCATCACCATTTTCAATAAGTAAAATTTTGACCAAGTGAACAATATTGTGGTGCTTGGATCTTAATCCAATGATGCCACCCCTTTGAAAAGAAAATTTTTCTTTTACAAAATAGATAGGAGAAAACCTGCTTTATGCAAACTTAGCCAAAACTCCACTCAGCCAAATAAGCATGTAGTATTATTCTTGCCATTTATATCCACCATAGTGTCACTTGCCAATACATTAAATTGTATTGACTCCCTTGTGGCTGCATATTCCATATTGCAGATGTTTCTGAAGACGAGTGAGGATTTCATTTAGGATCTCGAGACTATCGCCAACATGTTTTGCCTATGGTACATGAAGAAGATGGGCTCAATGTTATTCATGTTTTCCGTTGTATTTCCTTATCTTCTGCTAGTCTTCTAAGACTATGAAAGTTGTAATACTATTTTGTAAAGACTGGATCATGCGATGTAATAGAATTTGATGCATTTGCATGATATTTCATATTGTACTGTGGTGCTAGCAATTAATCCAGGGACTAGCACACTAACACAGATGTTCTTACATTATTTAAATGTGGGAACGCTACACAAAGTCTGGCTATGACAATAGAAAGGGACGAAACCATTGTGAGTACATTGGAATGTACTCGCAAGACACCCCAAATGAAATCTAAACATGCAAGTATGCATATATATGGGTGGTAGGAAGGCTGTAATTAAGGTTCAACTAGCCATGATGAATTGAAGACACATCATGGTTGCACAAGTTTTAGTTCTTTTTGTTGAAGAAGATACTTCAAAAGATATTTTATTTCTCTTGTAGATATTGCATGTCCACAAGGTTTTGATAAAGCATTCTAAATAAAAGAAAGATTTTCTTTGCAAAACTTCTTGAAAAAATCACCTCTTCAAAACCATCATTTTTCCCGTACCTCAAAGATACAATCATTCCCTTTCAACGTACCTCCCAGGTACAAGTTCCAAAACACTTTATAGCTTTTTGAAAACATTGACACAATGCTAGCTACATGGCCACTCAACTGTCCATATCCGAGGACGCGGCTATTCTGAATAGTTTTACTCTGCAGAGGTGTACACAATCCACAAGATCAAGTACATCTGTCGTGAACAACCACGGACTGTCCAAGACAGTATGAAAATATCAGATAACTGGTCCTAACTATTTACTATGCAAGCTCTAGTAAATGGATCCCTCTTCAACTGGGTTTGTTCTCCCCAGCACCGAGTGAGTCAGCCGTATCGATCCGGTTTCCCCTGACAACACACCGCCATGACAGGAGACCCAACTGTTGCAACCGGTGGCGAACTTAATCCCCACACTCTGAATGTCCCATGTTTTTCCTTTCTGGCGACAATTCGGTTCTGGGGACTCTAACCCCTATAGCACATTGAGGTAGACACGGACTAACACCGACAAACTTTTAGCTAGACCCCGTTCCCATATTGGGGTATGTGGCAGCACGGCTTGGTTGACCGGCGAAGACTAGGTTATGTGTCATTTTTGGAAAACAAGCCGAAAACATTTCCTTCTTCACATACCTCCCTCGGACAAGGTCCCACCTTTCCTCGGGGTTTTTTCAAGCTTTTGCTTTCCAAAAACATCAAGTTAAAATGTCCACTAGGGGACTTAAGTGAATGAAGTGGTGATACTAAAATATCTAAAGGGCTTGGTAACACCAAGATTATATACTGGATATAGCATATAACATACATAAAAATAGATAGTGGTGTAGTCCACTTGAGGAAATAGTTTTTGAATCAAATTTTGTAAAACTTCAGAAGTAAAGCATACATGATAGATAATGATAAGTAAAACAACAACAAGCATTTAGAGTGTCTTGCCTTGGCATGGGTCTTGGTCTTGCTCTTGAAATAAACAAGAGTTGCAATAAAAACCTCTCCGGGAAATAATACCGTCTTCATTATCTAACTTCGTAACCTCAAAAAGGAAATCACCCAATCAGAACCAGAAAAAGGCAAGCACTTGACAAAAAGTAAACATACAGCAAGCATTCATCAAACAAGTACACTCACAAACAATATTACTAGGGTGCACACCATCAAGCAAAACACGCACAGACAACACCCATGTATAACACTACAATAGATGTTATGGATCCTCAACCAAAATGGCATGAGTCCATTGGGTGTGACACTCTCATAACATGCCCAAATAAGGTTAAATGACTCTCTGGTCATTCATGAGGATGAACAAAATATCAACAAAACAAGCTAGAAACAACTACACATGCATAGGAAAAGATTGACAAGCAATACTACAAGCCCATAGTAATATATGTTTTTCTCAACATGGAGAATAATATAAACAGTAGCTAAGCAACCTAATAACAGAGACAAAACAATACCAAACATATCATGGCATAACTCAATAGATGAAAATAATCATGGATCAAAACAACTGTTAAAAACTAGACATGAAAAAAGGCTATTTAGACAAGCAGACATGCATAACCATAAGAGATCATCAAACAAGATTTATTCTAACATGATTGATCTGTAAGATAGCATCCAAGTAACAAATAAAACAACACCTAAACATGCTAGTAATATCAAAATAACAATCTCGTCAATGCCTCAAAAATTAAGCATGCAAATAACAACCTATGGCAGAAAATCATCTAAAACTAACATAGCATGACAATTCGATCTAGGGCTCACTAAAGCATGCAAGCAAGCATAATATGCTATAAATAACAGTAGCTATGCTATGGACAATAATACTAAAGCATTTATTCAATTCATCATACCAATATGAAGAATAACATAATTTTAACCTATTAATACCAGGAAAACAACCCTATGAGATTTAAACTATAACAAATATGTGTTTTCAAAACACATATCAAACATGTATTAATACCCTACACATTCTAGGAATCAATTTTATAACAAAAACAATATAACACACAATTTTAATAAAGGCATAGCAATAATATGCAGAAAATGGCTAAACACTAAATAATCCACCAAGCCTATTCTGTAACTTCTAAAATCATGAAAATCTAGTATAAGGTGCTCCCTATTACTAGAAAACCAACACAATTGGATTCACTTCAAAAAATCATCACCAGTAAAATTAAATAATTCACAGAAGTGCTCTCTGGCCTAAAACTAACATGCATGTCATTTTCACAACACAACTCAAGTCAACACAAGGACAACTGTCACAGATAGACATTATCAAGGGCTACTCAGAACAGTTGAGTTTGCATGCTTTGGATACATAAAACTCAAGTTATTAAATAAATGGTGTAAATGAGTGCTTCTGCCATTTATTTTATTTCTCCTAAATAGAACACAAAACATGGATCTGCAAGTTGGAGATGGTTAAAAATTTGTATAGCTATAACTGTGATTTTTAGTTTGGCAAGAATTACTTGTTAACATTTTTATTTAGATTTAAAGCAAACAGCTAAAGAGAGATGTGCTGGAAAAGGAATAACAACATGGAAAAAAACAATGAGAGGGCCGGATCTGCTGCGGGGAACAACATAGAGGCCGGTCATAGCGAGTTGGGCGGGCCTGCTAGCGGTTCCTGCGCAGAGAAGGGGGTCAAAGCCCGGCCTTGCGGGTTCAGCCCGTCAGTGACCTGGCCTGCGAGTAGATGCTTGTGGTCGTTCGATCAGAATCCAACGGCCAGGGTTCAACTGGATCGATTCGCGCCGGCGGCGACCCAGAAAGACGACGGTGTCCGCCCGCGCCGCACTGATGGCCGGAAAGCTCGTCGCCGGCGGTTCTAGGGGGAGCCATCAAGCGTGACCATCACCGGGAGGTCCATGTCGAATCTGCATCTCAACAAGTCCCTCGGGTGAACCCATAGGGTTTAGAATAGGAGAACCTGTGGACGCTGGTGGCAATCGTCGGCTAGACAGGAGGCACGATTTACCCAGGTTCGGGGCCCTCGTAGAGGTAAAACCCTTACTCCTGCCCCTGTCGATCTGTATTATCGAATAGATCGGTTACAATGGGGAATTGCTCAAGTCGAGAGTACGATCTCGAGCTCCAAGGCTTGATGGTGCGGTATTGCTTGGTCCTCTCCCGGTGGCTCTCCTGGCCTTATATAGGTGGCCAGGTCCCAAACCATACCCAGGGAGGACTCGACCTGTAAACCTATGTCGGTTACAAGTTTCCTATCTTATACCGCAAGGCATTGCGGGTGGGCTTCAACTGGGCCTTCCAGAGTAATCCAAAGGCTTCCAGTATTGGGCTTTAGTCTTGGGCCTAGGTCCAGGTATCCTTATTCGCCGGGTCCAAGGTTCATCCCTTCGTCAGTAGCCCCCGAGCGTTTGCTCGATTGGGATTTTTCCAGTCGGGTAGACGCTCAGGTTTTTCATCTTGGTTTCTTTCGGATGACTATTGTAGTCATTTTCCAATCGGAGGGTGTATACCCTGTGTGAAGAGTTTATTACTCGAGTATCGAGTGATGAAAGTGCATGTGTTTTTGGCTATTTTTGCAGAAGGATGTGGCGTAGTAGCTTGGCTCTCCCGAAAGATCAGGTCCAATTAATTGCAACTAGGGCAAAAACAGTTCTGGCCTACACAGATTCGAGACCTCCGACTCGAACCTGATGAGGTGATCATTGCGAATGCGCCGTAGAGGTCTTACCGAATCGAACTTAACCTATAGGGGTACCCGACGCGTCCGCTAGGATATTTCTTCATGTTGTTGACACGGAAATTTTCCGGAGGACGAAGTTGAGTGCGATTCCAGGCCCTCAAGAGAGATCTTTTGGGTCTTACCTTCATATTTGAGAAAATATGGCATCCGGATGTGCCTAGTAGGCCAAACAATCCAGATTTGTGATGTGTAGACATCGTGTGATGGAGTGGCAGGATCTGCGCACCCGCGACGTTTTAGGTCTGTGATTTCTCGAGTGAGAAAATCAAGCTATTTTGTCCATACGAAAGAATTTTCGTGTCTGGAATCTTCACGCCAAAACGAAAGAGTTTTCGTGTCTAGGGTCTTGTTTTACGTGAAAGAATGTTCATGTCATAATTTGTCCGTACGAAGTTATTTCGTGTTTGGAGCTTTTGCGAATGAGTTTCCGCGTCCTGATCTGCCCATACGAAGTTTATTTCGCATTTTGGGTCGTTTATTCGAATAAATTTCCAGTTTCATGATGCGCGCCATGACGTCACGGCGCACTTTATCCTCCCGATGAGACGTGACGGAGCGATAGAAGAGGCGCTGGCCCACCTTGTCAGCTTTTTGACCGAAAACGAGACGTCGTTTCCGGTTTTTACGTGAACTGCGCGCAGTAATTGCGCACGATCCACTGTTGGGAACGTGGCACGAAACAGCTTCCGCCGCCCTTTCGTTTCATCTCCACATGCGTCAGCTGCGATGGATGCCATGTGGCTTGACGAGCGGCTAGGATCGGTCGGTGCCGTGTATAAAGGTGGCCCTTGGGTAAACGGTGAAAATCTCCCGTCATTCTCTCCAGCCTTCGTCTTCCTCGTCCTCAGTCCTTTCTCTGCGAGCTCGCACCAGCGTCCATGGCAGGAGGCCAGAAGCACACTGCCGCCGTTTCTTCGTCGAGGGCGACGGAGGAAGTTCCCGTGCCGCCTGTTCCGCGCTCAGGCGACTGGCGCTCGCCCAACACCACGAACAAGAGCATCAAGGAGATGCAGCGAGAAGGGTTGCTGCCTCCCGAAGCTGAGAAGCGGGTGCGCCTCGGCAAAAAAGGGGAGGTACCCAATCCCCGCGCGAATGAACGCGTGATCTTTGCGGATCACGTTTCGCGCGGGCTCTCCTTTCCCCTCCATCCTTTCCTCGTGGCGCTGCTGTATGTCTATGGCATACAGCTCCACGATTTGCCTCCAAACGCAGTGCAGCACATCTCGTGCTTCATTGTCCGTTGCGAGTGCTTCCTGGGCACTCGCCCTCATTGGGGCCTTTGGAAAGCCCTCTTCAAGGTGCGCGTCTTCCGTGAGAGATCGCGGGTAGAGACTGAGCTCGGGGAGCCGCTGTGCACCGGCGGCTTCGGAATCCAGGCGAAGTCAGATAGCGGCTATTTCTTGATGCACTTCATCGACTCCGCCCAAGGATGGAGGAAGAAATGGTTCTAAGTCATCGACAACAGCGCGGGTGGAGTCCACGAATTCCACCCGTTCGCGCTCCTGAAGAGGCGGAAGTCCTGGGCGCACAAACCATCGGTTGAAGAAAACCGGATTGTCACCCCGCTACTCGCCAAGGTGGCCGCTCTTCATGATCCAGCCGCAGGAGTTGCACTGAATGGCCTGCACCTGGTGAGCATATTCCTCAAACGCAGGATCCAGCCCCTGCAGGAGAGGCCCTCCACGATGTGGGAGTATCAGGGCGCTGAGGACCCCAGCCGCATGAGCCGAGAAGAACTCTCGAATGTTGAGTTCGAGAAGAAGATTGCGGCTAACACCAGCTTGAAAGTGGGCCAACCCTTCTCCGACTGCCCAGTCGCGGCTTCTGAGGCATCAAGGCCTCCACCACCCGAAGTAAGTTTGATTTTTTCTTTGTCTCTTGTCTCTTTCTGGCTCGAAAGTTTTTTCTGTTGACTGAAATTCTTCTTTCTTTTCTTCTTCTGTCTTCTATTTTGTAGAGTTTAGCGGTGGTCAACTGCTACCCGCCAGTCTCCGGTAAGGAAGTCTCGGACTTGTTGGCGAGCAATCTGGATGCCCCAGCTGACACCAGCGTTGCCGAAGCCGACTCGAGTTCCGAGCACGATTCCTCGGACGACGGGGAAGAATCGGGTAGCGATCTCCGCCTCCGCAAACGCCGTCGATCGGAAAACGATGAAGCTACATCTAAGGATAATTCCTTGGGTAAGGAGTCACCTGAAAAGGAGCCCCTCATCGTGACTCTGCTAAGTGTGCGCGCCCCTTCTCCTTCCTTGCCAAAGATCCATACCGCCCGGAACGCGGACATGTTGGATGATGACGACGACGAGTAAGTTCTTGCTTTCTTGTTCCAGTCGAATGTTTTCTTTTGTTTCTTCTGACAAATTGTTTTTCTTCATGACAGTCTCCAATCTATCAGCCCTAGTCGGTTCGTCTCTTCCCTTCCTCTTGAAAAGAGGAAAAGAGCCGCTGCTGCGGGTGAAACCCCGACTACTGGCACCGTTCAGAATTCACCGAGTGCGGCTCCCACAACGGTGGCTATGGAATATAGGATTCCTAGCTTTGCTGTGGGAGCTTCGACTCCGAAAGAAGTGTCGGGTAGCTCGGCGGATCCTCTCTCCATAGCTCAAGGCCAGGTAAACCTTGCTGTTTTCTTCTCCATGTTGCACTTTGGATTTTTTTATCGGGTGCACGGCAGTGCTCCCGATGGGAGTAGCCCCCGAGGCTGTAGTTAATCATGTATGATTGGCTACAGGCTCAAAAACCAATTCTCTCTTTTCTTCATTTTATCGGGTGCACGGCAGTGCTCCCGATGGGAGTAGCCCCCGAGGCTATACTCGAATGTTTGCAATCGTGTACAGGCTCAATTTTCTCCTCTTTGACTTTTTCATCTTCGTATTTTTGTAGTCTCTTCTTGACTCCCTTGTGGCCGTTGGCCGTCGCGTTATCTCGGCCGAGACATAATGCGTGACCCTTCGGGCGGATCGTGATCGACTTGTTTCGGAAAACGAACTTCTCCGAGGTAAATTTATTGATTCCTTTATCTCATCTTTCCGTTCATAAAAATTCCTTTGGGTTTCAAACTTGTTGATGTGCAGCTCAACTCGACGCGTTGAAGGCCGAAAAGGTGGCTGCTGTCACTCGGGTAGCCGCCCTGGAGGCTCAGTTGGAAACAGCTCGAGAGGAACTCGAATTCTCTCGTAAGAAGTCGACTGACTTTGAGGGAAATCTTGCGGACGCCCAGGACGCCCTGAAGAAACTGGAAGAGATTGGCACGAAGCAAGATAACAATCCTGTCGACTTACTTCGTCCTCTGGCCCAGCGTTTTGCAGGTGAGTTGCACTTATCCTTTATTTTTCGACTGGTTGGCCAGTTCTTTGGATTTTGACTTATCTTTCTACAGGTCTTCTTGGTGTCGCCGTTGAGCTTCCCGGGGTTCAACGAGTGGACGCCTTGACAGATTCCTGCGCTCAACTTCGACATCATTCTAACGGGGTTTGCACCATGATTAGCGATGCTACTCGAGTGTTGACGCAGCTTCATGGGCGTTTTCTGGTCGACGCTGCGGTTCCGCCCCTGCTGAGTGATCTTCTGAAGGTCTTTCTGGAGGGCAATCTCCTTGATGCCTACTCGGTTGCTCAGTCAGAGTCCGGGGCGAAGACTGCTATCCAGTTTGCACTAGCGCACGGAGTCGCAGGCTTGGAGGAGGCGTACTCGAACCTTCCAGTCGACGCTACTATGGGCAAAAAGGTAGCACTTCGTCCTTTCGGCGATCCAGCTGGAGTGCTTGCCCGGAAGTTGTCCGATTTTCTTGCCCGTGCTAGTCGTAGGGGGCACACTGCTGCGAGTGGCAGCACATCTGCAGCTCCTTAGGGTAGTTTCTCCGTAGTTTGTGCTTTTGATGTAATGAACCTTGGGATGTATTCCCGTATTCTACTTTTAATTTAAATATTGTTTTGATATCTTGAGAGGCTTCCTGTGATTGAATTGTTGTGAGTTGCTCCCGATGGGAGTAGGCCCCGAGCACCTGTCGAATAGGTGGTGTTATTTCTCGAATGGAGCGTCTTATTCCCTCGCTGTCCTTTATCTTTCCAGGTAACTGGAGTTCTCGCGGAGTCCTCAAGTGGGTCCGCTGCCCGAGTAGATCCTCTTGTTGCAACTGTTGGCACCTTTGCCGGCCTTCGTGACCATGTTGCGGATGGTGAGCGCAAACTAAAGGTTTTGCGCGGGGTGGCGGATGTGGCCAAGTCCAAACAAAAACTTGCGGTTGAACGTGAGCAGTTTGTGATGGATGAGTTGGCGGTTGTCGCTAGGGATTTGCTTTGTAAGTATCTTCAGCTCCCTGGCTTTCTGTATCTTCTATCATCCTTTGATTATGTGCCTTTCTTTGCAGTTGTTCAGCCAGATGACAGGAGTGAGAAACAGTGGGTGGAGAACCATATTCTTCACGAAGCCGGTAGTTCAAAACCCCATGCGAATAACTTTTGGTCCGATCGTAGTCGAGGCTTTGTGCTTGCTACCTTGAAGTATCGAGTAATCCAGGCCAGGATGCTCATGAGTTCCTTCCACGAGATTTTGATTGATGTGAACTCCGCTTTTCTGTCCGTTCGAGAGGGGTCCAGAAGATTGGAGCCATCTCCTCAGAACTTTCGGGCGGGAGGGAGAAATCCGCGAGTGTGTCCGCAATCAGATGATCTGTGGTTCGGTAGTGGCGCTTTCCTTTGTCCGGTTGTGGCATTTAGAGGTGAATTTCAACTCTGTGGCTAGGCTTCCTGATGGTCGAGTCGATATGTCCCCTCATTATAGTGTTGTTCGGCCTACCACAGAGGAGATTATTCGATTGACCTCAGAAGAAGTGGATCGGGTGTTAGCCGAGGAAAATACTCGCCGCCATATGTAATCATAGGATGTATGTATCATGTATAGTTGCTCAAATCTTTGTAAGGTGTCTACCATGTGTGTAACATTGTGTATATGAAATTATTCCGGTTGTGCTAAGTTTAGGCGTAGCCCCCGTGTATTTTTGGGGTGTGTACCTGTTTTTTTTTAGCACGTAGGGATGGAGATTGCGAGTAGCTATGGTTGAAGAACCATGTATATTAATTGAAATGACTAAAGTCATGTATTTCGGGCTACAAGATGGCTAGTATAGCCTTATTTGTATGAATAAGGTAAATCTAGGGATAGAATTTGCGGTGGTGTGCAACATTCCATGGATTGGAGTAGACGCCTCCAGTCGTCGGGTTCTTCAGTCGATAGGCGCCACCTGGGATAACTTCGTGTATTATGAAGGGTCCTTCCCATGGTGGTTCGAGCTTGTGTCCTTCTTTCTGCTTGAGCCGTAGCACCAAATCTCCCACCGTGAAGGCTCTGTGGCGTATTCGGCGACTGTGATAGTTTCGCAATGACTATTGGTATACTGCAGATCTTGCGAGTGCAATGTCGCGTATTTCGTCCAGTGCGTCCATATCGTCTGCGAGTGCCCTGTTAGAGGTTTCTTCGCTGTAAGCAACGACCCGTGGGGCGCTGAATCTAACGTCCTCGGGAAGGACTGCTTCAGCCCCGTATACCATGAAAATGGTGTGTAATTTGTGGATCGATTAGGAGTTGTGCGGAGGCTCCATAGCATGAAGGATAGCTCTTCTTTGCAGTGCCCCGCTGCTAGATGTAGGCGATCGAGTAGTAGTTTCTTGATACCAGCCGAAACTAATCCGTTGGATCGTTCGACTTGGCCGTTGGTTTGCGGATGAGCCACTGAAGCGAATTTGAAGATGATTCCCTTTTCTTCGCAAAACTGCTGCGTTTCCTTTGCCGTGAAGTTGCTGCCATTGTCGATGATGATATTGCATGGTACACCAAATCTACAGACGATGGAATCGAGGAATTTGACGGCGCATTGGGCGCTAGCCGAGGTCACCGGCATTGCTTCGATCCACTTCGTAAATTTGTTGACTGCCACCAGCAAGTGTGTGTATCCACCGGGTGTAGACTTGCGTAATGGCCCTACCATGTCCAGCACCCATTGTGCAAAGGGCCAGGCGATAGGTATCATATGCAACTCCGTATCGGGAGCGTGTGGTTTGAGTGCGAATCGCTGGCAAGCGTTGCACCTGTCGACCAATTCCTTTGCGTCTCCGGCGGCTGTAAGCCAGTAAAATTCTGCTCGAAAAGCTTTGCCCACGATTGCTTTCCAACTGGCGTGATGTCCACAATCTCCTTGGTGTATGTCTCGTAGCAATTCCTTGCCATCTTCGGGTTCTATGCATCTTTGCAGTATGCCTGAGATGCTTTGCTTGTATAACTCGCCGTTGAGTACCCGGAATGACTTGCTGCGTCTGACTATTTGTCGAGCCTCGCGAGGGTCTGCTGGGAGCTGTTTGGCGGAAAAGTAGTCGAGATATTTCTGCGTCCAGACTGGCTCGACCAGAAAAACTTTTCGTGAGATGCCATGGTTGAGCTCGATGATAGCAATTTGCGTGCTGACCTCTGTCTCCAATGTGTTGGGTGCTTCATCAGTTTTCTTGACCTTGACTGAACGCTTGGTCATCCTTTCAAAATATATTCCGGGCGGTATGGGTGTGTTTGTGGACCCCATATTTGCCGGCCTGTCTGCCTCTTCGTTGCTGGATCTCGCAATGTGCTTGAGCTCGCATCCTTTGAAACTTCCTTCGAGTAGATTGTACATGTCTCGGTAGGCGACCATGTTTTCTGCGATAGCGTCGCACTCTTTCATTGTCTGTTGCACGATGAGATTAGAATCGCCATAGATCATCAACCGGGTGGCTCCACATGCGATTGTCATCTTCATTCCATGTAACAGGGCCTCATATTCTGTGTCATTGTTTGATGCTGGATCGTCGGGTGGGAAGTCCAATCGCAGGACGTACTGCAACTTATCTCCTCTCGGAGATATTAGGACGATCCCAGCTCTAGCTCCTTCATTCCTTTTTGACCCGTCGAAGTACATGATCCAGTTACTCGTATATTCCGGTGGTCCGGGTGTTTGTTGGTTTGTCCATTCGCTCAGAAATTCCACGAGTACCTGTGACTTCATAGAATTGCGTCCTGCATAGATGATGTCCCAGGCGCCTAGATCGATGCTCCACTTTGCTATTCTTCCCGATGCCATTGGATTGTTCATTATAGTACCAAGTGATGTGTCGTTTAGCACCATTACGGTATGCTCCTGGAAGTAGTGTTTAAGCTTTCGAGTTGTGAGGACGACTCCGTATGCAAGCTTCTGGAGAGTGGGGATATTGTTGTTTGCACGGCGAAAGGACTTCACTGATGTAGTAAATTGTCCTTTGCACTCCATATGACTTACCGTCCTCTGGTCGTTCTACTACGATGGCTGTGCTGATCACCTGGTTTGTTGCGGCTAGGTATAGGTATAGCAGTTCCCTTTCGTGTGGTGTAGCCAGGATACGCCTGCTCTGTAGCGTTTGCTTAAGATCCGCAAATGCTTTCTTTGCTTCCGGTGTCCATTCGAATTTATTCGTCTTCTTCAACAGCTTATAGAAGGGTAACGCCTGTTCGCCCAATCGTGCGATGAATCTGCTCAAGGCGGCTAGTCGCTCTGCGAGCTGTTGGACTCCGCGTAGATTGGTGGGCTCCTTCATGGTCAAGATTGCTTGTATCTTTTCCGGGTTGGCTTCAATTCCTCGAGCGGAGACCAGGTACCCGAGAAGTTGTCCTGCGGGGACGCCAAAGATGCACTTGGTCGGGTTGAGCTTGATTCGGTATGCGTTCAACGCGTCGAATGTTTCTCTGATATCGTCAAGAAGCGTATCTTCCACTCGGGTCTTGATGAAGATGTCGTCAACGTACACTTGTACGTTCTTGCCAATGAGCTTGGCGAGGAATTTTTGCATGCAGCGCTGATATGTTGTGCCTGCGTTCTTGAGCCCGAAGGGCATTGTCGTGTAGCAGTATACACAGTGAGGTGTGATGAATGCTGTCTTTTCCTCGTCTTCCTGCTTCATCCGGATCTGGTTGTATCCTGAGTAGGCGTCTAGGAAAGAGAGGCGTTGGCAGCCTGCAGTGGAGTCCACGATTTGGTCGATTCGCGGGAGGGGAAATTTATCCTTGGGGCAGTGTTTATTCAGCAACGTGTAGTCGATGCACACTCGAAGGATGTTGGTGTTCCTCTTTGGGACCAGCACTGGGTTTGCTAACCAAGTGGATATTTTTATCTCTCTGATGAATTTTGATGCGAGCAATCTGTTTATCTCTTCTCCAAGCGCTTTCTGCTTAGGTTCTGAAAACCGTCGGGTGGTCTGCTTGATGGGTTTTGCGTGCTTGTAGACTTCGAGTGAGTGCTCGGCGAACTCCCTGGGTATTCCTGGCATATCTGAGGGCTGCCAGGCGAAAATTTCCCAGTACTCATGGAGGAGTTCGACGAGCGCGCTTTCCTATGCTGGCGAAAGGGTGGTGGATACCATCGCCGTCTTCGCAGAATCCGCCGGGTGTACTTGATGCTTGCGGGTACCGCTATTTGTGTTGAATTCGAGCTCTGGAGAATTCTTCTTGGTGAGGGGCATCACGGAGTGATCCTGGTTTTTGGTATCTCCTCTAGTTCTTCCTGCATCCCGAAAGATTGAGCGATCTCGTTGAATTCAATGTCGCACTTGTTGGATTTTTGGAAGTCGTCGTCGATGGTGATTGTGCCATATTCTCCAGGTAGCTTGAGATTCAGGTACGCGTAGTGCGGTACTGCCATGAAACTGGCGAACGCCGTTCGACCAAGAATGGCGTGGTATTGTGAGGGCCAATCGACAACTTCGAAGTCGAGGAATTCTCGCCTGTAATTGCTTCGGTTGCCTAGCACCACCTCCAGGTTGATCATTCCGAGTGGACGGGCTGCTTTTCCTGGAACTATCCCGTGGAAGGATGTCTCTGATTCTGCGAGTCCATCAAAATTCTTGTTCATACGCTGGAGTGTGTCTGCGTAGATGATGTTGATGCTGCTACCTCCGTCCATGAACACGCGAGCCAGCTCGTAATTGCCAATTTGTGCTTGTATGAAAAGTGCGGCGTGTCCTGGTCGATAGACTCGTGAAGGGTGATCTTCCTTGCAAAAAGTTATCGGATGCTCCGCCATCTTCAGGTACTCAGTTCTTGTAGTTGGAGTCTGCACAGCCATGCATAGCTGTCACGTGTTTGTCTTCTGAACTCTGCGTGATGGAAAAACTTTTTGTATCATGCCTAAGAGACCTTCTGGGTTCGGGTACCCGCTGGCTCCTTGATTTGGGGCGGGTGGTGCTGGCAGCGAGGCTAGCATTGCGTTTTGGTTTCCTGCTGGGGGTAGGGCTTGCGGTTGTTGAAATCCTTGAGTTCCTCCTCCGGGGAACTGCGGGTAACCCTGACTAGTGGCTGCTCTGTTCGTCTTCAGGAGGTCCTCGTGGATTTCGATGAACTTTCGGCAATCCTTGAGAAGGTGTGTTGCCTTAGTTTTGCATGTGCGCTTATCTGTAAATAGATGTAGCGTGCAGTAACCGTCGAGGTCCTCCTCGGGGGTTTTTTCTTCTCTCTTTGGTTTCCACTCGCCTTTTCCACGATATCCGCTGTCGCGATTTTTGGTGAACTCCGCTGCCACGAATTCTTCTTGATCAGCATGGTCGTAGTTCTTTCTTCTCTTCTTTCGACCATGGCGGTCGTCATCGCGTGCTGGGGATGAATCTTTCTCGTTGCGCACTGCGTCTTCGCCGTTTGCCCATCTATCGGCTATGGCCATCAATTCTCTCATGGTTTTGGGTGCTTGTCGCCCCAGTTCTTCCCTGAAAGAGGTTCGCCGTGCTCCTTTGGCGAATGCTTCAACCGCGACTTCTTATGATATATTTCCCGCCGTATTCCTTAGCGTGGTCCATCACTGGATATATTTGCGAGTAGACTCGCCACTTTTCTGCTTGCAAGCCCGTAGCTCCTCGATGGTCGCGGGACGTTTGTATGTTGCTTGGAAAGTTTTGCAGAAATCCATGTTTAGGTCGTGCCAGGACCCCTAGCATGCTTTCGGCCTTCCTTCGAGCCAGCAGCGAGCTGCACCGACTAGGTGTAGGTTGAGGTACTGCATAGCTGTGTTTTTGTTCCCACGTTGGCATTTTACTGCCGTGAGGTAATCCAATAACCAGGCAGAAGGCTCCTACGGACCGTTGTATTTCTGTACTTCCGTGGATAGCTTAAATCTTTTGGGTAGCGGCTCTTCGTGAATGCTGCGGGTAAAGCATAGGGCTCCGCAGACTTCATAATCGGAGGATGTGGATGGAGAGCGCGCTCGATTTCTGGCCGCCCAACCTTTATCGACCTTGCGCTGAGCGATGTCCGATCGTGCATTGTATCCGGGCTCATCTCGATTGGCGTCTCCTCTCGGCTCTTTGCTGCGATGCCGAGAACGACTGCGGTCTCAATCTTTTCGCGGGCTGCGATCACGATTTCCTCGTGGGCTGCGATCACGATTTCCTCGCGGGCTGCGATCTCGATTCTTCCGTGGGCTGCGATCTCGACCTCTTCTCGGGCTGCGGCTACGGTCTCGACCCCTTGGGCTGCTGTCGCTGCCACTCGGGCTATCTCCTCGTCGCCGGGCTTCTTTTCCCCATGCTCGGCGGGGCGATTTTTCCTTGTCGAGTGATGTGCCCCTACGTCCACGTGGTGCTTCTTTGTCCTTCTGTTCGGCCGCCTTCCTGCGATCATAGGAGGCGAGCTTTGCGGCTGCCATGCCTACTCCTTTTTGTACTTGCTTGTATTGTTCCGCGCGGGGATCGTTCCCCTGGTTGATTTATCTGCATGTAGGTAGCGTCGGCCAGTACCGCGGCTGCGGGAGTTTGTAGATGGATGTTTCCATCTTCGTCCACACGCATAAGTGATTTGCTGATTCCGCTTAAGGACTTGCCGTCCATAGTCGCGGTTCTCGAGGCGCGCCCCTTCTTCTGGGGGCGGTTCCTGACGGAAGGTGTTAGGGATAGCTCCGCTCGGCGATGGCTTGACTCGTCCGCCATCCTTTTTCGCACGACCAGATCTTCTCGAGCTTCTTTAATACCAGTGGCCGCTCTCACTAGATGGTAGTGGTAGGCGACCATATCTTTGTGTGGGACCCCGGCTGCAGGTGGATTGCTTGTGTCGATGGCTTCCTTTGCTCGGAGCCAGGCGTCTCGTGAAATGTTGATCTCGGCGCGTTCTTTCACGCTTTGTTCAGTCTCCGCGGGTGGCTGTTCCGACCCTGCCATGCAGACTTGAGCCAGACATGGCTTGTGAGTCCTAGGCGCAACTCGAAAGGCCTTCCTGACCCGAGCGAGTTCCTCTGTAGAGAGGGTATGGAAATTGCTGGTGTTGAGGCGGATTGACTCGCCACTTTTCGCCAAGTAGGGTCGTGAATCGACAGCTCCTGGGCTGGAAATTGACTCAGATCCCGATTCTTCAGAGAAGTGGAGGATCCCGTCTTTGCTGGTGTAGAACTTGAAGCTCCCGAACGTCAAGGTGACGCTTTTCTCCAGATCGCTGAATTCCGGGCGTGATTCCGGCGAGTGAGGGGTGACTACGACAGATCCGATCCGAATCGGGTTGGTTGGAGTCGAAGTCGAAGGTTTCCAACGCGAGTTGGTTGTCGATGAAGCCGAAGACGCCGGAGATCCAGCGCCCGTCGTTCCCACAGACGGCGCCAATTGTCGAATCTGCATCTCAACAAGTCCCTCGGGTGAACCCATAGGGTTTAGAATAGGAGAACCTGTGGACGCTGGTGGCGATCGTCGGCTAGACAGGAGGCACGATTTACCTAGGTTCGGGGCCCTCGTAGAGGTAAAACCCTTACTCCTGCCTCTGTCGATCTGTATTATCGAATAGATCGGTTACAATGGGGGATTGCTCAAGTCGAGAGTACGATCTCGAGCTCCAAGGCTTGATGGTGCGGTATTGCTTGGTCCTCTCCCGGTGGCTCTCCTGGCCTTATATAGGTGGCCAGGTGCCAAATCGTAACCGGGGAGGACTCGAACTCTAAACCTATGTCGGTTACAAGTTTCCTATCTTATTCCGCAAGGCATTGCGGGTGGGCTTCAACTGGGCCTTCTAGAGTAATCCAAAGGCTTCCCGTATTGGGCTTCAGTCTTGGGCCCAGGACCAGGTATCCTTATTCGCCGGGTCCAAGGTTCATCCCTTCGTCAGTCCATGGATCCGCGGCGTCAGGCCAGGGTCGGGGTCGACGGCTGCCCTGCAAGGGGTGGAGGAGCAAAATGAGAGGGGCTCGAGCAATTAGAGGACTTCAAGAAGTCAGGAAAGAAAACAGATGGGCCAGAGACTCCCTGAGCTCGGGGCTTGGCGAGGAGATCACCGGCGGCCATGCCGTGCTCGATGCCGGTGAACCAGACGCGAGTGAGGGGGATTTTCTCCCCGGTGGTCGATTGAGAGGAATCAGAGGTGGAGCGGTAGGGTTTACATAAAAGAGGAAGCTCGGGATGGTCTAGCCATGAGGCTCGGCGCGCGGCGCCCATGGTGGCCACGGTGGCTCGGCCAAGCTGGCCAGAGAGGTGTTCTTCGAGCGATTTGTTGCCAGAGAGATAGGGCACGGTGAGGGAGTTCTCCTGGCGAGAGAAAGAGGCAGGAGGTGCACGGGGGTGTTGGCAAACAATGGCGTCTGTCCAGCGCTTGTAGGTGTTTGTCAGGGAGAAAAAGAGAAAGGAGAGCGATCGAGGGCAAGGGAGTGCACGGGTCTGCTTGTGGAGTGCTCGTGAGGCTAGTTGACAAGGAGAGGGAGTGAGTCGTGGCGAGTGAGGCAGAGCTCGACGTCCACCTGTGATGTAGCTTGGCATCTAGCCCATGGAGGAAGTGTGGAGAAGAAGGGGGTTTTGGGGGTAGACATCATGTCCAGGGTGTTAAGTGAGAATTTTTGTATCTCCCAGAGCAGGAGAGAGATAGAGAAGGGGAAATGATTGGTCAGAACATGCCTGCTCTCAACAGTGACCAGAAATACCAGAAATGGTATTTGATTGCTTTCTCAGAATTTTTGAACATAACACATGTACAAAATCATGTCCATTGGATAGAGGATGAAAAATAGAGTCTAGGGGTGGTAGCCTCAAGAGTTTTTGAAAATATTTCTTTCACAAAATTTTGGGAATTTAAAAATGGCAGAAACAATTTTTAAATGTTTTCTCCAAAATTTTCAACACAACTTCCAAATGTTTTTGTATAAATAAGTCCCACATCACCATAGGCATGTTGGGTAATTTTTCCAATATTTTAGGAAATACTTTTCTTCACAAAATATTTTAAAGTCCATTTCTGGCCTTCTGGAAAATGGAAAATAATAAATAGTAGAATGCTTTTAAAATAAATATTTTTGAGTTGGGATGAGAGAGTATATAATATAGGTCTCAAAAGTGATTTTTAATAAACAACTCTTTTTAAAACATTTGAGACACCAAGTGGAAAAAGGGTGAAAACAGTGGTTTATTTATTGGGCTAAAAATCATGAGAGATAAATAATTAAATGGCCATTGGAAAATAAATGGACCATATAGAGGTGATATATAAGTAATGAAGATGACAAGGGTAGGTTGATTGGGCTTGAAAACAATAAGGAGTGATTTTGAGTAACACAGAGAAAGTGCATCAAGATAATAGGAATATGATCAGTATTTAGGGATGCCTTATAAAGGACTTTGATAGATGATACCAAAGGGTTTGAATATCCAGAATAACAACTTGGATGGATGGTATAGATATTAAACATGATATCCATGAAGGTGCATTGATAAGTAGATCAAGATTTGACATAGAAACATGTCTCCAAAGTTGGAGATTTTTAAGAGAACAGAAGATGATATGGACATGTGATGGAATATTATAGTGATGCTTGGTCTTGTTATTACTAGGTTTTATTTACTTAAAACAACACACATTCATCAACAAACAGAAATAATTACTTCAAAGCAAACACAAGATAAGATCACACAATAAGCAGATAAGATAACAAGATACACAAGATCACTCAAACAACCGAGTTCTTAAATTTAATTTCCAGGATGTTTTTATCATGTTTTAAATAGAGGTAGTGATCAAGCCACATCATGACAAGAGGATTTTGTAAAGAGGTTCAGCTCAAAAGTTGTTATTTCCAAAATAATATAATTGAGGTAAAACACAGGGGTAATATAGTCCCCTCTTATTGTTTTTGCAAAACAAGGAAGTGAGAAGGAGTTTTTGAAATACTTCAAAAACATCTTGGTTGAAAACAAGTTGGAGATGATTAGCTCCAAAATACCTTTTGATGTAGACGTTTGCCCGATCTTTCACCGCAAGAACCACCGAGATAACTATTCTCCTAATCACGTGAGCGATACACGTAACCTGAAGAACATGGATAGATTTAGGCGAGAAACGCACAAACCCCCTTGGCAGATCCAAGAACACTCGCACCTTTATTTCACGCCAAGCTAGACAACTCTAGGCAGATCCAAGAGCCCCCTAGCCACGAACGAACTCCCTTGGCAGATCCAAGAACACTCGCACCTTTATTTTCAAAGATAACTGACGAACGTCCGAGACGCCGCCTACACGCCGATCCCCTAGGGACGGTGGTAACCTGGAACTTTTAGTTCTACATAATTTTCAACCTCTCTAAAACCCTAGGCCTTGGCTCTCTTTATATAAGAGGCCAACCCCTAGTCGGTTGGACAAACCCAAGCCGAAACTGACTCGATCCTAAACCTAGTTGGACTCAAACTGGATACAAACCGGCCCATTTAGAAGGCTCGGCCAACACATGCGGCTCGCAGGCCTTAGACATTATACATCGTAGTTTATTGTCCTAGCGTGCTAACCAATAGATGCCCGTATCATCCTCCCTTTCTTCAAAAGGCGTTGTCCTCAACGCCAGAAGGTCTTCTCCGGCGCTTGTGGCGTCAAATTATCATATCGCCACGCTTCTACATCATCAAGTCTTGCTTGCCTGCCACACCACATCCTCCCTCTCGGCTAGCTAGACTTGTTCTTGGCACCACCAATATGATTTAGACACATAATCTGTCAAATTGTATCCGTAAACGCACCATGCAAACCACCCCTGACACAGCAGGACAGACTCCTGTACCCCAAGGATCCAAGTAACCTGAATACGCTCACGAATGCAATCTGAAATAGTGGAGGTCAACTGAGTGCATCACCCAAGACAAACAGGACAAATTCCTGCACCCCTTGAATCTAAATGAACCAAGTTCACCGCCTGTGAAAATATAAACTGGTGTCTTTTTCTTTTTCGTCCGCGCACAAAAATAGACTTAACCAACTGTCCACGCTTCTTTTCTCTCCTCCAGGTAGATCGCAACCGAATAATATCTTATACCGGACCAAGTAGTCAGCGGAGAATAGGTATAATCACATAATGATCGTCTCCTTTTTATTTTTTTGTCCTTTCTTGACTCATGCATGCCTTGTAAAGAGAAAAACCACACACGTACACCATCCATTGTACCAGCACACGTAGCAAGGAAGGTTCCGCGTACGAACGGGAAAAGGAAGCAGTGCCTTTCCTTGCACGCACACCACACGGCCTTAGAAAACTCCAAACAAATCACACCAAACCTGTTACTTTTTTTTTTAGTTGCTCCAAACGTATCAAATCCAATCAGCTTTCTACGTAACAAAACAAGTAGTACTAGTCCACTCCTTTCCTTCTGATTGCATGATCCGATCGCTTCGTGTGCCTCCTTCCCGATCGCTGTAGCGATAGCTCAAAGAAACGCGACGACAACGACCGAAACTATTTCAGATCCACACAGAAACTCCAACTCGACGAGATGCCGAACACGTCAACTCGTCATCTTCCTCCAACCATCCCAGCAAAAATAAATCCGCTAATCTTTGCAAACCTGCAGACCAATTTTTAACTGGACAAATCTTGCGGTGATCAACCTGGCGCTCTGATACCACATGATGTAGACGTTTGCCCGATCTTTCACCGCAAGAACCACCGAGATAACTATTCTCCTAATCACGTGAGCGATACACGTAACCTGAAGAACATGGATAGATTTAGGCGAGAAACGCACAAACCCCCTTGGCAGATCCAAGAACACTCGCACCTTTATTTCACGCCAAGCTAGACAACTCTAGGCAGATCCAAGAGCCCCCTAGCCACGAACGAACTCCCTTGGCAGATCCAAGAACACTCGCACCTTTATTTTCAAAGATAACTGACGAACGTCCGAGACGCCGCCTACACGCCGATCCCCTAGGGACGGTGGTAACCTGGAACTTTTAGTTCTACATAATTTTCAACCTCTCTAAAACCCTAGGCCTTGGCTCTCTTTATATAAGAGGCCAACCCCTAGTCGGTTGGACAAACCCAAGCCGAAACTGACTCGATCCTAAACCTAGTTGGACTCAAACTGGATACAAACCGGCCCATTTAGAAGGCTCGGCCAACACATGCGGCTCGCAGGCCTTAGACATTATACATCGTAGTTTATTGTCCTAGCGTGCTAACCAATAGATGCCCGTATCACCTTTCATGTAGTTTTGGAAATTATCTTTTGTTTTCTCAAACTTGGCCTTTGGGTTTCTTCTAAAATCAAAACATTTTCAAAAAGGTTTTGCCAAAAGAGGGTGATAGATGAAGGTGATAAGTTTTCTTGTCATGACTTGATCACAAGGGTTGGGTTTTTAAGAAGGTTATGATCATTGGTTTTAATGTCAGGTGTTAACAAACACAAACACAAACACAAACACAAACACAAACACAAACACCAAGAAAATAGAAAAGAAACACATGCATTAGTCAAACATATAAAAAAGTTTTTGTTGGCCCTGATTTTTGGGTTATTGAAAACAAGTTTTTCCTGTCTTCCAAAAATTGGGATGTTACAAAAGAGCCGAAGCCTCAGGTCGTCTTCCCGCACCCGTTCGTCCCCCCCGCCCCACCTCATCGAACGGCCGCTTGCCGCGGCGCCCTTAGTCCGACCAGTTGCGGTTCATGGCAACAAGGAAGGGAGGCGCGCACGGCGAAACGAGGGAGGGGGGAGAGCACAGGATCTTCGCGCGATGCCGGTGGCCGCTCACCTCCTTGTCTCTGGAAACCCTAACCCTAAATCAATAGAGCCCCGAGGTATCCACCACCACTTATAAAGCCTATCGCCCTCGCGCCCCACCTGGGCTGCAAGGCCGGGCTTTGGAACTGGGCCCTCCTCCCCCAACGAACCTCCCCCCCGGCTCGGAAGCAACAGACTGCGACTCGGCCCAGTTAACAGAGCCCAACAGAGCGCCCCCGCCCAAGGCCAGGCCCCCCGGCCCAACAAGCTATGAAGGCCCACCCTCCATCACCGGTCCCCTTGGCCCACCACCAGGAAACCCTAGGATCTCTACGGAGCTCGCCCCCGAGCGTGGCGGCGCTCCCTCCGGCGGTGCACCAACGGAAACGGGAGCCCCCCGATGCGCAGTTCGCCGCGCGCCCCCAGCCCCACCCTCGTAGGGCGGTGGCCACCGTCTAGGACCCGCGGCGGCAAATCCAGTGTCGGGAAGTCCTCGGTCCGCATCGACCATGGCGCCACCGGTTCCCTCGCCGCCTTCTCGCCCCCCGGCGTCTTCTCCGCGACTTCGAGCAGGGCCCCCTGCCTGCGCATGGCCCCCCGGCAACGCAGAATGCCTTGCTCCCACCGGCGTGACGAGGGACTCCCCCAGAGTCCTCCCCCCGAGGTGACCCGCCGCGCAGACTCGCCTCCTCCGAAGACGAGTCCTCCGACAGGCCCGCGTCCGTAGCCTCCGTAGACTCCCACACCAAGCCCGGAGACACCCTCCCGGCGTGCACGACGCGGTCGCCGACGGCGGGAGCCCTCTCCCCGACGCGGATCTGGCGAGCGGGGTGAGTCGCCGCGCGAGCCGCCCAGTCGCCACTCTCACCCTTCGCGTTAGGCACATTGTCCAAAAGACTACAACTGTAAATCTCAATGGCGATGGTCCTAATTTTCTTTTAATGAGTCATACAAAAACAGAAGAAGATCTTGCCCACGCATGTGCGCGGGAGCAAAAGGGAAACACGAAAAATCATTTTGTGAGATGGAGACTGGAGAGTAGACTGCTGTTGGGCCACCCACAAAAGTGCGGAATCTTCACGGGACTTCATCCCGCCCACGGACGTCTCTTCCCTTGTGTTCGGAAGTGTCGCTGTACTGGCCCCGCCGTAGGAAGCACGCCTCTTGGTCCGAGTTCCACGCGACCACCTCCACCACAATAATCATTCACCCTGATAATCTCTGGCACAAATAGGAATGCAAGGATCTCAGGCGAGCACACAACACGCCGAGAGCTCTGGACTGCTCCCCCTCCACTCGAATGGCGCGGGCGAGCGAGATCCACAGGCCGCCCACACCTGCCACCTAGTCACGACGGGTAAATAAAACCACGCGAGCGGCAAGTCAGAATTAACAGAGGCGAAACCAAGAGCGTCAGTGATAAAGAAAGGCCAGACGCAGCGCGCGCGTGTGTGGTGGGAGTGAGGAGAGGAGCTCCTTCCAATGGCGGCTGCCGTGGCGACCGTGCCATCCACCCCTGCCTCCAGGCGGCTCCCCACCCATCTCCTCTCCCTATCCACCGCCGCGCCGTCTCTCGTCCGCCTGGCGGGATCCTCCAGGCGCCTCCGCCGGGCCCTGCGCGCCTCGGCCGCGGCGGAGGACGCCGACATGTTGCCGATGCCGGGTGCTGGCGAGCTGGAGATGCTGCCGGCGGGGCTTCTGGAGGAGCTGCCGGACGGCCCGCTCGACATCGGAGGGCTCGCCTTCCAAAGCGAAATGGGTGGGGGATTCGCCCCCAGCGGAGCCGCTGGCGGCAACAAGATGCTCGATCGCGGCATCAACACGGCCATCGTGCTCGGCGCCAGCACCTACGCGCTCACCAAGCTCCTCACCGTCGACCAGGACTACTGGCATGTGCGGACCTCCCTTATTCTCAGCATCCCTTATTCTAATTTCTGATCGTGGTCTCCACCGAACTCGAGATTAACCTCTGTTTTGGGATCGTTCTTGATTGGATTGGATGCAGGGATGGACGATCTTTGAGATCCTGCGCTACATGCCGGAGCATAACTGGTCGGCCTATGAGGAGGCCCTCAAGACCAACCCGGTTCTTGCCAAGATGATGATCAGTGGCGTCGTTTATTCCCTCGGTGACTGGATAGCCCAGGTGCCAACGCAATTCCATTTTCGTTGCCCTTCTTATTTTACTACTCTACCATTTCTGCTGCTGCGACACCTAATTCTGTTGTTGTTTCTGTTGCTTGTGCTTGCAGTGTTACGAAGGGAAACCGATCTTTGATTTTGACCGTACTCGTATGTTCCGGTCTGGCCTTGTAGGCTTCACGCTTCACGGATCGCTTTCGCACTACTACTACCATTTCTGCGAGGTAACCACCGTTGTCTTCTTAACGTACTTGTGCTATGTTGATGTGTTAACTGAGACGACTGCATCCATTTTCTTGCATCAGTCGTTGTTTCCATTCAAAGATTGGTGGGCTGTTCCTGTAAAGGTTGCATTTGATCAGACGGCTTGGTCTGCGCTATGGAACAGCATCTACTTCGTGGCCTTAGGCTTCCTTCGTTGGGAATCTCCGTCCACCATATTCAGCGAGCTCAAGTCCACGTTCTTTCCCATGCTTACTGTAATCATCAGACATTTGTTAAATTGCGAATTATTATTCTTTACTTGTGCGTAACTAAGTACTTCTGAAATCGCGAACTGTGAATGTTCATGGTCTTAGTTTCTTAGTATGATACAGGTTATTCGGTTAGGAATTGCATTAGTAATTCGGTTGGAAATTGCATAGCTTGCTCTGTTAAATAACAGAGAGTAAATTATTATACCGACGAGATTGTCTTAGCTTCTTGGTATATCGGCTATTAGGTTCGAAATGTCATAATTTATTCGGTTTGAAATTGCATATACTCTGACGAAATTGTGCTGGTTATTTACAGTGTTATTCGCCCTGATGTTATGCATATCGGTATTTTGCTTGTTCATTTTACCTACCTTTACTTAAGGCTTTTATGTAAATATTGAGCTTGGAGACATTTCATAGACTAAAACTTACTTCACATAATAATTAACCCACTTTGTTATAATCGGGGTCACTTGAAGTAAACCACTGTTCTACAATAACATTTCAAAAACTCAAATGTAGAATAAATTCTAGGTGGAGCATGTCTTGATATGATTGGAGTGCTTACTGCTTGTGGATCATGTTATATGTTATTCTGCGCCCGTATTTATCTTGCATCCGGACATGACAAAGCTATAAATGTTGGTTTAAATTGTAAATTACAGGCTGGATGGAAGCTGTGGCCGTTTGCACACTTAATTACATACGGTGTAGTTCCCGTTGAGCAAAGACTTCTCTGGGTCGACTGTGTGGAACTGATCTGGGTCACAATCTTGTCAACGTAAGCCTGATCATCCTTTCTTATTTAATTTCACAGGATTACTCCTGCAATCTAACTTACTGCACCCTGTACTGAGGGTTACTAAACTTTTATCCCCTTGTTTGATAGTTACTCGAACGAGAAATCTGAAGCAAGGATTTCAGATGGTGCCTCCATAACGACAGATTCAAATGTATATAAACAAGTGTGAAGATTCAGTTCAGCTTTGTCACGAATTGTCAATCTTCTTTTCAGGACAACTCCAGATAGCACCGGGCTTCATTGTATTTCTATTGGTATAGATTGTAGCAACAGAAGGTGCTTTATCTTCAATCACTTTGGGCTTGTATAAGTTGTACATTTAGTTGCCAGCGCTGCAGGTTTAAGCTTTGGTGTATAGTGAACAAATTGTGCTGGCCAAACAAATCCTTGTGAGATCAACTACTGATGAAAATTTGAGTTGCGCAAAGTTTGTAAGTTGTCGTGTCCACCTAAGGTCCTGTTTACTTCTCTAGTGTTTGCGGGGTACGGAATGGAAATTCCCGGCCCACCCACTGATCCCAAACCTCTCAGCGAGCCCGTTTACTTCCCGTGTATTTCCGAGTATCTTACCGGCCCATCCCAAAAATCCCCTCATCTCATCCATCTCACACACCCGAGGGGAGCCTCGTGTTTCGTCGGGAAAAAAGATCCAGTGCGCCTCCTGGAGGGCTTGTTGTTTGGTACAAGTGTATATTTGAGGATTGGTGGAGATTATCTCGGTCTTACACAATATCCCGAAAATCTCGTTTGGTTCAAGTGTATTAGTAGGATGATGAGGATATAATAGCGAAATATGATGATTGTGCATGTGTGAACTGGAAGTAAATATTGAGCCTCACCGATGTTCATTATAAGGTGAATTCTTTCCTAGTAATACATAATGTTTATGCTTATAAGAATGTTAAGGGTTGACCCGATCTTCTCGTTGAGCACTCTCTCGATAACTTGATGATAGATAACTTGTGTCTCACTGAAACCTCTCCGGCTGATACCTGATGCCAATGCAACAACTTGCAACCCGTTGGATATTCTCAACTCCACACACTTGCACAACGTAATCAACGACTACGAGTGGTCATGTATCTTCTTATTCCCAGTGGAACATCAGATAGCATGCAGAATTTGCAAAGGTAACACCACCAAACCAGTAGGGATAATTTCAGATAAACATTGTTCAAGTCTGAAAACTAGGGTTTAATTTTAACTTGGTCTTTCTCTAATAATGTGAATTAAAAGTCTATAAAGGCTGCTGGATGTCCAAGCTGCAGTTGGAGTCGAAATCAATCATATCTCTAACTTTCCTAACTTAAACAGATTCTATTTGAAAACTGGCACAAAACGAACCGTCCATTGTTTCGGTCACCGCGCCCAGTACGTGCCAAACCGGTGCATGGAGCCGGATCTAATGGAAAGCTCTTGGAATTTCCTTTTCAGAAAGTGCTTGTTTGCGTTATTTGGAGTCTGTATGAAGAATCCAACTCCGTTTCAAATTCAGGACTTCTGACAGTTCCTTTCATTGATGGCTCCACTTCCTCCCTCGCCTCCCTCGTCTTTGCCATCCTCTTCAACCAGCTCCTTTGCTCCACCAATGCTCCTGTTATCAATAACCGCGCTAATACATAAATTCATAGGCTTAGATAATATAACATTCTTATAAACACAAACATTATTTATTATTAGGGAAGAATTCACCTTATAATGAGCATCAGTGAGGCTCAATATTTTCTTCCAGTTCACACATGCACAATCATCATATTCCCCTATTATATCCTCATCATAGGGTTTATCCTCATTCTTCCCCAAAAATCTCCCTCACTTTAGTGTATTTTTCTGTATATCAAATCCACTCCCTCCAGCAAATGGATTGGGGATAAATGGGGATTTTATGAGATTAGATGGAGGAGGGTTTTACCAAAACGTTGTGGGGATTATCCCCACCAATCCTCAAATCTACACTTGTACCAAACAAGGCCGGAAGTAGGCGAGAGGGTCGCCTAAAAACTCTAACGACGACGCCCTCGGGATGTCGTCGACGGACGCTGCCTTCTCCTCCGGCTACGGCAGAGCTTTCAGTCCGGTGAGCACTCCCCACCTCTTCCTCTCTCCTCCCCATCTCTAGGGTTTCTTGGCTGCAGCCGGCGTCGGCCGCGGGGCTAGTTGTTTGGACGCTGGGAAGAGAGAGGGTGAGAGAGATCTAAGGGATGTGGGGCTGGTCTTCTGGTGGCCGTGCTCGCTGCTCCGACAAGCTGGCCTCCATGGCCAGGCTCCTGTGGCAGTAGGAGATCTTGCTATAGATAAACGAGAAAGTCTTTAATCGCTATCTGATGTGCTCAATTAACCTCTATGAAACCGTGATGCTAGTGGTACATGCTGCAACATGTGTACATATGGTGTGTAAATGGGTAGAGTGAAGAACACTTTCACAAACCTTGTTGTGGTGAATTTTTCTCATGTCCACGCTTGTTTGTGTCAGTGCAAGAAACTTCTGCTTCACGCATATCAATAAGCCCTCCGCTCGCTCCGCGAACAACTCCCTTTTCTCTGTATCTATCATCATGTCCTTCATCATGCCCCAAAATGATCTCGATGACGGTTTGGCCTAAGTCATTCTACGGTTTCATGGCAACCTTCCAATGCTGCATGTAGACGGATGCCTCAAGACGGCTGGCGATTTCCATGGCTTGGTACTCCACCGAAAGGTCTAGGTTGTCAAGAAGGCACTCAGGTGAGAACTGGTCGTACGTTATTTAGTGGTATATGTTGTCCCCCATAATGGCTCTTCCTGGTGAGGACATCCCGGGTTTAGAAAAACAGCTCACCGAGGCAACCTGTAAATCTGATACCAAGATGATAAGGGGTGGCCTAATCTTCTCGATGAACCCTCACTGATAACTTGAATTGATAACTCGTGTCTCATTGAAAACTCTCATGCTGATCCCTGATGCCAATGCAACAGTTTGCAACCCAATGGATATTCTCAACTGTAACGTCCCTATTTTGATAACAAAGGGTTGTGGTGTGGTGTTCATGGCATAGCATGCATGAAAAATTTGAACCATGTTTTAATTTGATTTAAATGAAACTTGCATAAATATCACTTAAAGTGAGCACTCCAAATTTGAATTTAAAACAGTTTCAAAATTGGAAAACCAAGTAATGGTTTGGTTGGAAATTTGATGAGCTTTCCAAATAATATTTTTGCCAAATTTTATTCTTCCAAAAAGGCCCTCAAACTTTTGTTTTCTGTTCTGTTTTATAATGGAAAAGGACCAGTTTGTAGTTTTCAGTTCGCTGAGGGGGTTAAAGGGAAAAAATTCCTTTGTCTTCTTCCTCCTGCGTGAAGCAGACAGCTCGCCCCCGGCCGCCTTGCCACGCAGCTGTGTGCCTCTCTGCGTGCGTCGTTGAAGCGCGTTGTGCCATGCTCTCTCTCCCCTCCTCACCCCGCGCCCTCTCTCTGTCTCCCTCTCCCAGAAACGCGATCCCTAACCCTAACCCGAAAGCCTAGCCCCGTCGGCCGCCGTTTTCCCGCCGCCTCCGGCAACCCGCAGCCTCGTCGAGCTAGACATCGTCGTCGCCGTCCTCCGCTGACCCTCCTCGCAACCGGAATCCCCGCCGCCATCTGCGTCTTCCCCGACTCCGGCCATGGCCTCCGCGCGCAATTCCGGCGTCGTCGATCCACCCCCGGCCTCCCCAACCCCGCCTTCGAGCTCCTGGTGAGCGGGGGTTCTCCAGGACCCCTCCATACCCTCCCTCCCCCTCTGTTATGCCTTGTCACCGTCGACCGCCGTCGGCCATTGCGCCACCGCTTGCCGGCGCGTCTCCGGCGACAATATCCTGGCGGCGCCGCCACCCCTGCAGTCCCCGCGGTCCCCTCCGTCTATTAGTGTAGGATGATTTGGAGGCCGCACACGGAATCAGCGGATTGCACCGTGGCCGTGCCACATTGGCCACGGGATGACGTCACCATGACGTCATGCCCACGTCACCACGCGTTTTTCTATTTATTTTTCTTTTAAACGGTATTTAACTGACACGTGGGCCCCACCCCTAAATAAATGACAAAAAAGAATAAAAATGGTAAGGTTAATAACTTTTAATTCGTTAATCGGTAAAGTGTGTTCAATATAGCAAAATGTTCAGAAAAATATAATCTACATGTTTATGTCATTTTCACACATGTTTGACAAAGTTGAATTTTAACCATTGTTTAATTCATTTAAAATAGAGAAAATAAGTTTTTAATCAATAAAATTAGAAAAATACAAGTTATATACCAAATTTCTCAAAATGACAAATGCAATCTAGTTATGATGTTTTCAAACCCATTTGAGCACTTTAAATTGTACTCACTTCCAGAATCGCCCGAAGTGCCCCTCCGGGGTCTATTTCGGGCTAATTCCAGCAAAAATGTATAACTGACATACGAACCCTAGCAACCCATTGAACATGTCGAGGGATTTATTTTAGTGCATTAACTTGCTCATGCATACATGTTGAGCATTGCATCAATGCCATGTGTTGATTGTTGCTTCTCTTTCGGTGTTTTGTTTCTGACCGATAGAACGTGACCCCGAAGAGAAGATCGACAACGCCATGACGAATACTTGATCCTAACCGACAAGTCAAGCACTTATTCCAGAAGATCTATTCTTTGGTTTTCTTATGACCGAGGCAAGCATAACTTCTTATTTGCTCATATATGTTTTCCAACGATATTTAATTCTCGTGCTTTGCATTCGGTTCCAAACTATTTGAGGTCAGTAGATATAGATCTCCTATATACTGCATTGCCTCAATACCATGATCCACTGCTCCTAGCCGCCATAGATTTGCTTGTGCGCAACGCCAGAGCCTTATATCTGCTATGCTTAGTCATATAGTTTTGTTTAGCTCTGCTCCATCCGGTTGATGAATCAGAGTTGCGCATGAATCTAGAATGACAGGTTGACATGGTAAGATGGTCACTGTGGGGTTAACTTGACTATGGCTTGGATGGGAGGCCACTTGAGAAGTGGTTGTTTGTTCCAAACTTGCCAACCCTAGGAGTAAGGTCAGGCGCAGAAGCCAAGACTGAGCGTACAACCATGCGCGATGGCCATGAGCCTCGCTCGACTAACTAACTTGTTCGGCTCTATCCGTGAGTCATGTAGTTTGGGAGTTCCATCTGCGTGTGAGTCAAAAACCTTTTGGAGGTGTTTATGGCGTGACCGGGACAAGTAATGGACGTACACGGATCTTGATCCCGCCTCACAGAACAGGTGTCGTCAGGAGGTGGACAACTCCCTGTTGATGGGGTAGCCTTGTTTGGGTTGACTCATGGATAGGTCCGAGCAAGGTAAAGGCCGTGGCCGACCACACTCTGTCGGCACATCGTCGGAAGTGTGCCAATAGCTTGGCATTAAGAGTCGGTTGGTATGTGTGGGTAAAATGTACCCCTGCAGGGATAAATCTTTTCGAGAAGCCGTTTCCGCGGTTAAAGACGACTTGGTGAAAGTACTGGGCCATAAATAACATGAATGAGATACTAAAACCTGTTGACTACGAATGAAGGGTGCCTCCTCGGAGATGCCGAGAGGGGTGATCCTTGTAGCATGTGAGATGCTGGAAAATGATGTTGGTGGATTGAAAATATGATGATTACAGTAGTTGAGTAATCTTCTCATCTGTTTTGAAAACACTCCACGAGACGTGATATTCTCCCTCGATTTGGAAAACAAAGATTGCTTTATGCAAATTAACCTTCATAAAACCCTTTCCGAAATAGCAGATATATAATAGGTTAACTAAGTCTTGTTGGGTACCTCCCGTACTCAGGTTTTCTTAACTTTGGTTCAGGTGGAGTTCGTCCCTTCGGTGGTGATTCAACGTGGACATCGACGAGTAGTTTGGGGTTCCCAGGTAGCAGCCCGGAATCTATGGGCTGGGGCGTCGCCTTATCTTGCGGCCTCTTAGGCCTTTTTGGTTCTTGTTGACTAGCAACATAACTTGCCTTCCGTTGTATGATGTAATGTTGGGTCGTGTGACCTCTGTTTGTAAAGCTATACTCTAGTAACACCTGTTGAGTACAGCTTCCATGTCTAGAGTGCTGCTTTGATCGGTTGTTGGTTTCGAGCTCATTGTTATACAGTTTTGGCTATGCCTGCGTAGTTGTCGTAGTCGAGGGGTTGTGGAGCCGATGATCCATGTCCGAGCACGCCTGCCGATGTGATTCGGCTTAAGGCTTGATAACCCCAGTAACCTTCGATTGTTGTTGCACTTTCTGGACACATAGCAGCTATGTATAGCTTTGGTCCCGTTCCTTCAGTTTCATTCGACCCATGGACGCTTGGTTATGCATAATTGGTTATGACTAGCATGGACACAAGAAGTAGTAGTACTGTGGTGATCCGGCTTGCGTGCCGATGAATCCGGTCTGCCTGCCATTGTTTGTTACGGCCGGGCTGGTAACCCTGAAGCCCTTGTGGGTCCATGACTACGAGCACATAACAGTATGTATATCTCAGGATCCGGGGTCGTGACAAGTCATGGTATCAGAGCAGGACTGCCTGTAGGAAAACCTTACTGCTTGGTCGATGTTGAGTCTAGTGTTGTGAAAACTACTTTGAAACTCTAAATGGATTGTGAAAAACCTTCTTAGGTTTCTTTTTACTCCTTATCTGGTATCGCTCTAACTCTGGGTCACCTTACCTGTTTTGATTTAAAAAGGTTCTAGTCATTCAAAACCTAGGTGCCTTCTTTGGCAATGACTTCTTTTACCCAAGTTGACCTAGTGTTGAGTTTCTGGAGTTGTGTATGTTCCATACTCTATTGTCTTTTGATTCAATTGGGAGATTTCCTTTCCATTATAATCTCTCAGAGTTGTCCGGATTCCACATTCTTACATGTTTCAAAGTTCTAAATCCTGAACCTCGAGATATGCTTTCCATCTCGAATGTATCCGTTATCCTATGTTAATAAAGCCCTTTATCAAATAAATAAATTCGTTATCCTCTGCACAAATTCTTCCGGAGTTATATTTTCCTTTTGAAAGATATTTCGTGATTGCTATTCGTAGTGTCCTTCAAGGCACTAAGATAGTAGTTATTCCTTTCTGCGGGTTTCTAACCCTTGGACTTGAACCGAAGCTCCCGGAATGTGCTGGATTGTAGTGTGTTGAATCATGTGGTTTCTTAACCATGTGATGCTCATGTCGTAAGTACAGGATGCCATAAGTGATGTTTTCTAAGTTAAAATTGTTAAAATTGTGTTTGCCTAGGGGGTTTGTGACGCCCCTGGATCGGGTACTATGAGGATTTCAGCGTTCCCGCCCAAATCCACATAGTATCTGATCCTAGATTGTCATTTCTGATACCATTACAATAGTTCACGAATAAACCGCAACAACAACAGAAGATACATACAACACGACTCCAACGAGTCAAGAATACAGCTAATACAATACAAAGATTCAAATGACAGCGGAAAACGAAATTGTATCCGACTACGGATAAGATACAAATTGGACTAAGAGTCCTGAAGATAACTGATGGCGTCCAATTACTGCCCAGGTCAAGCCGGAGGGAACCCCAAGCTAACGTCGTCAAACTTCAAACCTGTCGACTGCATAGTGAATATAGCCCCGAATCATGGGGCCAATACTTTGAATGTACCAACAAGCGGCAAGCAATACTCACAAGATACCAATGCAACCAGTCATCACAAGATACAAATACTTTGGGTACAAAAGAAGGGGTTGTTGTAATGAAGCGGCAGCGGGCGACACTAAGCAGTCTATGGAGACACACTACAACTCTCGTCTATTAGAAATGGATGAGAGAGCGCATTGAAACAACTATAACTACTCACCAAGAACAATACCCATCCAGGATTTACCCCCTCAACCAATGCAGGAGGTAACCCGAGAAAAAACTCACACATGTTGAAATAGTAATCTCGTTATCGCACAGGTTAACAAATATCATTAGGTGTAAGTAATTTGACTCTTCTAAGCCAGCACTTTCTCCAAGATCGTCACATAAGCGCGGACGGTACGCCTTCTCGAAAAGATTTAACCCTGCAGGGATGCACTAGTGTAGCCACACGCACCGAGACTGCCGCGAGACTGTCGTCACAACACTTCACCTCACCACAAACAAGTCCAGGAAGCCACCTAGCTAGGTTGATCCGCATCGAGAGTCCGGCCGATGCTTCGAAGCGGACCCAGCCGTTTGCGTCTACGCGCGAAGCGGATCAAAACTGACCGGAACTGTCCGATTCACGTAATATCGCGGAAAACTATATAATTGTACGCACATCGGTAACATACCATCATCATCCTCAACGTTGTTGCCACTGTACCTGCAGTACTGGTGATGTGCGTACCCAAATGGAAAGACCGAACTAAGTTGTGGCATCCTGGACAAGAGTGCAGCGGGGCTAATAGGTTGCGGGAGTCCCATTCCTCCCACGATGTGGTTAGCGCGCTCATTCTTGGATCAGCGGACAAGAACCTTTTCCTAAGGCGACACCAGAGGGACCAAAAGCCTCGACGGGCCTCCCGCCGGTGTCTTAACTCGAATTCAAATTTTATTATTACCCCAAGCATTAAGATCATTTTAAAACAAGTTGAACCAACCTATCATACTAATCAGGTGACAAAGAAACAAACTCGCCGAAGAACCTAAGCATGTGCTACGACTCGCAAGGCAAACAAGAGACAAACAAGAGACAAACATGTCATAGGAGGTGGGGGATGAGGCTATATTATTGATGCAAGGCAAACATATGATAGGATCGAGACACAAGCATCAAATCATAGGGCTATAATAAAGAGAACGGAAAGCATCCGTAACAAGTGAGGAACGACAGCCATAGGTAGCAAGTGAGTAAAGCTTGCCTGGAATCCAGCTTGTAGAGGTAGCAGAACTTGTTGGTGCTCACATCATCTCAACGTCCTATCCGAGAGGAGCAAAGCACTAGAAGAAACACAGGATGCAACAATTACTACTACGGCAAAAGATCCAGCATGCTCATGATATGGATGCATGACATGCGGGATGCAACTAAACCAATTTAAGCGGAACCGGAATCTCAATGATTAATTATAGGTTTAAATTGTTTTGTCTAACCATCAAAATAAATGTTGATCAGCATGGAAAACAATTAATGGGTGAGTTAAACCAAATTAAATGAAATAGGGGACAATTTAATTGAGCACCCCAACACGTTCCAGGTTTATTATTTAGGTGATATGGACATAATAGAGGTCCATGAAGATTATTTATGCTTGAATTGGAAAGAAATACTAAGTCTCATTGATGATTATTTAAAGGTGAATTCTTTCTTATTATTAAATATTGTTTGTGGTTATAAGAATGTTATACTACCTAAGCTATGTTATCTTTTATTAGCAGGGTTATTGTTAACACAAACATGGATGGAGGATGAATTCAAGAGGAGCTGGAAAACAATATGTGGCTGATGGAAAACAAGCTTATAAGTGTTGAAAACAAATGTGCAAGTGTGGAAAACAACTCCAGGAATGTTCTTCCACACTAAGGAATGGTGAAAACAAGAGGAGGGCGCCCCGTTGAAGATCAATGCGCCATATAGAAAGTCCTAATTCAATTAGGCATGGCTTGTATGCCATAATGGCCGAACCCCCTAAAGTTGGGTCGGTTTGTATCCCTTCCTAGTCCAAGTAGGAGTCCTAGTAGAGTCCTCCTAGTCCAAGTAGGAGTCCTAGTCCTAGTAGGAGAGGTGCTTGTGCAAGGAGCCCTCCACCTATATATACTCCCCACCTGCGTGTGGAAGAGGAGAACAAGTTTAAACCAAAACCAATGAAACCCTAGCCTTGAGATTGTATTGCTGCTAAGCATTCATCTTGAAGTGTTACCAAGTCAAAGTTGCGTGATATCTTGTTATTCCATCTGGGAATAGGGGGATACAGGACCACTTGTGATCTTTGATTACTTGTGCAAGAGTGTGTAGTTGAGAATATCCAAAGAGCTTGATTGTTGTTGCATCTGGCAACAGGGGTCTGCTAAGTGAGAGGTCTCAGTGTAGCACTAGTTATCCACATATCAGAAAAATACAAAAAGAGAGAGAAGCTCAACGAGAAGATCGGGCCACCCCATATCATCTTGGTATCAGATTCTCAGGTTTACTCGGTGAGCAAAGTTATCCCTAGTTTAGTTGTTTTTATTTCCTATCCAGAAAAATCCCCACAAAAATATTAGGTTTTAGTTTTGCCAGAGCCTAGATCAACACCAATTTGCATCTACTAGTTGCTGTTTCTTGTTGATTTGCGTTCCTATTTTTCTTTTTTATCTTTTTAGGGTTCATCGTTGTTCATCTTTTTGTCTAGATCTATTCCGAAAATTGCTAAAAAAAAAACGGCGAGTTGCCCTCAGATCCGCTGCCAGCCAACCGCGTGCGTCCTTTTTGTCCTCTTGCGATTTCGCCGCAGCAATCCGCTACCGACCAGGCGCACGCGTCTCTATCCAGTGTCGGAATCCGCCCGCCGTCTCGATTCAGTGCTGCTGTTTCCACCTGGACTCCAACTCGCTAACCGCCAAACGCGTTAAAACGCGTCGAGCAAACCACGCGCGTAGAAAAACACGTCGAGCACCCCATCGCTGGGTTCCGTGCGCATGCTACCGGCCAATCGCTAACCCTAAAAAAAAAAAAGCATCGATGCTGCTTTAGTCGCTCTCCAACCAATCGCTACGCGCCAGGGTCTCCGAGCAATCCACCAGCCACGCGCGATACGCGCGATCCACGCACTACCGCCTGGCGCGATCCACGCGCGATACGCGCGATACGGAATCCGACCACCAACTACTACCGCCTACCGGCACAGTCATTGCCGTATCCGAGGAGCGCACAGCGCCTGGACCACTCGCGCCTTGTCTCCCGCTACGCGCTCGTGTGCGCTGGTTCCAATACCGTCGGTGGCCGCGCCAAACCGCGCCGTCTTTTTCTCACCTGCCCATCGACAAACGCGCCTTTTCGATCTGTATCGGAGTCCGACGCGCCCAGCACTCCTACACACGTTCCGAGCAAATCTGCTTTGTCGGAGCGCTCCTTTGTCCAGTCACACTCGGATCCGCCAATCGCTGCCATACGCATCAAAAGCCACACTCCACACACATACCGCAGCAAGTCTACACAACTGTACGACACAATTTCGAGTCTGATCTTTGTTAAGCCTAGCCACAGCCTATCTACAGCAAATTTTTAGGAACCTACCCAAAGACTAGCTGTTTTTATGCTCTAACAGGCTGCTCAATTTGATCAATTTTGTGTCCATATCTCATATTGCTCCTAGTTGATCCAAAGGCCATTGAAAAAGTACAAAAAAAAAATAGAGAAAAAGAGAAAAAGTATAAAAAAAATAGAAAAAGCAAAAAGAGGCCGAGACATATTATCACTAGTGGAAGCTTATCATATCTTGGATATTTTTGTGGACATATTTGAGCAATCTTGTGCCTGTTTTTACAGAGTATTTGCTAGTGTCTTTCCAGTGCTTGCAATATCTCTTCCATATAATTGCTAAGCCACATTTGTCTCCCAGAGTGAGTGTGTTTCTCTTAGTATTTTTTATCACATTAGACAGTGCATTGGAGTTGTATTTTTGGTGTTGTTAGGAATCCCAACCAAGCCCCACCAAAAACCTTGTTTGCCTTTGTGATACTATCATATCCTGGATATTCTCTTCTCACACTTGGTACAATTTTCATTGGTACTTGTGGTAAGTTGATCCTTTTCTCTCTTGGAACATTAAGTGAAGCCATCTTTGCTTGGTTTTGAGTGAGTTGTGAGAGAACACTACATCCCATTGATTTTTGTTTTCACTAACATAATGGATGTCTCTAGTGTTGATGAGTTTGTGCAGGATTACCTAAAACACTTGAAACAAGGACCAAATTCTGTTGATCAATATTACATAGAGATGGTGTTATCACTACAAGAAGCTCGGGTTGTAGAAGCACCAGAACAAACAATGAAACGATTTCTTGCAGGGTTGCAATTCAAGATTAAAATCCTTTTGTGGCGTGTGCAATATAACACCATGAATGAATTATTGCACCAAGCAAGAGAGGCAGAAAAGAAATTGGCCGAGATGGTTCCTATGGCTCCAAGAAGAATTTTTCCAATCCAAAAGCCATGCATTATAACTAATGAAATAATATCTATTCCTAGTGTTGTTTCTTCTCATGTGCAGACTTTTGAAGAAAGGGAGCCCATAGTAACATCATCACCACCACCATTGGAGGAGCATGTCATTGTTCCTAGTATTGTTTCTTGTGACTTGCAGGTTACTTTTGAAGAAAGGGAGCCACAACAAGTAGAACCTGCATCACAACTTGAGGTAGATGAATTGGTGCCTATTAATTCTGAGGAGGATGTCATTGATAAAGGTACTGATTTCGTGTTACCCCTCTCATGTATTGATTTATGTGAACCCACTAAATTTCTAGTTGATTCTTGTGAGTTAACAAGCATAGATAGTCCACCTACATGTGATGATGTGATAATTTCGAAATTTAATCATGTGGTATTGATTTCACATAAAGAAGTACTTGCTAAAATACCACCTAATGATATTGTGGATTACATCATGTTAAATGAATCAATTAGTGTGCAAAGTGCTATGAAAAAGCTTGCTGAAATTTCATATGTAAATTCTAGCAATTGTGTTTCTTCTTTCACTTTTAACTTGATTGGTGATTATAACATGAGTGAAATTTTTATGGTGGATCACATATGCATAACTTGTGATAAAGTGGCCGAATTAAACAATGATTTTCCTTGGGTAGATAGGTTACAATTGCCTACATATGATCATGATTTTACACATATGTTTGGTTTGCCACAATACTTGTCACATACATGTGCTAGTAAATTGCTATTCACTTATATTTGCAAATTAAGTTGCAATTTTCATGATGAAAATAATAAGCATTTTCCCACCCTTGAGTGTACTAATAAACATAAATTTGATCATAGATCTTCTGTAAGAACACTTGAGTTGATACTAAACAATAAAAAAGTTTACACATATGATTCTCCTTTTGATCATGATTTATTGAGCTTCACTTATATTTGCAATTGTGATTGCTATTTTATGGAGTGCTATGACAATTATGTGATATTTACAAGCAAAATTCGTGGTCACTTGTCTTGGGCACAATTTTATGAGATGATAACAACTAATGCACCTCATTATAGATATATGTATAGTGCATACACGTTGTTCTTTTTGTTTATTCCACTTTCAGCATACAACAAGCCGAGGACGTCTTGTCTTGAAGAAAGGGAGGATGATATGGACATAATAGAGGTCCATGAAGATTATTTATGCTTGAATTGGAAAGAAATACTAAGTCTCATTGATGATTATTTAAAGGTGAATTCTTTCTTATTATTAAATATTGTTTGTGGTTATAAGAATGTTATACTACCTAAGCTATGTTATCTTTTATTAGCAGGGTTATTGTTAACACAAACATGGATGGAGGATGAATTCAAGAGGAGCTGGAAAACAATATGTGGCTGATGGAAAACAAGCTTATAAGTGTTGAAAACAAATGTGCAAGTGTGGAAAACAACTCCAGGAATGTTCTTCCACACTAAGGAATGGTGAAAACAAGAGGAGGGCGCCCCGTTGAAGATCAATGCGCCATATAGAAAGTCCTAATTCAATTAGGCATGGCTTGTATGCCATAATGGCCGAACCCCCTAAAGTTGGGTCGGTTTGTATCCCTTCCTAGTCCAAGTAGGAGTCCTAGTAGAGTCCTCCTAGTCCAAGTAGGAGTCCTAGTCCTAGTAGGAGAGGTGCTTGTGCAAGGAGCCCTCCACCTATATATACTCCCCACCTGCGTGTGGAAGAGGAGAACAAGTTTAAACCAAAACCAATGAAACCCTAGCCTTGAGATTGTATTGCTGCTAAGCATTCATCTTGAAGTGTTACCAAGTCAAAGTTGCGTGATATCTTGTTATTCCATCTGGGAATAGGGGGATACAGGACCACTTGTGATCTTTGATTACTTGTGCAAGAGTGTGTAGTTGAGAATATCCAAAGAGCTTGATTGTTGTTGCATCTGGCAACAGGGGTCTGCTAAGTGAGAGGTCTCAGTGTAGCACTAGTTATCCACATATCAGAAAAATACAAAAAAGAGAGAGAAGCTCAACGAGAAGATCGGGCCACCCCATATCATTAGGTGAACATGCATAACAATACTAAAATGAAAGATAAAAGATGCAAACATGAACATGGATGGAATATTACTATTCCTTGCATTTTCCTGATCAAAATAGACATAAAGTTGGTGTTATTTGGATTAGTAAAACAAAAGTTATAAGCATTTGAAGTTTGGGGTGTTTTCTGCCAAAACAGGGACGTGACTGTGAGGAAAAAGTGGACCAAAGGGCTCCGGTACAAAACTTGGAAGGCCAGGGGCCTAGGTGCGAGTGATGCTACACTTACGGACTGGCCTTACAGATTAGTGTTACGGAATCAGATGCATGGGTCAGAGAATGGGTGCAAGATGTCAGATCCAGATCGGGATCTGAGGAGTTTCTCACCGCGCTTGAAGCTGCCTCTGTGAATGACAAGTGGGGTCTAGTGCCATGTTGTAAAAGAAAGAAAAAGGAGGCAATATGCATCCCGTGGGATTCGAACCTGGGTCTCCAAGGAGAGACGCGGGTGGGCTAGCCACTGGGCTGCGCTGGAGTTTGTGGTGGTAATCGGGGTGGGCCGAATAAGACATAGACAGAGGCGGATATCTGAATCTGAGGAAACTGAATGAAAACAGAGGAAGTCGATGATGATGGACATATGCATGGTGCCTGTGACTTACAGTGGGCGACGCGCGACTTGTGCTGCTTGAAGGCATGCACACAGAGCAGGGGAAAGAACATATGGGGTCCCTAAGGCGGTGGCTCACCGAGGAGCGTCGAAAAAGGATGTAGATGGCCTGGTTCGCAACAGGTATCGCGAACGACCAGAGGTTCAAGACGAAGGCGACGATGACGATCTAGAGGTCCTCGGGTTCAGCTGCAGCATCGGGGAAGTAGAGGAGCCCGAGGAGGTTCCATTCCCTCCCTTGGCAGCCCGTCACAGCCACCCGGTCCCCGCCTCCGTATGCTTGCTTCGCCGGCCATGGAAACTTTTTGGCATGGGCGTGGTTTCATGGACAGAGGGAAAGGAAAAGAGAGGGAGAGAGATTGGCGGCGGCTGGGAGGAAAAGAGGAGGGGCTAGGGTTCGGAGGTGGTGCTCCTGGGGTAGATAAGGAGGGAGGGAGGGGACCATGGGGAGGAGGTGGTTCGGTGACAGCGACAGGAGGTCTTCACGCCTCCTGCGTGAGGTCTATACGGACGAGGAAGGAAAGCATACCTGGGCTGCTTTGCTGGGCCTGGTGGGCTGGTCTGCCCTCTTCCAAAACCTTTATTATTATTATTATATTTTTTCCCAGAAAGAGTTCGCACAAATTTTTATAAAGTTTGAGGCACCAAATAAATTTTAATAAATTTAATAAAATAAGATTTGATTAATTTCAATTCGTTTGCAAGTTTTAAAATGCATGATGATCTATATGCTATGATGCAAAAAAGAAAACAGGCAATTTTTCTAATTGGGGAAAAAATCCCCGGCCGTTACAGACGACACCACTAACAAGGGATTGCGCCCTCGCAATCCGCCAACGCCAAGAGAAAGGGAAAAGCCAGACTATCGAGTCTTTGGTCACCTTGTCGATATTCTCGACACCACTAACAAGAGATGATTGCTCCGGATAAACGAAATTAGAAGCAGAGGCCTCAGAAGATAGACTCACCTCTAACTTCATAGGAAGAAGTGAGAGTCAGTCATTGATCCAATTATTTATTGTCATAGGAGCGAATGGTAAGAGTAGACGGTATGGTAGCTACTCCATCCCGCACCCAAAGCATTACTCCGAACATGAATAAATGAATCGCACAACCTCACTCACGGATTTTTGACAGAAGGATGTTGTCGTATTGGATCGTCAGGATACGAGGGAGGAGAAAAGTATAAGTGGTCAACGCTATGATGGAATAACGTCCAATATGATAGCTGAAAAGACGTGACCATTGACACAAGGAAAGTTATAACGATATGAATTCGCAATGGTTCTGTGGGCGTGCACTCCCACATCTCCAATGCTCATCCTTCTCATTTACTTTCCCAAAACGATATGGATATCCTTTGAGTTACACCGAAGGCAAGGAGGGTGTAGCTTTGGGTGGAAAGGCACCCATGATAATGGATGAAGTAAAAAAACAAGAAGGAATGAATTGGTTGACCGATCAGATGACATTCAACACCACTGTAAATTCTTCTGTCTCCAGATTCTTCGGCTCGACACCACTAACAAGAAGCCTTGCCCACAACTATGGCGATGTCTTCCAAATCTTCTAATCGAATCTACTAGGTTAGAAGGCTAAGAGAATGTCCACCCACGTAGAATCCTAACACTTTGATAGATAGATAAGAGAGGAGACTCCAAAACAAATGAGATAAAAGGAGAAGTAGAATAGAGAAAAGGAATAAACAAGAATCATATCGAGAGGTTTCCAAAATAAGTTTTACACAAATAGTTTTGACACTCTAGAAACACGACCGTTAGCGAGGTTATCCTACAGGCTTTGCGGACCCGTTGCTTCGATAACCATTCTTATCGAAACAAAATTGGGAATCGGAACCATGCTCTGATACCATTTGTGACGCCCTTGGATCGGGTACTATGGAGATTTCAGTGTTCCCGCCCAAATCCACATAGTATCTGATCCTAGATTGTCAATTACAATAGTTCACGAATAAACCGCAACAACAACAGAACATACATACAACACGACTCCAACGAGTTAAGAATACAGCTAATATAATACAAAGATCCAAATGACAGCGGAAAACGAAATTGTATCCGACTACGGATAAGCTACAAATTGGACTAAGAGTCCTGAAGATAACTGATGGCGTCAAATCACTGCCCAGGTCAAGCCGGAGGGATCCCCAAGCTAACGTCGTCAAACTTCAAACCTGTCGACTGCATTGTGAATATAGCTCCGAACCATGGGGTCAGTACTTTAAATGTACCAACAAGCGGCAAGCAATACTCACAAGATACCAATGCAACCACTCATCACAAGATACAAATACTTTGGGTACAAAGGAAGGGGTTGTTATAATGAAGCGGCAGCGGGCGGCACTAAGCAGTCTATGGAGACACACTGCAACTCTCGTCTATTACAAAGGGATGAGAGAGCTCATTGAAACAACTATAACTACTCACCAGGAACAATACCCATCCAGGATTTACCCCCCTCAACCAATGCAGGAGGTAACCCGAGGAAAAACTCACACATGTTGAAATAGTAATCTCGTTATCGCACAGGTTAACAAATATCATTAGGTGTAAGTTATCTGACTCTTGTAAGCCATCACTTTCTCCAAGATCGTCACATAAGCGCGGACGATACGCCTTCTCGAAAAGATTTAACCCTGCAGGGATGCACTACTGTAGCCACATGCACCGAGACTGTCGGCACAACACTTCACCTCACCGCAAACAAGTCCAGGGAGCCACCTAGCTAGGTTGATCCGCATCGAGAGTCCGGCCGATGCTTCGAAGCGGACCCAGCCGTTTGCGTCTACGCGCGAAGCGGATCAAACCTGACCGGAACTGTCCGATTCACGTGATACCGCGGAAACCTATATAATTGTACGCACATCGGTAACATAGCATCATCATCCTCAATGTTGTTGCAACTGTACCTGCAGAACTGGTGATGTGCGTACCCAAATGGAAAGCCCGAACTAAGTTGTGCCATCCTAGACAAGAGTGCAGCGGGGCTAATAGGTTGCGGGGAGTCCCATTCCTCCCACAATGTGGTTAGCGCGCTCATTCTTGGATCAGCGGACAAGAACCTTTTCCTAAGGCGACACCAGAGGGACCAAAAGCCTCGATGGGCCTCCCGCCGGTGTCTTAACTCGAATCTAATTTTATTATTACCCCAAGCGTTAAGATCACTTTAAAACAAGTTGAACCAACCTATCATACTAGTCAGGTGACAAAGAAACAAACTCGCCGAAGAACCTAAGCATGCGCTACGACTCACAAGGCAAACAAGAGACAAACATGTCATAGGAGGTGGGGGATGAGGCTATATCATGGCTGCAAGGTAAACATATGATAGGCTCGAGATACAAGCATCGAATCATAAGGCAAGAATAAAAACAACGGAAAGCATCTGTAACAAGTGAGGAACGGCAGCCATAGGTAGCAAGTGAGTAAAGCTTACATGGAATCCAGCTTGTAAAGGTAGCAGATCTTGTCGGTGCTCACATCATCTCAACGTCCTATCCGAGAGGAGCAAAGCACTAGAAGAAACACCGGATGCAACAATTACTACTACGGCAAAAGATCCAGCATGCTCAATATATGGATGCATGACATGCGGGATGCAACTAAACCAATTTAAGGGGAACCGGAATCCCAATGATTAATTATAAGTTTAAGTTGTTTTGTCTAACCATCAAAATAAATGTTGATTAGCATGGAAAACAATTAACGGGTGAGTTAAACCAAATTAAATGAAATAGGGGACAATTTAATTGAGCACCCCAACACTTTCCATGTTTATTATTTAGGTGAACATGCATAACAATACTAAAATGTAAGATGAAAGATGCAAACATGAACATGGATGTCATGTTAATATTCCTAGCATTTTTCTGATCAAAATAGACATAAAGTTGGTGTTATTTGGATTAGTAAAACAAAAGTTATAAGCATTTGAAGTTTGGGGTGTTCTCTGTCAAAACAGGGACGTGACTGTGAGAAAAAAAGTGGACCGAATGGCTCCGGTACAAAACTGGGAAGGCCAAGGGCCTGGGTGCAAGATGTCAGATCCAGATCGGGATCTGAGGAGTTTCTCACCGCGCTTGAAGCTGCCTCTGTGAATGACAGGTGGGGTCTAGTGCCATGTTGTAAAAGAAAGAAAAAGGAGGCAATATGCATGGAGAGACACGGGTGGGCTAGCCACTGGGCTGCGCTGGAGTTTGTGGTGGTATTCCGGGCGGGCCAAATAAGACATAGACGGAGGCGAATATCTGAATCTGACGAAACTGAAAGAAAACAGAGGAAGTCGACGATGATGGATAGATGCATGGTGCCTGTGACTTACAGCGGGCGACGCGCGACTTGTGCTGCTCGAGGGCATGCGCACAGAGCAGTGGAAAGAACATATGGGGTCCCTAAGACAGTTGCTCACCGAGGAGCGTCGGAAAAGGACGTAGATGGCCTGGTTCGCGGCAGGTATCGCCAACGACCAGAGGTTGAAGACGAAGGCGACGACGACGATCTAGAGGTCCTCGGGTTCAGCTGCAGCGTCGAGGAAGTAGAGGAGCCCGAGGAGGTTCCATTCCCTCCCTTGGCAGCCCGTCGCAGCCACCCAGTCCCCGCCTTCGTGTGCTTGCTTCTCCGGCCTTGGAAACGTTTCGGCATGGGTGTGGTTTCATGGACAGAGGGAGGGAGATAGGCGGCGGCTGGGAGGAAAAGAGGAGGGGCTAGGGTTCGGAGGTGGTGCTTTTGGGGTAGATAAGGATCCCGGAAGGGACCATGGGGAGGAGGTGGTTCGGTGACATCGACAGGAGGTCTTCACGCCTCCTGCGTGAGGTCTGTACGGACGAGGAAGGAAAGCATAGTTGGGCTGCTTTGCTAGGCCTGGTGGGCTGGTCTGCACCTCTTCCAAAACCTTTTTCTATTATCATTATATTTTTTTTCCCAGAAAAGAGTTAGCACAGATTTTTATAAAGTTTGAGGCACCAAAGAAATTTAATAAAACAAGATTTGATTCATTTCAATTGGTTTGCAAGTTTTAAAATGCATGATGATCTATATGCTATGATGCGAAAGAGAAAACACGCAATTTTTCTAGTTGGGGAAAAAATCCCCGGCCGTTACCATAGTTTAAAAAACCGGACCGGTGATTGAACCGGTGAGGCTCTAGGTTCAGGTTTTTACTGGTCGAACCATTGGTTCACTCGGTTCAATGCTGGTTTTTTAGGATGTAAAATAAAAAAAATCTCATAAATATGAAAAATAAGTATGTAAATAAATTTATATTTGGCCATGAGCGTGTTATTTTACTTTACATATACTTATAACAAAGCAATGCAATTGTACTTTACATATACTTATAAAGTTATTGTGTATAATAAGTTAGTGTACAAGTATAACAGAAGCACTGAAGCACCGACTAGATTTGACTTTTAGTACAAAGTTAATTAACACATGAACCAGTTTTTTTTTTGAGATCGCCATGAACGTGTTAAAAAAGTATGTACACGCACACAGCAAACTTTAAATATACATAGAGTTTAGTGTACAGGTCTAACAGAAGCAACCAGCGCATGTCTTGGCTAGCTTAAGCTGACTTGTTAAACGACATAACAGGTCGCAGGTTCGACTGCTAAGGCAAATTATTTTTCTCGAGAGCGTGGGCTACCGGTCTGACTTCCGGCTCTTTGGGCCGGTTTTCTGCAGAAACCGGCGGTTAAACCGCGGTTCGAACGGTTTTCACCGGTTCGCATGCGCGTCCGGTCCTGTGCGCTTAACAGACCGGCTGGGCCCCTGGTTCCGGTTTTTCCCGGTTCAACCGCCGGTCCGGTCCGGTTTTTTCAATTGGTTTGCAAGTTTTAAAATGCATGATGATCTATATGCTATGATGCGAAAGAGAAAACACGCAATTTTTCTAGTTGGGGAAAAAATCCCCGGCCGTTACAGGGATCTTGGCTCTGCCTAGAGTTGTCGAGTTTGGCGTGAGACGTGGTGTCCATCACCTTGTTGCTCGCCTAAAACTATTAAGTTCTTCAGGTTGCGTGTATCGCTCACGTGATTGGAAGGATAGTTATCATGGGTGATTCTTGCGATGAAAGATCAGGGAAATATCTACATTATGTGGTATCAGAGCGCCAGGTTGATCACCGCAAGGTTTCTAAAAGATTAATTTTGCTGAAAAGTGGTGGGGGCGAGTGGAAGAGGAAAAGACGATTGGCGTTGTTGTTGTGCTTGTGCATATAGATAAATTTTCGGTAGTGGAGATCGGAATCAGCTGGTCGCTTGCGTCAGGCGAGTTTCTTGCATCTCCCGGATCCGTTGGTTCGCGAGTGTGCACTAAAGGAAAGTCTGATTTTTCTTTTGGCTACACGTAGGCCAGTTTGGCGGTGGGTGGCCAGTTCTGATCTTTGCGATCGACAAGCTTCAGATCGGTTCTCGTAGGGAAAAAGATTTTAGCAAGTTTACTCTGTATATGGACATTGGAAAAAAAAACCGCGCGCGTCACGGGCTGCATCGCGAGACGGGTCTGGCTCGGTACTAGCAGTTGAAAGCGTGACCTTTTCTATTTTGGAGGAGTCCATAACCATATTTAATACGTGTGGTGTGGTAGGATTAAAAAAAAGGAAAAGAGATGGTGTGGAATCCATCAGCGCCTGATTTGGTTTTCACTGGTACGTGAAGCAGGCAAAAAAAAAAAAAAAGAGTTTTCTACGTGAGTTCCGGCCGTGCACGCAACGGCAGCTGAGTCTTTGATCGATTGAATTATTTAAAGAATACAAAGAGTACATATCGGATATGAGTGTAGGTCCAAAATTTGTGGTGGACGTGAGGAGAGGTTTGACAAACTTTGTTACATGCAGATTGGATACCAAGCTATTCTATGTGTGTACCAAAAAAAAAGGCAGTTGGAGATTTCCCATCGTGTGATGTCCAAGAAAAACAAAAGGGATACACGATGCATTATTATACCGCACCTAGTGCTTATCACATGTACAGGCAGAGGGAAATGGCCAAATGTTTGATACAGTTTGCAGCGGACACGGAGACACTAGTTTATATTTTCACATGCAATGAACTTGAGTGATGCCCTCAGTTGACCTCCACTATTTCATATTGCATCTATGAGCGTATAAAGCTTATTTGGACCCTTGAGGTACATGCGACAATCCTGCTGCGTTTGGAGTGGTTTATATGGTGCGTTTTTATTTGCAGTCTGAAAGTTGTGTGCCTAAATCTGGCTGGTGGTGCCAAACATGAAGGACACCATGAACATGTCTAGCTAGCCGAGAGGGAGGATGTGGTATGGCAGGCGAGCAAGACTTGATGACGTAGAAGCGTAGCGATATGATAATTTGACGTCACAAGCGCCGGAGAAGATCTTCTGGCGTTGAGAACAACGCCTTTCGAAGAATGAGAGGATAATACGAGCATCTACTGGCTAACACGCTAGGACAATAAACCACGATGTATAATGTCTAAGGCCTGCAAGTCGCATGTTGTGGCCGAGCCATCTAAATGGGCCGATTTTTATCCAGTTTGAGCAATTAGGTTAGGAGTCGGTAGTCCAACCGACTAGGGGTTGGCTTCTTGTCGAGACATCGTAGTAGATTTCATAGACGGGGGTGCCATGAGACTACCGATAGACAAGTGGGGGGACGTGATTGTATGATGGACAATGACGCAGGGATTTACCCAGATTCGGTACGACGCAGTAATGCAACGTTCCTACTCCTGCAATCTCACTATTCAGGACTAAAGCCTGGAAATACAGAGTATAATGTGAGGTTCTATTAGCTACTCGTCAAGGATCCACCTCTCGGCGAGTTAGCCTTTAGCTTCTTGTCTATCTATCTTATCTCCCGTACGGCTTTATATAATAGCAGAGTTAGGGCATACAAAGAAGGAAACCTAGAAGACTACGATATGTGTTATCTTGGAAAGTAAGGAACCCGCCTTCTACTCAAAGCCGTATCACGTGAGCCGTGATCCGGGTTTTTCTAGAATCCGGCTTCCGTGCTTCAGCTTATTGAGCCGTCCAATGGACCATAGTCCATTACCATTTAGGCCACCCTGGTAATCCGTCACTTTAGACCACCATATGATATACCCCTAGTTGGTATATATCCGACAGTAGCCCCCAAGAAAGATTAAGACTCCGATTTGCCGTCTTTCGTCAAGTGTGCACTCTTTCCGAGAAATATTGACTCTCTGTCTTGTTTCTTCTTTTTATCAGAATAATGTCATAACGCAAAACTCAGATTTCGGAAAATACGGCTTTTCTTCCATGAATCTTCGCGGAGAAGGAACTTCCTACGTCAGCGCTTTAACCTTGCTGACGTCAGGGACGTTTAGGTGTCGAGCAGGAAACCCTGAAACGTATCTCTGACAGATTCTCGCGGGAAACGAGGAGATAGCAATAATCACCCGTCGTTTCATTTCCCAGAATTTCCAGCGAGTGACACGCGTTGATCATCCAACGGTCAAAAGAGCCGTTAGCACGTATCGCGACGGGTTTCCGGCTATAAATAGCCGTCTCCGTCCTCTCCGGCAAACTTTCTGCTCCCAGTTCTTCTCGCCTCACACATCGCCCAAGCACACTGTGAGCAGAGCAAACTTCCAGCGAACGCACAAACGAGCGCCGTCCGAGAACTCACCGGAGCGCACAGATTCTCCATCGCGCCGCCGAAAAATGACCTCTCCAAGATCTTCTCCGGCCCGCTCCGTCGCGGCGGAAATTGACGAAATCATCAACACCATGGATCCTATGGTGGATTCTCCCCTTCGCGCAGCCGGCGACGAGCCGGAAAAAACTTCCGGTGGCGCAGAAAGCGAGGAAACTCCTCTCGCCGCCATCAACCTCGCCGGGTCCTCCTCTGCGCCATCTCCGCCACTCGCGCCCGAGACGGTGGAGGAAAAGATAATCCTCGTCGGAGAGGAGCAAGCGGCCGCGTCCGCCGCTGCCGGGGCGGAAGACGAAGGGGAAACTGCCGGCTACTGGAGCCAGAGCAGTATTCCTCCTTCCCTCCTTCCGACTATGGAGAAGGAGGGGCTGCTACTGAAGGGAAAATGGCGGAGCCCGGAAGACGAGTCCGAGCCAATGCCAAAAGACGGGGAACGCGTTCTCCTTACCTCCCACATCGCGAGAGGTATGGGATTTTCGCCATCCGCCTTTTTCCTAAAAGTCCTCAACCATTACGGTGTTCAGCCTCATAATCTTCCCCCAAACTCCATTCTCTATCGAGCCGGCTTCCAAGCCCTTTTCGAAGGGTATTTAGGAATAGCACCTAGATTAGACTTTTGGCAATATTGCTTCGGAGTGAAACGGAACCCTACAAAGGGCGTTCTTCCCATCTGCGGGACTATTTCGTTCACTCTTCGGAGATTTAGGGAAGACTGGTACCCAAAGATAAAAACATCAGAATCCGTCAAGTTTTGGACGGGTTCTTTCTTTTATCATCACGACATTCCGTTTCCCGGAAAAGAAAACGGGGTTCCTCCATTCATCAATTCCGCCGCCATTCCACAAGAGAGTTGGGAAGTCGAAGCAGTGCAGACCTTGCCGGATGATCTGTTGAAGATCAAACGGCGTATTGCCAAACTTACCTCCTCACAGTCTCCTCTGACCGGAACAGACACAATTTTGTGCTGGCTCGGTCGTCGTATTCAACCTCTTGCCCTCCGCCCCCGGCTTCTTTGTGAATACAAAGGTCCAGAAGACGGAATGAGAGAGACAGACAAAGCCTTTACAAAAAAGGATTTCAAGAAACGAGTCAACCAATTGGTCGCTACTCGCGACCAATATAATGACAGCTTGGAGATGTATCATGAGGAGAACCCTGTCCCTAAGGTAGTTTTACTTTTCCTTGATTTGGCATTCTCTCGGATTTTTATCTTTCCCAGATATCTCTGACTTAGTCGGATTTTTTGCTCTCTCTGTAGTTCGACGATCTCACGGAAGCAGATCTTGCATCCGGAGCCGAACTTGACGAATTGCACGCCAGCTTTTATGGCGGTCGCAAACGCAAGAGGCAAGTGATCACAGAGGAGGTGATAAATATTGATGGAGTTCCCATCGCCACATCCAGGTATTTTTCTGGGGTTTTTGATCTCTCATTCCATTCTGGTTCTTCGAGATATTTACTTCTCGCATATTTCCTTTTCAGCCTTGCACCAGTTCCTTTGAAGTCAAAGAAACTGAAGAAACATAAAGCTACTGCTGGCAAGGGAATGCCGTCTTCAGCTGCAGCTCCACCCACTCCCACAACTCTCGGTGGGGAAGATAAAACCGCAAACCCGGGCGAACAATTCCAGCCGACCAGCCAGCCTATTGCATCCAACTTGGATGCGAGGGAAAGGGCGGAGCCGGAGATGGGCGGACCTTCTCGGACATCTGGAGAAGACGAACCCATCCCTACTTTTGACAAGGACTTCAAGGTAAAGGAAGAACCTTTTGACGATCTCGGATACATTCGTCCGGCATCTAAGAAGTTCTTCGCTCCTGCTCCCCTGATCCGTCCTTGGCCACAAGGCGGACTAATTTTCCGAAATAACTTCGTGTTTTCACCTCGTCAGGTCATCCAAGACGGCCTGCACCATGTTGGAATTCTTTTTTCTGAATATGTAAAAGAATTCAACGAAAACTTGTCAGGTTTGCAGCGGATGAGCCAGGTAATATCTCTAGCCCCCAAGCAATAAGTCAAATGCATGCTTTTAACTTAATGCTTTCAACTTTATTATGCTTGCTGCTAACTTAAGCATTTTGTTTCATTTCCGTTTTTTCAGCAAACTGCTGAAAGTATAAATATGGAAGTTTTTGGCAAACTAACAGTCAAGAATAAGGAGGTTAGAAGCCTTCTTTCTATTCTTGAAGTTAAGGAAGCGGAGCTGGCATCGTCTCAGCATCAGCTGAAGGAAACAACAGGTATTTTATTTCCCGTGGTTTCACTTTTATTCCTTTTCCCTAAATACTTTTCCGAGTTTTCTAACTCGGGATTTTTTCTCGCTTTTCAGCTGCTTTGGCGAAAGCCAAACAAATTGCTGAAGATGCCGGCAATGCCGAGAACCTCCGCCGGGAGAACCTGGACCTTCATAAGAATCTTATGAAGGTTCAGAAAGAACTGGAGCCAGCCAGCTGGCTGTAGGCATTGCTCAATCCAATGCCTCCAACCAAGCTGAGAAGTACAAAGCAACTATCCAGGATCTGGAGAACGCTTTGAATCTTCGCCTGGAGGAAGGCTCGGAAATGGATAGGATCCTCGGTAAGGTTTCCACTTTTACCGGATTTTTGACGTTTTACAATCTTCCCCTGCTTTCTTTATAACCCTTTGGTTATTTTTCTGAAAACAGGAGATGACCCCGCTCTTACTCGGATTGAAAAATTCTGAGCTTTCGGGAAGGTATTTACCGCGCTCAAGGCTGCGGGCATGCAGCTGGTCAACAAGTTCCTTCCCGCAAGGACTGGGGAATTCTCGGAGGTTGAGAAACTTCCGGAAGCTATCTTGGAGGTGGCGGAGTCCAAGGAATCCACCTTGCGCTCCGCAGCACGGGGTGGTGCACGCATGGCTTTAGGTCTTATGCGTATGCATTACCCCACTTCCAAATCTTGGCGTGTGGCATCCGGCATCCACAAGGATATACGGACACCCAGCAGACCAACATCTTCGACGAGATCAAAGGTCACACAACCAACACTGCTTCCATGCTCAACCTCTCCATCTTCTACCCGGAGGAGGCAATCCCGGACACTCCAGAAGAATCCTCCAGCGAAGATGACTCAGATGCTTGAAGGAGAAGTCCGGGTCCTGGGGCAATAGAAAATAGGAGCATTACCGAACTTATGTTGTAAACATTATTGTAATGCTTCTATCCTTTTGAGTGAACAAGTACTCCGCCTTTTGCAGTTTAATGTTATACAGTTACTTTGCAAGTTTTTTCGGGTTATCATTCCTTTATCTTCTAAATTCTCTGGTTTTGTATGCTTTAACTGTCCTTAGTGCTTGAAATGACTCGATAGCGTTTTAATCTTCATGCCGAGTGACTGGGTATTACCGATCAGTCGATAACTCGGAAACATGGATCATGCTAAAGGCATTTTTTGCTTACTAGCTTCAGTGAACCAGCACAAAAACAATCAGATAATATTTAGAGAAGCTAAGGAATTTTTTATATGAAACTCAGGCACGCAGGCACAATCTGGGTTTCCTTAAACCTTTTTAGGCTGAAAATCGTTCAGTTTTTTAACTCCGAGCACGCAGGCACAATTCGGGTTAACATTGAGTATTTTGAAAGATCATTGGGAAATAGAAAAGGTGGAATACGTAAAACATAGAAGTATGAATTCCTACAACTTTATTTCATGATCTCAAAGATGTTTACATAGAAATTGAACTAAGTATAGAAGGCACGTAACTGCTGGATACTCCAGGGCCTCTTTGTCTCTCCTAGTTCATCATCTATCTTTCTCTTTCTTTTGCGATTCGGCTTCTCGGGATCATCTTCCGTATCTCGAATGTCTACAAGATAGTATGATCCATTTTTCATGGCTTTACTGATGACGAATGGTCCTTCCCATACTGGGGCCAATTTCTGCTTTCTTTGCTTCACCAATCTTAGCACTAGGTCACCTTCTTTGAAAGAGCGATGCCTGATTTTCCGACTATGATAACGTCGTAAACCTTGCTGATAGATGGCGGATCTTTGAAGCACAAGTTCTCGTTCCTCTTCTAAGAGATCGACAGCATCCTGCCGTGCGCTTTTGGCATCTGATTCATCGAAATCCTGCACTCTCGGGCTGTCATGGATCATGTCCGTTGGGAGAATTGCTTCTGCACCATAAACTAGAAAAAACGGGGTTTGCCCTGTTGACCTATTTGGCGTCGTTCGAATGCTCCAAAGCACAGAGGGTAACTCTTCCACCCATGCTTCAGCTGCTCTATGAAGAGGGGATTCGAGTCTTGGGCGTATTCCTTGCAGGATTGAACTATTCATTCGTTCAACCTGTCCATTGGATTGCGGGTGTGCCACAGATGCGAGATCTAGGCGAATTCCCTTTGTCGGAAATATTTTGCCAACTCTCCAATAGAGAAATTTGTCCCGTTGTCAGTTATTATGCTATGTGGAACGCCATATCTCACGACTATGTCAATAATGAAATTTCTGGCAGTTACACCGTCAAGTTTTTTTTGATGGGTTTAGCCTCCACCGACTTGGTATATTTATCCACTTCAACGAGTAGATGTGTAAGTCCGCCTCTTCCAGTTTTGAATGGTCCCATCATATCTAGCCCCAGAACACGAACGACCATGTAATAGGGATAGTTTTGAGTGCTTGGGCTGGCATATTTGTCTGCTTTGCGTAATACTGACATCCGGCACATGTGTTTACTATGTGTTCGGCGTCTGTCTTGGCCGTTAGCTAGAAAAACCCTGCGCGGAATGCTTTTTTGACTATGCTTTTTGATTGAGCATGATGTCCGCAATCTCCTGCATGGATTTCTTGCAGGATTTCTCGTCCTTCTTCTGGCGAAATACATCGCAGAAAAATTCCGATAGTACTGCGTTTGTACAAGCAACCATTGATTACCGTGTATCCTTTGCATCGACGTTGTATCTGTCTTTGCAAGACTTCGTCTGCTCCATACGGGTACTTCTGATCAACTAAGTAGTTTAAATATGGAATTCTCCATTCCGGGTTAACGAGCATGACTTCAATTGACTCGGAAACTAGAGGATAGTCGACATCTCCACCTTTTATCGATGGTTCGTACAAATGTTGGACAAACACACCTGGTGGTAGGATTTTCACCCTTTTCGATCCCATGCGGGCAAATGCGTCCGCGTTCCAATTTTGCTCCCTTTTGACATGAAACACTTAAAATCCAAGGAAGCAGATTGCAAACTCGTCCACCGTTCTCCGATATTCTCCCATGATTGGGCTTTTGGCGTCCCAAGTTTGGTTGAGTTGGTGCTGTACCAAATCTGATTCGCCATATCATAAGATGCGCTTAACACCTATTTCCTTTGCAATATGCAAGCCATGAAGCAGAGCCTCGTATTCTGCCACGTTATTACTGGCATTGAAGTGTATTTGTAATACATACTCCATTGTGTCTCCTTTAGGGGATTTTAGGACTACACCAGCTCCAGCGCCTTCTTTCATCTTGGATCCGTCAAAGTGCATGATCCAATATTCGGACTCCGACATTGGTGTTTTTTCCATTGCTTCTGTCCAGTCGGCAACAAAATCTGCCAAAACCTGGGATTTTATTGCCGTCCTGGGTTGGTACTTAATGTCGAATGCTGCTAGCTCGATGCCCCATTTGGCTACTCGGCCAGTTGCCTCCGCATTGTTTATTATATCCCCTAGCGGTGCTTTACATACCACTGTTATGGAATGTCCTTGGAAGTAATGACGAAGTTTCCGAGATGCAAAAAATATGCCATATGCCAGTTTTTGATAGTGTAGGTACCTTTGTTTGGACTCAGAGAAAACTTCGCTTACATAGTATACCGGATGCTGATCTGGTATGCTTTGTTCATCTTTCTTCCTTTCCACAACTATCACTGCGCTAATAATCCGGTTTGTAGCCGTGAGGTACAATAACATAGGTTCTTCGTCTTTTGGGGAAGCCAAAATTGGAGCTTTCATCAAAGTTTCTTTCAACTGGGTTAATGTTGTATCTGCTTCTTCTGTCCACTCAAATTTGTCGGATTTCTTCAACAACTTGTATAGTGGCAGGGCTTTGTCCCCTAGCCGGCTAATAAACCTGCTAACGGCTGCTGCAGAACCCGTTAATCTTTGTACATCTTTTACGCACGTAAGCTTGGAGATGTTTAAGATTGCTTTGATCTTTTCCAGGTTTACTTCTATTCCTCTATGAGAAACGATGAAACCCAGAAGTTTTCCTCAGGGAACCCCGAATACACACTTTAATGGATTTAACTTCATATTATAAGTGCGCAAATTGTCAAAGGTTTCTCGCAAATCTTCAAGGAGTGTATCTTTTTCCTTGGACACGACGGCAATGTCATCCACGTAAACTTGGACGTTTTTGCCAATCTGACTATGCAAACACCGTTGCATGCAACGCTGGTAAGTTGCACCAGCGTTCTTCAGGCCAAACGGCATGGTTATGTAATAGTACGTCCCATATGGGGTTATGAAGGAAGTTTTGGTTTGGTCTTCTTCATGCTTATTTGATGATACCCGGAATATGCATCCAAAAAGTATAAAAGCTCAGAGCCAGCAGTGACGTCTATTATTTGATCGATTCGCGGTAACGCAAATCTATATTTCGGACACAACTTGTTTAAGCCAGTATAATCTATACACATCCTAAGGGCGGTGCTGTCTTTCTTCGGGACTAATACTGGTTTTTCAGAACATTCAGTATGTATAACTTCCCGGATAAAATCTGCTGCCAAAAGCCAGATAATCTCCTTGCCAATAGCCTTCCGTCTTCTTCCGTCAAATCAACGAAGACCTTGTTTGACGGGTTTAGATCCTGGAATTACCTTAAGTTGATGCTCAGCAAGTTCCCTGGGTACGCCTGGCATGTCCGCAGGACACCATGCAAAAATGTCCCAGTTCTCACGGAGGAACTTGATGAGCTCGCTTTTCTATTTGTCGGTCATCCCAGTTCCTACTACGACAAACTTTGTCGGATCTTTAGGATCTAGGATTACCTGTCTTGTGTTCTCGGAAGCTTTGAAGCTATCTGCTGGCTTCCGACTTTCTTTTCCTGTCGGCATTTCTGTTGGCGATACTTCTTTTGCCAGCTCCTTCAATTCTTCCTTTGCTATCACTTTTTCTGCGCAAAGGGCGTTTTCTTTTTCCAGCTCGTTTGCTAATTTGAAGTCTCCCGTTATGGTGATTACTCCTCCTTTTGGCCCTGGCATCTTCAGCTTGTTATAAATATAACATGATCTTGCCATGAATTTGGCGAAAGATGGACGTCCGAGTATTGCGTCATACACGCTTTAGAACGACACAACCTCGAAGGATACTTTTTCCTGACGGAAGTGATCTTTGTATCCGAAGGTTACATCTAGGGAAATTTCTCCTAGGGATCGTGCTTGTCCGTGAAAACGTATGTTGCTGTGATTGAGTTGGGTCTCCGAGATTCGCAGATGCTTCAGTGTATCCAGGTACATTATGTTAATGCTGGATCATCCATCCATCAGCACTCTTTTTATCCTAGTGTTTTGAACAATAGGACTTACAATTAGAGCTTGCATGCCAGGTTCAGGGATATTTCCGGGATGATCAGACTGATCCCATGTAATTGGTGTATTTGAATACTTCAAGAATTTCGGGGTTGCAGGGACAACCGCGTTTATTTCTCGAAGCGTTCTCTTTGCCACCTTTGCTGAGGGAGTTGACAGGAAAGTTAGGTTGCATTCTCCGTCAACTCTCAGAAACTTAGGCTCGCCTTTACGCTGCTGTTCCTGGATTTTTTCGTCAGTGTCCGTTTCACTGTCTTCTTTCTCAGCTTCTGGCTTTTGCTTGGAGAATTTCCTCTTGGAGTTCTTCCCTTTGTTTCCGGATCCTGCACTACCTTTCATATGCTTGTTCAGCCGGCATTGTGCGTTAGTATGGGTGGGTTTCCCAAATTGCGAGTGGTGGACACAGTTTTCCGACTTTATTTTTTCCCACTCTTCTTTGGTGTAATTTATCGGCTCTGTGCTTCTTCCTTTCCACTTGCTCCCATTTTCTCTTCCAAAGGCTATGTTAACTTCTTTGGGCTTTTGCGTTTCTTCGGGAGTTGCTTTTTTCTCAGTGCGAGGGGTCTTTTTGGCTTGGATCAAAGTGTCGATATTGCCGCCTCTCGCTCTGATGTCGTCTTCGGCCGTTGCATGCTCATTGGCGGTTGTAAGCATAGATCCGAGATCTTTATGCTTTTTGGAACCGATCATGAACGGTATGAGTCCGGGTTTTAAGCCATTGACGAAAGCATGCATTGCTTGAACGTCAGTTACTCCAGAGAAACTATTCTTCATTGCCGTCCACCTTGAGATGAAATCCACATATGGTTCATCCTCAAACTGTGTGCAGCGGTTTAGCTGGTTGATGCTGTTTGGGCGCTTATAAGTTCCCCAGAAATGCTGAGTAAATACTCTAGCCATATCATCCCAGCTGTCAACAGTCCGTGATGGTAATCCATTGATCCAATCTCTGGCTCGATCCAGTAACATTAGGGGGAGGAATTTTACTGCCTCCAGGCCTGTCCCATTGTTGATCTAAACGGCTGTATAGTAGTCTGAGAGCCAGGTATCCGGGTTTGTGCTACCAGTGTACTTTTGGTATGTTGGACCAACTTTGGCAAAGCCAGAATGCAGAGTTATTCTTCGGATCCTATCAGTGAAACACTTGGGTCCAAAGTATAAATCGTCTCTTTCCGCTCTGTCTATGTGTGCGGAGTATCTACCGGCTGAATGGACAGAGGGGGATCTACTCCTTTCTTTTCTATTGTGGCGCGGACGCGCTTTTCCGGGATTGTCTCTATTTACTCCGTGATCGTGCCCTTTGGGATAAGGTGGAGTTCTACTCCTGTATCTTTCCTTATTTCTGGGGGGCGTCCGGGATCTCTCACGCCTGTGAGGCATATCCTGTCTTCCAGCATTTTCTGCAGGGCGTCTCGGAGGCGGCATTGATTTTCCGTCCTTCCGGTTTTTCTCTTCCCGATCGCGGGGATTAATTCCATCTTTCGGGAGATGGGATCCGGTTCTGGACGCTTCATCCCTATTGTCGGGTTTTTTCCTGTCCTTTCTCGGATCTGATTTCTTCTCTTTTGAATTGTTTGAATCTCCGGGTTCTTCAGGTCCAGGTGCTCCAGCGACGCATGTAGCTGTTTTGCATAGGGAGGAGTCTTCATGTAACTTCCTGATCGCTCTTGCGCTCGCTGCTGTTGTTGCAACGCTTTTCCTAGGAAAGCGTACACCCCTTGAAGTTTTTCACCATTGGAGTACATATCGTTGTTGAGGATGGCGAATGCTGCTTCCGCGTTTTCTGCTGTGGTTTTGTATATTGGATCGCCTCTGGCATCTTTGTCGTTTACCTGCTTTTGCCAAGATGGGTTGTGGAACCTTCCTTTTGGCGGAAGTACTTCCGGTTTTGCGATTCGGGTAACCGCGTAGGTTTAATGCCAGATCTATTCTTTCTCTCGTATTCCTCGATTTCTTCCCGCATGAGCTTGATGTCAGCCTGGGTTTTATGGAGGAGTTCTCGAGTTCGAAATAGATGTTGCTGTTGCCTTTGGAGAGCTTGCCTCCGGGCTTCCACCACTTCAGGGGGCTCATGTGGTCCCACTGGTGTTTGGAGTAATTCCTGTTCGTGCTGTTCTGTCATTGGCGGAACAAGGATTTCCTTTGTTTTCTTCTCCGCAGATTTTACTCCGCTTGCGTCTCCTACTTCCGGGCTTTCATTGGCTGGATCAGGTTTCCTGCACTAGAGTTTTTTAGTTTCTTCTTCTTCCGGAGCCTGTACTAGAGTTTTTCTTCTTCCGGAGTTCTTCTTCCGGAGCCTGTACTAGAGTTTTTTAGCAGCTTTGTGTTTCTACCTGGAAGAGGGAGGTTTCCTGCAGGGTTCTTCCTCTGTCAATTCTTTGACGTCGGGGAATTTTGGAGAGGTTTCACCTTATTCTCTCTCTTCCTCTGGCGGAGGCGTTCTAGGGCTTTCCTGACTGTCGGCATCCGTGTTTTCAGCCGGTTTTGCCATCAGTACTTCGTGGAATCCCTCTTTGAAGGATTTGACTTTTCTTTCGAAAGCGTCTTCATCTTCGTCTTCGATATCGAAGTGATCCGATCCGAGTTCCGACTCTAATCTCGCCTTGATGGCGGCTAGTACGGAGTCAGCTTCCGAGTGCGTCGTGATGTTGACGGATGTCAGATCTTCCACCTTTGTTGTGGGATTGTTGTTTTCTGCCTCTTGCACAAGATTGCTTTCCTCCGTGTTTTCGGAAATCTCGGACTGCACCATGCCGATAAAGTGCGATTTAGCAGTATATCGACGATTTGAGCAAAATCCGGCATCATAGTCGTCTTCGACTGGGTATATGGCGGGTGGGATAAATTTGCTCCCACCACAGAATCCCATTGCTTCTGTAGTTAATCCGATAAAGATGTTTGCATATCCAATCGGTAAAACGCAGGCACTTACCAGGTGATTCCGCGCCGGCATGTACGATCCGTTGTCGAGGAAGCGCCCGACGTCGTTGTCGAATTCAAGGCTTCCGACAGTTATTGTACTGCCGATTCCGCCGAGTATCCCCGATCGAAACATAACGCCTGACGTCGCTGGCCCCACGGTGGGCGCCAACTGTCGAGACATCGTAGTAGATTTCATAGACGGGGGTGTCATGAGACTACCGATAGAGAAGTGGGGGGACGTGATTGTATGATGGACAATGACGCAGGGTTTTACCCAGGTTCGGTACGACGCAGTAATGCGACGTTCCTACTCCTGCAATCTCACTATTCAGGACTAAAGCCTGGGAATACAGAGTACAATGTGAGTTTCTATTAGCTACTCGTCAAGGATCCACCTGTCGGCGAGTTAGCCTTTAGCTTCTTGTCTATCTATCTTATCTCCCGTCTGGCTTTATATAATAGCCGGGTTAGGGCATACAAAGAAGGAAACCTAGAAGACTACGATATGTGTTATCTTAGAAAGTAAGGAATCCGCCTTCTACTCCAAGCCGTATCACGTGAGCCGTGATCCGGGTTCTTCTAGAATCCGGCTTCCGTGCTTCAGCTTACTGGGCCGCCCAATGGACCATAGTCCATTACCATTTAGGCCACCCTCGTAATCCGGCACTTTAGACCACCAGCTGATATACCCCTAGTTGGTATATATCCGACACTTCTTATATAAAGAGAGACAAGGCCTAGGGTTTTAGACATGTTGAAAATTATGTAGAACTAAAAGTTACAGGTTAGCACCGTTCCTATGGGATCGGCGTGTAGACGGCGTCTCGGACGTCGTCGGTTATCTTTGGAAATAAAGGCATGAGTGTTCTTAGATCTTCCAACGGGGTTCGTGCGTGGCTAGGGGGCTCTTGGATCTGCCTAGAGTTGTCGAGTTTGGCGTGAGGCGTGGTGTTCATCACCTTGTTGTTCGCCTAAATCTAGTAAGATCTCCAAGTTGCGTGTATCCCTTATGTGATTGAGAGGATAGTTATCATTGGTGGTTCTTGCGGTGAAACCTCGGGCAAACATCTACATCACTAGAGGCTAGGGTTTTTGGTTAAAACTAGTTCTATCTATTCCACGCGCAGGTGGTAGCTATATATGAGGGAGGGGGATGTCTCCCACGAAATTTACCTAGTCCTACTCGTTTGGGCTCAATCAACTCGGATACAAACTAACCCAACATAGGTGTAGCCAATTGGACTCTATTTGGAAACTGGCAGACAACGACTCGTCTATTGTTTTGGTCACCACGCCTTGTCCGAGTTGAATTTGTAGATGAGTCCGGATCCTTTGGTAATATCTTTGAATTTTCTAATCGGATTGTGGTTGTTTGCTTTATTTGGAGCCCGTATGAAGATTCCATGCTATTTCAAATTCGGTACTTTTACCAGTCCGAACTGAAATATTATTTCTTTGATGTTGTTTTCATGACAACAACTTTGTTTTCTATGCCTCCTTCTTGTGCTCCTTGCTTCCTCTCCTCCATCCATGTTTGTGTTATTAGTAAATCTAATCATACATAAATTCATATGATTAGGTAGTATAACATTGTTATAAACACAAACAATATTTATTACTAGGAAAGAATTCACCTTATAATGAACATCAACGAGGCTCGATATTTCCTTCCATATCAAGCATGTACAATCACCATGTACCCTTATTATATCCTCATCATCCTCCCTTTCTTCAATACAAGGAGTCCTCGGCTTGTGCTAAGCTGAACATGGTAGAAACAAAAAGAACAACGTGTATGCACAATACATGTATCTATAATAGGGTGCATCAGTGTTATGAACATGATAATTGTTCTCATAAGACATGAAGCTACGAAATTTGCATGTATTTAGCACATAATTTTCACATGAAAACAAATACCATTTCATAAAATATAAATCACAATTGCAAGTATAAGTGAAGCTCATAAAATCATGATCATAAAGAGAAACATTTATGTATAATTTTTTATTGTTTAGTATCAAATCAAGTGTTCTCACCAAAGATCTACGATCAAATTTAGTTGCAGTAGTACACCCAATTGTTTAAAAAAAATATTATCTTTATTATGTAAATTACAACTCAATTTGCAAATATAAGTGAAGTATAAATCAGTAGCATATGTATCTATCAAAGTTTGTGGCAAATCAAACATATGTTTAATATCATGCTCGGATTTAGCAAATTGTAACATAATGTTCAATTCAGCAATTCAATGACAAGTAATACATATTTTACCCACCATAAAAAATTCATTCATGTTATAGTCACCAAAAAAATTTAAAGTGAAACAAGTAGCATAGGTGCTAGAATTGACATATGAAATTTCAGCAATCCTATTCATGGCATATTGCACAGTAATTGGTTCATGTAATATGATGGAATAAATAATACTAATAGGTGGTATTTTAGCAAGCACTTCTTTATATGTAATCAAACCACATGCTCAAAATTCGAAATTATCAAATTATCACATGGTGGTGAACTATAAGTGCTTGTCAACTTGCAAGAATCAAGTAGCAAATTAGTAGACTCACAAAAATCAGCACTTGCAAGTGGTAACTCGAAAGCAACACCAATATCAATAGCATCCTCCTTAGATTTAGTAGGAACTGACTCATCTTTCTCAAGTGGTGTTGCATGTTGTACTTCAGGAGGCTCCCTTTCTTCAAAAGCAACCTGTATATTACAAGAAACAATACTAGGCACAATGGCATTGCTCCTCCAATGTATGTGGTGGTGGTGCAAGTTGTACTATAGGCTCCTTTTCTTCAAAAGCATTTTGCACATCACAAGAAACAATACTAGGTGTAGACATGATTACATTAGTAGAAACAACCATACATGTTTCTATAATCTCTATATTGTCAAACCATTGCATCGCAAGGTTTTCAAGTCTTTCCTTTTGAAGGAATTGAGGAGACAAAAATAATGGTTGACGTCTAATGTCCCAAAATTTTGGACGCCATGCACTTATTATCCAATTTTTCTTTTTGTTCCAACAGAATTGTAAATCAGGATAATGGCTAACAAAATTAACACTATATCTAGTGCACCATTGATAGGGCAAAGGTAGTACGATCTTTCGACGAGATGAAGATACGTCGATTATGGTGGAGTTCGACCTTGGCGATCTGACTACTACGCACATGTACGCATCGCCAATACAATCGCTAAACCAATCTCCGTGAGTTACCGATCATGCGGGAGCACGATCAGCCTGACCTATTGGTCTAGTTATACCTGCAATCGAGGAACAAGTAAGAACCAATGATGCAAACGGAATTGCGGATGAAAGAATAGATTTATTGAATGGCAGGATTCTGCAAGTGCGTAGTACAAGAGATCTAGCCGACACTCGTGCCTATGGCGAAAACTAGCAATGGATGAGTTCTTTTTAACTGAACAAAATCCGAGTCTAAACGAAGCCCTAGGGGCGGTATTTATGGGAGAAAAGAGGGGAAATTCGTGCTCCCATGTGTGGGGACACGAATTCTAGATTATCTCCTTTTTCCCTATCAATACATATTCTAAAAACTACCCATAAAGGGGTATGACGAAATTACATGGGTCTGACCCAAAAATAGGGGTGTCACAACACCATATAAGGATATGGACGAATTTCTGAAATATCAATATGAATATTTCGTCCAAGTCTTCATTCAGCATTATGGTGGCCTCATATCGCGGTCATCTCCATCTGTGGAATCATCCTCTCCATCACTAGCACTCCTGCTGCCATCTCCTCCCACGAGCATGGTCCAAAGCTTGTCTTTCTCATCCATGCTTGGTCCATCATTCCTGAGAGTCATAAACACATTTGATTTAGGTAGCATCGTATTCTCATGTATATAAGGGACATCTCGTAGAAACGAAAGTACCTGACGATTAAGTTGATGGGCACAAGCTCTAGTCATAGGTCCTTGTATGTGTGGTGGTGTAGTGGCTGCGGTTGCATCCATAGTAGGGATGTCCTCATCATCCTCCCCTTCTTGAACTGAAGTCGTCCTCGACGCTATCTCATCATTTTCTCCCAAATATGGTTTGAAATTTGCAATGTTAAATGTGGGACTAACCCCAAAATCTGTAGGTAACTCAAATTTATATGCATTATCATTGATCCTCTCTCACACCTTAAAAGTACCATTAGCACGTGGCATTAATTTAGACTTGCGCAATTCAGGAAAACGGTCTTTGCGCAAATGCAACCAAACAAGATCTCCAGGTTCAAACACTAGTTGCTTCCTTCCCGTATCCCCGTACATTTTATATTTAGCATTCATGCGTTCAATATTTTCTTTAACAGTGGCATGCAACTTTAACAACAAATCAACATGTTGTGTAGCATCTAAATTATTTTGCACCGAACATGGAAGAGGTAAAAAATCAACAGGTGCACGAGGAATAAAACCATACACAATCTCAAAAGGGCATAACTTAGCAGTAGAATGCAGCGACGATTAAAAGAAAATTCTATATGAGGCAAGTATTCTTCTCACTTTATTAAGTTCTGTTTTAAAATAGCCCTTAGCATAGTAGACAATGTTCTGTTAACTACTTCAGTTTGTCCATCAGTTTGGGGATGACATGTAGTACTAAACAATAATTTAGTCCCTAACTTAGCCCATAAACATCTCCAAAAGTGGCTAAGAAATTTATTGTCACGATCAGACACTATAGTATTTGGCACACCATGCAAACGAACAATTTCACGAAAGAACAAATCAGCAACATGTGTAGCATTATCACTCTTATGACAAGGAATAAAGTGTGCCATATTTGAAGGTCTATCCACAACAACAAACATACTATCCCTCCCCTTCTCTGTGTGAGGCAATCCCAAAACAAAGTGCATAGAAATATCCTCCCAAGGCACACTAGGAACAGGAAGAGGCATATATAAACCATGTGGATTTAAGCGTGACTTAGCTTTTCTACATGTAGTGCAGAGGCCAACATATCTCTCAATGCCACGTCTCATGTGTAGCCAGAAAAAGTGTGCAGAAAGTACTTCCTTCGTCTTCTTCACTCCAAAATGAACCATCAATCCTCCTCCATGCGCTTCCTGCAACAACAAAATACGCACTTAACTATCTGGAATGGATAGCTTGTTAGCACGAAACACAAATCCATCATTTAGAACGAATTTGTTCCATATTCTATCTTCCTTACAATTCTGCAATACATCTTTAAACTCGACATCATGCACATATTGTTCTTTAATAGTTTGCAATCCAAATATTTTAAAGTCAAGCTGAGATAACATGGTGTAACGTCGAGACAAAGCATCAACAATAATGTCGTCTTTACCCTTTTTGTGTTTAATGAGATAAGGAAAAGACTTAATAAATTCAACCCACTTAGCATGACGACGATTCAATTTTGCTTGACTACGAATATGCTTCAAAGGTTCATGATCAGAGTGTATAACAAATTCTTTAGGCCATAAGTAATGTTGCCAAGTTTCTAAAGTCCGAACAAGAGCATATAATTCCTTATCATAAGTACAATAGTTCAGACTAGGCCCACTAAAATATGCAACAAGTTTTCCTTCTTGTAATAACACACCTCCTAATCCAATCCCACTAGCATCACATTCAAGCTCAAAAGTTTTACTAAAACCAGGGAGTTGGAGCAAAGGAGCATGTGTTAACTTATCTTTCAGGATCGTGAATGCTTCCTGTTGTGCGTCAGCCCAAACAAAGGGCACATCCTTTCAGCAGCGCCGTAATACTTCCAAAGTCCTTAACAAAGCGCCTATAGAACCCAGCAAGGCCAAGGAAACTCCTCACTTGGGTGACCATTTTAGGAGGCGGCCAACTCGAAATCGCCTCAATCTTGGCTGGATCCACTTCAATGCCCTGCGCAGTCACAACATAGCCAAGAAACACAACTCGATCGGTGCAAAAGGTGCACTTCTCAAGGTTACGAAATAAATGTGCATCACGCAAAGCATAAAAAACAGCACGCAAATTAATCACATGGTCCTCTAAAGATTTGTTGTATATCAATATATCATCAAAGTAGACCACCACAAAACGTCCAATGAAAGCACGTAAAACTTCATTCATTAATCTCATGAAAGTACTAGGAGCAGTAATTAATCCGAAAGGCATCACTAACCACTCATATAGACCAAATTTAGTTTTAAAAGCTGTTTTCCATTCATCTCCTAATTTCATACGAATGTGGTGGTAACCACTACGTAAATCAACTTTAGAGAAAATGGTAGAACCACTCAATTCATCAAGCATATCATCCAAACATGGTATAGGGTGTCTTTAACGAATAGTGATGTTATTAATATCTCTACAATCAGTATACATGCGTGATGAGCCATCTTTCTTAGGTACCAATAATATAGGAACATCACATGGACTAAGATACTCACGAATATAACCTTTGTCGAGTAGTTCCTGAATTTGTCGTTCTATCTCTTTAGTCTCCTTGGGATTGGTACGGTAGACTGCACGATTTGGTAGTGAAACTCCTGGAACCAAATCAATTTGATGCTCTATTCCTCTAATGGGTGGCAGCCCCGGTGGCATGTCTTGGGGAAAAACGTCCACATAATCCTGCAAAAAGTTAGCAACAACAAGTGGCAAAGAGGGAGGCATATCTTAAAAATAAAAGATTACCTCTTTGCAAACAATTTCATAACAAACAGAAGTATTCACATCCAATTCACAAATATCGGATTTTGTAGCAAGTAAACTAGGATGTTTCAAATGAATTTCATTGGGTATTTTAGAACCAGATTTATTTGAACTCTTATGTGGCATTACTTCATTAGCAACAATCTGATTCTCACTCTTTTGTTTCTCCTCGTTGTTTGCTCTACTAGCTCTAGCAATATCATCTCGTAAATTAGTTTCAGGAGTCATGGGTGTAAGACCAATTTTCTTTCAATTATGCACAAGAGTATATTGATTAGTTTTACCATTATGAACAAATTCTTTATCAAATTGCCATGGTCTACCAAGTAACAATGAACAAGGTTGCATAGGAGCAACATCACAATCAACAAAATCAGAATATGTCCCAATAGTAAAATGCACACGTGTAGTACATGTTACCTTAAGTCTACCTGTGTTGTTGAATCATTGAATGTGGTACGGGTGAGGATGTTGTCGTGTAGGTAGAGAAAGCTTCTCCACCATCTCCATGCTAGCCAAGTTGTTACAGCTCCCACCATCAATGATAATACAAATAGCACGCTCCTTGACAACATCGCGGGTCTAAAATAAATTCTGGCGCTAATCTTGTTTGGCTTTACTCAATTGCACACTCAAGGCACGCTGTCCAACGAGGCTCGGATATGCATTAGCAGCTTCGGCGTCCATCACCTCTCTATCCTCGTCAGACTTTGCAGTATGATTGTGTTGTCCAGCAAGAAGTGTCAATGTATCTTCATCATAATCACTCACAGAATCATACTCGCCATCTTCTCGCATGATCATCACGCGCTTGGTAGTGCACTCGCGCTCGAGGTGTCCATAACCCCAACAACGATAACATTGGACATCCTTGGTTTTACCCTTGGATGGCACCAAAGATGTGCTGCGCGAAGGGCCTGTGCAAGGTGGTGGAGGCATGGTAGATGGCCCTCTAGTAGGTGGCACGCTGAACTTGCTCGTGGTAGGTGTAGCACCACAAGTGTCTGATGACCTTGTGTCCATGGTGAAACACGAGCTGCAGAAAAATTAGGTCTTGTCCGTGGTTGACGATCCTGCACTTCACGTTCAGCTTTGCAAGCAAGATGGAATAAACGAGTGATAGTATTGTACTCCTTATATTCTAAAATAGTTTGAATCTCTCTATTCAACCTACCCAAAAATCGTGCAAACATAACTTCATTATCCTCAACAATACCACAATGAATCATACTAGTTTGCAATTCTTTATAATATTCCTCTACATATTTTTTCCTTGTTGTAAACGAGTGAGTTTCTGTAGTATTTCTTGCTGATAATAAGGAGGTACAAAACGAGTACGCATAGCACGTTTCAAGGTATCGAAAGTGTTAGGAATATTATCATGATTAATTCTACAATATTCAGACCACCAAACTGAAGCAAAACCAGTAAATTCACATGGTGGCGGCACAAACACGTCTATCCCCGGGATAATTTAAACATGAAAAACGTTGTTCCACTTCTAATTCCCATGTAAGATAAGCATCAGGATTATATCTACCCTCAAAATGTGGAATATTTAATTTCAGTTTAGCCACATGTTCATCGTCGTGTACCTGAGGCTGATGGAGGTTGTTACGTGGATGAACACGGGGACGGTCACGAGGATGTACATGAAGGTCTCCCTCCATCTCGTAACCGGCGTCCTCCTCGTCCTCTCCCATAGTGGCATTAGCAGCAGCAGCGGATGCGGCCAATGCCTGTGGATCCTCAACGCGGACACGACATGCTCGTCCAACCTCGTTTCCCTATAACACAGGGGCAGGTATGCAAAGTGGTTGCAATCCTGTCAGCAAGCGCTCAAAGTTCCCAGATAAATCTGCCAAGTCTTTGGTGACACTCTTGAAGTTGGTTGTGAAGGTGCCGTCCAATTCAGCAATTTTCCCATAGCAGTTCCAACCTGCGTCTCCATGTCCTAGGCATGAGTGGACACCAACTTTTCAAAGTGTTCGTACAACTTTTTATTCTTCATGACGTTCATCGCGTCATCTGCCATGATTAGTGCACAACAAGAAACAATATATTGTCCTACGAATTATTAAAACCTGATGGAAATCACGCAATTCGTCAAGCAAAATACAAACCTCTTACAAGTTCCTTACCAAGCAGTAGAGCGTCACGGCAACCACAAGAATCAACACCCAAAGATTGGACAAAGCAATTCCCAGGTTAGGCACAATACACGGAGTAGAAATCTGTGGAGATTTGGGAGGCTTATATTGTAGCAAGGATTAGCAATAATCAGTTCAGGAATGCATGTTGAATAAACGTTCAAAGATGGTACTTGTGCTGGTCCTAGGCTAGACCGTATTAGAGACGCGAGCCTAAAACACCTACGAAGTCACGCCGCCGCAACAACAAGAAACAATAAAATATGCACTCGAGCTCTCTATATATTTTTCTCAATATACCGTGCAAACTTGCGGAAAAATACACACAACTGTCACAAACTCTTCCCCGAAGACTAAAAACAGGATAGACTCAAAAAAATCTGTCCAAATATTTTGGAAATTCCGGGCAGTGCTTCGAAAAGAGCGCGGGGTGGAAAAATTCACTATAATGGCGAGTGTCTCAAAACACTCACGGGAAGCTAAAAATAGTATAGCCTCGAATTTTTTCCCGACTGCTGCTCTTCGAAGATGAACCCGATATGAACTCTAGTTATAGAGGAGACACTGAACTACAAAGCGAGACGAAATAGAATAGCAAAACCCTAACCCGAATAAGAAGTGTGTCGCGGCATGGATGTAAGGGCGGGTGGTATATGCGGTGCGATATGGGGTGGCCCGATCTTCTCAATGAGCTATCTCTATTTTTGTGGATGTTTTGTGGATTTTCTTATAACTAGTGCTACACTGAGACCTCTCACTTGGATAACCCCTATTGCCAATGCAACAACAATCAAGTCCTTTGGATATTCTCAACCACACACTCTTGCACACGTAATCAAAGATGACGAGTGGTCCTGTATCCCCTTATTCCAAGTGGAATAACAAAATATCACGCAACTTTGCAGGTATACTTCAAGATGAATGCTTAGCAGCAATACAATCTAGAGGCTAGGGTTTTCTTTGGTTTAAACTTGTTCTCCAGCATCTCCATCTTGTTTTCCAGTATGCCTTGAGGTCTTTCTTCATTCATGATTGTGTTATCAATAAACCTGCTAATACATATGCATAGGCTTAGGTAGTATAACATTCTTATAAACACAAACAATATTTATTACTAGAAAGAATTCACCTTATAATGAACATCAATGAGGCACAATATTTCGTTCCTACTTAAGCATGTATAATCACCATGGACCCCTATTATATCCTCATCATCCTCCCTTTCTTCAAGACAAGACGTCCGCGGCTTGTGGTAAACTGAACATGGAAGAAACAAAAAGAACAACGTGTATGCACAATATATGTATCTATAATGGGGTGCATTAGTTGTGTGCACATGATAAAATTCTCACATGACATTGAAGGGTTCGTTGCATAGAAAACACAAATTTTCCTACGCGAGAGATACCCGAAGAGCCAAGATATAATATAGGAAATGAAAGCAATGTCCATAGAGAAAGTATTATGGAGAACATACCCTCGAAGACACAAAGGGTTACGAGATCAAATCTCGTTGGTGATGTAGTCGAACTCACATTGATCTCAAGATCGCGAAGATGAGTGATGCAATCCGGTAGCGCTTCCGCACTCGGTCACATGTACAACTCGATGACGACCTCCGTTCCCTCGATCTAGCGGGGTAGCGGAAGTAGAGGATCCCTTGGACTCCAGCACCACGATGGCGTGGTGTGGTGGAGAAAACTTCGTTCAGGGCTTCGCCAAGCGCATGAACATGAGGTGGATCAGCGGGAGGAGGGAGGTGGAGATGACACCCAGTGTGTGGGGAGAGGGAGGTCCAACCCCTTTTTATATAGGAGGGGGAGGCAGCCACGAAATTTTTATGCCTCCACCTCTCCCCTCAACATGTGGGTGGAGTTTCCACTCAACCCACTCATTTTCTCATCAATTCCCACTCAAAATTCCAACGGTTTTCTTTAATAAATAAACAAAACAATTTCATTTCTTCATTTTCATATTTGTTAATCCTATTAACAAACATTAACACTTACCCCCTTGAACTATTTGTTAATCAAACATTAACATATACCACCTTGAACTATTTTAATATTCCCAAAAAAAATCCGTTGACTATTCCAATATTCCCCGAAACAATTTCGGTGTTGTCCAAACTTTTCTCCGATATTCCGTATCCACTCAATCGCGTCATCAAACCTTAAGTGTGTCACCCTACGTTTCGTGAATAATATAGACAAGATTGAGACACCTCTCCGATCAATAGTCAACAGCGGGACCTGGAGATCCGTAATGACTCCTACACATACAATGATGAATCTAGTGATCGTGTGAACCATAAATAACGTAACCAAATCCCTTTGTCTCGCGATATTTTACTTGTCCGAGATCCAATCATTTGCATCAACATACATAGTTCAATCTCGTTACCGACACATACTCTTTTACTCGTTCCGTGATATGACATCCCTGTGACCTAGTCACGTTCTTGCAAGCGGTGTCGATGTGATATCACTGGGAGGGCCCAGAGTATATCTCTCCGTCATTGGATGGACAAATCCCACTCTTGATCCATGAGGCTCAACTAATACTTTCCGAATACCCAACGACACCTTTATGGTCACCCTGTTACGGTGTGACGTTTGAGGATATCAAAGCACTCTTCCGGTATTAGTGATTGACATGATCTCATGGTCTAAGGATTAGAGTTACTTCGTATTTTTGACATAACAATGTAAACTTAATGACTTGACTGCATTCCTATATTCACTTTGGGTCTATGTTCATCACATCATTCTACCAATGATATGACCCCGTTATTAACAATATCCAATGTTCATGATCAGGAAACCTTGATCATCAGTTAATCAACGAGCTACTTAAATGAGAGGCATTACTAGGAACCATTGTTTAGTTATTAAACACACATGTATCAATGTTTCCGGTTAATACAATTCTAGCATGAGAAATAAGTATTTATCATAAACAAGGAATAAGATAATAACCATTTTATTATTGCCTCTTGGGCATATTCCCTTCAGTCTCCCACTTGCACTAGAGTCAATAATATAGTATGTAAGCACTTAACACATATGGTATTCCAGTGTTATTACCATGCTTCGCATGTGGTAAACTTCATCAAAAGACCTGACATGTTCATGTCCTATTGTATTTGCATGTCTATGCGTCTATATGTATCACTCATTCTCTAATGGGATGGATTTGTATATATTTGGTCAACCAGTGAGATCTTAATTCCTCAGCTTAAACTAATCTTACTAACATTGTGAAAATATAGCTTCATAGTGTCAGCATTCTTAGAAATACACCAAGTTCAATAAAGAACTCCTTGAAACAAAATACTCATATTATTTGTTGTCAACACAACAATATACTTAGCGTTTGTTGTAATACCCGTCACAATACTTTAATTTTGAAACTCGTTCAAATCCAGCTTGGAACTTTCTTCCAGCCTATTGTGCTGCCTTTCATCACATATTTTATTTGAGATAAAATTACTCCAATAAATGACAATACTATTAGTGTAACATATTACAACGAATATTGTCGAGACATCGTAGTAGAATTCATAGACGGGGGTGCCATGAGACTACCGATAGAGATTGTGGGGAAGTGATCGTATGATGAACAATGACACCAAGGTTTTACCCAGGTTCAGTACGTCGCAACTAGGCGGCGTTCTACTCCTGCAATCTCACTAAATCAGGGCTGAAGCCTGAAGTATACAAAGTACAATGTGAGTAATGTTTAGCTACTCGACAAGGATCAACCTCTCGGCGAGTTAGCTTCTAGCTTATTGTCTATATCTTTCTTATCTCCCGCCCGACTTTATATAATAGCCGGGTTAGGGCTTACAAAATAGGAAACCTAGAAGACTACGGTATGTCCTAACTTGGAAGGCAAGGAATCCGCGTTCTACTCCAAGCCGTACCACGTGGGTCGTGGTACGTGTTCTTCTAGAATCCGGCTTCCGTGCGTCAGCTTACTGGACCACCCAATGGACCGTAGCCCATTACCATTCAGGCCACCCTGGTAATCCGGCACTTTAGGACACCCTCTGATATACCCCTAAATGGTATATATCCGACAGTAGCCCCCAAGAAGGATTAAGACTTGGAATTGCCGTCTTTCGTCAAATTGCATTCTTTCCGAGAAATGTTGGCTCTTCGTCTTGATTCTTCTTTTCCTTCAAATTATGCTATAGCACGAAACTCGGATTTCGGGAAATCCGGCTTTTTCTTCCACGAGCCTTAGTGGAGAAAGAACTTCCTACGTCAGCGATGAAATTGTACTGACGTCAGGGTCGTTTGGGTTTTCGCGTGTGAAACCCTAAAACGTATCTCTGACAGATTCTCGCGGGAAACAAGGAGGGCGGCCCCGGAAGTGGGAGGTCCTTCCCAGCCAGCTAAGGAGGATCCCATTCCCACCTTTGATAAGGATTTCAAGGATATCTATGAAGGCCTTAACAATGTCGGAACTCTTTTTGCCGAGTTTGCAAAAGAGTTCAACGAAACTTGCTCAGGGTTGCAGCGGATGAGCTAGATAATATCTCTAGCCCCCAAGCAATAAGTCAAATGCATGCTTTTGCCTTAATGCTTTTTCGCTTTTATGCTTGTTTGTAACTTAAGCATTTTTTTTGTCTTTTTTCCATGTTTCAGCAAACCGCTGAAAACATAAACATGGAAATCTTTAACAGACTTACCATCAAGAATAAGGAGGTGAAATCCCTTCTTTCTATTCTTGAGGGTAAAGAGGCAGAACTGGCGTCTACTCAGCAGTAGCTAAAGAAAACAGCAGGTAAGATTTTTCTATGCTTCCAGTTGTACGAATTTTTTCTAAGTATTTTTCCGAGTTTTCTTACTCGTCTTTTTTACTTGCTTTTCAGCCTCTTTGGCGAAAGCCAAACAAGTTGCTGAAGATGCCGGCAATGCCGAGAACCTGCAACGGGAAAACCTGGATCTTCATAATCTTAATATGAAGTTGCAGCAGGACCTGGAGGCCAGCCAATTGGTTGTCGGCATTGCCGAGTCCAAGGCCTCCGAACAAGCTTCTAAAGATAAGGCGACGATCCGAGATCTGGAGAACGCCTTGACCCAGCGCTTCGAGGAGGGATCCGAAATGGACAAAATTCTCGGTAAGTTTTTATCTTTTACCAGACTTTTTATGTTGACATCTTTCTCTGTTTTTGCTAACACTTTTTGAGATAGCCCCCAGCTTACTCGGATTGAGAAAATGATATGGATATAATAGGGGTCCATGAGGATTTTCCATGCTTTAATTGGAAGGAAATATTGAGCCTCACTACTGTTCATGATAAGGTGAATTCTTTCCTAGTAATGCATGTTATTTGTGTTTATAAGAATGTTATACTACCTAAGCATATGTATTTATGTATGATAGGTTTATTTATAACACAAACATTATTGGAGGCAAGGAGCATGGAATCATGGAGCAAAGCATTGGAGAACTCATGGAAGAAGAGGAGGCAGAATAATTGTTTTGTGTTCTCTCCAAACATAAGAGGCTGTCTATGGTTAGGAGAGAAGCCCCTGCACTCAAGGATGGTTCCCTCCAAACATAAGAGACTGTCTATGGTTAGGAGAGAGTCCCACCCGAGTCTAATAAGGCCCTGTGTGGCTGTTTGGGCCGCACCCCCTCAATGGGTCAGTTTGTATTGGTTTGGGTGCACCAAACCGTGTAGGTTTAGGTTAGGGGGCGCATCCCCCTCTCTTGGCCGCCACCCCCCCTCTTATATACCTCTTCCCACGAATTAGAGAGGCAGACCAAGTTAAACATAAACCCTAGATTCCAGAATTGAACTATGTTCATCTGAATTTATCCCCACCAGTTTGGTGGAGTTACCCCCTTGCAAATTCTGCGTGTTATCTGTTGTTCCATTGGGAATCAGTAGATACAGGACCACTCGTAGTCTTTGATTACGTTGTGCAAGTGTGTGGAGTTGAGAATATCCAAAGGGATTGAGAGCTGTTGCATTGGCATCAGGGATCAGCCGGAGAGATTTCAGCAAGACACAATTTATCCAACAAGTTATCGTGAGTGTTCATCGAGAAGATCGGGCAACCCCTTATCATATGGTATCAGATTTCCAAGTTGACTCGGTGAGCAATTTTTCTCCCCTTAGATTCGTTTTGTTTTCTTACCTATCCACGAAAAAGCCCCACAAAAATCAGGAGTAGTTCATTGCCATTGCCTTAGATCATCACCAATTCCATACCCTAGTTGCTGTTTGTGTTTGATCTTTGCGTTTCTTTTTTCCTTTTGAGTCTTGTTCTTTTCGGTCTAGGTTTTAGGGTTCTTGTGTTCGTGAGTCTTGCCCTTGGAGTCCACCGAAATCCCCTCTATTTTCCAATCCGAGTACTTGTTTGGGTTCTTGTTCGAGTTGGAGTAGATCTTCTACCGCGGCACCAATTTTCTTCAAATCCCTGCCGCCGATCGCCTCCTGGTTGCACTCGGATTCTCACCGAGCCGTGCCCTAGACGAACTCGGGATTGCACCGTGCGCGCAAGAAAAACCCACGCGCCCGCTAGCTGCTGGATCCTGCCGTCGCGGCAGCGTTTTTCTTCGTTTTCTGCCGCGAACGCTCTGCCGCGGGCGCGAAATCGCGAGTTTCCCTGCCGCGCGCCCGTTCCCTACCGCGCGCAAGACCACAGACAGCGTCTGCACTTGGGCGCGCCTCAGCCCTGCCGTACGGCAGCGTTTTGAGCCAATTTTCTGCCGCGGCAGCCTGCCGCCAGCGCAATTCTGCGCGTTTCTCTGCCGTGGGTTCAGTTTTCCTGCCGTGAGTTTCTCTCAGCCCTAGCTAATTTTCGGTTCGGTTTTCTTTACCAATTTCATCGTGTTTCCACTCCATATCTTTGAGAACCATAGCCACGGCCTATCTACATATACAATTAGGAGCATACCCACATAAGACTAGCTCAATTTGGTGCTCACAGGCTGCTCGGTTGATTATTTCATAGTGCTGTTTTCTGCAAAAAAATTCATAGCTACAGTAACCGTGAAAAGTATCAAAATATATTGGCCCAAAAGAGTGAAAAAATCAAAGTGAAAAACAGAAAAATCAAAGAGAAAAAGAGGCCTGAAAATTGGTGATAGCTACTGCTGTTTTGGAGCTGTTTTACATGCTGTTTTGCACTAGTTCTTGGAGCAATCTTGTGCCTGTTTTATAAGAGCAATAGCTAGTGTCTTTCGAGTGCATTGCAACAATTCCATCCATATAGTTGCTTGCCACTTTATTCTCCATGTGTGTGTGTCCTGTGCTTTTCATATCATCACAAGCAGCAAATAGGACTTGTTATTGGTGTTGTTAGGTATCCATACCAAGCCCCACCATATCCCTTGTTTGTCTTGTGATAGCTAAACTCCCGGGTATTCTCATCTTCACATCAGTACACGTGTTCATACTACTTGTGGTGAGTGTTTTCTATTCTCTTTGGAGCGGTAAGATACATGTTTTCTTTGCTGTTTTGAGAGAGTTGTGAGAGAACACCACAACCCATTGATTTTGTTTTCCCTAACATAATGGGTGTTTCTAGTGTTGTTGAGGATGTGCAGGTTACTAAGGGAACTAAAGAAGTGATTCAAGATATGCAAGCACAAGTCTCCTCTTTGTCCACAATGATTCATAACATGCATCAACGCTTACTAGCTAAGGGTGTTTTAGTTGATGAGGAGCACTATACAAAATTGAAGCAATTAAGACAAGGAGAAAAATCAGTGGATGCATATTACCTAGAGATGATTTCATTGCTACAATTATCTCGGGTTCTAGAGGATGAACAAACTACAATGCAAAGATTTTATTCCGGGCTACTATTTTCAATTAGACTCCAAGTGGGGCGTGTTGACTATAGTACTTTGGATGAATTATTGCAACTAGCAAGGAGAGTAGAAAAGAAGAAGGCCGAAGAGGTTCTTATGGCTCCAAGAAGAAGAATTTTTCCACCAATCCAAAAGACAAGCATTACCACTACTAATGAAATAATATCTATTCCTAGTGTTGTTTCTTCTCATGTGCAGACTTTTGAAGAAAGGGAGCCCATAGTAACATCATCACCACCACCATTGGAGGAGCATGTCATTGTTCCTAGTCTTGTTTCTTGTGATTTGCAGGTTACTTTTGAAGAAAGGGAGCTACAACAAGTAGAACCTGCATCACCACTTGAGATAGATGAATTGGTACCTAATAATTCTGAGGAGGTTGCTATTGATAAAGGTGCTGATTGTGTGTTACCTCTCTCAAGTATTGATTTATGTGAACCTATTAAATTGCTAGTTGATTCTTGTGGGTTAACAAGCATAGATAGTACACCTACATGTGATACTATGATAATTTCGAAATTTAATCATGTGGTGTTGATTTCACATAAAGAAGTCCTTGCTAAAATACCACCTAATGATATTGTGGATTACATCATGTTAAATGAATCAATTAGTGTGCAAAGTGCTATGAAAAAGGTTGCTGAAATTTCATATGTCAATTCTAGCAATTGTGTTTCTTCTTTCACTTTTAACTTAATTGGTGACTATAACATGAGTGAAATTTTTATGGTGGATCACATATGCATAACTTGTGATAAAGTGGCTGAATTAAACAATGTATTGCCTTGGGTAGATAGGTTACAATTTCCTACATATGAGCATGATTTTACACATATGTTTGGTTTGCCACAATACTTGTCACATATATGTGCTACTCAATTGTTCTTCACTTATATTTGCAAACTAAGTTGCAATTTTCATGATGAAAATAATAACCATGTTCCCACCTTTGAGTGTACTAATAAAAACAAATTTGATTATAGATCTTCTGTGAGAACACTTGGTTTGATCATAAACAATAAGAATTTCTACATAGATGTTTCTCCTTATGATCATAATTTCCCGAGCTCCACTTATATTTGCAATTGTGATTGCTATGAGATGAGATGCTATTGGTTTTCTTGTGACAATTTTGTGATACATACATGCAAATTTAGTTACATCATGTCATATGAAAATATATATCAAGTCCACAACACTAATGCACCCCATGATAGAAATATGTATTGTGCATACACGTTGCCCTTTCTGTTTCTTCCATGTTCAGATTACCACAAGCCGAGGACGTCTTGTCATGAAGAAAGGGAGGATGATATGGATATAATAGGGGTCCATGAGGATTTTCCATGCTTTAATTGGAAGGAAATATTGAGCCTCACTACTGTTCATGATAAGGTGAATTCTTTCCTAGTAATGCATGTTATTTGTGTTTATAAGAATGTTATACTACCTAAGCATATGTATTTATGTATGATAGGTTTATTTATAACACAAACATTATTGGAGGCAAGGAGCATGGAATCATGGAGCAAAGCATTGGAGAACTCATGGAAGAAGAGGAGGCAGAATAATTGTTTTGTGTTCTCTCCAAACATAAGAGGCTGTCTATGGTTAGGAGAGAAGCCCCTGCACTCAAGGATGGTTCCCTCCAAACATAAGAGACTGTCTATGGTTAGGAGAGAGTCCCACCCGAGTCTAATAAGGCCCTGTGTGGCTGTTTGGGCCGCACCCCCTCAATGGGTCAGTTTGTATTGGTTTGGGTGCACCAAACCGTGTAGGTTTAGGTTAGGGGGCGCATCCCCCTCTCTTGGCCGCCACCCCCCCTCTTATATACCTCTTCCCACGAATTAGAGAGGCAGACCAAGTTAAACATAAACCCTAGATTCCAGAATTGAACTATGTTCATCTGAATTTATCCCCACCAGTTTGGTGGAGTTACCCCCTTGCAAATTCTGCGTGTTATCTGTTGTTCCATTGGGAATCAGTAGATACAGGACCACTCGTAGTCTTTGATTACGTTGTGCAAGTGTGTGGAGTTGAGAATATCCAAAGGGATTGAGAGCTGTTGCATTGGCATCAGGGATCAGCCGGAGAGATTTCAGCAAGACACAATTTATCCAACAAGTTATCGTGAGTGTTCATCGAGAAGATCGGGCAACCCCTTATCAGAAAATCCGAGCCTTTGGAAAGGTGTTCACCGCAATGAAGGCTGCGGGGATGCTGCTGGTTAGCAAATGCCTTCCCACAAGGACTGGGGAGTTCTCGGAAGTTGAAAAACTTTCGGAAGCTATGGTGGAAGTGGCGAAGTCCAGGGAATCCATCCTGCGCTCCGCGGCGCGCGGTGGTGCGCGCATGGCTCTAGGGCTCATGCGCATGAACTACCATGACGCCAAGTCTTGGCGTGTGGCGTCCGGCCTCCCGCAAGGATACACGGAGGCGCAGCGGGCCGGCATCTTCGAAGCCATCAAAGGTCACGCCACCAAGATTGCCACCATGGTCAACATCTCCACCTTCTACCGAGAGGAAACCATTCCAGATATTCCCGAGGAATCCAGCAGTGAAGATGACTCGGATGCCTGAAGGATGCCTTGTCCTGGGTAGAAAATAGGAAATAGGAGCATTACTGATCTTACGATATAAACTTATTGTAATGCTTTCTATTCCTTTGTAAAAACAAGTACTCTGCTTTTGCAACAATTTTTATTAAGTCTTTTGCAAGATTTCCGGGTTTATATTCCCTTATCTTCTAAGTTCTCTGGTCCATATGCTTTAACTGTCCTTAGTGTTTGAAATCGCTCGATAGTATTTTAATCTTCATGCCAAGTGACTGGGTATAACCAATCAGTCGAAACTCGGAAACATGGATCATACTAAAGGCATTTTTACTTACTAGCTCCAGCGACCCAGTATAAAAACAATCAGATAATACTTAGAGAACAGTAAGGAATTTTTTGAATGAAACTCAGGCACGCATGCACAATCTGGGTTTCCTTAAGCCATTTTAGGCTGAAAATCATTCAGTTTTTTAACACTGAGCACGCAGGCACAATTCAGGTTAACATTGAGTATTTTAAAAGATCATTGGAAAATAGATAATGCGGAATTATGTTTTAAACTATAATGAACATGTAAAAAACACAGATGTATGAATTTCGACAACTTTACTTCATGATCTCAAGTATGTTTACATAGAAATTGAACTAAGTATAGAATGGACGTAACTGCTGGATGCTCCAGGGTCTTTTGGTCTCCCCTAGTTTGTCATCTATCTTTCTCTTTCTTTTGCGATTCGGCCTTTCGGGATCATCTTCCATGTCTCGAATATCTACAAGATAGTATGATCCATTTTTCATAGCTTTGCTGATGACGAATGGTCCTTCCCAAACTGGAGCCAATTTGTGCTTTCTTTGTTGTACCAATCTTAGCACTAGGTCACCTTCTTTAAAAGAACGATGCCTGATTTACCGACTATGGTAACGTCGTAAACCTTGCTGATAAGTGGCAGAACTTTGAAGCAAAAGTTCTCGTTCTTCCTCTAGGAGATCGAAGGCATCCTGTCGTGCGCTTTTTCGGCATCCGAGTCATCGAAAGCCTACACTCTTGGGCTATCATGGATCATGTCCGTTGGAAGGACTGCTTCCGCGCCGTAAACTAGGAAAAACGGGGTTGCCCTGTTGACCTGTTTGGCGTCGTTCGAATACTCCAAAGCACGGAAGGTAACTCTTCCACCCATGCTCCAGCTGCTCTATGAAGAGGAGATTCGAGTCTTGGGCGTATTCCTTGCAGGATTGAACTATTCATTCTTTCAACCTGCCCATTGGATTGTGGGTGTGCCACAGATGCAAGATCTAGGCGTATTCCTGTTTGTCGGCAATATTTTTCCAACTCTCCAATAGAGAAAATTTTCCCGTTGTCGGTTATTATGCTGTGTGGAACGCCGTATCTCATGACTACGTCAATGATGAAATTTCTGGCTGTTACACCGTCAAGCTTTTTGATGGGTTTTGCCTCCACCCACTTGGTGTACTTATCTACTGCAACGAGTAGATGTGTAAGTCCACCTCTTGCAGTTTTGAATGGTCCCATCATATCTAGCCCCCAGACCGCAAACGGCCATGTAATAGGGATAGTTTTGAGTGCTTGGGCTGGCATATTCGTCTGCTTGGCGTAATACTGGCATCCGACACACGTATTAACTATGTGTTCGGCATCTGTCTTGGCTGTTAGCTAGAAAAATCCTGCACGGAATGCTTTCTTAACTATGCTTTTTGATTGAGCATGATGTCCGCAATCTCCAGCATGGATTTCTTGCAGAATTTCTCGTCCTTCTTCCGGCGAAATACATCGCAGGAAAATTCCGGTAGTGCTGCGCTTATACAGGAAACCGTTGATTACCGTGTATCCTTTGCATCGATGTTTTATTTGTCTTTGCAAGACCTCGTCTGCTCCATCCGGGTACTTCTGATCTACTAAGAAGTTTAGATACAGAATTGTCCAATCCGTGTTAACGAGCAGGACTTCGATCGATTCGGAAACGAGAGGATAGTCGATATCTCCACCTTTTATGGATGGTTCGTGCAAATGCTGGACAAACACACCTGGTGGTAGGGTTTTCACTCTTTCCAAGCCCATGCGGGCTAGTGCGTCCGCGTTCCAATTTTCTTCCCTTTTGACATGAAGTACTTCAAATCTCAGGAAGCAAATTGCCAACTCGTCCACCGTTCTCCGATATTCGGCCATGATGGGGCTTTTCGCGTCCCATGTTTGGTTGAGCTGATGCTATACCAAATCTGAGTCACCATAGCATAAGATGCGTTTAACACCTATTTCTTTTGCAATGTGCAAGCCATGAAGCAGAGCCTCGTATTCTGCCACGTTATTGCTGGCGTTGAAGTGTATTTGTAATACGTACTCCATTGTATCTCCCTTGGGAGATTTTAGGACTACACCAGCTCCAGCGCCTTCTTTCATTTTGGATCCGTCAAAGTGCATAACCCAATATTCCGACTCCGGCATTGGTGTGTTTTCCATTGCTTCTGTCCAATCAGCGACGAAATCTGCCAACACCTGGGATTTTATTGCCGTCCAGGGTTGGTACTTAATGTCAAACGCAGCTAACTCGATGCCCCATTTGGCTACTCGGCATGTTGCGTCCGCATTGTTGATTATATCCCCGAGTGGTGCTTTACATACCACTGTTATGGAATGTCCTAGGAAGTAATGGCGGAGTTTTCGAGATGCGAAAAATACACCGTATGCCAGTTTTTGATAGTGCGGGTATCTTTGCTTGGACTCAGAAAAAACTTCACTTACATAATACACCGGATGTTGATCTGGTATGGTTTGTTCGTCTTTCCGCCTTTCCACAACTATTTCCGCGCTGATAACCCTGTATGTTGCGGTGAGGTACAATAACATGGGTTCTTCGTCTTTTGGCGATGCCAAAATTGGAGCTTGCATCAAGGTTTCTTTTAACTGGGTTAACGCTTTGTCCATTCAAATTTGTCGGATTTCTTCAACAATTTGTATAATGGCAGAGCTTTGTCTCCTAGCCGGCTATAAACCTGCTGACGGCAGCTGCAGAACCAGTCAATCTTTGTACATCCTTTAAGCACGTAGGCCTTGATATGTTTAGGATTGCCTTGATCTTTTCCGGATTTACTTCTATTCCTATGTGAGAAACGATGAAACCCAGAATTTTTCCTGAGGGAAACCCGAATACGCACTTTAATGGATTTAACTTCATTTTATAAGTGCGCAAATTTTCGAAGGTTTCTCGCAGATCTTTAAGGAGCGTGTCTTTTTTCTTGGAAACGAAGGCAATATCGTCCACATAAACATGGACATTTTTGCCGATCTGACTATGCAAACATCATTGCATGCAGCGCTGGTAGGTTGGACCTGCGTTCTTCAGGCCAAAAGGCATGGTTATGTAGTAGTATGTTCCCTATGGAGTTATGAAAGAGGTTTTAATTTGGTCTTCTTCCTTCATGCGTATTTGATGATACCCGGAATAAGCGTCCAAAAAGCATAAAAGCTCAGAGCCTGCAGTTGCATCTATTATTTGATCGATTCGCTTTAACGCGAACCTATCTTTTGGACACAATTTCTTCAAGCCGGTGTAATCTATACACATCCTGAGAGCAGTACTATCTTTCTTCGGGACTAATACTGGGTTTGCGGACCATTCATTATGTATAACTTCCCGGATAAAATCAGCTGCCAATAGCCGGATAATTTCCTTGCTAATAGCCTTCCGTCTTCTTCCGTCAAATCGACAGAGACCTTGGTTGACGGGTTTAGATCCTGTAATTACCTTGAGTTGGTGCTCAGCAAGTTCCCTGGGTACGCCTGGCCTGTCCGCTGGAAACCACACGAAAATGTTCCAGTTCTCACGGAGGAACTTGATGAGCTCGCTTTCCTATTTGTCGGTCATGCTAGTTCCCACTACGACAAACTTTGTCGGATCTTTGGGATCTAGGATAACCTGTCTTGTATTCTCAGAAGATTTGAAGCTGTCTTCTAGCTTCCGGGTTTCTTTTCCTGTCGGCGATACTTCTTTCGCCAGCTCCTTTAATTCCTCCTTTGCAATCACTTTTTCTGCACAAAGGGCGTTTTCTTTTTCCAGCTCGTTTGCCAATTTGGAGTCTCCACTTATGGTGATTACTCCTCCTTTTGGCCCCGGCATCTTCAGCTTGTTATAAATATAACATGATCTTGCCATGAATTTGGCGAAAGCTATACGTCCGAGTATTGCGTGATACACGCTTTCGAACGGCACAACCTCGAAGAATATTTTTTCCTGCCGGAAATGTTCTTTCTCACCAAAGGTTACTTCTAGGGAAATTTCTCCTAGGGATCGTGCTTGCCTGCCAGGGACGATGCCGTGAAAGCGTATGTTACTAATTGAGCCGGGTCTCGGAGATTCGCAGATGCTTCAATGTATCCATGTACATTATGTTAATGCTGGATCCTCCATCCATCAACACTCTTTTTAGCCTAGTGTTTTGAACAATAGGGCTTACAACTAGAGCTTGTGTGCCGGGTTCTGGGATATTTTCGGGATGATCAGACTGATCCCAGGTGATTGGTGTGTTAGAGTACTTCAAGAATTTCGGGGTTGGTGGGACAAACGCGTTTATTTCTCGAAGGGTTCTCTTTGCCACCTTTGCTAACGGAGTTGCCAGGAAAGTTAGGTTGCATTCTCCTTCAACTCTCGGAAACTTAGGCTCGCCTTTCCGTTGTTGTTCCTGGATTTTTTCGTCAGTGTCCGATTCACTGTCTTTTTTTCAGCTTCTGGCTTTTGCTTGGAAATTTCCTCTTGGAATTTTTTTCCTTTGCTTCCGGATCCTACACTGCCTTTCATATGCTTGTTAAGCCGGCATTGTGCGTTCGTATGGGTGGGTTTCCCAAATTGCGAATGGTGGACACAGTTTTCCGACTTTATTCTTTCCCACTCTTCTTTGGTGTAGTTGATCGGTTCTGTGCTTCGTCCTTTCCATTTGCTCCCATTTTCTCTTCCAAAGGCTATGTTAACTTCTTTGGGTTTTTGCTGTGTTTCTGAGGCTGATTTTTTCTCAGGAAGAGGATTCTTTTTGGTTTCAACCAAAGTATTGATATTGCCACCTCTCGCTCTGATGTCATCTTTGGCCGCTGCGTGCTCATTTGCGGTTGTAAGCATAGATCCGAGATCTTTGTGCTTTTTGGAACCGATCATGAATGGTACGAGTCCGGGTTTTAAGCCATTGACGAAAGCATGCATTGCTTGTACATCAGTTACTCCAAAGCAGCTGTTTTTTATTACAGTCCACCTTCAGATAGAGTCCACGTATGGTTCATCTTCAAACTGGGTGCAGCGATTTAACTGGTTGATGTTGTTGGGTCGTTTGTACGTTCCCCGAAAATGCTGAGTAAACACTCGAGCCATATCATCCCAGCTATCGACAGTTCTTGACGGAAGCCTGTTGATCCAGTCTCTGGCTCCGTCCAGTAACATTAGGGGGAGGAATTTTACTGCCTCTAGGTCTGTCCCATTGTTAATCTGGACGGCTGTGTAATAGTCTGAGAGCCAGGTATCCGGGTTTGTACTACCGGTGTAATTTTGATATGTTGGACCAACTTTGGCGAAGCTAGAATGCAGAGTTATTCTTCGGATCATGTCTGTGAAACACTTGGGCCCGAAGTATAGATCATCTCTTTCCGCTCTATCAATGTGTGCGGAGTATCTCCCGTCTGAATGGATACAAGGGGATCTGCTCCTTCCATTTTTGCGTGAACACTCTCTTCCAGGGTTATCTCTATTTCCTCCGTTATCGTGCCCTTTGGGATAAGGTGGAGTTCTACTCCTATGTATTTCCTTATTACTGGGAGGTGTACGGGATCTCTCACGCCTGTGAGGAATGTCGTATCTTCCGGCTTTTTCAGCGGGGCGTCTCGGAGGCGGCATAGTTTTGTTGTCTTTCCGGTTTTGTTCTTCCCGATCTCGGGGATTAATTCCATCTTTCGGCAGATGGGATCCGGTTCTGGACACTGCATCCTTGTTATCAGGCTTTTTCTTGTCCTTTCTCGGATCTTCTTCTTCTCTTTCGAATTATTTGAATCTCCAGGTTCTTCAGGTCCAGGTGCTCCAGCGGCGCATGTAGCTGTTTTGCATAGGGCTGAGTCGTCATGCAACTTCCCTGATCTTTCTTGCCCTCACTGTTGCTGTTGCAATGCTTTTCCTAAGAAAGAATACACCCCTTAAAGTTTATCACCATTGGAGTACAGATCGTTGTTGAGGATGGCGAACGCGGCCTCCGCGTTTTCTGCTGCGGTTTTGTATATAGGTTCGCCCCTAGCATCCTTGCCGTTTACTTTCTTTTGCCAGGCTGGGTTTTGAAACCGTTCCTTTGGCGGCAGTACTTCCGGTCTTGCGATTCCGGGTAACCGTGTAGGTTTAATGCCAGATCTATTCCTTCTCTCATACTCCTCGATTTCTTCCTGCTTTAACTTAATGTCAGCTTGGGTTTTTTGGAGATGTTCTCGAGTTCAGAATAGATGTTGTTGTTGCCTATGGAGAGCTTGTCTCCTGGCTTCTAGCACTTCAGGGGGTTCATGGGGTCCCACTGGTGTTTGAAGTAGATCCTGTTCGTCTTGTTCTGACATTGGCGGAACAGAGATTTCCTTCGTTTTCTTCGCCGCAGGCTTAACTCCACTTCCTCCTCCTGCTTCTAGGTTTTCGTTGGCTGGATCAGCCAATTTTTTCTTCCGGAGTTTGTATTGGACTTTCTTGGAAGCTTTGTGTTTTTCTTGGAAGAGGGAGGTTTTTTACCAGGTTCCTCCTGTGTCAATTCCTTGACATCGAGGTATGTTGGACTGGCTTCCCCATCCTCTCTTTCCTCATCTGGCGGAGGTGTTCTAGGGCTTTCCTGACTTTCGGCATCCATGTTTTCAGCCTGTTTTGCCATCAGTACTTCGTGGAATCCCTCTTGAAAGGATTTGACCTTTCTCTCGAAAGCGTCTACATCTTCGTCTTCGGTATCGAACTGATCCGTTCCGGGTTCCGACTCTAATCTCGCTTCGATGGCGGCTAGCACAGAGTCAGCTTCCCAGTTCGTCATCATATTGACGGATGTCGGATCTTCCACCTCTATTGTGGGATTGTTGTTTTCTGCCTCTTCCACAGGATTGCTTTCATCCGTGGTTTCGGTGATCTCGGATTGCACCATACCGATAAAGTGCGATTTGGCAGAGTATCGGCAATCTGAGCAAAATCCGGCGTTATAGTCTTCTTCGACTAGGTATAGGGCGGGTGGGATAAATATGCTTCCACCACAGAATCCCATTGCTTCTGCAGTTAATCCGATAAAGATGTTTGCAGATCCAATCGGTAAAACGCAGGCACTTACCAGATGATTCCGTGATGGCATATACGATCCGTTGTCGAGGAAGCGCCCGACGTCGTTGTCGAACTCCAGACTTCCGACAGTTATGGTACTACCAATTCTGCCGAGTATCCCCTATCGAAACATAACGCCTGACGTCGCTGGCCCCACGGTGGGCGCCAACTGTCGAGACATCGTAGTAGAATTCATAGACGGGGGTGCCATGAGACTACCGATAGAGATTGTGGGGACGTGATCGTATGATGAACAATGACACCGAGGTTTTATCCAGATTCGGTACGTCGCAACTAGGCGGCGTTCCTACCCCTGCAATCTCACTAAATCAGGGCTGAAGCCTGAAGTATACAAAGTACAATGTGAGTTAGGTTTAGCTACTCGACAAGGATCAACCTCTCAGCGAGTTAGCTTCTAGCTTATTGTCTATATCTTTCTTATCTCCCGCCCGGCTTTATATAATAGCCTGGTTAGGGCTTACAGAATAGGAAACCTAGAAGACTACGGTATGTCATAACTTGGAAGGCAAGGAATCCGCCTTCTACTCCAAGCCGTACCACGTGGGACGTGGTCCGGGTTCTTCTAGAATCCGGCTTCCGTGCGTCAGCTTACTGGGTCGCCCAATGGACCGTAGCCCATTACCATTCAGGCCACCCTGGTAATCCGGACTTTAGGACACCCTCTGATATACCCCTTAATGGTATATATCCGACAAATATTTTGTCATTACTACATAGGAAAACATATCCTTAGCATTTCTAAAAATGGCATAAGGATCTCTTCCACTGTTGTCTAATCATCATATGAATTATCCAGCTATAATATTCTATAGCACAAGACTCATCTGGTTCTGTACATAGCATGAAATCTCAATTTCAATTATGCTCATCATGTGTCAAAAAACTTGAATATTGCTCAATTCTTTTCCATGTGGAAAGAACTCCTTCTTGTCATTTCGATATTGATTTACTTATATTTCATCTATGTAATTTGCCTCATCCATATCAGGCGCTTCAATACATCTCTTATAGATATCGATGCCCAATATCTCCTAAACCTTTCATCAATATGAAAATCTTAACCGTGTTAATTTAAAATACATATTTTCCAATCAACCATATGTCATCTACATAAAGCATTAGAAATATGTCTTAGCGCTCCCACTTAATTTCTTGTAACTCTACAAGCATCTCTACCTTTCATGATGGAATCAAACTGTTTTGATAACTTCATTGAAGTAAAGATTCCAACTTTGTTATGCTCACATCAACCATTGAAGTTTGCATACCTTTCCAACAACCTTTTGAATTTTACAAAACTCTCAGGCTGTGTCAAATACATATCCTTGATCAAACTTCCTAGAGAGTAAAGTTGGTTTTGTTATTGAACTGCCATATCATAATATGTAACTTTTGCTAGAACCATCCACAAAGACTAAAGCATTACTACGGAAGATCAAACTCTTGTAGTATTCAACTCTTTGAGCTTCGTTGAAAACATATTTTTGAGAAGTACAAATTTCAAAGAAAGTAAATATCCATGTCTTTGTTGCTAGATAGACCCGTTTGATATCGATAGGCATCATGCCTTTCGAAAGCACTACCAAGTCACATAATTAATATTCATATAGGGATACTATCGCGGATATAATGACTCATAGTGAATTTTACAAAGTCAGGGCCCATCATTTGCTTCCTTTATAAGTTCCAGGTCCTTTGTTGTCAAAACAACACTTTACTCTTAAACCACAAGTTGGTCTAAGTACAAAGTTTTAGGACTTTTGTGGTTCAGTTTGCAAACTTATTCAAAGTATCTACAACACATGTAGTGTCTTCTACTTTGTCAAAATAGGAAACCATAGAACAACTTCCAGTGCTCCGCTACTCTTCACATGGTAACAAAGATTATCTAATCTCATCGAGTTTGTACTTTCCTCCCACTCACTTGTTTCGCAAGAACTACTTTCTCGAGAAATCAACCCTTTCTGGCAAACAACATTTGTCTCTGGTTTGGTGATAGGAGAAATTCTCAATGTTTTCTTTGGGATAACCTTATAAACATATATTTATCCTATTTTGGTTGTAAACATTTTACACATGCTATGCATACCAAAATTTAAGAAAAAGATAGTTCGTGTCACTACCCAAGCCATAACTTATATGGTGTCAATTTCAATGGATCACGATGGCGCTCTTTTCAGTGTAAAAAGCGGTAGTCTCAAATGTATAAACTACAAAAATATAATGGCATTTTATTTATCTTACCATGTCCAACAAGATTTGATTATAATTCTCAAACACTCCATACTTATGTGGGGTATTCGAGAAGCATAAGTTGTAGAACAATTCTGCAACTCCTCAGATGTTTTGCTAAACTTGTGACTCAAACTATATCCTTTATGATCCAATCATAAATACTTTATTATCTTGTTACGATGATTTTTACTTCATACTAACAATAGTTTGAACCAATTCAAAAATGCCAAACTCCATTCTCTTTACATAGATATACTAATATATCTACTCAAACCATCGACAAAATTTATGAAGGAAAAATTAATCCACGACACATGACTACACATAATGGACTATATACATCAATATGTATAATCTCCACTAAATTAGTTGTCCATTCTACTTTGGCCTATGAACGGAATTCTAGTCATCTTTTGGAAGAGGTCTCACAAGAGTCAATTTATTCAAAAATAAAATGATTCTGAAAGTCCATTAACATGGAGTTCCTTTCATGTTTTCCTTTCTGATATGAAATAAAGAGGTGGTGTCACAACTTAAGTGAAATTCTTTTACTTCTTGCAACGTTGAGCACTTAGTCTTATAGATGTTTACTTCACCAACACGATTTCTATAAACGCATCCATCAATTATGGAATATGGTCATAGTTTTGAACATTCTTATTTTTTCTCACAAAAGACCAGAACAAAATAACAACTTATTAAGTTCTTAAAATAAATCTTGATTATTTGGTTCGATACGACAGTGAACACAATAACACTTTATTTACGTTCTTCTCATGATCGATCCCACATCTACTACTAGTTCCTTTTAGGCCCTTGTATTTCTTGCATTGTGTTGCTTTGTATGACAACTCATACCAACCAATCTTGTATCAAAATACCCAAAAAATACTTTGTTAACTAGTATACATCTATAACTTGTATATCAAGTATATACTCCTGAGCTGGACCTTTCCAGTTATCTTCTTTGCTGGCATATACCCTTTTGTAATTCTATTTTTAATATTCCCTTTTCTCTACATAAGAATCATTCAACATCAAACAATGCTAGTCGTACTAGCACATTTTCCTTGGTGTGTTAGTCATATACTACCACCCATTGAGTCATACTTTGAGGTTGATTGTTCTACTAATATCATCATATTAATATCATTCTCCAGGATTCCACTCTTAGCAATCCTCAAGTAAGGTAAACAATTTTACCCATACTTTTAATCCATACCATGATAACAATTTTGTGATGAAGCTATATAGCTCGAAGGAAGGAATTTAGAGGATAATATTAGCGCTCAACTTCTTGGAAGATTCAAACGCCTAGCGTCTTCAATCATTGCATATATTCAAATAATATAAGCACACATTGTCACGCTAAATTATACTCAGTCATGTTGCCACAAATAAGTTTCTAGATATCAATATATCTTTCACTTGATTGTTTCTGAAAACAATTCTTTTCGGTTCCTAAATCACCTTGGTCAACAAAAAATTATTTTGAAGATAAAGTATTATGGAAGCAAGCATGACACTGGATTCTAATTAGGAATTATTTGCTCTCTAGATCAATCAATAATTAAGCATATGGAGCTAGGTAGGTTATACCAAAAATCTACAATGGGACTCAATTTTAAATTTCACTAATACGGTACCAATCTTAAAAGGTTTAACCAGATCATAACAGTTATATCTCAATTAACAATCTAAGTGTAAGGTAGTTAGTGGATGCCAATGAATACTACAATTTATGAAAATTCACTTTGATTCGTTATTCATGATAAAATAAGTTCAAGTTAATTCCAAATTACTACGTGAACTCCCACTCAAAAACAATATCCCTCTAGTCGTTTTACTGATTACACAAACCAAAGTCACTACGCCAAAACCGATCATCACGTGAGATGATGTAGCTGCAAAGGCGAACATCGACATGTTCATCATATCGTCCATATGACTCATGCTTTACCTTCCGGTTACGTGTTCCAAGGCCATGTCTGTACATGCTAGACTCGCCAAGTAGAACTGTAGTATTGCGTGTGTTCCGAGGCCATGTCTATACATGCTACGCTTGTCAACACCCGTTGTATGCGAACGTTGAGTCTGTCACACCCGATCATCATGTGGTGTCTCGAAACGACGAACTTTCTTAACGATGCATACTGAGGAAGAACACATTATTATCTTGATATTAAGTGAGAGGGATCATCTTATAATGCTACCGTCGCGATCTAAGCAAAATAAGATGCATAAGAAGGATTAACATCACATGAATGGATAATGTGATATGATATGGTCCTTCTTGCACTTGATCTCCATCTTGTGCATCATGGTATGATCTCCATCATTCCACCGACATGGCACCAAGGTCCATGGCACGTCCATTTTGATTGTCCATTAAAATTACAACATATCACATGGATATGATATATAGCACACATGCCATAAATAATAAGACAAACATATGGCTCCTTCCAGTATGTCAATAATTTACAAAAGAGATCATCTCATACATCAAATTTGTAACATTGACCATATCACATCACGTGCCCTGCAAAAACAAGTTAGATGTCTCTAATTTATTTTTGCATATTTTACGTGACTTGGGATTTCAAGAATAGAACCGTTCATACCTACGAACATGAACCACAACATTGATAAACATATTTTTAACAACCCTTCGTAGATTAGATCTTAACTATAGTAGGAGAAACGGACACCTCCTCAGCCACAAGTGAGACAGGTCTCGCGTACAAAGTACATGTAAAGTTAGTCTAGGGCAGCTTGATCGTAATATGCCACTAAGATAATAAAATACTCAAGGAGGCAATACCATGATCATCAACGCCCACATACACCTATGTGTTCTACCCGTACAAATCCTCTACGCACAGATCCGGCTCTGACACCACTACAGGGTTCGTTGCATAGAAAAACAAAATTTTCTTACGCGAGAGATACCCGAAGGGCCAAGATCTAATCTAGGAGATGAAAGCAACGGGCATAGAGAAAGTCTTAAGGAGAACATACCCTCGAAGACACAAAGCGTTACGAGATCAAACCTCGTTGGTGATGTAGTCTAACTCACATCGATCCCAAGATCGCGAAGATGAGCGCTGCATTCCGGCAGCGCTTCCGCACTCGGTCACACGTACAGCTCGATGAAGATCTCTGTTCCCTCGATCAAGCGGGGCAGCGCAAGTAGAGGATCCCTCAGAACTCCAGCACCACGACAACATGGTGTGGTGGAGAAAACTTCGGTCAGGGTTTCCCCAAGCGCAGGAACATGAGGTGGATCAGCGGGAGGAGGGAGGTGGAGATGACACCAAGTGTGTGGGGAGAGGGAGGTCCAACCCCTCTTTATATAGGAGGGGGAGGCAACCAAGAAATTTTTCTGCCTCCACCTCTCCCCTCATCATGTGGGTGGAGTCTCCACTCAACCCACTCATTCTCTCATCAATTCCCACTCAAAATTCCAATGGTTTTCTTTAATAAATAAAACAATTTCATTTTTTTATTTTAATATTTGTTAATCCTATTAACAAATATTAACACTTACCCCCTTGAACTATTTGTTAATCAAACATTAACATATACCACCTTGAACTATTTCAATATTACCCGAAACAATTCCGGTGACTATTCCAATATTCCCCGAAACAATTTTGGTGTTGTCCAAACTTTTCTCCAGTATTCCGTATCCACTCAATCGCGGCATCAAATCTTAAGTGTGTCACCCTACGGTTCATGAATAATGTAGACATGATCGAGACACCTCTCCGATCTATAGTCAACAACGGGACCTGGAGATCCGTAATGACTCCTACACATTCAACGATGAATCTAGTGATCATGTGAACCATAAACGTCGTAACCAAATCCCTTTGTCTCGCGATATTTTACTTGTCCAACATCCAATGATTGATATCAACATACATAGTTCAATCTCGTTACCGACAAGTACTTTTATACTCGTTCCGTGATATGAAATCCCTGTGACCTAGTCACGTGCTTGCAAGCGGTGTCGATGTGATATCACCGAGATAGCCTAGAGTATATCTCTCCGTCATTTGGATGGACAAATCCCACTCTTGATCCATGAGCCTAAACTAATACTTTACGAATACCCAACGGCACCTTTATAGTCACCCTGTTACGGTGTGAGATTTGATGACATCAAAGCACTCTTCCGGTGTTAGTGATTGACATGATCTCATGGTCTAAGGATTAGAGTTACTTCGTATGTTTGATATAACAATGTAAACTTAATGACTTGATCACATTGCTATATTCACTTTGGTTCTATGTTCATCACATAATTCTACCAATAATATGACCCCGTTATTAACAACATCCAATGTTCATGATCAGGAAACCTTGATCATCACTTAATCAACGAGCTAGGAACCATTGTTTGTTTATTAAACACACATGTATCAACGTTTAAGGTTAATACAATTCTAGCATGGGAAATAAACATTTATCATAAACAAGGAATAATATAATAACCATTTTATTATTGCCTCTTGAGCATATTCCCTTCAGATATGGGACCACGAATTTTGCATGTAAATAGTACATAATTATCATATGAAAACAAATAGTAATCACAATTCCATGTATAAGTGAAGCTCGTAGAATCATGATCATAAGGAGAAACATCGATGTATACATTGTTATTGTTTAGTATCAAATAAAGTGTTCTCACAGAAGATCTATGATCAAATTTGGTTGTAGTAGTACACCCAATTGTTGTAACATGTTTATTATATTCATTATGTAAATTGCAACTGAATTTGCAAATATAAGTGAAACACAAATCAGTAGCATATGTATTTATCAAAGTTTGTGCTAATTCAAACATATGTGTAACATTATGCTCATATTTATGAAACTGTAAACAATCAAACCGAGGTAACACAATGTTCAATTCAGCAATTCTGTCACAAATAATACATATTTGATCCACCATAAAAATTTCATTCATGTTATAGGCACCAACCAAATTAAAAGTGAAACAAGTAGTATAGGTGCTAGAATTGACATATGAAATTTCAGCAATCCTATTCATAGCACATTGCACAGTAATTGGTTCATGTAACATGATGGAATTCACAATATTAATAGGTGGTATTTTAGCAAGCACTTCTTCTTGTGAAACCAAAACCACATGCTCAAAATTTGAAATATTCAAATTATCACCTGGTGGTGAACTATACGTGGATATCAACTCACAAGAATCAACTAGCACATTAGTAAACTCACAAAACTTTGTACTTACAGGTGGAAGCTCCAAATCAGCACCAATATCAATGACATCCTCCTCAGATTTAGTAGGTACCGAGTCATCTATCTCAAGTGGTAATGCTGGTTGTACTTGAGGTGGCTCCCTTTCTTCAAAAGTAATCTGCATATCACAAGAAACAATATTAGGCACAATGGCATGCTCCTCCAATGGATGTGATGGTGGTGGTGCAGGTTGTACTATAGGATCTGATGTCTACGCACGCTTCTATTCTTGTAGACAGTGTTGGGCCTCCAAGTGCAGAGGTTTGTAGAACAGCAGCAAGTTTCGCTTGAGTGGATCAGCCAAGGTTTATCGAACTCAGGGATGTGGAGGTCAAAGAAATCCCTCTCAAGCAACCCTGCAATCAAGGTACAAGAAGTCTCTTGTGTCCCCAACACACCTAATACGATTGTCAGTTGTATAGTTGCACTAGTTCGGCGAAGAGAGAGTAAAAATGCAAGTAATATGGATGATAATAAGTGATAATAGCAATCTGAAATAAAAATGGCAGAAAGCAAACATGTAGCAGAACATGCGGAAAACGGTGTTTCAATGCTTGGAAATAAGTCCTAGGGCTCATACTTTCACTAGAGGACACTCTCAACAATGATCACATAATTGAATGCATAAATATCATCTCTTCACTATGCTACTCCAAACAACTCTCCGGTCGAATAATGAACACTAATCATTGCGTAGGGCTTTAACAACACTCCTCAAGTCTATATTCCCTCTCTAGGGAACCCCAATGTCACTACGAGCGCCATAAATTAGTACTAAACAAATGCCACAATTTCATAGGTTCACCTTTGATGTAGCCCACCGTATTCCACCAAGCAAAACATCGATACGCAATAAGGTGAACTCACTCCTATCTCCGTACGTTTCCGGTGACTTGGTGAACGGTGCTCTACCTCATGAAATACCCCTCTACATGCATAGGTGGGATCACCACATGGAGACCCAAGATGGTGCCCAAGATGCTCAAGAACACATCCAAGAAGGTGCACACGGAGCTAGGAAAGAAGCGGGTGAAGACGACGTCAAGATCGGAGTTCCGATGAGGAAGAACGGAGGGAAAACGGGTCTCCCGGCCTCCCCCCCCTGGCCAGGCCGGCCTCACCCCTTCTCAGGCCGGCCCCCACACAGAGCAGGCCGTCCTCCCTCACCCCCACCCCGGCCTCGGGCTGGCCTCCAGGCCGGCCCCGTGCCCGAGCAGCCCGGCCTACAGGCCGGCCTCCCTCACCCCCACCCCGGCCTCGGGCCGGCCCCCCTCCAGGACGGCCTCCTCCTCCCACCTCGGCCTCCAGTCCGGCCAGGCCGGCTCCCAGGCCGGCGTGGCCCCAAAAGGCACGAAATTTGCCCGTTTTTGCACCGTTTCGACCCCGTTTCGACCCCGAGCTATATAAGGGACCCCGGTGGCTAGATCTAGGGTTTAGGGATGATTTGAGAACTTCGGGCTTTGCCCTTGTATCCCTCTTGTGAGGTGACTCCTCTTACGAGGCTACTCCTACGATGTGTATCTAGGACCGTATCAAGATCTCTCCAAGGAGCTACTCTTTCACTTGTGATTCTAGTAGCGCTTGCCAACCTTCCCCCTTGCGGCTTCTGTTGGATCGGTGGACCGACCGGTGAGAGGAATCGGTTTCAATTAGCGTGTTGTGACTTGGGTTTGTGATCCCTCGTAGGCTTCACGAGTTATCTTCCCCCTTTTGTGTTTCCACGCGTTTGCCCTCGATTTCCCCTCTCGTGTTCATCGTGTTCATCGTGTTTTTCGTGTGTTCTTCGTTCGTTCTTGTCGATTCGTGAAGATCGGGCCAACTTAGAGGTCAACACCTCATCATCTTGTATCCAGAGCTAGATTGACAGGAATCCGACACCCCACCCCCTCCCCTACCACCAATTTTTCTTCTATCCACCATAAATTCGAAAATTTGACCAAAAATAGCCGAAAGGGATTTCGACCGATCTCTTGATTCGTTGAGTTTTTCGTGGTTTTGTTTCATAGATTTGTTGCCAAAGACCATTCCCCACCTTTCCATTCAGCCATTGTTCTCGAATTTGTCCAAAATTTTTCTTGATTTGGGAGAAATTTCGAATTTGAGCAAAAATCACAGAAAATTCCTGCTCTTCGATTCTTGGACAGATTTTGTATCTTGTTTTTCTTTGTCGTTGTTGCTCCGATTGGAGTGAGGCAAGTTCCTACGCGTCGCCATCGACATCGCCTACGCATCTACATCATCGGATCCACACGACATCGAAATCCACCGGCCGCAAGTCCGAGATCATCCACCACATAGGTATAACTTGCTTCCGCTTGAACTAACCCATTCCTTTGTGTACCTTACCTACTTGGACTAGTTCTTTTACACCGCTTGGCATCGCATTTGTGGCACCGAGAGTGCGAGTTTTGCGCTTGTGAGAGAATAGCTTCGAGTAGGCATTGGCATTTGGGAATCATCTCCGCATCATCATTAAAAAGCGAAAAATCAAAAAAAAAAAAGAGAGGATAAAGAGAAAGAAGCAAAAAGAGCCAAAAGAAGCAAAGATCAATGCCAATTTCTATCATTTGTAGGAACGCCTAGTTTCGAGTTGCGAGAGAGAAGAGAGTGATCGGTTGTCACATTGCGAATCTTGTTGCCTCTACTTAATTGCGGTTTGAGCTAGCGTCCTCCTTGCGTTGGTGTGGCATTGAGATTAGTCTTCGATAGGTACATTTCGTCTCCGCTCGTCCATTGGCCGCACTAACCCCATTTATCATTTGTGTGTGTGTTTTTCGTTTCCACCATAGAATTTTCCTCCACTAGGTTTGGTTTTCGTGCTAACTTTTCTTTGATTCTTCTCCACATTTTACAATAAACTTTTCTTTGGATTTGTCGTTTTTCTCGCCACATTTCTAACCCATTTGCCATCCACTAATAAGCCGTGTGTGTTTTGGAGCGTGTTTTGGGATCTTTTGAGCTCAAGTCACTTCATTCTTTTTGCTATCGGTTTCTCTTGGCTTGGTCCACTAGTTTCCAACATTTGCTAAAAGGTGAGGTTTTAGCTCTTAGGTCCTCACACTCTATATATACACTTGCGCTTGTGACTAACCATGTATAGCGAGAGCGGATCATATGGAGGCCATGATGACCATAATGAGTCCATGATGGACCACTACGACTACAACGAGCTAGACACGGACCTCCATTCCTACGAGAATGACGTGGTGGACGACCACTACTCCGAGCACGACATCGTGGATGACCACTACTACGAGCATGACATGGTGAACCACCACCACTACTACGACCACGACGTTGAGCTCTACACCGACTACTCCTCCCCAAGCATCATCGACATGGAGGAGTACCACAACCACCACGCCACCTTCGACTCCATGAGCTACATCGACATGAACCACTACTACAACAATGACGCCGCAAGCTTGGATGACGAGATGGAGCCCTACTACACCGACAACGCATCCTCGAGCATGGCGGAGTTCTACACCGACAATGACTCCGACATGGACGAGCTCACCTACAAGCGCTTCCTCGCCAAGCTTCGGTGGCCAAGACATCACATGTCCGATGGCTCATTCTCACCACCATGGAGCTTCAAGGAGAATGCCAAGGCCAACACAAGACAAATCCCTTCAACCTCAAGATGGCGCAACGATAAGAAATCCGACAAGTTGGCAACGTCAAGATTGTCTCCTTAAACATCAAGACGGCGCCACAAGAAGGACGTCATCGAGGCCACATCAAGCGAGAAGGCCAAGAAGCCAAGGCATCTGAATGACTTTCGGCGTCATCCCACACATGAAGTGCGGGAACGCCGCAAGCTTCGTCACCAACAACCTTCAAGCTCTCATCACCACGCTCATCACCAAGACCGTCGCCGTGATCACCATCGCCATATGGAACAGAGTGGTACACCCACCTCACCGAATCTTCCACCACAAGTTCCGCGACGGCATTGGTTTGAGCATCGCTCGCCATCACCACTACCTCGACCTCGACACCGACAAGGCAGTGGTGACCCTCTTCAAGATCACCCTCTACGACCGGATATTCTTCATCATCCACCTTCTCCAAGCTCGCCTCATGACATTGGTCTAAATGGCTTCATGGATGGTGCTCGCCCACATTCAAGGCTTCCAAGGAAAAATGTGTGTCACCACCACAATGACCACCAAGACCAAGGCCATTATCAAGAAGGTGCTCCCGACATGGCTTCTAGTGAATGCCTCCCTCGACTCCACCACAATGACCACCGGCGCCATCCTCTCCATCATGATCGCCATCGCCAAACCAATGAGGATGACCCAATTGAGCTTCCACCGCCTATCTTTGATGAAGACCCAAATGAGAGAACTTCTCAACATCAAGCGAGTGCGAATGCTCCATATGTCTTGTTTTTCCCCATCTTCGAGGAAGACCCCATTGAGCGCCACCATCGACAACAACCAAGTGGGATTGCTCAATTTGCTACTTCACTTCCCATCTTTGATGAGGACCCCTATGAGCACCACCATCATCAACAACCAAGTGGGCATGCTACAAATGATCTCCCATTTCCTCTCTTTGATTAAGACCCCTATGAGCGCCCACTTCGACCACCACTAGGAACGGATGCTACTCATGATTCCTCATTTCCCATGTTTGATGACGAACCTCTTGAGCGACCCCTTCAACAACAAGCAAGTGAAGATGACCTATCACTTCCTATTTTTGATGAGGACCCACATGAGCAACCTCGTCAACATCAAGCAAATGGAGATGCTATCCATGATTCTTCTCCTCCCATATGGGATGAAGCACCACATCATCTAGGCCATGAAGACAACGACTTGAGCGCCGTTGGCCTCAATGTTACAAGGTGCAAGGACCATGAGCGTCATCATGCATATGAGGAATGGGAGCCGCCACCTCATCTTCACCAAGATTTTGCTTTCTATTCGCACCCCGCCTTCGACACGGATCAAGATCATCCTCGCCATGGACACTATGATACCACTACTTCATCAAGGCAAGAGGCAAGAGACACTTCATCACCGACACCCATCCACAACTTCCATGAGCGACATTCTATGAGGATGAACAATGACCTTCATGATCAAGGCCATGAGTTTCCTTCATCGCCACAAGCGCAACACAAACATCAAGAGTGTGAAGCTATTCCTCCCATGACACAAGATCAACATCACCATATGCATGAGGAGACCACTCTACCACTCTATGATGAAGACGTTGATGCATATGACATTGTCAATGAGGCTCATCCCTTGCCATCATCTCTAAGGCATTCTTCTTCTTCGTCTCCAATGACACAAGTGACAACTCCGACCATCGACAAGAGAGCTTCCAATGCTACCAATGAGATGATCATGGTTGCCAACCAAAATGGTGACCATACCTACATGAGTGAAGGCCAATATTATGCCTTGCACCAACTAGCTCTCAATTCCTTGGACATGCCGACCAATGGTGACGAAAGCGTCTATTGCAATGAGGCCGCGAACTCATCGCGAGTGTTGACACGAGTTCTTCAAGCCTATCCTCAAGATGGAGGTAGCGACAAATTGGGTGACACACTCCCCTTGCCTTCAAAGCATCTCATGCCAACCTCCACAAGGCCACGCTCAAGCCACCATTCTAGCCAAGGATATCTTCATCATCATCATCATCGACCATTTGAGGATGCTACAAGGCATGGCTTACATTACCACTTGATGGAGCTTCCTTCCACACAAGCCATGACCCTACCTCCTCCTCCAAGAAAGCCACCCTTTTCTCAATTGGAGCTCAAGTCAAGAGATGAGATGCTCGACTCCTCCTCACCACATGCTATGACACTACCGACTCCAAGCAATGCAATGACTTCGACAAGTGCGCACACCTCAAGTGCCAACACTTTGGAGCCTTCTAGTGTCCCCTCTCAAGCTTCTAGTGAGATGAGTGGTGAGAGAGAGATCCACCATCACGTGAGTGAGAGCCACAAGCCCATAATGAGTGGAAAAAGCATGAGTGTTCTTAGAGGCATTGCCATGATAGCCACCAATAGTGAGATGAGAGTTGAGAGCAAAACCCCATGTGTGCTTATTGACACTAACGGCTTACCAACTTTCTCTCCATCTTTGTGGTCGATTTTGCAGAGATTTGGTGACCCTATCACGCATCCTCGCCCTCATGGACTTCTCCACATACAAGGCTCTTCACATCGCATGAACATCGACACCGGCTTGAAGTGTTGGAAGGAGCCCTTTCCGCTCATCATGATCCACATGGAGATTGACAAGAGCTTCTACAACAAAGCATTCTCCATCCACACTCCTCAAGTCAAGATCTACACGGCGCGTCACACGCACTTCGACATCAACGCCTTCTAGGCCTATATTCCACATGTCACGAGGTGCATGGAGTACGACAAGCACGTCAATAACAATGCCTTCTACGCATACATACCACATGTCAAGATGTGCATGGAGTTCAACAAGCACCTCCACGACAACGACTTCTCCATCTACATCCCCTACGTCAAGATGTACTTGGAGTTCGACAAGCGCATCAACGACAATGACTACAACGTCTACATCCCCTTCGTCGAGATGCACTTGGAGTTCGACAAGCGCGTCAACGACAATGATCACCACGACTACACTCTACCGCTTCCGCAAGCTCATCCTCACCCATCCATGGACGATCATGTCAAGATCGTCATCGCCTTTGGACCACACCCTCCACGAGCATACCTTGGCATGATCTTTGATAAGAGGCTCAACTTCAACGACTACACCGCCTCGCGAGATCTTCACCAACCCTCCAAGGAGGAACCTTTCATGATCTTCATCACCTTTGGACCACACCCACTACGAGCCTACCATCACATGAACTTCGACAAGCGGCTCAACTTCAACGACATCTTCGTCGTCAACATTCCTTCTCCCGCTCACATATGGATGGAACGAGAGTCGAGGACGACTCTTTTTCAAGGGGGGAGATGATGTAGCCCACCGTATTCCACCAAGCACAACATCGATACGCAACAAGGTGAACTCACTCCTATCTCCGTACGTTTCCGGTGACTTGGTGAACGGTGATCTACCTCATGAAATACCCCTCTACATGCATAGGTGGGATCACCACATGGAGACCCAAGATGGTGCCCAAGATGCTCAAGAATACATCCAAGAAGGTGCACACGGAGCTAGGAAAGAAGCGGGTGAAGACGGCGTCAAGATCGGAGTTCCGAGGAGGAAGAACGGAGGGAAAAGGGGTCTCCCGGCCTCCCCCCACCCCCCGGCCAGGCCGGCCTCACCCCTTCTCAGGCCGGCCACCACACAGAGCAGGCCGGCCTCCCTCACCCCCACCCCGGCCTCGGGCCGGCCCCCACTCCAGGCTGGCCTCCTCCTCCCACCTCAGCCTCCAGGCCGGCCAGGCCGGCTCCCAGGCCGGCGTGGCCCCAAAAGGCATGAAATTTGCCCGTTTTTGCACCGTTTCGACCCCGTTTCGACCCCGAGCTATATAAGGGACCCCGGTGGCTAGATCTAGGGTTTAGGGATGATTTGAGAACTTCGGGATTTGCCCTTGTATCCCTCTTGTGAGGTGACTCCTCTTACGATGTGTATCTAGGACCGTATCAAGATCTCTCCAAGGAGCTACTCTTTCACTTGTGATTCTAGTAGCGCTTGCCAACCTTCCCCCTTGCGGCTTCTGTTGGATCGGTGGACCGACCGGTGAGAGGAATCGGTTTCAATTAGCGTGTTGTTGACTTGGGTTTGCGATCCCTCGTAGGCTTCACGAGTTATCTTCCCCCTTTTGTGTTTCCACGCGTTTGCCCTCGATTTCCCCTCGATTCCCCCTCTCGTGTTCATCGTGTTCATCGCGTTTTTCGTGTGTTCTTCGTTCGTTCTTGTCGATTCGTGAAGATCGGGCCAACTTAGAGGTCAACACCTCATCAACCTTCCAACACAAGATATAAATATCATGCTAAACCACACTGAGCATACACTGTCACTTTTACCCCGTGATCAAATAGTTTACAGAGATAACAAAACCACTTGAGTAGCATAACAGATGAAGATCAATCTACATATTCAACTAGATTACAAAGCTCATGATCACATAAAGATCACACCATGGGAGAGAGAGATGAACCACATAGCTACCGGTAGAGCCCTCAGCCTCGGGGGAGAACTACTCCCTCCTCATCATAGGACACAGCAACGGTGATGGAGATGGCGGTGGAGTCGAAGGAGATGGCTTCTGCGGGCACTTCCCCATCCCGGCAGGGTGCCAGAACAGAGATCCATCCCCCGAAACTTGTCGGTGGCGGCGGCAGAGCTACGGATGTATTTTGTGGAAAAGGTCGATTCTCTTATGGTTGATGCCTTGGGGAGTATATATGGGCGAAAGGGCGATGACGGGAGGTGGCCAGGGGGGCCACACCCCTAGGTGGCGCGGCCAGGGGGGACCCGCACCACCCCATGGTGTGGCCACTCTGTGGCCCCCCTCCAGGGCTCTTCGGGACTTCTGGAAGCTTCCGGGACTTCTGGCTTTCGTGGGCTCCAATTCCGAGAATATTTCCAGAACAACTTTTTTGAAACTAAAAACAGGAGAAAACAGGGAACTAGCTCTGTAGCATCTTGTTAATAGGTTAGTCCCGGAAAACATAAGAAAACGTAGGAAAACATACGGAAAACATGTAGCAATTGGCATAATATCAACATGGAACATCAGAAATTATAGATACGTTGGAGACATATCAAGCATCCCCAAGCTTAGTTCCTACTCATCCTCGAGTAGGTAAACTATAAAACAAAATAATTTCTGAGGTGACATGCTACCACACAATCTTGATCATAATATGTAAAGTAGAGCATGTAAACTAGGATCAAATGAACTAAAGCCGTGATCTATATTTGATATCAACAAGTAATTTATAAACAAATAAGAAGAAAGAAGCAAAACTTTTAATGAATCAATACTAAAAGACTATCAACTGTGCAAAGTTTATTAGAGATGATTTAAGCTTTCAAGAACAATAATATCATGCACGTCAAACGATCTTCACAACCCCTGTTAGGATCAAGTCAAGCTTTCCACACGATGCAATGCTTGAATCTTAAACTATTTGCGCACTAAAAACAAGCAAGTGTTCTGCGTGGGTCCCTAGCACCAGTATGTTATGGAAAAGAGAACATTATGGGGGGTTTGGAAGGTCAATGGACGAAAGGCTCACAAAGCTGAAAGTGGTCATTAGACAAGAGAAAGTCTTACAACCGAAGGTATGCAAGGAGTAGTGATTGCCACACAACGGATGCACATAGAGCTATTAGTGTATGTTGGAAATATGCCCTAGAGGCAATCATATTGATGATGATATTTCCATATGTTTATGAATATCTAAATAAGAATAATTGTTATTCCGTCCCATGAATAAACTATCATGATATTGGTTAATGAATATGTGATTCGTCTGTGAAATCCATTATCTCTATGATGTTATTCTAAATATGTTCCTAGTCAAAAATCATATGAGGGATGCATATGAGTTAGTGACTAGCACATGTATTGATAGATGATCATGTTTCACGGATCATGAACATGGAGATGTCGATCAATAATATGGACACATGTTGGAGAACATGGGTTGGACTGACCCACCATGAGACACTGTGAGAATAGTATATTATTCCATATCATCAGTTGATCTCATATAATAAGTATGTTGATTCCTTAGACCTGAGATCTTCGCATGTGTTTGGGATGTGTAAGGGCTTACTTTGGGGCTATCAAACGCTACACCGTGACAGGGTAGTTATAAAGGTAGCTTTCGGGTTTGTCAAGAAATATGCTGCGAGTCATGGTTGATCAAGATGAGATTTGCCCTCCGTACACTGGAGAGATATGTCTTGGCCACTCGAATGACCGGATCCAGAAAATGTATGGCCGTACTCTCGGTTAAGTGTTAACCGTGTTTCAGGGATTCCGAGTCATGAAAATCGAGAAAGATGATCTAGCTATAACAAGGATGACAAGTTCTCACCTTGGGCTTGATCCGATATTGCGAGGCAAAGGGAAAAAGTATGAAATATTGTGGAAGGTTCGTCTGATATGATCTCTACGTATATTTGGGGTCGGCACGTCTTGCTAGAGACCGCTACCGATTATTGGTCGAGTAGTGTACTCGTGCCATGTCCATATATACGTGAACCTATAGGGTCACACACTTAAGGGGTATGGAACATACTTTGGCCGTGATCCATCTAATTGGGTTTATAGTACTAATGTGCCTCTAATGTAGCAGCCCACTAAAACAATTGTACATACGTGAGGAGTGGGCAGCCTAGAACACACGAGTTGTGTGAGACACAAACCCGAGCCGCCGCCGATCGCGCCATCGGTGCTAGCACCCCGACCGCGATGTTCCATCCATGTACGTGTGGATAGCTTGGAGGAGCCGCACTTATGGCGCTTGGACGAATTGTTCATGGGATCCGCGAGGAGCCATACGCGGATCACGAGGAGGAGGAGATCGGCAGCGACACGCAAATCGACAGTCTTCCGCTGCACTACGCGTCAAGAGGTAATTCATGGCTCCATGATCGATTACTTGCAGGGGTTCCTAGGATGAACGCGGTAGAAAATTTTGATTTGTTCTCGCGAAGCCTACCCCGTTCCCCAACAGTGGTATCAGAGCCATCCTGTCTAGTTTTCGATTTGGAGTTGGCGGTACAAGAGTTGTGTCCGCGGCGGATTTGATCCGTGGCTAGCCGCCGTAGATGCGATCTACTTCTTACACTTGGTTTTGGTTCGGATGCGATCCAACATACCCTGTGCGATGGGAGCCGTGCGGCAGCTGGCCGGTTGGAACTGTATCAGTTGGATCTGTCTTCATACTTGTTTACGATGTTGTTTCAATCGGGGGCTTTTCAAGATCTCCGTTTCTCGGATGCGTCTTATCCCCGGCCGTGCGGCCGCAGGTATGTATGACTTTGGTCTAATGGATCTCATGGGCGGTCAGGTGATAGCACTCGATAGGATCGTGTACTAGTTTCGATTGCTCCATGTACTGTATTTACACCTGAATTCGGTCTGATTGACTGGATCTGTATAGAGCGTGACCTCGATTGGTTTGTTGTGAACACTACTGATCAACTTGTGTCCATGCGCTGGTAGTATTTAGGAACAACACTAGCAGCAAATGTGATCTGCAATTTTGTGTTGCTTTACCGTACGTGGTTTGCCAAATTGTTTGGCCGTGCATGGTCAATAGTGTTATTAATAGTTGATTTGATCGAAGTTGCAGTATGGACCATTTTTTATTCATGGGATGGATTATTCTGTCTACACCGAAATACATCAATTCATCACGGTCTAAATATATTGAAGTTGTATGGTATAGACTTATGCTATAGTAATCTTTCGTATTAGATATGATCTATGTGTAGCTGTATATGTTAAACTCCAGCGCTACGTCTGTAACATTCCAAATTTTACATTTGGAATGTTTTGCATTTAGAGCATATACATAGCATGGCATGATTTCAAAACTTTCATTTGAGTGTTGCATTTTAAACTCCAAAACAAAATCATGTTTTAAAAGGCCCAAAATCATCCTATAGGGCGTCTATAAACAAAGGATATTTGAATATTTTATTTTTTCCAAAATCATTCCCTAATAGTCTAATATGATAGATTTTCAAATTTCAAAATTTTAGAAATTTGTTTGACTCGATTCTAAGTTGTATATTAAAAGTTATGAAAGTTTTAAGAAAAAGATAGAAAAAAAAGAAAAAAAAACGTCGGCCGTAGTGGACCGGCCCAGTAACCTGTGTCAAGGCACGCACGAGCACTAGCGGTCACGAGCACGAGCTGTCTCACCATTTCCGTACAAATCTCGTTTTTCTGACCTATCTCGATTCAAACTCGCATATCTCTTTATTGGAGAGTCCAAATTCGAATCTGTTTCTTTTGACTTGTTCCCTACTCCAAGGATCAATTTTCCACCGCCTTTCCACCTATAAAAAGCCCAGCCCCGGCCGTGAGATCGCTCCAAACTCGAAACTCCAATTTCAGATCTGTTTCTTAGTATTTTGCTCGCCACGGTTCGTGAGTTGCTCGGTTGACGTTCAAGTTTTCTTGAGAGTTTTAGATATCATCCATACAGATCTATCCCAAGAAATCTCACCTATTTTTATCCACCACAGCCGGAGAATTTCGAGATCTACTCTCTCAGATCTGAAGCGGCAAAATTTCAATTACTCTTCAACCGTTTGTCCGTTTTTTCTCAAAATTCTACTGTAGTTGCACCTCATTATTATCTACAACTTTCGTGCTTTAAGTTTTTCGATTTGAGCTACAGATCGTTTTATATAATTCCGATCTACTTTTGTCCACTGGAGTAACTCGAAATTTCAAATCTATACTTTGTTATTATTCATCCCAAAAGTTTTCGTTGAGTGTTTTATTTGCCTTTTAGATCTTATTAGTATGTTAGGTTTAGATCCACCGTTTTATGAAATTTATTTCGATAAGATCTTGTAGATAGTTAATTAACCCAATTTAATTTGGTTAAACTGCTTTTTGTGTCTTGTTGCATCACAAACCTTTTCATGCATCATATATTGTTTAGGTAACTAGATAACTAGTAAATTAGTTTTCTGGCATTATTAAATCACCATATGCATACATATGTTGCATTGTTGTTTTGCCTGGTTTGGTTATTTATTGTAGTATGCTTGCAACGTGTAGATTGCGAGAGTTGCGGTTGCTGTTCGTGTGAGGACTGTGGGTGCTACGGTTGCGACTGAGTCGAGTGCGTGAAAGACTCCAATTTTTGTCAAGGCAAGTGACATACATATCCCACTATTTTCCTAATTGCATTAGAGTTTTATTGTAGCTATGCATGAGTAGGAATTGTGTGTATCGCTATGCTAGGTCGCTCCACTAACACCCAAGTAGGAGTGATCATATGTTTCCCGTAGAGATTAAAAATTCATATGCTAGGCAAACATCGTACCTGTAGATTGCTTAGCCATGCTTTAGTTATTCGTGGTTGGAATTATTATCATGCTATGGAGAAACTCGTTATTTTATTTGCTTACGAAAACAACATGACAATTAATTAACCACTGGGCGGATTGCTAGTATGTCATCAGAGTACAAAGTTTGGTAGGGACCGCCGCCCAGTATCTTGAGATTATGTTTAGTTTATGTATGTAGTTGTTTCTTGTGTGCAGCCGTGTTTCATATTAGTATGGGCTAGACATAATTTGTAGGGTGGTGACTCGAACCCAACGTGTCCACAGATGTAGAATAGTAGTAGGATGGCCCGGCTCGTAGGGGGTTTGGGGATCTACTTCTTATGAATTATGGCTTAATCTTCTTTCCTTCCGTGTTACTATTGGTGTATCATGGTGTGTGGGGTCGATTAGGTAACACGGGTAAAGGGTACAAACCTCACGAGGGTTAAAACTAAGATCTTAGCCGTGTTCCATTGGTTAGGGACAATTCAACAACTAGATGGGAAACATGACATATCTCGTTCATCTTGTTTTATTAATTACTACCAATTTGATTATGGGTTATTGGAGAAGTGCCTGATGGTGTTTCAGCGTGCTAATCCAAAAAGGGTAGGAGAAATTTGCTATCAACCAAAGTGTCTAATTATGTGCAAAATTACTTGCTATTAAAAGATAGGACAAATGCCTTTATGCAAATTAGCCTTAAAACTCCACCAGCCAAATATGCATGTAGACTAGCACTTGCCATTTATTATACCACCATAGTGTCACTTGCCACCATTGCTCAGAATGATCTGACCTCCTTTTGGGGGCTGCATATTCCAACGTGCAGGTTGTTCGTATCCGGAGTGATCGACGTAGGTCTCGTGACTCCACTCAACATGTTTGTTCGCCTGTGGCGCAAATTGAAGACGGGAGACATTATATTCGCTTTGTTATACTTGAATAAGTTTTGTGCTAGCTTCCAGTATGCAACTTGTAAAGAATTATGTACTCTGGATTATTCGCTAGATATAAGATACATTTGCTTATTTTGATATCTATCTAGTTGTGTGTGATGGTGAATGGTCCAGGGGCCAGTACTACACGCAACAGTATAGCCTGTGTTGGCCGTACTAATACAGATGGTATCAGAGCAATGTGTTGACTGTAGAAACGAGACCTTAGAAAATGGATTAGGAAAAGTCATATGATGGAAATATATTTTTCCACATCCTTTATACATTCTTCGTTTGACTCTATACTTGTAATCTTCTCATCTTTATCTGCTAATTCCATCTCTTCTTTTTCAAATTATAGTGGAGATGCCCATAGAGAAGAAGATTCAATTCACCATAAAGGAGATTCACCTCAAGATAGAGAAGAAGGCTTACTTCAATAGGGAAACACGATGCAGCTTTTGGAGCTATGTGAAGACACTAGGTTGCCCACCATGTCGATTCCTAGTTATCGAGATCGTGTTTGGTGTTACCATATCCTAATTAGATGATATGGCAATGATAGTCCGAGTATTTTCCAATGTTTTGTTTCCAAAAATTTAATGGTATTTTCGTAGAAAATTATACGATATTTTTTGAAAACTATTTTAAAGTGTCTAGCTTGCTTATACATTGATTGTTAAGTGCTGCTTTGATCGTATATAGTATGGGTAGCTATTTTCTTTAGTCCTATCCGTCTAAACTTATCTATGATAACCCATAGACGCCTCCCCGTTGCGCCCCAACCGTAACAACGAGGAGGGAGAGAACAACAACAACATGGAGAACGCAGTGACCCAACTTGCACAGCTGATGGCACAATACATCACTCACAACAACAACAACAACAACAACAACAACAACCCACCACCGCCACCACCACAGGTGGATATGCTCACTCTCTTTCTGAGGTTGAGGCCAGCAAGGTTCTCAAGTGCTCCTGAACCCATGATAGCCCTTGAATGGCTGCGATCAGTAAACAAAGACCTGGTGACTGTTGGATGCAACGATGAGGAGAAAGTGAGGTTTGTTGCTCACTTGCTAGAAGGACAAGCTGCTTCTTGGTGGGACAACTACCAGATAACCCATCCTATTGCTGATGTTACCTGGGAGAAGTTCGAGGAAGGATTTAAGAACGCACATGTCTCAACTGGAGTGATGAGTCTGAAGCGGAGGGAGTTCCGTAACTTGCATCAGTACCAGCGCTCTGTCACGGAGTACATTGATGAATTCAGCAACCTAGCTCGCTACGCTCCTGAAGATGTGCACACAGATGCCAAGATGCGCGAGAAGTTTCTGGATGGACTGAATGATGATCTGACTATTCAACTCTCAGTGGTTCACATTACCAACTTCCAGGAACTCATTGACAAGGTTATCATTCTTGATGGAAAGTACCAGCAAGGGGAGAAACGCAAGAGGAAGCACAATGGTAGCAACCACATCTCTGAATCACATCAGAGGGTCTTTACTCACCATGACGGTAATGGAAGTTCTGGACACCATATGCATGAAGGTAATGGGCATAATCAAAGTGAAGACAACAAACATAAGCATGATGGCGGGAACAGCCACAACCATAGCGGCTACATAGTTAACGATCATAATAAAAACCAAGGCCATCACAATGGAGGCAATGGCCATAACCGCAACAACAACCATGAAGGAAGGAAGGATCTCAGTCAAGTGGAATGCTTCAAGTACAATAAGATGGGGCTCTATGCAAACGATTGTTCGGAGAAGATAACTGATGGAGGATCCAAACCAAACCCGTTCCGTAAGGCAACTGTGAATCATGCGAACATGGAGGAAGTATATGACGCAGTAGACCCTATGGCTGGTATGTTCTTCATTAGTTCATACCCTGCAATAGTACTTATCAATACCGGTGCATCACAGTCATTCATATCAATTGCATCCATGGATACGAGTTAGCAAGCTACTGAGTTACTTAAAAGATAAGATATGGAACCACCCATATTATTGATGATACCAAATAGATTTCTCTTAAGGGGGTTAGCCAAGTTATTGACCGTAGGAAAACCCATTCACACCTATTTGCTAGCCACTCTGAATCTCGGACGAGATTCATCTTAAGGGGGTTAGTTTGTAACATTCCAAATTTTACATTTGGAATGTTTTGCATTTAGAGCATATGCATAGCATGGCATGATTTCAAAACTTGCATTTGAGTGTTGCATTTTAAACCCCAAAACAAAATCATGCTTTAAAAGGCCCAAAATCCTCCTATAATGCGTTTATAAGCAAAGGATATTTGAATATTTTACTTTTTCCAAAATCATTCCCTAATAGTCTAATATGATAGATTTTTAAATTTCAAAATTTTAGGAATTTGTTTGACTCGATTCTGAGTTGTATATTAAAAGTTATGAAAGTTTTAAGAAAAAGATAGAAAAAAACGTCGGTTGTAGTGGGCCGGCCCAGCAACCTGCGCCAAGGCACGCATGAGCACGAGTGGTCGCGAGCACGAGCTGTCTCACGATTTCCGTAAATATCCCGTTTTGCTGACCTATCTCCATTCAAAATCGCATATCTCTTCATTGGAGAGTCTAAATTTGAATCTGTTTCTTTTGACTTGTTCTCTACTCCAAGGATCAACTTTCCACCGACCTTTCCACCTATAAATAGCCCATCCCCGGCCGGGAGGTCGCCCCAAACTCGAAACTCCAATTTTAGATCGGTTTCTTAGTTTTTTGCCCTCCACAGTTCGTGAGTTGCTCGGTTGACGTTCAACTCTTCTTTAGAGTTTTAGATATCGTCCATACCGATCCATCCCAAGAAACCTCACCTATTTTCATCCACCACAGTCGGAGAATTTCGAGATCTACTCTCTCAGATCCGAAGCGGCAAAAGTTCAATTACTCTTCAACCATTTGTCCGTTTTCGGTCAAATTTTTACTGTAGTTGCATCTCATTATTATCTACAACTTTCGTGCTTTGAGTTTTTCGATTTGAGTTACAGATCTTTTTATATAATTCCGATCTATTTTTGTCCACCGGAGTAACTCGAAATTTCAAATCTATACTTTGTTCTTATTCATCCAAAAAGTTTTCGTTGAGTGTTTTATTTTCCTTTTAGATTTTATTAGTATGTTAGGTTTAGATCAACCATTTTATGAACTTTATTTCGATAAGATCTTATAGACAGTTAATTAACCCGATTTAATTTGGTTAAGCTGCTTTTTGTGTCTTGTTGCATTACAAACTTTTTCATGCATCATATATTGTTTAGGTAACTAGATAACTAGTAAATTAGTTGTCTTGTATTATTAAATCACCATATGCATCCATATGGTGCATTGTTGTTTTGCCTGGTTTGGTTATTTATTGTAGTATGCTTGCAACATGTAGATTGCGAGAGTTGCGGTTGTTGTTCGTGTGAGGACTGTGGGTGCTACGGTTGCGACTGAGTCGAGTGCGTGAACGACTCCAATTTCTGTCAAGACAAGTGACATACATATCCCACTATTTTCCTAAATGCATTAGAGTTTTATTGTAGCTATGCATGAGTAGGATTTGTGTGGATCGCTATGCTAGATCGCTCCACTAACACCCAAGTAGGAGTGATCATATGTTTCCCGTAGAGATTAGCAATTCATATGCTAGGCAAACATCGTACCTGTAGATTGCTTAGCCATGCTTTAGTTATTCGTGGTTGGGATTATTATCATGTTATGGAGAAACTCGTTATTTTAATTTCTTACGAAAACAACATGATAATTAATTAACCACTGGACGGATTGCTAACATGTCATCAGAGTACAAAGTTTGGTGGGGACCGCCGCCCAGTATTTTGAGATTACGTTTAGTTTCTGTATGTAGTTGTTTCTTGTGTGCAGCTGTGTTTCATATTAGTATGGGCTAGACATAATTTGTAGGTTGTGGTGACTCGAACCCAACGTGTCCAGAGATGTAGAATAGTAGTAGGATGGTCCGGCTCGTGGGGGGTTTGGGGGTCTACTTCTTATGAATTATGGCTTAATCGTCTTTCCTTCCGTGTTACTAATGGTGTATCATGGTGTTTGGGGTCGATTAGACAACACGGGTAAAGGGCACAAACCTCGCGAGAGTTAAAACTAAGATCTTAGCCGTGTTCCATTGGTTAGGGACAATTCAACAACTAGATGGGAAACATGACATATCTCGTTCATCTTGTTTTATTAATTACTACCAATTTGATTGCGGGTTATTGGAGAAGTGCCTGATGGTGTTTCAGCGTGCTAATCCAAAAAAGGTAGGAGCACTTTGCTATCAAGCAAAATGTCCAATTATGTGCAAAATTATTTTCTATTAAAAGATAGGACAAATGCTTTTATGCAAATTAGCCTTAAAACTCCACCAGCCAAATATGCATGTAGACTAGCACTTGCCATTTATTATACCACCATAGTGTCTCACTTGCCACCATTGCTCAGAATGGTCTGACCTCCTTTTGAGGGCTGCATATTCCAACGTGCAGGTTGTTCGTATACGATGTGATCGACGTAGGTCTCGTGACTCCACTCAACATGTTTGTTAACCTGTGGCGCAAATTGAAGACTGGAGCCCTTATATTCGCTTTGTTATACTTGAATAAGTTTTGTGCTAGCTTCCGCTATGCAACTTGTAAAGAATTTTGTACTCTGGATTATTCGCTAGATATGAGATACATTTGCTTATTTTGATATCTATCTAGTTGTGTGTGCTGGTGAACGGTTCATGGGCCAGTACTACACGCAACAGTATAGCCTGTGTTGGGCCGTACTACTACAACATCGTTGGTGCATGGTGATGATACTAAGATACGAGCTACTTAGTGTGATTCATGTGATGGATCAATTGATTTTGGACATCACTAATAAAATTGTTTATTTGTTGATCGAAGGTGAACGCTAGGTATATGTGATCTACTGATAAATGCGTTTCTGGCTGCACGACCATACTACCAATATGTCCATGAGATGAACATGAATTATTTTCAACTGGCCGACTATGTACCTGTATTTTGTCTGTATTTGATACAGCCATGCAACTGTTTGAGCATAGCGTTGCTAGATTCATGAGATGGATCAGTAGTTCAGTACGTGGTTCTGGTTTTCAAAGCTAGCTGATGAGTGATGACAATGTCCATTCATAACTATGAGATGACTTTTGGGCTATACGATGGAACATTTTTTTGTTTGCACATCAGTTGGTGACGTAAGTAGTAGATATGATCTACTAGCTTCTAACCTTTGGTGGCATATTGCAATGGATGCTCTCCGGCCGGCCGGCCGGAAGCAAAACGATTATTCCTTATTCGTATTTTGATATTCGTATTTTGATATGTACTTTGCATATAATTGTAAATTCATATGATGAATGGATGAGAAAAAATTGACATATAATGTGCTGGTTTAAATGACAAGTCAATGAGATTGATTGTAAAATTTGGCCTCACTGGATAATTGTGTTTTCCGTCGGTAGTGTACTGCGGTTTAACCGTATATGATACGTGGTTAGAGAGACAGCAAAGACAAGTTCCTCTAATGGTTATTAGCAGACGATCTTCCAGTTGCACTTGAACGTGCATGTGTTGTTTGTGACACTTTTAGAAAGTGGTCACTAAAAATCGGATGGTTGTCAAAATCTGTTTTTGAGTGTCATTTCCGGAACATTGCATATGTTAGTAATTCATGTCATTATAGATTTTTGTTCTATGCAAAATTGTTTTGCGGTTAATGATGTGAGTAAGCATATATGATATGTGGTGAGTGTGAGACGCTATAAGGTGTTATGGCATGTCATTCATACTCGGATGCATGTGATGTGTCACGAAGAAGGCAATCGAAGAAAAATGTGGCGACTTGGATCGTCATTGCGAAGGTACACAAATCTACAGACAATCCGATTACCTGCAATTTGTTCTTGTTCCTTTGTAATTTCTACTTCTATTTTGTTATTGCTACTTGCAATGCTTATTACATAATAGAGTACAGTTCCTCACAAATGTTAACTTAAACACATGCCCCCAACCAAACCTTGCACAAACCCATGTCTTCTACATTTGATGGTGGGTCTATTGCATTAGGGTGCCATCATTTTTCGTTGACTAGATGGTTTTGTATCGGTTAGGTGGTACAACTGTTGCAGCAGGGTCCCATCTTCCGGCACTAACGCGCATAAAGGGATGGTTAACTTATCAAGGTAATCTTAACAGTTAAGCGCCTTGTGGCATAAAGGCTGGCAATCCGACATGGAGATATCGCCCAACAACAAGAGTCATATGTGATATGATTAGCAAGTGTTGTTTACCGATCTACCTTGTCTTCTAGCAGTGATGCAAACGTCACTAGTCGAATTGCTCGTTCGGATCATGAATCACTAAAGGTCGTATGAGGGATACAGAATTTAGTGGGAGTATCTTTCATTGAATAGTTTGATGCAATATGCTTCTTTTCATAAACTTACATCCCAGTTTTGCATGAGTATGGTTATTGTGGTATTATTTTATATAGTACTACATTTAGCTTTATCTGTATATGTTTGATTCTGATTGGACTATTTTTTTTTTGACTAATACTATACTTGGAGAATTGTTCTCAAGTAGTAAATATATTGGAATATGTTTAAAAGTGTACTTCCTCATTTAACTGTGTTGTTGTTTATGATACTCAAGAAATGCTTATGAAGCATGAAACCTCTATATTGCTTGCATTCCCTTGATTGCCGCAAATTACTCTGAGATTTTGAAGCAAGATGAGGATTTACACGTCTACAATACAATTGTTGGACTAGAAAGCATCTTTGGGAAATAAACAAAAGACTGGATGCATGACATCTGGTTCTGGTCTTGTCGATTGGAGCAAGGTTCCCCGCTGCATCGACGAGCGAATCACGCGCAGCAGGAATTGCTGCCGCGTTTCAAGGCCAGGAGGGTGGCCTATCTTCAACCTCCAGCTCGGAGGCCTTTCGGGCAAGCTGCTGGTGCTCGACGTTGGTCCAGGAGCAAGTGATTCGTTCCCGCTCTTGATCCAATTGCTGGCGGCTGTGTCTCATCGCCGGTCTGGGAGAGATTCGGGCTTCAAGGGCTCCGTCCTCGGCGAGCAGCGCCTGGAGGACGCCGGCGATTTCGTGGAGGAGAAGACCGAGGACCTGATTGCGTTTTATTTTTTGTTCCGAGGTCTTGTTTGTACTTTTCCAGCCCTTTCTTCGAAGTTTAGGGTCCATAGTGCAAGTTCAGTCAAGGGCCTGGATGTAATTCTTCCCTACCACGTGGAATGATAAGCAGCTTCCGGGGTCCTCGACCCCACCCTTTGTTCAAAAAAAAAAAGATGCATGACATCTAGAAGGTATTGTTGAATGCAAGCTAGCAGAAGGAAATTTGATCGATCTTTATGTAATTAATTGTTTGGTTACATTGAGAGTGTGGTCAAGTGTTGACTATATTGATTTCCTCATTCATGTTGAATTGTCAAATGACTGTAGTGAATAAATAGTAGACGGAAGTGCATGAGATGCATATAACTGTTTAGTAAAGAATTAATAATTGGCATTGATCATGTCATGATTTGCTAATGACAAAGTATCTTTGGAAGAAAGAGATAATGATTGGTAGGACTAAGGTATCGTTTAGGATATGATCCTGAGCATAAGCTTGTGTCTGATGATTAACCTAACTCATGGTGATGAGTGATGCTTTGTCATTCACACGGTTATTGAATCAAAAAGTGCAATGAATTCTAAAGACAAGATATGGAGCGAGGGAAGTGTGACTTCATTGTTCTAAATATATGTTGTGAAGAATGTCATTATTTAATCTTCAAACAAACTCTTTAGTATATGATACTTAATCGGTTGCTTGGAGAAATGTGATATGTGAGTTAGTTTTGTGGAAAGGTTAAATGATGATCAAAGACGGTCTTCATAATTGCAATGAGGCAATAGTTGGCACATTCATTATGTATACATTAAAATTGTTGTTATAGTCGAAACCGAGAATGGAAATAAATAAGCGTTATTGTGTTTCCACCCTCATCACATCAATAACTTATGTTTCAAGACATGAGGTTATGAATTCTTAAAAGAGAACAAACGTTGTTTGATACTATGAATGTTGTGTTGACTGGGAGTACTCCATTGGCGAATGGACCATTCAACTTGGTTTTGACATAGGCGTATATTCTCACGACATCTGTTAAGAGTATAGCAAGACAATTTAATATTCTATGATTTGATCATAATATATATATATTTGAGCCATACATGGTAAACATTGAGGCAATGTGAAATTGTTTCACTACTGCTATAACTGACGAAGCACCCAAAGATTGGACTATTCGTGCGGTGTTATCAAACCTTGTCGGACATGGTTAGATCAATGGTAAACCATTATTGTCTAAAGTTTTCTTTATTGTTGCACGTAGAAATGAGTTGTTCTAGTGTAGAACTGGGTTCCGCTATATGACCAATTAAAATACACCATATATGATATGGATCAAGAGGAGTCCTGAGTGGTCGTTTTATAAGGTCAAAACAGCGTTATAAAGAGGGCAAAGTGTTTACTGATCTGAAATGACTTCCTAAAGAAACTGTTTCTCGAAGAAATATAGTGGGAGTATGGCCAAACTCAAATATGTTTGAGTCAAGCCAACTCAGAGAGCTCAGGTCATGCACTCATCGGTATTACGACTTGTACATGTAGAAGCGTGATGGACCCGAACTCATGAACATGATTTTTAACCATTACACTCGTAATAGATTTATACATGTCATTAAGGATGCGAACCTGGATGACACAAGTAGTTGTGAAGGATTTCTGCAAGTTCAAGTTCTTGAACATAATGAAATCTTCTATTCTGTTGTGATGTTAAATCTTTTGTTAGTGGACATTATTGTCTGTTGCATTGTCAAAATGTTTGACATGGCCAATACAATAAGAGTTCTTGTTTTACAACAGGAATAGTGGGATCACACTCGTATTGATCGTGCATGTGGAGACATGATGATCAGGATAATATTCTAATAATCTTCATAAGAAAAGAGTTTCTTAGTGCAGTAATGATTGTTGAAAGTTTCACCAATTTAGTATGGTAGCATGATTGTCATGACGAATACAAAAGGAGGAGAAATTTGTTCTGAGTGTCATGAACAAATATCAGTCAAATCCGAGTGAGAGTCACTCGTCCATAGTTAAAATCCTCGAGTGCTTGAGAAGCACAAAAGGACTTGTTCCTAATGGTTAGTGGAGATTTTCGTAAAGAGTTACATTGCTCATTACCATGTTTGTAATCCTTCATATTATGTTTTGATAAACGGTGAGCTGGAATTGTTCCATGCGAAAGGCCGTATTTCATTGTATATAATTTATGTACGAGCAACAAATGTGTTGTGTCGTAAGCAAAGCGTAAACCACAATCTAAGTGGTAGATGCACACATGAGTAAGTGTTACTCAATTCTTGTATAGTGATACATGATTGACTCTAGTGCAAGTGGAAGACTGTTGGAAATATGCCCTAGAGGCAATCATATTGATGATGATATTTCCATATGTTTATGAATATCTAAATATGAATAATTGTTATTCCTTCACATGAATAAACTATCATAATATTGGTTAATGAATACGTGATTCGTTTGTAAAATCCATTATCTCTATGATGTTATTCTAAATATGTTCCTAGTCAACAATCATACACTACCAAATTCTGTGCGATCCGGAACGTTTTGAGCGGAACGTTTTGATAACCTCGAGCATTTTCGTCGCGAATGACTGATAAGTGGAGTTTGCTCTCGACATATTGGTTTGGTCCATCGCAGAGTGGTTTTGCTAGACTTTTTGCTAGTTTTACGTCGCGGATTTTTGTCTCCTGCCTAGTAGCCCACTAAGAGCCCAGTTGCCTTCGACGAAATTTACCTGGTCACGTAGAACGTCGCGAATTTTCTTGGGGCCACACATCCTGTCCTGTTTGACTGCTTTGACTGGCTACGACCGACCAGTTGATGCCTGGACCCCACTTGTCATCCATGGTAAATAAGCATGCACATAATTTTCGAAATTAAGCATGTACATAATCTTCAAAATCATCACAGTTAATAGTGAACAAGCCGTTTCTGAAACAAATCACAAAAAAAAGGATAGACACTGGACCTAGCGTCCTAGCCAAGGGTGCGCCTCCGCCAGCGCCGCCGCATCTTCATTTTGCATCGAATGGCGGATCGCTTCCGCGGTGTAGGCCTCTAGCTTGACAGTGAAAAGCCGGGAGAGCCTCGCTTGCCAGAGCTCTTCTTCCACGAAACTCTCTAAGGACGCTAAAATCCCCGCCTGCATGTGGGGCAACTGTAGGGCCTCGTTGTGGTACTCGACGGCGAGATACTCCTCCTCTTCTTCCTCCTCGACGTCCAAAGGTGGGATGGGTGGAGCCGGAGGTGGTGGTGCGCGGGACGAGTTGGCCTGATGCACCTCGCGCCGGTACGCCTCGCGGGGACGCGCACGCTCCGCGCCTTGCATGCTGCGCCGGGGAAAGTACCTGGGGATCTGCTGTTGGCGGCCCTCCTCGCGACGGCCAGACATGGTACCGGTGGATCTGCGCATAGCGAAGGGGAGTAGAGAGGTGTGGCACAGGCGGACAGTTTGGGAGTAGAGAGGAGAGCGTTATGCGCCTGTATGGGGAGCCGCTGCATTATCCACAATTTGGGAGTGGAAAGGAGAGCTGACCGGGTATCCCACGTGGCGAGTGTCAACCAAATTACCGAATATATAGGAGATCTAAATTATAAAATGCACTCCAAAATGGAAATGAATTGACATGGTTTTACATTTGCTACAATGGATACCCTAGTACTAGTACTAATATACTGCCTCCTCGCCCTCTTCGATGTCTGTTCCGCGCCATTATCCCGGTTACATGCACTCTGAAACATAGGAGATTTATAGTAACTGAAATTAGCATCACAAAAGGTTCAACAACATGTCCACAGTTAACCAGAACTTTTTATGCCAACATCCACTCCGAAGCCACATCCACAGTTTCACATCATCCAACGGATATTTTCCTATGCCAGCATGCATTCCGAAGCCACATCCAGAGGTTCACATCACCCACTGGAACTTCCCGAAACCGCGTCCACATAAACACTAGTAGAAAAGCATCATACATGTTTAGCACATCTACAAAAAAAGAAGCAGATATACTTCCAAACATACAAAGATGAGTGAAAAACTGCCTCACGTGTACAAATGACACAAGTACAGAGGTGATAAACCGCTAGCTCCGGTGGCATAAACAAGCTACTAGGTCCTTGTAAACGCTACTAGGTCTAGAGGAGTCTCCCTCTGCATTTTAACATTGCACAGTTTAATCATCGGCACTCTGATCAAACACAAATATGGCACTCTTTTTTCTATGGTACGCCAACTGTTGGAGACATTGCTGCATATTTATCATCGGCAGAGAACCAAGCCAAGATAGGAGCCTCATAGTAAAGAAGCACACACAAATTGATGTAGACGTTTGCCCGATCTTTCACCGCAAGAACCACCGAGATAACTATTCTCCTAATCACGTGAGCGATACACGTAACCTGAAGAACATGGATAGATTTAGGCGAGAAACGCACGAACCCTCTTGGCAGATCCAAGAACACTCGCACCTTTATTTCACGCCAAGCTAGACAACTCTAGGCAGATCCAAGAGCCACCTAGCCACGAACGAACCCTCTTGGCAGATCCAAGAACACTCGCACCTTTATTTGCAAAGATAACTGACGAACGTCCGAGACGCCGCCTACACGCCGATCCCCTAGGGACGGTGGTAACCTGAAACTTTTAGTTCTACATAATTTTCAACCTGTCCCAAACCCTAGGCCTTGGCTCTCTTTATATAAGAGGCCAACCCCTAGTCGGTTGGACAAACCCAAACCAAAACTGACTCGATCCTAAACCTAGTTGGACTCAAACTGGATACAAACCGGCCCATTTAGAAGGCTCGGCCAACACATGCGGCTCGCAGGCCTTAGACATTATACATCGTAGTTTATTGTCCTAGCGTGCTAACCAATAGATGCCCGTATCATCCTCCCTTTCTTCAAAAGGCGTTGTCCTCAACGCCAGAAGGTCTTCTCCGGCGCTTGTGGCGTCAAATTATCATATCGCCACGCTTCTACATCCTCAAGTCTTGCTTGCCTATCACACCACATCCTCCCTCTCAGCTAGACTTGTTCTTGGCGTCATCCATGTTTGGCACCACCAACATGATTTAGACACATAATCTGTCAAATTGCATCTGTAAACACACCATGCAAACCACCCCTGACACAGCAGGACAGACTCCTGTACCCCAAGGATCCAAGTAAGCTGAATACGCTCACGGATGTAATCTGAAATAGTGGAGGTCAACTGAGTGCATCATCCAAGACAAACAGGACAGATTCCTGCACCCCTTGAATCCAAATGAACCAAGTTCACCGTCCGTAAAAATATAAATTTGTGTCTCTTTTTATTTTGTCTTCGTGTCCTTTCTCCTGTCCGTGACAAAATTCTGCAAAAATAATCTTTAAGCGAAATAGGCTCGTGCAGACTTTTTTTTTACGCTGGCCCGCAACAATATCACGTACCAGTCAACACAAACCTACCAAAACTGTTTGCTTCCTTTTCTATTGTTTTTTTTATACTTTTCCCTTTTTCTTTATTTTTTTTTTAAGCTAATAACAATCCGATCCGTACTCTCCGCTGGCTGAACGTGGAAAGACTCGTTATCTCCACGCGGACGCGGCTCCGTAAGTCGTCGCATCCGTGTATATACAAGTTGCAATAGCAATCGTGGCAAACCAAGAGTCCACACAATGTTGATCCGATCCAATCTCTTTCCTCTTTTATTTTAAAATTACTTTCCCTTGCTGGTACGTACACAGATCTGTACCGACCTGAATAGTGCACTCCACCGGATACCAATTGCTGATTGAATCCATGTAGAAACCTCGATGCCCCTTTCCTTGGCTGGCCTCCACACGAAAACTTTTTTTTCCGGAACCTGCGATCGGATCTACAGGGACATACGACACCGCGGATCCCTGTCTCTCCAACCCTTCCGCTTTTAACTTGTTAATCCAATCCACGCGAGCTGTCCATGAGAAATACGATATGGTATCGAATCTGATTGCAGACCTGACAATTGACTTGGTACACGCGGAAACTCCTACTCATCCGTACATGACATGGTGTCAACTTGCCGATTTGCTGCTTAATGCGCCGAGATGCAAATCTTGCCAACTCATCGCCCCATCTATGAACATCTTCAGCAAAAGAACTCCCTTGCAGTGATCAACCTGGCTCTGATACCACATGATGTAGACGTTTGCCCGATCTTTCACCGCAAGAACCACCGAGATAACTATTCTCCTAATCACGTGAGCGATACACGTAACCTGAAGAACATGGATAGATTTAGGCGAGAAACGCACGAACCCTCTTGGCAGATCCAAGAACACTCGCACCTTTATTTCACGCCAAGCTAGACAACTCTAGGCAGATCCAAGAGCCCCCTAGCCACGAACGAACCCTCTTGGCAGATCCAAGAACACTCGCACCTTTATTTGCAAAGATAACTGACGAACGTCCGAGACGCCGCCTACACGCCGATCCCCTAGGGACGGTGGTAACCTGAAACTTTTAGTTCTACATAATTTTCAACCTGTCCCAAACCCTAGGCCTTGGCTCTCTTTATATAAGAGGTCAACCCCTAGTCGGTTGGACAAACTCAAACCAAAACTGACTCGATCCTAAACCTAGTTGGACTCAAACTGGATACAAACCGGCCCATTTAGAAGGCTCGGCCAACACATGCGGCTCGCAGGCCTTAGACATTATACATCGTAGTTTATTGTCCTAGCGTGCTAACCAATAGATGCCCGTATCACAAATCAATGAAATTATCAAACAGTTGCCAAGGAATATGAAGAACCAATATGGCTCATGCATTATAGATATAATCATAATTGGGGCCTCATAGTAAAGAAGCACACAAAAATCAATGAGATCATCGAACACTTACCAAGGAAGATGGAGAACAAATGTATTTGTACACAACACTAGGTAAGTGCCAATATATCACCGAGAGAAGGTGCAAAGTTTAATCATCGGCACACAGAACAGAGAATGAACATAAAATAAGCAAGCCTCATACATACATTGCAAAAAAAGTCTAAAGGGTCAAGCTCCATAGGACCAGGGAGCATGAACAAACAATGTCCGTGTAAATGCTACTAGGTACTGGGGAGTAATCCTTTGGATTTTAGCATTGCACAGTTTAATCATCGGCACATGCAACAAAACAGAGAAATGAATAACAACTAGACTTATTGGCAAGCATTGCAGGTTGACATAATCTAATTAAAGAGCAAAGTAGTTTTACCTCATTCCATGATCTTGCAAGAAACTAAGAATGTATCTCAACTTCACATTGGTGTCCTTCGCACTCTCCAACAGGGTGTCTTTTCCCCTCTGGAGCATGTCACACTTCTCTTCGGCTACTTTCAAAGTTTTCTTCGCACTCTTCAGCTTAGAATCAAGATTAGTAACCAAGCTGTGCATGATCATATAGCTTCTCTTTTGCTCCCGTAGTTCCAACTCGAGTGCTAGCATTTTTGAAGCTTTCATCGCCCTGTCCAGCCTGTTGATATAGGGTGGCCCGATCTTCTCGTTGAGCTTCTCTCCCTTTTTGTGGTTTTCTGGATTTTGTGATAACTAGTGCTACACTGAGACCTCTCACTTGGATGACCCCTGTTGCCAGATGCAACAACAACCAATCCCTTTGGATATTCTCAACTACACACTCTTGCACACGTAATCAAAGATCACGAGTGGTCCTGTATCCCCCTATTCTCAGATGGAATAACAAGATATCACGCAACTTTGCAATGGGTAACTCCACCAACAAGGTGGGGATAACTTTCAGATGAACATGGTTCAATCTAGAAAATCTAGGGTTTAATTTTAACTTGGTCTAATCTATTCCACACGCAGGTGGTAGCTATATATGAGGGAGGGGATGTTCCCCACGAAATTGGACCTAAACCTACTCGTTTGGACTCCTCCAACTCGGATACAAACTGACCCAACATGGGTGCAGCTAATTGGACTCTATTTGGAAACTGGCAGAAAACAATTCGTGGATTGTTTCGGTCACCACAGCTTGCACGAGTCGAATTTGTTGATGGGGCCAGATCCATTGGAAATCCCATCAAATTTCCTAATCGGATTGTGCTCGTTTGATGTATTTGGAGCCCGTATGAAGAATCCATGACTATTTCAAATTCGGGACTCCTGCCAGTCTGTCGCACCCGGACTTCTAGAGGATACTCACCGTACGAACTGAACAGTATTTTGATTGGATTACGGGGCTTACCGGCACCCGCATCTCTTACGAGTAGGCCAACACTTATGTGTGACAACCAATCTTTACTATTCACCGTCGATGTAAACTATCCCGTAGAAATCAGGACACTACCATTGACGTACTTCATACCATACACACATGGTACGTCAACGGCTTAGAACAAGATGATAACACAACATATCTCTAAGACACAAAAGATTGAAATAAGTTGCAACTGGCTCTCACTAGGGCAGAGAATAGCAAATACAATCATCCAGAGGACACATGTCCCAACATAACATCATTACATCTCAGCGGAAGCATTCAAAGGGTCTGAGTACAGACAAATCCAAATAGGCTTAAGAAGCCGGGAGTGAAAAGAAAACGGAGCCCATCCACGATGTCTCGGATCCTGCCCGGGTCCGCTACCTACTCGTCAGCAGCCTCGTCAAACTCCACGTAGTAACCGTCACGGGGATCCTCGTAAGCGTAGTCTGCGGAAACCACAGCCCCAAAGGGGTCAGTACATAAACGTACTGGCAAGCAAGACTCACAGTTCACCAAAGTGTAGCCCGTCAACACCAAGCACAGATGTCTTGGGATCAACGGAAGAAAGGGTATAAAAGATGCTGCAACTGGCTGCACTAACCAACTACAGAACATACTACAACTTCCGGCTATCAGAAAAGGGGATAAGATAGCGTATCGTAACAAACTACAACTAACCACCACACAAAACCCATCATGGATCTCGCCCCTTATCCAAAGAAGCAATCCGAGGATAACTCACCCAGTTGGATTAATGATGGATCAAATTGTTGTGTCAATAAGCCTATTACTAGTCAAGTTATCATTAGTTAGGTGTAAGTTGTTCTGAGTACTTGTTAGCCAGTACTTTCACCAAGTCAACCATAACCGCGGAAAACACGGCTTCTCGAGAAGATTTATCCCTGCAGGGGTGCACCAATTTGGCTGTACACGTAAGAATAACCCGCCAGATGGGAAAGGCCTTTCCCACCAAGCGGGGCACTCAACACAACTCAACTCTTCTTCGCATCAAGCCCAAAGCACCACGTGCTGTGCGTGCGCGGCTAATCGAGCCCCACGAAGAAAAGGGGACCCTCATAGCACTGGAAGACCACGCCGCCCTAAATGCCAACTACAAAAGTTCCACCCTGGCCTCGGGTTCGTACCTGCATATGCGTGCATCAAATGGAAAGCCCGAACTAAGTGTGGTGATTTGGATGAGATGCGAATCGAATCAAATGGAGGGGGCGCCCATACACGCTTCCCACATGCGGATAGTGCGCTCATCATGGATCAGTAGACAAGACCCTTTTCCTATTAGAGTCGACACTAGCAGGCCTCAAAACCACGCCGAGCCTCCTGCCGGTGCCTTATCAGCAATTTATTATTACCTCAAAATTAACAGGTTGTTGTTTAACATCGAGCCCCAGAACATAATCAAATATAATAACAGAAAGTAAATGATAACAGACTCGAGCAAAAACAACCCTAAGCATGCTAGTAAGACACGGGTCCAAGCAACGGGGTTATAGGACTGGATGGGAGGCAATATCAGGGTTCAGGGTATCATGTGATAGGTTCGTAACAGAAGCAACGATACATATGGCTAGCAGAAATAGACAACGGAAAGTATCGGTAACCAATGTTGAAAGGAACACAATGGTTCATGTGAGTGATAACTTGCCTGCAAACTCAGTAGCCGGGTACTGAGCTAGATCCTCAGAAGGGGTGTCGTAAAGATCGTCGGTCTCAACGTCGTCGTCTATCCGAGAAGAAGCAAACAAACAATACAGGAAAATAAACAATCAATATCATGGCAAAGTGCACAATCATGGGATGATGCATGTCAAGTTAATAGATGCACCAAAACAAACTAATTGACGTGGTAACACAATTTAAATGGACACATATGCAATTTTGAGTTGCATATGAAAAGCCCATGGATTTTGGTTGGAACATTTGTTTTCCAGTTAACCAACAGGTGAAAGTGGTTTAGTATGATGCATGCATGAGGAAAACAACAAAATAACAACAATAGAACAATTTTGAAATAGGGTTTACCCATTTAGAAATTTATTTATTAATTTAGGGAATTTTTGGTTCCTTAAAGGGATTGCACAAATAGTTGTTGTTTTCACTAATTTAAATTGTGCAAAATAAATAACAAAATTCATATTTGAAAATATCATCAAATTTTGGGTGGATTACATGTTTTCAAATATTGAAAAAGAATTAGGATGAAATTATTATGACTTAAACAAAATTAAACAAGTTTTAAATGAATTCAAAACAAGTTTGAATATTATATGAATTTTACTTGTTCCAAACATAAATTCAAACTCACATTTGAAAAGTTTATACTTTTCTGGTTTGAAAACATATTTTGCATGTTCAAAAAATAATTTAATTTGAGCAAGTTATGATTTTATCAAATTTAAATGATTTAAACAAGGTTTAAATTATTTAAGCAATTTAAATTATTCAAAACATGAAACAAAATTTATATTTGAATAGGTGGTTCAAAATGGTATGGAAAACATATTTTAGTTGCATTATTTGGATTAATTATGATTTAGTTATGCAATTTAGCAAATTAGAATTGAATTATTTGAATTCAAATTTGAAATGCATTTGAAAAATTCAAAACAGTACACAAAGGGTTTAAATGGATAGACAATTTAATTTAGAACAACAAACATGTTTTACTTTTATTATTTGGAGTTATGTTTTAAAAGTTATTAACAATTTAAAACAGAGGACCAATCTGTAAAAAAATTTAAGGGACTTGTTTTAAAAAGAAACATGCTGGAACTTTTGTTACCGCACTGCCTTCTAGCCCTAGCCACTGCCCGTGGGCCTGGGGCCAGCGTGGCATGCGCGCGCGTGCGTGGCAGCGAGGGCCGCTGACGGGTGGGGCACGCTTGTCAGCCAGTGCGCGAAAAAGTGTGGCTTTTAATCCGCGGAGCCAGGAGTCGAACACACGACCTGCTGCGCGTTCGCTAGCACTGCAACCACTACGGTGAGATTCAGTTCGATGTTAGATACAGATGCGCAGTGAGGTTGTATTTCCACAGCGCGTTAACTGAATTTGTTTGGCGCGCACTCGACTGTACCCTGACAGAGGCGATGACGCCGGCGGCGATCAACGTGGCCGTGCTCGTGGCTGCTGCTGGTGGATGCTGTGGACATGCACGGGTGCTTGCGCAAGCAGAGGGTACAGAGAGGAGGAGTAGACGGTGGCGGCTCACCGGCGATTGGAGTTGTTGCAGAGGCTCGGGGACGACGGCGACAACGACCGCGGCGAGTCCGTGGACGGCGGCGAGGCTACAGGGGCTCTCCGAGGTGGCTCTGGTGTTTAAACAGACGAGGGAGGGGTGGACGTGCGGTTCCCGCGATCAGCTAAGAAGGAGGCGTACGGGAGAGGTGGCTGCCATCGGGGTTTCAGAGAGGCTCGTCTCCGGCGAGGTAACAGAGAGAGGGGAAAATGGCGGGGAGCGAGAAATTACGGCGCCCTCGAGGGAGAAGGGGGACCTAGGGATTAGGGTAGGGCTGCGGGGCTCCTAGGGGGATTTATAGGGTTCCAGGAGCCCTCCTGGCCGTCTGCTCGCGGCAGTGCCGCCGTGGCACGGCCGGATGGGGTGCCGTACGCGGGGAAGAAAGGGGATTAGAAACGCGAATCGGTACCGGGCTGCTGTGGGCTGGGTTGCGGGCGGGGAGAAAGAAAAGGCCGGCTGCGAGCGGGAGAAAAAGGAGGAGGTGGGCTGGGCGCAGCCCACTCCCCTTTGGCGCCAAACTTTTTATTTTTTTAAAATTCTTTCTCCTGTTTTTTTTTGCTGGAAATAGAATTGGAAGAATTAGATAGGTTTTAAATTAGTAAAATTTTTGGAAAAATTAGGGTAAGTTATTTAGGTCATTAGCAAACAAATGCTAAGTTCTGTTTTCAAAAAGTTTGAAATTTACTTGCTGTTTGTATTTAAACCAAATTTGGATGATTTTTATTCAAGTGATCATTAATAAAACAAACTTTTAAATAGGGTGACCCCTATGTTTAATTATAAACAAAATGAGTTGATTTGTTTTGATAACATTCATAATTTCAAAGTGGTTCTGTTTGGTGCTTTGATTTGAATTTTTGAATGCAATTTGGAATCAATTGATTGATTAAAACCATCATTTTAATAAGTGATCATTATGGAATAATTGGAAACAAAATAAGGGTTTAATTTGACATTATAATTTGAAAAAGATTGTAACAGAGCAAGTATGAAATAATCATTTGACTAAAGTTTGAATTTGAATGGTGAGAACAGAGAAAAACAGATGCAAACTAAATAAAAACAAATGGAAACAATATGATGACATGATGCAATACTTTAATAAACAAGAAATCAAACATGCTAGGGGTGGTTTTCATACTTGGGATGTTACAAAATGCCCCCCCTTGAAGGAATCGCGCCCCGAGATTCCTACTGAGAAAGGAAAAGGTCCGGATACTTCTTGCGAAGATCCTCTTCGGTCTCCCACGTTGCCTCTTTATCGGAATGATGCGACCACTGCACTTTCAAGAACTTGGTGCTCTTGTTGCGAGTCTTTCGCTCGGTCTCATCGAGAATACGAACAGGGTGCTCCTCATAAGATAGATCATCTTGCAGTTTAATGGAATCATGGTCAACTGCACGATCTGGATCTTTGAAACACCTCTTGAGCTGTGACACATGAAACACATCGTGCACCTTGGATAGTTTTTCTGGAAGTTCAAGACGATAGGCATTTTCCGCACGCCTTGAGAGAATGTTGAAAGGACCAATGTATCTTGGTGCAAGCTTTCCTTTCACACCGAAACGATGAGTGCCTCTGAGGGGAGTTACACGGAGATATGCCTTGTCACCAGGTCCATAGATCATATCCCTGTGCTTGCTGTCATAGTAGCTTTTCTGACGAGACTGAGCAATCTTGAGATTGTCACGAATGATGCGAACTTTCTCCTCGGCTTCCTTAACAATGTCAGGGCCTAAGAGTGAACGTTCACCAGCTCCAGACCAATTGATTGGACTCCTGCATCTGCGGCCATAGAGTGCTTCAAATGGTGCCATACCTAGGCTTGACTGGTAGCTGTTGTTGTAGGAGAATTCAGCATATGGAAGGCAATCCTCCCATTTCATGCCAAAGGAGATACCACATGCTCTGAGCATATCCTCGAGAATCTGATTGACTCTTTCGACTTGCCCTTGAGACTGAGGGTGATAAGCTGTGCTGAACAGAAGTTTGGTGCCCAATGCTTCTTGAAAGCTTTTCCAAAATGAGAAGTGAATATGCTTCCACGGTCTGAGCTTATTTCCAATGGAACACCATGAAGAGGAACGATCTTTGCTGTGTAGAGCTCTGCTAACTGGCTAGCTGAGATAGTTTCCTTGACAGCGAAGAAGTGAGCTACTTTAGTGAGACGATCAATAACAACGAAGATTGCATCGTTGCCCTTCTTGGACTTTGGAAAACCAGTGACGAAGTCCATTTCAATCATGTCCCACTTCCACTCAGGGATTTTCAGAGGTTGGAGTAGACCGGCTGTTTTCTGATGGACTGCCTTAACACGTTGACAAACGTCGCATTCAGAAACGTATTGAGCAATTTCACGTTTCATGCCAGGCCACCAATACAGTGTCTTAAGATCCTGGTACATCTTTGTACTTCCAGGGTGAATGGAAAGAGGAGTTTCATGAGCCTCCTTGAGAATGATATCTTTGAGACTTTGAACTTGAGGAACTGCAATGCGTCCTTCGAAGAACACAGTTCCTTTGTCATCAATTGAGAAGGACTTAAATTTCTCCTTGCCTTCTTTGATGTGTTCTACCATCTTCTTGATTTCAGCATCACGAAGTTGTTCAGAGCGAATCTTATCCTCGAGGGTTGGACTGGCTGTCAAGCTAGCAAGATAGCCTTGAGGAACAAGACCAAGGTTCAGCTTCTGGAATTCTTCATGAAGTGGAGGTTGGCTTTCCATGATCATGAGATTATTGCAATATGACTTACGACTGAGAGCATCGGCCATAACATTAGCCTTGCCTGGAGTGTAAGAAATGGTGAGATCAAAGTCCTTAATCTTTTCAATCCATCTCCTTTGCCTGAGGTTTAGATCTGGTTGAGTGAACATGTATTTCAGACTCTTATGATCGGAAAAGATTTCAGTGCGGTTACCCAACAAGTATTGTCTCCATTTCTTGAGGGCAAACACAACTGCTGCAAGTTCTAGGTCATGTGTGGGATAGTTTTGCTCATGTGGATTCAACTGACGTGAAGCATAAGCCACAACTTGACGTTCTTGCATAAGAACTGCACCTAGACCTTGGAGAGATGCATCGCAGAATATCTGGAAAGGTTTGGTAGTATCTGGGCCAACCAGAACTGGGGTGGAAGTGAGTTTAGTCTTCAAGAGACTGAAACTTTCTTCACATTGTGGAGACCAAACGAACTTCTTGTCCTTCTTGGTGAGATCAGTGAGAGGTTTGGCAATCTTGGAAAAGTTTTGGACGAAACGATGGCAATAGCTAGCCAAGCCTAGAAAACTTCTGACTTGCTTCACCGTCTTAGGAGGTTTCCAATCAACAATTGCTTTAACCTTTTCTCGATCAATGGCTATGCCCTTGGCAGAGATGACATGACCAAGGTAAGCAACTTCTGGAATCCAGAACTCACATTTGGAGAACTTGGCATATAGACGATGCTCGCGAAGTTTCATGAGAGTGAGACGAAGATGTTCTCCATGCTCTTCCTCAGATTTTGAGTAGACCAGGATGTCATCAAGATATACCACAACGAACTTGTCGAGGTATTCATGGAAGACAGAATTCATGAGTCTTGAGAATGTCGCCGGTGCATTGGTGAGACCAAAGGACATGACGGTGTATTCATATAGACCGTACCGCGTGGTGAAAGCTGTTTTTGGAATATCTTCCTTTCTGATCTTTATTTGATGGTAACCCATCCTCAAGTCCAACTTTGAGAATATTGAGGCTCCAGCAAGTTGATCAAAAAGATCATCGATACGAGGAATTGGATACTTGTTTTTGATGGTTTTCTCGTTGAGAGGACGATAGTCAACCACGAGTCTTTTTGTTTGATCCTTCTTGGCAACGAACAGAGTTGGGCAACCCCAAGCGGAGGAACTAGGTTGAATGTAACCTTTCTCCATATACATATCGATTTGCTCCTTCAACAATTTCAGTTCAGGAGGAGCTATCTTATATGGATGCTTAGAGATTGGAGCAGTACCTGGTTCAAGCTCGATCACGAACTCAACTGCTCTGTCCGGAGGCATCCCTGGCAACTCTTCTGGAAAGACGTCAGGGAATTCGCAAACCACCGGAACATTTTCAAGTAGAGGTAGAGTTTTAGCATCGAGGGTGTACAGCTGAACAGAACTTGATTCATTTGGAGAATAGACTATCTGGCCAGAAGGGTGGAACAGAGTTATTGACTTCTGAGCACAATCAATCGTAGCTTTATTGGCCTTCAACCAATCTATGCCAAGAATGACATCAATGTCAGAATTGCCAAGCAGAATGAGAGAAGCAAGGAATATGTGACCTCCAATTAGAATCTGATTTTCATGACTGATCTTGGAAGTTTGCATAGTTGCTCCAGGGGAGTTTACTACTAGCGGGGAACCCAAACTTACAAAAGGTAGTTTAACTGCTGTCGCAAAGATCTTTGACACGAAAGAATGCAATGCTCCGGTATCAAACAACACTTTAGCTGGGTTAGAGTTTACGGGGAATGTACCGAGAACGACGTCAGCAGCTTCCTCAGCTTTGTCGACCTTGACATGATTCACCCTCGCGGTCCTCCCGACAGGCCTGTTGTTGGAGTTGAAGGCTTTAGCCGGAGGAGCACGCACCATTTCCTGGTTGGTGTTGGGGCGAGGAGGTGGTGGAGGTAGCTCCTCTGAGTGCACTTGTCAGCATAGTGCCCTGTCTGCTTGCATTTGTAGCAAGTGACGACACGAGGTGCATCTGGCCTTGGCTGCCCCATTGAGAACCTCTGAGCCTGCATCTGAGCTGGGTTGGGTGGGCGGGAAGCGAAGCCTGGAGAAGCTTGGGCATATGGAGCCCTAGTGACAGCACCATTTGGCACCCAGATGCGGCGCTTCTGCGGAGGGGTGGTCATGTTGGAGGAGGAACCACCCTCACGCGAGTGCTTGCGGGACTCTTCGAACGCCTTGCGCCCATTTTCCTCATTGAGCGCGGTGTTCACGAGCTCCTCGAAGTCTTTGCACTTGATGTTGGTGAGTGCGTACTTGAGTTCTGGGTTAAAACCTCGGCGGAACCTTGCCATCTTCTTGGCCTCAGTGGACACCTCATCACCAGCGTAACGAGCGAGGCGATTGAACTCGTTCTGGTAGCCAATGACGTCCACCTTGCCCTGCTTGAGAGAGCAAAACTCCTCACGCATCCTTTCCATGAGACCATCTGGGATGTGGTGCTTCAGGAAGGCATCCTTGAAACAACCCCAGGTGATTGGGTAGCCAGCTCTCATGGTCTGGTAATTCTCCCACCAGGTAGCTGCCTGACCCTTCAGTAGGTAGGTGGCATACTTGACTTTGTCTTCCTCAGCAACGTGAGCAATGTCAAGAGCCCTGGCCATCTCCCTGATCCAGTCATCAGCATCCAGAGGCTCACGTGTTGCCACGAAAGCTCTCGGCCCCAGACTCAGAAACTCCTTGATGCTGACTCGCGGAGCATTCTGGTTGTTGTGCTGGTTAGCCTGGATCTGGGCCATCTGCGTCACGACCTGAGTCATCTGAGTCAACAGCTCCGTGATCGGAGGTGGCTCAGGCGGGTTGCTCCTTGTTGGCGGCATCCTGAATAGACATGCAGTTTAGCACAACCACAGAAAAGGATAGACTTGGTAACCGAAAGAGAGATTATTCCGAAGCATGAATAGATAACCAACAGGTACATCATCACATGTTCAAATACATCAGAATATCCAACACACCATTACATGGTTCGAAAGCCAAAGGATAACTAAACATAGCTAGGAACGGATACATCGGTACTCCCATGCTCATCACGCAGGACGGCGGTGAGTAGTACGACGAGAGATACGGTGAGGAGGAATCCCACGAAAGTAAGTAGATCGACGATCCACATAGATCTGACGTGGTCTGAGAGCGACTCTAGGTGTGGTGAAGTACATAGCGTCAGCTCCCTGTGCTCCAAAGCGTGGAATCCCAGTGTGACCAGCACCGAGGTTGAGGAGTGGACCTCTGATCGGCTCGTAACCTCCAGCATCTGGCAGACGACGACCAACTGGCTGATCGAAACGTGCAAAGCGCTCATCTCCAACAAAGTCTGTGGTGTACGTCGCCAGACGAGTCAAAGCAAGGTAGAGCTGCTCTCTGACTGAAGCCAACTCCTGAGAAAGTGTGGCGGCAACGGCGTCACTGTGCCTCACAAACTGAGCGGTGGTGTGCAGCCTGGTGTTATCATGCTCGTAGACATCCAGGTTGTCGTAGAGAGTGAAGTGAGCTCCCTCCGAAGTGATGTAACCACGGGGGATGTGGCGATAGATAGAATCGTCAAATCCCAAGTAGTCAGCACGAAGGACGGTGAGACTCACATAAGCTGCCTGCTGCACGGCCATATCCACTGTGGAACCTACTGCACCGTAGCGGTGGACAACGCTCATGCCATCATCTGACAGAATGTAGACGATGGCCTGGTAGTAGGTCTGGTCAAACTCTCGCTGCTGCTCGTAGACCTGGTACTCTGGTGCCCAACGGAACCCCAGATAAGTGACCATGTCTCTCAGCATCTCCGGATAACCGGCAGTGCTCTCGCAACGAGTCATCCGAACCACCTGCAGGAAGAACCTGAGATCCATCTGCAGATGACCGGGGAAGTTTTGATTAGACGCCGGTAGAAGAACTGAAGTGGAAAGCAACAACAAGGTTTCAACGGACGAAAAGGATGTTGAGAAGAACAGGATATCGAAGCAACAACGGGAAACACGAGACCGAAACTCCTGAGGTACTACGGAAAACCCCATCCGGGCTTCTAAAGGATCAATATCTACTGCTTAAGGGATAGAGGATTTGCTTCCGGGGCTTACACGCCTCCGTTCTCAATCATGAGTAGGCAACATGATAAATCATGTCACAACCACCTCCATTCCTATGGTCTAGTAGATATAACTATCCTAGAGAAACCAGGATCCGTGAAATCCTACTTGAAAGTTTAGGTGAGAAGGGAAAAAACAACGTTGCACTTCCTTACCAGAAAAGGGTGGGTGGGTGGGGAAAGAAGAAAAATGGCAGAATTCCTACTCTCACGTTTCATTTTTCCTGTATAGCTACAAAAATAGTTTCTAGACTCAACTGCGACCAGTAAAAGGGATCCTACAGGCAGACAGGCTCTGATACCATTTGTCGCACCCGGACTTCTAGAGGATACTCACCGTACGAACTGAACAGTATTTTGATTGGATTACGGGGCTTACCGGCACCCGCATCTCTTACGAGTAGGCCAACACTTATGTGTGACAACCAATCTTTACTATTCACCATCGATGTAAACTATCCCATAGAAATCAGGACACTACCATTGACGTACTTCATACCATACACACATGGTACGTCAACGGCTTAGAACAAGATGATAACACAACATATCTCTAAGACACAAAATATTGAAATAAGTTGCAACTGGCCCTCACTAGGGCAGAGAATAGCAAATACAATCATCCAGAGGACACATGTCCCAACATAACATCATTACATCTCAGCGGAAGCATTCAAAGGGTCTGAGTACAGACAAATCCAAATAGGCTTAAGAAGCCGGGAGTGAAAAGAAAACGGAGCCCATCCACGATGTCTCGGATCCTGCCCGGGTCCGCTACCTACTCGTCAGCAGCCTCGTCAAACTCCACGTAGTAACCGTCACGGGGATCCTCGTAAGCGTAGTCTGTGGAAACCACAGCCCCAAAGGGGTCAGTACATAAACGTACTGGCAAGCAAGACTCACAGTTCACCAAAGTGTAGCCCGTCAACACCAAGCACAGATGCCTTGGGATCAACGGAAGAAAGGGTATAAAAGATGCTGCAACTGGCTGCACTAACCAACTACAGAACATACTACAACTTCCGGCTATCAGAAAAGGGGATAAGATAGCGTATCGTAACAAACTACAACTAACCACCCCACAAAACCCATCCTGGATCTCGCCCCTTATCCAAAGAAGCAATCCGAGGATAACTCACCCAGTTGGATTAATGATGGATCAAATTGTTGTGTCAATAAGCCTATTACTAGTCAAGTTATCATTAGTTAGGTGTAAGTTGTTCTGAGTACTTGTTAGCCAGTACTTTCACCAAGTCAACCATAACCGCGGAAAACACGGCTTCTCGGGAAGATTTATCCCTGCAGGGGTGCACCAATTTGGCCGTACACGTAAGAATAACCCGCCAGATGGGAAAGGCCTTTCCCACCAAGCGGGGCACTCAACACAACTCAACTCTTCTTCGCATCAAGCCCAAAGCACCACGTGATGTGCGTGCGCGGCTAATCGAGCCCCACGAAGAAAAGGGGACCCTCATAGCACTGGAAGACCACGCCGCCCTAAATGCCGACTACAAAAGTTCCACCCTGGCCTCGGGTTCGTACCTGCATATGCGTGCATCAAATGGAAAGCCCGAACTAAGTGTGGTGATTGGGACGAGATGCGAATCGAATCAAATGGAGGGGGGCGCCCATACACGCTTCCCACATGCGGATAGTGCGCTCATCATGGATCAGTAGACAAGACCATTTTCCTATTAGGGTCGACATTAGCAGGCCTCAAAACCACGCCGGGCCTCCTGCCGGTGCCTTATCAGCAATTTATTATTACCTCAAAATTAACAGGTTATTGTTTAACATTGAGCCCCAGAACATAATCAAATATAATAACAGAAAGTAATTGATAACAGACTCGAGCAAAAACAACCCTAAGCATGCTAGTAAGACACGGGTCCAAGCAACGGGGTTATAGGACTGGATAGGAGGCAATATCAGGGTTTAGGGTATCATGTGATAGGTTCGTAACAGAAGCAACGATACATATGGCTAGCAGAAATAGACAACGAAAAGTATCGGTAACCAATGTTGAAAGGAACACAATGGTTCATGTGAGTGATAACTTGCCTGCAAACTCAGTAGCCGGGTACTGAGCTAGATCCTCAGAAGGGGTGTCGTAAAGATCGTCGGTCTCAACGTCGTCGTCTATCCGAGAAGAAGCAAACAAACAATACAGGAAAATAAACAATCAATATCATGGCAAAGTGCACAATCATGGGATGATGCATGTCAAGTTAATAGATGCACCAAAACAAACTAATTGACGTGGTACCACAATTTAAATGGACACATATGCAATTTTGAGTTGCATATGAAAAGCCCATGGATTTTTGTTGGAACATTTGTTTTCCAGTTAACCAACAGGTGAAAGTGGTTTAGTATGATGCATGCATGAGGAAAACAACAAAATAACAACAATAGAACAATTTTGAAATAGGGTTTACCCATTTAGAAATTTATTTATTAATTTAGGGAATTTTTGGTTCCTTAAAGGGATTGCACAAATAGTTGTTGTTTTCACTAATTTAAATTGTGCAAAATAAATAACAAAATTCATATTTGAAAAGATCATCAAATTTTGGGTGGATTACATGTTTTCAAATATTGAAAAAGAAATTAGGATGAAATTATTATGACTTAAACAAAATTAAACAAGTTTTAAATGAATTCAAAACAAGTTTGAATATTATATGAATTTTATTTGTTCCAAACATAAATTCAAACTAACATTTGAAAAGTTTATACTTTTCTGGTTTGAAAACATATTTTGCGTGTTCAAAAAATAATTTAATTTGAGCAAGTTATGATTTTATCAAATTTAAATGATTTAAACAAGGTTTAAATTATTTAAGCAATTTAAATTATTCAAAACATGAAACAAAATTTATATTTGAATAGGTGGTTCAAAATGGTATGGAAAACATATTTTAGTTGCATTATTTGGATTAATTATGATTTAGTTATGCAATTTAGCAAATTACAATTGAATTATTTGAATTCAAATTTGAAATGCATTTGGAAAATTCAAAACAGTACACAAAGGGTTTAAATGGATAGACAATTTAATTTAGAACAACAAACATGTTTTACTTTTATTATTTGGAGTTATGTTTTAAAAGTTATTAACAATTTAAAACAGAGGACCAATCTGTAAAAAATTAAGGGACTTGTTTTAAAAGGAAACGTGCTGGAACTTTTGTTACCGCACTGCCTTCTAGCCCTAGCCACTGCCCGTGGGCCTGGGGCCAGCGTGGCATGCGCGCGCGTGCGTGGCAGCGAGGGCCGCTGACGGGTGGGGCACACTTGTCAGCCAGTGCGCGAAAAAGTGTGGCTTTTAATCCGCGGAGCCAGGAGTCGAACACACGACCTGCTGCGCGTTCGCTAGCACTGCAACCACTACGGTGAGATTCAGTTCGATGTTAGATATAGATGCGCAGTGAGGTTGTATTTCCACAGCGTGTTAACTGAATTTGTTTGGCGCGCACTCGACTGTACCCTGACAGAGACGATGACGCCGGCGGCGATCAACGTGGCCGTGCTCGTGGCTGCTGCTGGTGGATGCTGTGGACGTGCACGGGTGCTTGCGCAAGCAGAGGGTACAGAGAGGAGGAGTAGACGGTGGCGGCTCACCGGCGATTGGAGTTGTTGCAGAGGCTCGGGGACGACGGCGACAACGACCGCGGCGAGTCCGTGGACGGCGGCGAGGCTACAGGGGCTCTCCGAGGTGGCTCTGGTGTTTAAACAGACGAGGGAGGGGTGGCCGTGCGGTTCCCGCGATCAGCTAAGAAGGAGGCGTACGGGAGAGGTGGCTGCCATCGGGGTTTCAGAGAGGCTCGACTCCGGCGAGGTGACAAAGAGAGGGGAAAATGGCGGGGAGCGAGAAATTGGCGGCGCCCTCGAGGGAGAATGGGGACCTAGGGATTAGGGTAGGGCTGCGGGGCTCCTAGGGGGATTTATAGGGTTCCAGGAGACCTCCTGGCCGTCTGCTCGCGGCAGTGCCGCCGTGGCACGGCCGGATGGGGTGCCGTACGCGGGGAAGAAAGGGGATTAGAAACGCGAATCGGTACCGGGCTGCTGTGGGCTGGGTTGCGCGCGGGGAGAAAGAAAAGGCCGGCTGCGCGCGGGAGAAAAAGGAGGAGGTGGGCTGGGCGCAGCCCACTCCCCTTTGGCGCCAAACTTTTTATTTTTTTTAAATTCTTTCTCCTGTTTTTTTTTTTGCTGGAAATAGAATTGGAAGAATTAGATAGGTTTTAAATTAGTAAAAAATTTGGAAAAATTAGGGTAAGTTATTTAGGTCATTAGCAAACAAATGCTAAGTTCTGTTTTCAAAAAGTTTGAAATTTACTTGCTGTTTGTATTTAAACCAAATTTGGATGATTTTTATTTAAGTGATCATTAATAAAACAAACTTTTAAATAGGGTGACCCCTATGTTTAATTATAAACAAAATGAGTTGATTTGTTTTGATAACATTCATAATTTCAAAGTGGTTCTGTTTGGTGCTTTGATTTGAATTTTTGAATGCAATTTGGAATCAATTGATTGATTAAAACCATCATTTTAATAAGTGATCATTATCGAATATTTGGAAAAAAAATAAGGGTTTAATTTGACATTATAATTTGAAAAAGATTGTAACAAAGCAAGTATGAAATAATCATTTGACTAAAGTTTGAATTTGAATGGTGAGAACAGAGAAAAACAGATGCAAACTAAATAAAAACAAATGGAAACAATATGATGATATGATGCAATACTTTAATAAACAAGAAATCAAACATGCTAGGGATGGTTTTCATACTTGGGATGTTACACAGTCCGAACTGAAACATTATTTCCTTGTTGGTGTTTTCCATGCCTCCTTCCTTTGCTCCTTGCTTCCTCTTCTCCATCCATCTTTGTGTTATTAATAAACCTAATTATACATAAATTCATGGGCTTAGGTAGTATAACATTCTCATAAACACAAACATTATTTATTACTAGGAAAGAATTCACCTTATAATAAACATCAGTGAGACTCAATATTTCCTTCCAACTCAAGCATGTACATTCACCATGGACCCCTATGATATCCTCATCACCTGTCCTCGCAGCAGACGAAACAGATTAGTTTCTCAGCGCTGGTATCATCAAACAACTTGCAAACTTCAGAGAGACGATGAGATTCAATTGTCTCAACTGACTGCTGCACCAATTTCTGAATTGTCTCAACTGACTGCTGCACCAATTTCTGAATTTTAGTACGCGACATGATGCAGAAGTCACAGCCTGCACTGTGGTCCTATAGCCAAATACGAAAAGAATAAAAATCAAAGAAGTGTCGACGAAGGCGAAAGGAGATAGATGAATCTTAAGAGAACATTTGGCTACAGAACTAATTTATATGCTATTTACCTCAGCTATCTGAATAACAGGGGGCTTTGCGAGCTCCGAGGCCTTGTTCAGGTCGATCTCCATCTGGGTGGGGGAACGATCTCCGAGGGCCCGGTAACGGTAGCGTGAGCTAGATCCATGGCCGGTGGTAACTTAAAACATCAACGGTGACCTACATCCGCCGGCATTTAACCTACATCCGCCGGTATCAAACCTAGATCTGCCGGCATCTAACCTACATCGCATCGTTTGGTTGAGGATGGGAAAGGAAGGGAACCATGGCTTACCAGTCATTGTTTGCGAATGACGCTGAGGACGGGGGAGGGCGAATCCGTGGCAGCCGCCCTTGGGGCGTGAAGGCGAAGTGGAGGCTTTCAGTGGAGGTTGCTTTCAGTGGAGGAGTAGCCGAGTGGGCGAGGAGCGCGGTGTGGTGGAGATTTGGCGCGTAGACGCTGGCGAGTGGGACCCTGCGTGAGGCTGATTCCGTGGAGATTTGGCGCGCGGATGTTAGTCATAATTTATTCTTGTTTTTCGGATTGAAAATAAAAAATAAAAAATAACCAAAAGGAAAAGAGTCTTAGGATCTGATCGCATTTTTATTTTACTTCTTCGGATTCTTCTTTATTTTAGTTAGCAAATAATTGCAAAATAAGACAGTGCCTAGTGGTGGGGGGAGGGGCTGACTCATTTTCACACACCAAAGATCGAGTCTTGTTACTCACATTTGTGATGTTGCACCAACTATTGGCTTATTAGGCATGATACAGTAGTAAAGGGATGTGACAATTCATTGATCGACCGGATCAATGCGTTGTCACATCAACTTATTACTAAATCATGCCTAATAAGTCTTTTGACATCCTTAAAACATGATCGGGTTAAGAAACATATACTAATATAATATACATATTTGGTTCTTACATACCAACATGATAGAGGTTCTTTAAAAGTTCTTACTACGCACACACAAGACGACACTACCAGAAGTAAGAGATGACACAAACACAACGTGCAAGCTGCAACAACGAGCGCACCAGCAGCAGCTACATCATGTTCTGCTGCTTCTGAGCCTTCATGGCCCTTCTGGCCTCGATGAAGTAAGGTTAAGGAACATATTTGCCCGCTTCCAAGCCTTCATGACCCTCCTGGCCTCGTTGGAGAAAGGCAGAGGAGGAGGTTCCGCAAGACCTGCAAGGATATCCTGCGCAAGCAACTTCTTCACGAAGACGCCGTAGGCAGCGTGCTTGGCCCTAACATGGGGCGCACGATACTCAGAGCCATTTCCCACACCGACGACATATCGGATCAAGATGTTGCGATCGTTGGCTACCTTTCTGACACAGCAAGGGCAGAACAAGTTGCCGTAACGACAGTACCAAATGGTGCCCGCCTGCAGCTTCCTCAGGACATGTCTGCTCTTCGCAACCATATCGTCCGCATCCGAGCCGACTTCCAGATCTTCTTTCTGCAAATTTGCAATAAAACAAAAGTTAGCAACACAATCTTATTGGCAAAAGAGTAATATACCTAATCAGATCACAAAGAACATAAAGAAATAGTTCTTCATTTATTTGCATACACTTCATCAATTAACTTATTTACCAGATGCGCCCTAAAGAGGACATCAATGTTGAGAAAAATGTGTCGAATTTTATACAACATTACAGTTTCCACTATATATATATTTGGTAAACTAATGCACACAAACACATAATAACACATCAGGAATTCATTGATGATCTAAGATAACATTCAACAGATTAATATTCTAATCAAGACATGTTATTATACCTTACCAGATCAAAAATACCATACAAGAATCGTTCTCTAATTATTTGCATAAACTGGATCAAGTAATTATCATGCACGGGGGTACAATATGTGATTTTGCAATTCATAATGTGTCAAGAGTGTCTGCGAGGCAAAATAACTACACAAATTGAAAATGCTTCCAAAAAACGTAGAATCTCTAACATACATGCATGCTAACATGCACACAAAAAACTAGAAGCCATAAGAACAGATGCAACTACAACCTATGAATCCCTAAGATACAAAAAAATCTGCGAACCCCTAAGTACAAATGCAACTACAACCTCTGAATCAACTCCAGCGGCTCATCTATATTTGATCATCCATAACTCTATATAGAAGATCATTTAAAAAGATTCATGCATAGATGTTATTAGTTTCACAACAGTACATCTATATTCAGGACATCTATATTTTCAATTTAGTGTCTAGTACATGTATATTTTACTACAATGTTTTTCCCTTTGGTCTCTAAGTACAGATGCAAACAGACCTCTGAATCTTGAACTTGCGTGTACAAAAAACCCTCGAACCCCTAGGTACAAATCCAACTACAAACCTTTTAATCCCGAACACAAAAAACGTCAAACCCCTATGCAACCTCAAACACCAGAAGCCCAAACTTTACAAAAAAAACCAAAGTATACATACAACTACAAACACTAGAAGCCCGAACTTGCGGGCAGTCATGCACAAACCCTGGATCTTTGACAGTAAACTAAGCCGGCATGGACATAGATACCTCAGGGTCCTGGTCGTCGACGTCCTCGTCGAACGCTGGGTGATACCCGTAGGGATCACCCAGATATGCTAGGACAGGGAAAGCAGCAGGCGCCTCGACTGCGGCAGCGACGACATCATGCGACTACGACGAACTGGAACCGCCATGGGCGGCTCCTGCGGCGACCACAACAGAAGTGACGACGCCGTCGTTCTCCTGTTGCGGACCTTCCATTCTGCGGAACCGCCTCGCGGTTGTGCGCTTGGCAGTTGGGAGAGAAGGAGGGCTGGGAGACGATGCGGAGTGGGTTTTTTTTGCTAAAAATGGGGGAGAATGGATGGGGGAGAAAGGCGATGCGGCAGGAGCTTTATATATAGAGTGCCATTTCGAGGCCGCCCATTTCGACTGGTCGCCATGTCGTGTGCGCATGCATGCATGGTGGGAACGCGCCGGCTGACTTAGTTAATATAGAATGATGTGACATTTAGTCACTGGCAAGTGGGGCCCGGGACGCCGCGGGGCCACCAATCTGTGACCCAAATTCACCACAAAGCTCACCCCACCAAGTCAGTGAACATCAAAGGCTCTATCGTACGTGTAGAAAAGATGATACCGTTTTATACGTATACGCGTACAAAACGATATGGCACGTGTTTGCTTGCAAAACGTGGTACCAATCTTTGCCAAGTTCACTACAAATAATGGTACGTGCCAACACAACTACCATGTGTATGCAGCCTTGGTGACAAACATGTGGTTACATGCCAACACGCCTCTGCATTCACACGGCGTCGTGCAGGGTGGTGGTTAGCCTGCCGCGCATAATGGCGACGATAGGACGCGACCTGCACCAGGCGGCGGGATGGTGCTTCGCCTCTGCCGCACGCCTAGCATTACCGCGGTATGCAGCCATCCCGGCTCCCCAAGCGGCGCCAGGTTCATTGCGGTTTGCAGGTCGCCGCCATTTACTTCGACGGAACGCGTGCTCCGACGCGTGCACCGACTACATAGCTTTTCTCAATGGTACAGAGCATAGGTCATGCACCAAAATGTTTAAAAAGGTGTATTTGACTTCACAATTTTGCATCGACCACACAGAGTTCGAGTCCTGGCTCCGCCACTGCCGACGCGTCGTCGCCATAATCTCACCCATTGCCACGCGGCTTCCCCTCTATCGACGATACCATGCCGCGCCGCCTCCATACTTCGTGGGTGACGTTCACCCAGCAGGAGGCGCGGCGTGGGCTAGAGCCTCCGTCAGACGGGACCAAAATAGTATTGAGGTCTACCCCCTTCCGACGCCGGTCATAGGGACTTCTGGTCAACAGATCAATGTTCCAGCGAAGCGAGGGAATCTTTCCAAGAGGTGGGCCCTACCATTGTCTTGGGTGTTCATTGGGCCTAACCTAACACAACCAAGCAATTGGTTCCACTTTGTTACCCCCTTCGGCTCACGTAGATGGGCCATAACGACAGTTCCATCTTTTACCTAGCGGAGCTATGGTTTCTCCGGAGAAGGGGCTCCGGATCGTATGAATGCCACCAAATACCATGGTATGACATACCATGTGTGTTAGAGTGTTCCATGGGTCTTGGATGCCCAAAATTCCCTCACTCGGTGTGTTATGGCTTCACCGGCGTCGGATTCTCTCTGGCGGGTTCAAGGTCTACTCAGAGCCCGAGACTCCCGGATGTGACGAAACAGGGGGAATCCTGCCAAGAGGTGGGACCTAACATTGTCTTGGGTGTTACTTGGTCATAACCTAACACAACCAAGCAATTACTTCCACTTTACTACCCCCTTCCGTCTACGTAGACGGGCCACAACAGCAGTTCCGTCTTTTTTCCCAACGGGGCTAGGGTTTCTCCAGAAAGGGGCTCTGGATCGTCTGAATACCACCAAATCCCATGGAATGTGACATACCATGTGTGTTATAGTGTGTCATTGGGCTTGGATTCCCAAGATTTCTTCTCTTTGTGTGTTAGGCCTTCGCCGGTGTTGGATTCTCTCTAGCGGGTTCCAAAACTGTTTAGAGCCCGAAACTCCCGGATCTGACAAAACAGGGGGAATCTTGCCAATAGGTGGGTCCTACCATTCTATTTGGTGTTACTTGGGCCTAAACTAACACAACCAATCAATTAGTTCCACTTTTCTCCCCCTTTCCGGCTCACGTAGAGGGGCCAGACCGACAGTTTCTTCTTTTTCTCCCGCACACCTATGGTTTCTCCGGCGAGGGGCTCCGGAGTGTCTGAATTCCCACCCAATCTTAGGGTATGCCAAACCATGTGTGTTAGATTGTGGTATGGGTCTTGGATGCCCAAGATTCCCTCACTCTTTGTGTTATGGCTTCACCGGCGCCGCATTCTCTTTCGCGGCTTCCAGGACTACTTAGAGCCCGAAACTCCCAGATCTCACGGAATGGGGGGAATATTGCCAAGAGGTGGGACCAACCATTGTCTTGGGTGTTACTTGAGCCTAACCTAAAACAACCAAGAAATTGGTTCCGCGTTTCTACCCCATTCCGTCTCACGTAGAGGGGCCAGAACGGCAGTTCCGTCTTTTTCCCAGCGGGGCTATGGTTTCTCCGGAGAAGGGCCTCCAGATCGTCTGAATGCCACCAAATCCCATGGTATTCCATACCATGTGTGTTATAGTGTGTCGTGGGTCTTTGATGCCAAAGATTCCCTCTCTCTCTGTGTTAGGGCTTCACCGGCGTCGGATTCTCTCTAGCGGGTTCCATGACTACTTAGAGCTCGAAACTCCCGAAACTGATGGAACTCAGGGAATATTGCCAAGAGGTGAGCCCTACCATTGTATTGGGTGTTCATTGGGCCTAAGATAACACAACCAAGAAGTTGGTTCCACTTTTCTACCCCCTTCTGGCTCACGTAGAGGGGCCAGATTGGCAGTTCCGTCTTTTTGCCTAGCGGGGCTATGGTTTCTTCGGAGAGGGGCCTCCGGGTCGTCTGAATGCCACCAAATCCCATAGTATGACATAAAATGTGTGTTAGAGTGTTTCATGGGTCTTGGATGCCCAAAATTTCCTCACTCGGTGTGTTATGGCTTCACCGACGTCGGATTCTATCTGGCGGGTTCAAGGACTACTCAGAGCCCGAAACTCCCAGATGTGACGAAACAGGGGGAATCCTGCCAAGAGTTGGGCCCTAACATTGTCTTGGGTGTTCATTGGGCCCAAAATAACACAACCAAGCAGTTGGTTCCACTTTTCTACCCCCTTCCGCTCACGTAGAGGGGCCAGAACGACAGTTCCGTATGTTTTCCCAGCAGGGCTAGGGTTTCTCCGGAAAGGTGCTCTGGAGTCTGGATCGTCCGAATACCACCAAATCCCATGGTATGCCATACCATGTGTGTTATAGTGTGTCATGGGTCTTGGATTCCCAAGATTCCCTCTCTTTGTGTGCTAGGCCTTCGCCAGTGTCGGATTCTCTCTACCGGGTTCCAAAACTATTTAGAGCCCGAAACTCCCGGATCTGACGGAACAGGGGGAATCTTGCCAAGAGGTGGGTCCGACCATTTTATTTGGTGTTACTTGGGCCTAAAATAACACAACAAAGAAATTAGTTCCACTTTGCTACCCCTTTCCGGCTCACGTAGAGGGGCCAGACTGGCGGTTTATTCTTTTGCTCCAGCAGACCTAGGGTTTCTCCGGAGAGGGGGCTCCGGAGTGTCTGAATTACCACCCAATCCTAGGGTATGCCAAACCATGTGTGTTAGATTGGGTCATGGGTCTTGGATGACCAAAATTCCCTCACTCTTTGTGTTATGGCTTCACTGGCGCCGCATTCTCTTTCACGGGTTCCAGGACTACTCAGAGCCTGAAACTGCCAGATCTCACGGAATGGGTGGAATCTTGCCAATAGGTGGGACCTACCATTGTCTTGGGTGTTACTTGGGCCTAAAATAACACAACCAAGCAATTGTTTCCGCTTTGTTACCCCATTCCGGCTCACGTAGACGGGCCAGAACGCCAGTTCCGTCTTTTTCCCAGCGAGGCTATGGTTTTTCTGGAGAGGGGCCTCCGGACCGTCTGAATGGCACCAAATCCCACGGTATGCCATACCTTGTCCGTTAGAGTGTGGCATGGGTATTGGATTCCCGAGATTCCCTTACTCCCTGTGTTATGGCTTCACCGGCGTAGGATTCTCTTTGGTGGGTTCTACTTAGAGCCCGAAACTCCCGGGTCTCACAGAACAGGGGGAATCTTGCCAAGAGGTGGGACCTACCATTTTATTGGGTGTTACTTGGGCATAACCTAACACAACCAAGTAATTGGTTCCACTTTGCTAGCCCTTTCCGGCTCACGTAGAGGGGCCAAAACGGCAGTTCCGTCTTTTTCCCAGCGGGCCTATGGTTTCTCTAGAGAGGGGCCTCGAGATCATCTGAATGCCACCAAATACAACATGGTATGCCATAAAATGTGTGTGTATAGTGTTTAATGGGTCTTGGATGCGCAATATTTCCTCTCTCTCTGTAACGGCCGGGAATTTTTACCAACTAGAATTTGTTGCTTGTTTTTCTTTTTTTGCATCGCATTGCATAATGCATCTTCATGCATTTAAAACTTGCAATTGTTTGCAACTCATCAAATCTTATTTCTAAAAAAATTCTGGAATTCATTTGATGCATAAAATCTGTTTTTATTTGTGCCCAAACTCTTTCTTAAAATTAATAAAAGGAAAAACAAATGTTTTGAGAGAGGGAGAGAAGCAATCCAATCCAGCGGGTAATAATAATTTGATTATAAGGCACCGGCAGGAGGCCCGGCGTGGTTTTGCGGCCTGCTAGTGTCGAACTTAATTAGGAAAAGGGTCTTGTCCTCCTATCCATGATGAGCGCACTAACCGCATGTGGGAAGCGAGTATGGGAGCCCCCCGCAATTCTGATTCGATTCGCATCTCGTCCAAATCGCCACACTTAGTTCGGGCTTTCCATTTGATGCATGCATATGCAGGTGCGAGCCCTTGGCGCCAGGGTGGAACTTTTGTAGTCGGCATTTAGGGCGGCGTGGTCTTCCAGTGCTATGAGGGTCCCCCTTTTCTTCGTGGGGGCTCGATTAGCCGCGCACGCACAGCACGTGGTTCTTTGGGCTTGATGCGAAGAAGAGTTGGGTTGTGTTGAGTGCCTTTCTTGGTGGAAGTGCATTTCCATCTGGCGGGTCATTCTTACGTGTACGGCCAAATTGGTGCATCCCTGCAGGGTTAAATCTTCTCGAGAAGCCGTGTTGTCCGCGGTTATGGATGACTTGGTGAAAGTGCTGGCTAACAAGTACTCAGACAACTTACACTTAACGATGATAACTTGACTAGCGATACAGATTACCTCCACCATAAAAATCAATGTCACCTTAATCAACAGTGTGAGTTTGGTGAGTAGTTATAGTTGGTTTTGTCGCGCCATCTTATCCCTTTCTTTTAGCCGGATGTTGTAGCGCGTCTCTGTAGTTAGTTAGTGCAGCCCGTTGCCGCTTCTTTGCAATAATCCCTTCTTTTCCGTTGTACCCAAAGTATTTGTATCTTGTGATGATTGGTTACGCTGGTATCTTGTCAGTATGGTTTATCCACTTGCCAGTACTTAACCGTACTGACCCACGAATCCTTTTCGTGGCTGCATATTCCACATTTCAGTCAACAGGTTTGAAGTCTGACGACGTTAGCTTGGGAATCCCTCCGGCTTGGCCTGGGCAGGGATTGGACGCCATCGGTTATCTTCAGGACTCTTAGTCCAATTTGTATCTTGTCCGTAGTCGGACGCTATGTTGTTTCTTCCGCTGTTATTTGGATCTTTGTATTGTATCAGTTGTATCCTTGACTCGTTTGAGTCGTTTTGTATATATATTTTCTGTTGTTGTTGTGGATTATTCGTGAACTGTTGTAATGTTATCCCAAGTGGCAACCTGAAATCGGTTATTATGTGGATTTTGGCGGAAATGCTGAAATCTGCATAGTGCCCGATCTCGGGGCGTCACAAATGGTATCAGAGCATGGTTTCCGATTCCCGATGTTGTTTCGATACGAATGGTTATCGAAGCAACGGGTCCGCAAAGCCAGTAGGATAACCTCGCTAACGGTCGTGTTTCTAGAGTGTCAAAAACTATTTGTGCAAAATCTGTTTTGGAAACATCTCAATAGGATTCTTGTTTTCTCCTTATCTCTATTCTATTTCTTCTCCTACCTTATTTGTTTTGGAGTCTCCCCTCTTTTCTATCTTTCAAAATTCTAGGATTCTACGTGGGTTGGACGTTCTATTAGCCTTTTAACCTAATAGGTTTGATCTCCAGAAGATTCTCGATGGAACAACATCGTCATCAACGCGAGTAAGAATCCCTTGTTAGTGGTGTCGAGAAGATCAACAATGCGACCGAAGACTCGATAGCTCCGACCTCTTCTCTCTTACCGGCTTGGAGCGGATTGCGAGGGCGCAATCCCTTGTTAGTGGTGTCGTCTGTAAAGGCCGGGAATTTTTACCAACTAGAATTTGTTGCTTGTTTTTCTTTTTTTTGCATCGCATTGCATAATGCATCTTCATGCATTTAAAACTTGCAATTGTTTGCAACTCATCAAATCTTATTTCTAAAAAAATTCTGGAATTCATTTGATGCATAATTTTTTTTTTTATTTGTGCCCAAACTCTTTCTTAAAATTAATAAAAGGAAAAAAAATGTTTTGAGAGAGGGAGAGAAGCAACCCAATCCAGCCGGCCAGGCCTACTAGAGGCCCATGGCCCAGCCACACCGAACCCTAGCCCACCGACCACTCACGCACGCAACACCCGCACACACCCTGGTTCGCACGCACACCGCCGCCAGGAGGGGATCGATCGATCCCCTCGTCCCCTCTTCCTCCCGAGCTCCTGCCCCGACCTCTCCCCCTCATCTCGCCTCCCTCTCTTTCCATGGCGCCGCCGTCGCTCCCCACTCAACCCTCGCCTCCACCTGCGCCTGTGCCGCCAACCAAGGCCCCCTGGCCTGCCCTGGATGCCTCCTACCGGTCGAGAGGCCAGCTGCACCACGGAGGCGACCGGACCGGCTCTGATGCTCGCCCAGGCCGACTCCCTCTCCGACAACCCGCCTAAACGCCAACCCCATCTTCGACAAAGACGCGGGCGCGAACCCTAGCGCCGGTGACGACCCGCAGCCCGGCCAGCATGCCCTGCCGGGTGGCGTCGACCAAGACACTGTCCGGCCACCGGAGCCGCCGTCGGAGCCACGCCTTGCCCGGCGCCCGTCTCATCTAAGCAAATCGAGCTTGGCCTTGGACCAGCCGCTCTCCTCGCCTGCCGTTGGAATCCACCCGAATAAAGGCTCAGGGAGCTGTTCCTCCAGATGCTCCGCCGCCACGACACACAGGTTGAGCGGTTTGGTGTGCGAGACAAAGTGGTCGAGCTGGAGGTGGAGACCACGTACAATGGCGCTCTCTTCCCGGCGTTGGCGACCAGCGCCGCTTCCGCACCGTGGCCCTCTTGCTCGCACCCCGGCCCCTGCCTAGCTGACGACTGAATGCCAGTCTTGAGCCTGGGGTCGCTATCCATCAGGTTCTTGGCGCTGGTTGCCATGAGATGCAGTGACGGCAAGGCACCCTTCTTCCGTCCATCCTCCTCCACGGGAACCCCTCTCCTTTGTCATCGCGGTGTCCTTCGATGTGCACGCTTGGAACAAGTCCAGTTGTGGTTGGGGCGGCGCAACAGCAACAGGCCGGTGATTGTCGACCACATCGGAGCTCTTGCCGCCGTAGACGCCCGATGATGACCAGCGCTGCTGCCACGCCATGCGCCCTCTTGCATTGTGCCTCCCGACTGCTGGGACCAAGAACAAAGAGGCGTGGGAGCTCCCCTGACCCGATCTAGCTGACTGGTTTTTGCTCCTGCAGTCTTCGGCGAGCTGTTTATGCTATTGGGAGGTGTGGCTCTGCGTAGGTCGACGCGCCGCTGCTGGGGTGCTCCTTGTGCCGCCGTCGCTACGGTGATGCCGTTGCTGCTGCCCCAACTTCGATGTCGGCGGGACGGCGCTGTGTCTGCAACCCCTACATCGATTGTGTCGCCTCCACTGCCTCGGCTACAACTTCTTGAGGCACTTGATCATGCACATGCTCTCTATGGTGTGGCTGAGGCCTTCGCGCCCGTGTCGTGGATGACCGTGACGCTGCCGAGATCCTCCCCAGCCCGTACCTCGTCGCCATGATCTTCTTCGACAAGAACGTGCCGTGGACGGCTACCCCGCCGCCTCCTCCCCACAAGTACATCGTCGCCGATGCAAGATCTTCACCGTGTTCACTTTGCATTGGCCGCCTTCGTGCACGTCATGAACCCCGAAGATCGAAGCTGCCGAGTTCTCCTCGACGTGTATTATCGAAGACGCATTGAGTGCTAAGGTCCTCTCCGTCTCATTAAGATCATGTTGTAGCGGTTCACCCATGACTACTTCGACTACGGAGCGAGAACGACTACTTCGTCTACTTCCTCTACGCACCGACGACACTGGCGTTATTCGAAGACCCTCCTTCCAACGTTCGAACCCAAACCCCAATCATAACCCCTATATGCGTATTTTTCTAAATGCCATCTATTTTATAAATGTCAAATCATTCATGTGTTGCATTGCATTTTGTGGGTGCGGGTAATAATATCATCTAATAATTAAATATGGAATGAGTTGGGACAATTAAATATTGTTCCGGTTCCATTTAAAATTGCATAGCTCATCTTTATGTTATCTCGCCATGTTAACTCAACGCTTAATATTGATGGGTAGATAAATAACTCGAACCTCCTAAATTAGATGTTGGGCTTCCGGCTCAATTTAAATTGATTTAATTGCATAAATCATAACTAATTTATTTTAACTCCAAATTTGAAAAGTAAAATATGTTTTCCAATCAAAATTCTCTAAACTTTGCAAATATCAACTTTGTTTCCTGTTTTTCCTAATTAAAATTGGTGCAATAATTCAATACTTTAATTACACCTTTTAAATTGCAAAATTCATAACTTGGGCAATTAAAATCCAATTCCAACATGTAAAATATGTTTTCCATCCCATTTTTTATGAACTTTGCAAATATCAACTTTGTTTTCTGTTTTAAATAAATTAAATTGCTGAAAACAACTATTTCTTAATTGATGCATTTAAAATTGTCAATTTAATAACTTGCTCATCTAAAATCCAAATTCAACAAATGAAATATGTATTCCATCTAAAATTTTGTGTTCTTTCCAAATATATTATCTGTTTTGAACATTTAAACTTGGTGAAAACAACAAGTGTTTGTTTAAATCATTTAAAATGCCAAAGTTCATAACTTAATAGATAAAATTCCAAACTTGGTAAACAACATATCAAATTGAAGCTATTGTTGTTTTCTTATTGTTTTCATCATCCATGCATCATTATAATCAACTTTCACATGATGGTTATTTGTAGATCATTTAATTCAACATTAATTCATGGGCTTTTCCATATGCAATCCAAATTGCATATGGGCCCATTTAAATATGTTTACCATGTCAATTAGTTTATCTTTGAGGCATACTTAAACTTGTCATGCATCCATATCTTGATCATGCTGGATCTTTTGCCGTAGAAGTAATTGTTGCATCCGGTGTTTGTTCTAGTTCGATGCTTCTTCGCGGATAGGACGTTGAGATGATGTGAGCAACGACAAGTTCTGATGAGGATGGACCTAAGGACATTGTTCTCACAAGCATGAATGAAGAGTTGATAGAAGACATCAAGATCATGGTGAAAACAAATATTCAAGAAGGTGAAAACAAGAGAAGAAACAATTCATAACAATTGTTATTCAATAGAAACAATTGTTATTCATCAATATCAACAAGGGGATGAGTGCCTCCACAAGGTTAAATGCACTCTATGATGGACAACCAAGAAGGAGGGCCCACATGGAAGACCAATGCGCCCAAGATATGTCCTAGTTGTGTTAGGATTGGTTTGTATACCAATTGTGGCCGCACCCCTTTGTGTGTGGGGTCGGTTTGTATCCTACCTTAGTTGTGTTAGGTTTCCTAGTCCTAGTAGGAGTTGTGCTTGCGCAAGGAGACCCTTGTGGCCGCACCCCTCCTCCCATATAAGCCCATGGGGCGCATAGCAATAGGGGAGAACAAGTTTAAACCAAAAACCAGAAACCCTAGCCTCTAGATTGTATTGCTTGTAAAGCATTCATCTTGAAGTTTACCCATTGCAAAGCAGCGTGATATCTTGTTATTCCATCTGGGAATAAAGAGATACAGCACCACTTGTGATCATTGATCATTTGTGCAAGAGTGTGTAGTTGAGAATATCTAAGGAGCTTGATTGTTGTTGCATTGGCAACGGGGATTAGCTAAGAGAGGTCTCAGTGTAGCACTAGTTATCCAATTATCAGAAAATACAAAAAGAGAGAGTTAGTTCATCGAGAAGATCGGGCCACCCCATATCATCTTGGTATCAGATTCTCCAGGTTGCCTCGGTGAGCAAATTTATCCCTAGTCTAGTTGTTTTTATTTCCTATCCAGAAAAAGCCCCACAAAAATATTAGGTTTTAGTTTTGCCAGAGCCTAGATCAACACCAATTTGCATCTACCTAGTTGCTGCTTTTTGTTGATTTGCGTTTCTGTTTTTCTGTTTTTAGGTTTTCATATTTTAGGGTTCATCTAGTTTCCTTTGTTTTCCTATCGAAAATCACCACCAAAAATATCTTGGATCTTGTTACCCGTGGAATTTCTAGACCTACAGCTTGTTTTCGAGTTGATCTAGTTCCTAGGGTTCATAGGATCGCTTTGCTGCTGTTGCTAATCCGAGAGAAATCGTGCTTGCAATTGTATTTGTTTTCGGGTTTCTGCCGTGGCACAAAAAGTCACCAATTCGCTGCCGCCAGCCACTCTTACCCGAGCTCGGATTCGTGTGTAACACGGTTACCAAACCCCCCTCGGGTAACGGATTTTCCTTACCGCGCGCGCCCACTCCAACTCCTACCCGCAGTCGGACTCCACCTCTGCCGCGGCACAGAACCGCGCAGAATCGCTGCCGCCACCGCTCGCTCCTAGTCGATCTCGGATCCCTTGCGCGCGCTTACAAAACGCCTCCGCGCGCCGTAACACACCTTACCACAGCGTCCCCCCGTGATCTGCCGCGGCAGCAAAACGCGCAGATTCGCTGCCGTGACCAAAATTCCTGCCGTGGGCTCAAATAACATTGTTTTTCTTAGATTTTTCTTTTGTTTTACTTCCGATTATCCCTAGGTTTTCGTGCTGATCTTTGATAAGCCTTAGACAAAGCCATTCTACAGCTATATTTAGGTCCCCAAAACCCAAAGACTAGCTATTTTATTGCTCTACAGGCTGCTCATTTGATCTTAACTGTCCACTAAATTTTGTTTTCCATCTATTTATTGCTCCTAGTTGATTCAAAGGCCATTGAAAAAATCAAAAAAAATAGAAAAAGCAAAAAGTATAAAAAAAAAAAAAGAGAGAAAATTCGAAAGAGGCCGTGCTACTATCACTAGTGGAAGCTATTTCATATTGGATATTTTGTGGACATTGAGCAATCTTGTGCCTGTTTCATTGAGTATTTGCTAGTGTCTTTCTAGTGCTTGCAAAATCTCTACCATATATTTGCTAGCCACAATTGTCTCCAAGTGTGAGTGTGTTTTCCTTAGTACCTTTTATCACATTAAGCAGTGCATTGGAGTTGTTATTTTGGTGTTGTTAGGAATCCCAACCAAGCCCCACCATAAGCCCTGTTTGCATTGTGATACTTGATAGCTCGGTTATTCTCTTCTCACACCAAAGCACATTGATCATTGCTCCTTGTTGGTAAGTTGATCTTTTTCTCTCTTGGAACATCAAGTGAAGCCTCTTTGCTTGGTTTTGAGTGAGTTGAGAGAGGCACCACAAACCCATTGTTTATTTTGTTACTAACAAATTAATCATGAGTTCTTCTAGTGATGTTGATGTGCAGGCAAAGAAGAAACCCGAGGAGATTGTCCAATGGAATGAGTATGAAGCATTGAGAGATCACTTGTCCAGAAAAATCAAGAATGATATTGAAAGAAGTGATGACCAATTGAGAGAAGATTTGAATGTGATTGATTTGAAGATAAGGGAGTGTGCATCTCAAGATTCTGTTAATGAAATCAAGGAAGCTATAAGGACTATGCAACTCCAAATGACTACAATCACCAATACATTGCAACAACTTCAACAAGCACCACAAGCCATTGCTCCAATTGATGATGGAAGAAGAAATTTCAATGATGGCCGTGGGCATATTGCAAGGAGAGTTCCTTTGGAAAATAATAGAGAGAATGATGGCTTGGGAAAACCTAAATTCTCTATGCCTAATCTTTCTTGTGACTCTGAAGATGTGGAAGAGTACTTGATGTGGGAGCTCAAAATTGAAAAATTATGGAGATTACATGAGTATCCCGAGGAGAGAAAGGTGAACCTTGCATCTTCTTCTTTTGATGGCTATGCTCTTTTGTGGTGGGATGGCATTACAAAGGATAGAGAGGAGAAAGAAGAGGAAGAGGTGAACACATGGAGAGAGATGAAGCAATTGTTAAGAGATAGATTTGTTCCCAAGAATTATATTAGAACTCTCTATGACAAATTGCAACAATTGAAGCAAGGATCCAAGACAGTTGATGCCTATTACAAGGAGATGGAGTTGATTATTCAACGGGCTAGAATTAGAGAGGCTCCTGAACAAACAATGCAAAGATTCTTGAGTGGATTGCAATTCAAAATAAGAAGCATTGTGAGGCATGTTACTTACAACAATATGAGTGAATTACTACACCAAGCAAGGGAGGCCGAAAAGAGATTGCAAGAGGAGCTTCAAGTGAGTGCAAGGAGAAGTTTTTCTTCTCAACAATCCAATTTTGCAACTCCTACACCTCCAACCCGTGGACTTCCTAGTACCAAACCCGAGCCAATTTCATCAAATTCAAAGAAGCCCATTGCTTCTACTTCGGGTTCTAGTGGTGCTACACCTCCTACAAGGAATAGAGACATGACATGCCATACATGTGGAGGAAAAGGACACTTTAAGAAGGATTGCCCCAACAAGAAAGTTATGCTCCTTAATGCTAATGATGAGTATGAGACTGGAGATGATGTTGATCCTAATGATGAGGATGCATATGATGATAATGATGATGATGGTCCTATTGATGCCTTTGCTACAAATTATCCAACTATTGTGTGCACCAAAGCATTGACTATTGCTCCTAGCAAAGATGAGAGCCAAAGGTGCAATTTATTTCAAACCAAAGCAATTGTTGGACCTAGTATGGCTTGCAAGGTGATCATAGATGGAGGAAGTTGTAGAAATCTAGCAAGCAAAGAATTATGTGCAAAGCTAAGGTTGAAGTATATTCCACACCCCAATCCATACTATATTCAATGGATTACTGACAAAGAGGAGATGAAGGTATGTCATATGGTGAGAGTGGAATTTCAAATTGGACCATACAAGGATACAATTGAGTGTGATGTTGTTCCCATGTCGGTTTGCCACCTATTACTTGGAAGACCATGGCAATTTGATAGAAAGGTGCTACATGATGGGAGAGCAAACACCTACCACTTGAATTGGAACAATAAGGATATCATATTGAGGCCTATGTCACCCCAACAAATCATGCATGAATCAAGGCAAAAGTTTGAAGTGATAGAGAAGGGGAGTGAAAACAACAAATCCATGGAGGAAGACAAGCCTAGGCCGAGTGGAAAAAGTCTTTTAACTAATGCCATAATTTTTGCTAGTGATGTTTCTTATGTACAGGTTTCTCTTGAAGAAAGGGAGGGCAAGGAAACATTACAATCATCACATAAATTGGAGGATACAAGAAAGCTAGCTTGTGATATGAAGGTTATTTTTGAAGAAAGGGAGCTACAACCTTCAAATTCACAAGTTATTGAGGAGATCATACCTACTACACATGAGGAGGTTAGTAATGATAATGGTATAGATTTCGGGTTGGTACCTAGTAGTAATGAATTATGTGATAATTTTCAACCATACAAACCTATGAATTCGAAATTTCACAACATGGTTTTGATTACACATAAAGAAGTACTTGCTATGATACCTTCTAGTGATATTATTTATGATGACATGCTTAAAGAACCAATTGATATACAATGTGCTATGGATAAATTTGTTTGTGATAATGTTAGCACATATGATACTAGTTTCAAATTTTATTTGATTGGTGACTATAATTTGGATAAAATTTTCATGATACATCATATATGTGTTACATATAATGAAGTGGCCGAAATAAATAATGTGTTATTTGGGATAGATATTGATAAACATGATGAAGTAGCCGAAATACATATGTTTAGTTCACCACATTATTTGTTGGATACATGTTCTATTAAATTAAACTATACTTATATTTGCAATTTTGATTGCTATGAGATGAAAGAATATGACTATTATGTGTTGTTTGCTTACAAATTTCGTGATCATATGATATATTCACTATATTTTGTTGTGCTAACAACTAATGAGTACCAATATATCTATATATATGGTGCATACACTTTGTTTTTCTTGTTTATTCCACTTTCAGATAATCACAAGACGAGGACGTCTTGTCTTGAAGAAAGGGAGGATGATGAGGATGGACCTAAGGACATTGTTCTCACAAGCATGAATGAAGAGTTGATAGAAGACATCAAGATCATGGTGAAAACAAATATTCAAGAAGGTGAAAACAAGAGAAGAAACAATTCATAACAATTGTTATTCAATAGAAACAATTGTTATTCATCAATATCAACAAGGGGATGAGTGCCTCCACAAGGTTAAATGCACTCTATGATGGACAACCAAGAAGGAGGGCCCACATGGAAGACCAATGCGCCCAAGATATGTCCTAGTTGTGTTAGGATTGGTTTGTATACCAATTGTGGCCGCACCCCTTTGTGTGTGGGGTCGGTTTGTATCCTACCTTAGTTGTGTTAGGTTTCCTAGTCCTAGTAGGAGTTGTGCTTGCGCAAGGAGACCCTTGTGGCCGCACCCCTCCTCCCATATAAGCCCATGGGGCGCATAGCAATAGGGGAGAACAAGTTTAAACCAAAAACCAGAAACCCTAGCCTCTAGATTGTATTGCTTGTAAAGCATTCATCTTGAAGTTTACCCATTGCAAAGCAGCGTGATATCTTGTTATTCCATCTGGGAATAAAGAGATACAGCACCACTTGTGATCATTGATCATTTGTGCAAGAGTGTGTAGTTGAGAATATCTAAGGAGCTTGATTGTTGTTGCATTGGCAACGGGGATTAGCTAAGAGAGGTCTCAGTGTAGCACTAGTTATCCAATTATCAGAAAATACAAAAAGAGAGAGTTAGTTCATCGAGAAGATCGGGCCACCCCATATCAAGTTCTTCGGATGTACCTCTACTTGCTGGATTCCAGGCAAGTATACTCACTTGCTACCTATGGCTGCCTTTCATCACTTGTTACCGATTCTTCCCGTTGCCTTTATTCTAGCCTTATGATTCGATGCTTGTGTATCGATCCTATCATATGTTTACCTTGCAACCATGATATAGCCTTCCTTCCACTTCCTATTAACTGTTGTTTGTTTACCCCGTTGGCCCTCGTGTCGTAGTTGCATGCTTAGGTTTGCTTGCGCTCGAGTCCTGTTGTCCTTTGTTCTATCACCTGTTTAGTTGATAGTTGGGTTTCAATTTAATCAACAACATGTTCATGTTTTGGGTAATAATAATTTGATGATAAGGCACCGGCAGGAGGCCCGACGTGGTTTTGCGGCCTGCTAGTGTCGAACTTAATTAGGAAAAGGGTCTTGTCCTCCGATCCATGATGAGCGCACTAACCGCATGTGGGAAGCGAGTATGGGCGCCCCCCGCAATTCTGATTCGATTCGCATCTCGTCCAAATCGCCACACTTAGTTCGGGATTTCCATTTGATGCATGCATATGCAGGTGCGAGCCCTTGGCGCCAGGGTGGAACTTTTGTAGTCGGCATTTAGGGCGGCGTGGTCTTCCAGTGCTATGAGGGTCCCCCTTTTCTTCGTGGGGGCTCGATTAGCCGCGCACGCACAGCACGTGGTTCTTTGGGCTTGATGCGAAGAAGAGTTGGGTTGTGTTGAGTGCCTCGCTTGGTGGAAGTGCATTTCCATCTGGCGGGTCATTCTTACGTGTACGGCCAAATTGGTGCATCCCTGCAGGGTTAAATCTTCTCGAGAAGCCGTGTTGTCCGCGGTTATGGATGACTTGGTGAAAGTGCTGGCTAACAAGTACTCAGACAACTTACACTTAACGATGATAACTTGACTAGTGATATAGATTACCTCCACCATAAAAATGAATGTCACCTTAATCAACAGTGTGAGTTTCCTTGGGTTGCTTCCTTAGTAGGGGGTAACATTGGATGGGTATTGTTTGGTGAGTAGTTATAGTTGGTTTTGTCGCGCTATCTTATCCCTTTCTTTTAGCCGGATGTTGTAGCGCGTCTCTGTAGTTAGTTAGTGCAGCCCGCTGCCGCTTCTTTGCAATAATCCCTTCTTTTCCGTTGTACCCAAAGTATTTGTATCTTGTGATGATTGGTCACGCTGGTATCTTGTGAGTATGGTTTATCCACTTGCCAGTACTTAACCGTACTAACCCACGAATCCTTTTCGTGGCTGCATATTCCACATTGCAGTCAACAGGTTTGAAGTCTGACGATGTTAGCTTGGGAATCCCTCCGGCTTGGCCTGGGCAGGGATTGGACGCCATCGGTTATCTTCAGGACTCTTAGTCCAATTTGTATCTTGTCCGTAGTCGGACGCTATGTTGTTTCTTCCGCTGTTATTTGGATCTTTGTATTGTATCAGTTGTATCCTTGACTCGTTTGAGTCGTTTTGTATATATCTTTTCTGTTGTTGTTGTGGATTATTCGTGAACTGTTGTAATGTTATCCCAAGTGGCAACCTGAAATCGGTTATTATGTGGATTTTGGCGGAAATGCTGAAATCTGCATAGTGCCCGATCTCGGGGCGTCACACTCTCTCTCTGTTATGGCTTCACCGGCGCGTCAGATTCTCTCTGGCGGGTTCCAGGACTACTTAGAGCCCGAAACTCCCTAAACTGATGGAACTCGGGGAATCTTGCCAACAGGTGGGCCCAACCATTTTCTTGGGTGTTCCTTGGTCCTAACCTAACACAAACAAGCAATTGGTTCCACTTTCTACCCCTTTCCGGCTCAAATAGAGGGGCCAAAACGGCAGTTCCATGTTTTTTCCATCGGGGCTATGGTTTCTCTGGAAAGGGGGCTCCGGATCATCTAAATGCCACCAAATCCCATGGTATAGCATAACATGTGTGTTAGAGTGTGGCATGGGTCTTGTATTCCCAAGATTCACTCGCTCTCTCTGTGTTAGGGCTTCACCGGTGTCAGATTCTCTCTGGCGGGTTCCAGGATTACTTAGAGCTGGAAACTCCCGGATCTAACGGAACTGGGGGAATCTTGCCAAGAGGTGGGCCCTACCATTTTGTTGGGTGTTCCTTGGGCCTAAACTAATATAACCAGGCAGTTGGTTCCACTTTGCTACCCCTTCCGCATAACGTAGAGGGTCTAGAACGGCAGTTCCGCTTTTTTTCCCAGCGTGGCTATGCATGGTTTCTCCGGAGAGGGGCCTCCAAATCGTCTGAATGACACCAAATCACATGGTATTCCATACCATGTGTGTTATAGTGTGTCGTGGGTCTTGGATGCCCAAGATTCCCTCTCTCTCATTGTTAGGGCTTCACCGGCGTCGGATTCTCTCCAGCGGGTTCCAGGACTACTTAAAGCCCGAAACTCCCGAAACTGACGGAACTCGGGGAATCTTGCCAAGAGGTGGGCCTTACCATTGTCTTTGGTGTTAATTGGGCCTACAAAAACACAAACAAGCAGTTGGTTCCACTTCTCTACCCCCTTCCGGCACACGTAGAGGGGCCAGAACGGCAGTTCCGTCTTTTTTCCCTAGCGGGGCTATGGTTTCTCCGGAGAGGGGCCTCTGGATCGTATTAATGCCACCAAATCCCATGGTATGACATACCATGTGTGTTAGAGTGTTTCATGGGTCTTCGATGCCCAACATTTCCTCACTCGGTGTGTTATGGCTTCACCGGCGTTGGATTCTCTCTGGCGGATTCAAGGTCTACTTAGAGCCCGAAACTCCCAGATGTGACGAAACAGGGGGAATACTGCCAAGAGGTGGGCCCTAGCATTGTCTTGGGTGTTCAATGGAACTAAACTAACACAACCAAGCAGTTGTTGCCACTTTTCTACCCCCTTCCGGCTCACGTACAGGGGCCAGAATGGCAGTTCCGTCTATTTTCCCACCGGGCTAGGGTTTCTCCGGAGAGGGGCTCTAGATCGTCTGAATACCACCAAATCCCATGGTATGCCATACCATGTGTGTTACAGTGTTTCATGGGTCTTGGATGCGCAAGATTCCCTCTCTTTGTGTGTTAGGCCTTCGCCGGCGTCGGATTCTCTCTAGCGGGTTCCAAAACTATTTAGAGCCCGAAACTCCCGAATCTGGCGGAACAGGGGGAATCTTGCCAAGAGGTGGGTCCTAACATTTTTAATTTGGTGTTACTTGGGCCTAAAATACCACTTTGCTATCCCTTTTCGGCTCATGTAGAGGGGCCAGACCGGCAGTTTCTTCTTTTTCTCCAGCAGACCTAGGGTTTCTCCGGGGAGGGGCTCCGGAGCGTCTGAATTCCCACCCAATCCTAGGATATGCCAAACCATATGTGTTAGATTGTGGCGTGGGTCTTGGATGCCCAAGATTCCCTCACTCTTTGTGTTATGGCTTCGCCGGCGCCGCATTCTCTTTCACAGGTTCCAGGACAACTTAGAGCCCGAAACTCCCAGATCTCACGGAATGGCGGGAATCTTGCCAGGAGGTGAGCCCTACCCTTGTCTTGGGTGTTCCTTGGGACTAACCTAATACAACCAAGCAGTTGGTTCCACTTTGCTACCCCCTTCCACCTAACGTAGAGGGGCCAGAACGACAGTTCCGTATTTTCCCCCGGCGGGGCCATGGTTTCTCCGGAGAGGGGCCTCTAGATCGTCTGAATGCCACCAAATCCCAAGGTACGCCTTACCATGTGTGTTATAGTGTTTCATGGGTCTTGGATTCCCAAGATTTCCTCTCTCTCGCTGTTAGGGCTTCACCGGCGTCAGATTCTCTCTGGCGTGCTCAAGGACTACTTAGAGCCCGAAACTCCCGAAACCGACGGAACTTGGGAAATCTTGCCAACAGGTGGGCCCAATATTGTCTTGCGTGTTCCTTGGGCCTAACCTAGCACAAAAAAAGCAATTGGTTCCACTTTTCTACCCCTTTCCGGCTCAAGTAGAGTGGCCAGAACGGCAGTTCCGTCTTTTTCCACATCGGGGCTATGGTTTCTCTGGAGAGGGGGCTCCGGATCGCCTGAATGCCACCAAATCCCATGTTATGCCATAACATGTGTGTTATAGTATGTCATAGTTCTTGGATGGCCAACATTCCCTCGCTCTCTGTGTTAGGGCTCACCGGCATCATATTCTCTCGGCCGGTTCCAGGATTAGCCCGAAACTCTCGGAACTGGGGGAATCTGGCCAAATGGTGGGCGCAATCATATTCTTGGGTGTTCCTTGGGCCTAAAATAACACCACCAAGCAATTGGTTCCACTTTGCTACCCCTTCCGGCTCACGTAGAGGGGCCAGAACGACAGTTCCGTCTTTTTCCTCATCGGGGCTATGGTTTCTCCGGAGAGGGGGCTCAAGATCATTTGAATGCCACCAAATCCCATGGTATGTCATACCACGTGTGTTATAGTGTGGCATGGGTCTTGGATGCCCAAGATTCCCTCGCTCCCAGTGTTAGGGATTCACCGGCTTCGGATTCTCTCTAGCGAGTTCGAGGAGTACTTAGATCCCGAATCTCCCAGATCTGACGGAACTGGGGGATCTTGCCAAGAGGTAGGACCTACAATTGTCTTGGGTGTTCATTGGGCCTAACCTAACACAACCAAGCAATTGGTTCCACTTTTCTATCCCCTTCCGGCTCACGTAGAGGGGCCAGAATGGCAATTTCGTCTTTTTTCACAGCGGGGCTATGGTTTCTCCGGAGAGGGGGCTCCGCTCGTCCGAATGCCACCAAATGCTAGCGTATGCCATACCATGTGTGTTAGAGTGTGTCATGGGTCTTGGATGCGCAAGATTCCCTCGCTCTCTGTGTTAGGGCGCACTTCACCGATGTCGGATTCTCTCAGCATGTGCGAGGACTACTTAGAGCCCGAAAGTCCGGGATCTGACAGAACTGGGGAAATCTTGCCAAGAGGTGGGCGCTGCCATTGTCTTGGGTGTTCCTTGTGCCTAACCTAACAAAACCAAGAAATTGGTTCCAATTTTCAGCCCCCTTCCGGCTCATGTAGAGGGTCCAGAACGGCAGTTCCGTGTTTTCCTCCATCATGGCTATGGTTTCTTCAGGCGAACTGGAGGTAATTTTATTAAAAGTAGATCTAGATTTGGGTTATCCATCTAACTATGGCCTAACTTAATAGAACCAAGAAAAAAAGAACAGTAGTCTACCCCCTTCCAACACCGGTGATAGGTGTAGACAAAAAAGTTGACTAGCATCCAACGGCTAGCGAAGTTCAAGCCACCAATCAACATGTAGTAGTATTCCACATAATTGACCCTTTCCAGGATTTTAGGTAAAATACTTTCGGGATTTTTTCACAATCTTTAGTACTAAATAATTGCATAAATGCTCATTTTTTGTAAGCCACCCATCAGCATCGGACGGCTAGCAATGTTTCCCGCAGTTCCGCCAAAATTTCGCGTCAGGATAGCACGCCCAAATTTTTTTGTGCAACGATAATTTACTTCTCAGCCCTCCCGCACACAATTGGCAACCTTTAGCCTGAAGGCCATTTCTGTAATCGTTCCGAAACCCTGCCTTATCCCCTCGATCGGCCCTCTCGCCGAAAGAGAAAGCCACTATTTCGAAATATCCACTCCCCCTTGTCCTCCCAAAACAGATACTCTATTCCCCCGGTCTCACACCTCACCGTATAGCTCGCTTGCCAGAACTCCCTCGTCGCCGTCGAGATCACCCTCCAGATTTGCCACATCACCGGCCTTTTCGCCGTCCAGATCCGCCACCTCGCCATTGTGCTCGCCTGTCTGCCACATCGTCTCCAAACTCACCGTACGTTATCTTCCACCTCGCGCTGTGCTCGCCGGTCAGGCAACTCGACGTCGTGTTCGCCGGTCAGCCACCTCGCCACCGACCTTGCCGTAAATCCAGATCTGCCACCTCGTCTCCAACCTCGCCGCAACATCACCGTCAATGTCTGCAAGCACGCTGAAACGAGTGAAGATTGAAGGCAAGAAACGCAGCAAGACAGAAGACCTTAAAGATGCATGCAACTATTCTCTCTAAATTGCTTTTGTCTATTTAATTGTATGTTTGATGCTTCCTTATTATCCTGCTTATGTTTGATGCAGTTAATCTTTCTAAATTGGTTGTCGGTTTAATCGTATGTTCGATGCTTCATTATTATCCTAATTATACTACTAATGTTTGATGCAATAAATCTCTCTAAACGGTTTCTTGTAACGGAAATAGGAAGGGGGCTTTCTTGCTTGGTAAAACTTTGCTCATTTGCAGCAATCTAGCTTGTATACCACGTATTAGGTTTAATGTCACTTTGCTTGTGATCCTATCAGTCTTAGTTAGGATCAGAATTTATATTACTTACACTGGACTGTTCTTACAAGATGAGTGCCTTAATTATTTATGCTGTATTAGGTTCTTATGAAGTGTTATATTTGTACTTTACTTTTAGTTCTTTATTCATGTTAGGATCGCCACTACACCCCATTGAAGAAGAGCGTGCCAGAACTATCATGGCAAACAATGCAAAGATGCATGAGTTGGGCGTAAAGCCAGCAAGTTTTCTTTCATGTCCTACTGTACCCCCCCCCCCCCCCCCCGCCAAAAAGACCAATAAGCAAGACTCTGGATCTAAGTACATGCATGTGTATGATGTTGAAGAGGAATCAGATGCCACTAAAGGACTCGTGTCATATCAATCACAATCCAGAGTGGACAATGAGCTGCAGGTTATTCCCTAACCCGGTAGCTCAACATTATTTTATGATATTGCAACAACTAGGCTGCAGCTTTCTTATCTTGTGTTGAACTGTTTGATCAATGTGGCGCTATATATTTTGTGCTACTTCCTCTATTCCATACTATAAGAAGTTTTGGCAAGCTAATTAAGGTCGTGAAACCCACTTATAGTAATTAAGGGTGTCGTTGTCATTTCAACATGGTTTCCATCTATCTTCCTCACATGCTTGACACCTGCTATTCCATCTATGCTTCTCGTCTGCTAGTTCATTATACACACAGTTGGTTGATTATAATATGCTAGTTCTCATCGATTTTTTGTACATGCTTGTCATCTGTTATTTTCATCTATCTTCCTCACATGCTTGACACCTGCTGTTTCATCTATGCTTCTCATCAGCTAGTTCATGACACACACAGTTGTTTGACTATAATCTGCTAGTTTTCATCAATTTTTTGTACATGCTTGTCATCTGCTATTTTCATCTATCTTCCTGACATGCTTGACACCTTCTGTTTCATCTATGCTTCTCATCAGCTAGTTCATGACACACCGTTGTTTGACTATAATCTGCTAGTTTTCATCAATTTTTTGTACATGCTTGTCATCTGCTAGTTTCATCTATGTTCTGTACATTCTTGTCATCTGTTATTTTCATCTATTTTCTTTGCATGCTTGATAGGCAAGCAAGAAAAGGGTGATGTCTCGATTTGCTTTAGAGGTTGAGGACGAGGATGATAGTGAAGTTGTCATGCTGAAGAGTGGAAAGCATACTTTCTCGAAGAAGGCCCATGTGGAATCATGTCTTTCATAGTCTGAGCCTGAACCACAGCTTGGTGTGAATGTGCACCGAACAATTGATGATATGAGGACGACGAAAGCAGAATCCGAGCAACTGAGCCTGAAGTTTGTAGTTCATATGGAAGACAATCGGAAGCAACAAGCTGCGCTAAAGAAATCTCAACTAGAAGGAGTTGCCCTACTTGAGATGCTGGCTGAGCAGATGCGTGGTCCTTGAAACTGTGGTTATGTATGTTGGTTTGATATTCTGTGAGAAAAACTAAGTATTTGATGCCTGTTATGTGGTTTCTTTTCTGCCTGTGTGCAATTGGCAATTATAACGATGATGTAACCACCCAAATAGCACCAAAACCGACATCATAGTAACGTAACGTAAAAATCCGTCAAGGCAAATACCGACACGTGGCGATGTATGTCCATCCCACGTGGCCTACTATGAGTGGGCGATTAGACGACGTCAAAATAACGTCCCCGGCACGGTGATGACATCACCCAAATCCGAGACGGAAAAAACATCATGGAAAAGATGTTGCGTGGCACCATTTGGTTGGTGCACGTGCCACGAGTTTAGCGACGAAAAAAAGGCGCTGGGTAGCCCGCGACGAGCAGATTTCGTCCCAGAAGAAGGCGACGTGGCGCTATTTTGTTTCCATGTGGCGTATTTTGATTGGTCCACATGCTTTCGCCTGATTGGTCGAGACTCGCGACGGAAAAAAACGTCGCTGGGTAGCCCGGGACGAACAGATTTCGTCCCAGAAGAAGGCAACGTGGCACCATTTTGTTTCCATGTGGCGTATTTTGATTGGTCCACATGGTTTCTCCTCATTGGTCAAGACTGGTGACGTAAAAAAAGTTCCCACGTTTTGCCATGTCAGCTGATTACAATACGGCCATTAGAAACTCGTTTGCCACGTGTCGCCTCATAGCGACGAAGTAAAAACGTTAATGCTTATTGGGCCTAGTCCGGACGGTCCAACTGGTGGCGACGATTTGATGTACGTTGCGGATAGACTTAACGGTTTAGTGTTCATATAAATGTCGCGGAATCGTCCGTGACAGTCGATCGGATACTATTTCATTCCATCGCGTAAACCGTCACGGAATGCCCTTAGCGACGGTTTGGGGCCCATCCGCAACGTTATTGAAACGTCCCAGACCGCGCGGAATTTGGTAGTGATATGAGGGATGCATATGAGTTAGTGACTAGCACATGTATTGATAGATGACCATGTTTCACGGATCATGGACATGGAGACGTCGATCAATAATGTGGACACATGTTGGAGAACATGGGTTGAACTGACCCACCATGAGAAACTGTGAGAATAGTATATTCTCCCATGCCATCAGCTGATCTCATATAATAGGTATGTTGATTCCTTAGACCTGAGATCTTTGAATGTGCTTGGGATGTGTAAGGGCTTACTTTGGGGCTATCAAACGCTACACCTTGACAGGGTAGTTACAAAGGTAGCTTTCGGGTTTGTCAAGAAACATGCTGCCAGTCATGGTTGATCAAGATGGGATTTTCCCTCCGTACACCCACTCGAATGACCGGATCCAGAAAATATATGGCTGTACTCTCGGTTAAGTGTTAACCGTGTTTCAGGGATTCCGAGTCATGGAAATCGAGAAATATGATCTAGCTATAACAAGGATGACAAGTTCTCACCTTGGGCATGATCCAATATCGCGAGGCAAAGGAAACAAGTATGCAATATTGTGGAAGGTTCATCCAATATGATCTTTACGTATATTTGGGGTCGGCACGACTTGCTAGAGGCCGCTACCGATTATTGGTCGAGTAGTGTACTCGTGCCATGTCCATATATACGTGAACCTATAGGGTCACACACTTAAGGGGTATGGAACATAGTTTGGATGTGATCCATCTAATTGGGTTTATAGTACTAATGGGCCTCTAATGTAGCAACCCACTAAAAGAACTATATATACGTGAGGAGTGGGCAGCCTAGAGCACACTAGTTGTGTGAGACACAAACCCTAGCCGCCGCCGTTTCTCCACCCAGATCGCGCCATCGGTGCTATCACCCCGACCGCGATGTTCCATCCCTTTACGTGTGGATACCATGGAGGCGCCGCACTTGTGGAGCTTGGGCGAATCGTTCATCGGATCCACGAGGAGCCGTACGCGGGATCACAAGGAGGAGGAGATCCTAGGATGAACGCGGTAGAAAATTTTGATTTGTGCTAGCGTAGCCTACCCCGTTCCCCAACAGTGTATGTGTAAGGTCCCCCAGAACCACTGTTCAAGGACACCTCCGATATGCATACATTCACGATCCTAGATCACACCAGTCGTGAACAACATATCAAGTTGGTACACAGATACAGTATCCATTACACGATTTCAGAAACACTTACAAACAGACATGGCCACATGACCAAGTCCAGCACAAATGCAACGCAGGGCAAACACACAACACACACAGCGGAAGACTAAAACACACAAACGTAGTAGAGCCCAAGTCACGCCTTAACCTACAGGCTGCTGACCGGGAGACGATCCTAGTTCGCAAGTCCATTAGCACGGTACTCCTCCTCGTAGATCTCCTCCTGAGACTCCTTCTCGAAGTATGGCAAGTAAATACCAGGGATGAAACCAATATGAGTACATTTGAATGTACTCAGCAAGACACCCATCATGTAACTTACCAAAATGCAATTATGCTTATATAGTGGAGTAGGTAAGCTATACATAGGGTTCACTATCCATGATATATGAAAGATATATCATAGTTGATTTTGAAATTCTCTGTATCTTTGTTGAAGAAGATACTTCAAAAGAAAATAGTATAGTTTTCTTTCTCTTGTAGATATCACATGTACAAGAGGTTTTGTAAAAGTTTGTTAAAAGAAAGTTTTCTCTTTGCACAACTTCTTGGAATTAACTTTCAGTTTTTGTTTAGAAAAGAAAGATTTTCTTTGCAAAACTCCTCTTAAACCAACTTTTGGCTTTTCATCCACGGTACCTCCACGGTAGCAGATTTCCTCCTTTCAGTACTTCATGAGTCCAACACCTTTTTGAAAACTCCTTTTTTTTGGGAAACATTGACACAATGCTAGCTACATGGCCATTCAACTGTCCATATCCGAGGATGCGGCTATTTCGAATAGTTTGACTCTGCAGAGGTGTACACATCCACCAGATCCAGTACATCAGCTGTGAACAACCAAAGACTGTAACAACAGTATGTAAACATCTGATAACTGATCTTAACCATCCACTATGTCCAAGCTAGAATATGATTATCTCTTCAGTCAAGTTTTCCCGCATCCCCGGCACCGGGCTAATCCCCGCCAAGACAGGAGCCCCAACTGTTGCGACCGGGGGGTAACTTAATCCCTCACTTTGTATGTCACATGTTTCATAACTTGGTGACAATCGGTTCGAGGGCACGACGACCCTTATAGCAAATTGAGAGAGACCACACGCTAACAAAAACAAACTTCAAGTTAAGCCCCGTGCCCATGTTGAGGTAGGGTGGCAGTACGGTAAAGGTTGTCCGGCGAACACTAGGTTATGTGTCATTTTTGTAAAACATCCTTTTCCCAAAAATGACCACTTCAACATTCCTCCGGTGGATAAGGCTTCGCCTTTCCACCGTGTTTCCATAAAGCCTTTGTTTTGCAAAAACAAATTTTTAAGGTGTCCACTTAGGGACTAATACTTGTGATGGTAATAAATACCATATGGTGGCTATGGACTTGGTAACACCAAGTATCAACTATGGCATAGTAATAGTATAATTTTAATAGTAGTCACTCAAAAATAGTTTTTGGTAATCAAAGTTTTTGAAAAACTTTCAGAAGTAAAACATGCATGATAGATAATGATAAGTGTAGTATAACAACAAGCATCAGGATGGCTTGCCTTAAATCTCTTAGTGTCCATGGCCTTGAAGTAGTTTGAACTTGACGCACAGCTCCACAACTGCTTCTTATTCTTCTTTGTTTTCTAGCGGCGTAAAAGAATAAAAGACACACACTCAGAACTAAAATCCAAACAACTAAAAAAACAACACATACAGCAAGTAAACTTATACTAGCGCAATCACTCAAACGTTATCGAGAAAACTATCTCACAAACTCTCAGGGTACAAAACTGACGACAGACAAACATATGGTTAAGAAACCATATCCCACATCTTACATACCATATATGGAGTGGGTGTACCACTCTCATAATAAGATATGCAAGAAGCTAAAAATATAGCTTGTGGGCACAAAAGGTGAGACTACTAAAATAATAACAATCAATCAAAGCATACCCATGGTAGTGGGTACAACACACAAGCAATCATCACCAAACAAGTTCATGACTAAACTAATGCATAGATAACAAGATACTACTAATAACACAACAACAACACTAGCACAACAATAGCATAAGTATAATACTCATGCTAAGGAAATCACTCAGACAATTTCCAAACACAAGGCAAACATGCTACAGATGAAAAGGCTAGTTATTGACTATGCTAATGTCTATCTAAAGTTAAGGAATCCATCAATCATGAAAATAAACAAAAAACCAGTAGCTCAACCAATGGTAACAATTCATAAAACATAATTTAAAACACAATCATCACAAAAGATAAATAAAGCTAGAACATACATAACAACAGGAGTCCACTAACAGCATACTAGTATGAGAATTCTACACAAGCATGCTATAAGAAATAACTGTACTCTACAACTAATAGAAACAAGAAACTCCACAAGTCATGTCATAATAACAGAAGTAATAACATCCTAAACATGCTAGGATAATCATACACTCATAAAAATAAAAAGACAACAATACTAGACCAACTCATACAATCTAATGGTGACACTAATTCATCTCTAGAGAAGCAAAGCAATGCTACAAGGATGCATGATCCTAAACAAGCAAGGTATGAAGGTAAAAATCTACTGACAGCACACAACACTTTACACATTCTAGTAAGCAAAAACACTAAAATAATTCTATGAAAACATCTACTAAGCAACCATCAATCCATTCTAGTAATACATGCTTTTCTAATCAATTAAGTCGCAAGAAATCAAAGTACATGTTATACAACCAGTAGCAATGCACTCAATACAAAATCAACTAAACACTCAATGAAAACCATTCACAAATAATTTATCAATCACTAGGAAAACATTCTATTAGCAAACAATATTAAATTTACCAAACAATAGTGAAACACTCCTTAACATGATACCCGTAAGGGAATATTATGTTAACAAATGAACCACAAATAAACATAATAGTATTCACAAAGAAATACTAAACACTTCAATCAAACAAGTAAAACAAACAACCATTTTCCTTGGTGGAAAATATTAGACAAACATATAGTAACGCATGCTATTTTCACACAAGTGCATGGTTGGGGATTTGCATCCCTAACAAAAATGAAATGGGACATGTTGGTTATGGGGCCACTAATACCAAGACATTTAGAGGTAACAAAGCCTCTGGTCACACATGACAAAAATTAACCTATCAAAGCAATCCACACATGGCTATTCATACTAGTGAAAATAATACTAGTGAAAACAAACAACAAATGCTACACATGCTTTGCTATAAAATAAAGTGCAAGCTAACAGATATAATAACATCAAAATAATAGTACCAAAATGATACTGGACTCAACACAAGCAGATCACAACTTAGGTAAAAAAATCCTACAAAGATTGGTTCACACAAGCTAGTAAAAATAAATACTAGAAAGCAACACAAGGCTATTTATATTCCCAAAATATTTCCAAACATGCACACACTTTCTAAGGTAGATGTACTGAAGGAAACAACCTAATAACAAGTGCCAACACATCTATACAGTCTAGGAACAAAGATTCAAACAATCAAACATTTAACTTCAAACAAGTGCACACATAAAAAGAAAACAAAAAAGGTGCTAAAAATAATCTAGGGCTCCAAAAATTAATCCAAGCTAGGGTATGATAGATCTAAACATAATAAAACTCATCAAATTGGATTCACCTCAAATTCCTTTTTAAACTCCTTCTAAAAATCCTAGAAAAGCCTATTGGTCATTTACCAAAATGGATGGCATTTCCATTTGGTAACACACCTTGATGTGAGGCCAAGTCCTAGTGATATACCTAGTCATAATCTATCCAAAACAATTTTATTTGTCCAAATGGCTAAACAGACACTCTGTGGCAAAACAGTTGTTGTGATAAAAATAAAAGCCAAAACTTAGATCTACCAAGTTCATACGGTTAAGTAAACATATAAGTAGTGTCATGAATTTTTCTTGATTTTACTTTTCACTAAAAGTATTCTTCATAAGGCCAAAGCAATCATGCACTTTCTGTAAAGAAAACAAACGAAAAAGAAAAACACACGGGCGGGCTGGCTTCTGCGGGTGCCGCCCAGCTAAGCAGCGGACGCGGCCAAGCGCAGGCGCGCGCGCGTGGCCAGGGTGGGAAAACGTGCGTTTAACAGCGCCCGTTGATCGCAGATCGAACAGCGCGGGGCGTTCGTGTTCCTCTCCCTCTCCTTTCTCTCACCGGAGGCGATCGGAGAAACGGCGGGTGGCAGGGGCTCACCGTGGGGCTCGGGGTGCGGTGGCGCGGGCTCGGGGAGGTGCAGGGAGGTAGGCGGGGTCGAGGGGCGTGGGCTCAGGCGCAGGGCACGGCTCCAGGCGGCGGTGCATGGTGGGCGCCCGCGGCGGCGACCGTGGACGGCGGCGGTGTTCCTGCGAAGCACAGGGCAAGGGGAAGGGTTAGGGCGGGTCAGGGCGATGTGGGGAGCTCTTCCGAGGCGAGAACAAGCAAAGGGAGAGGTCGAGTCGAGGTGCACCACCTCGGTTCAAGCTCGTTGGCCGACGGCGGCCTAGGGCTTGCACACGCCCACAGAAGCTAGGAGCTTGGATCCTTTGGCTTGGGGGAGGGTGTGGGGGGCTCATAGGCGAGAGGGACTCGAAGGATATGGCTTATAGCCATGGGGTGAGGGTAAAGGGCAAGGTGGGGCTTGGGTTCATGCCATTGTGTGGCATTAGGGTGCTCTAGGGGGCTTTTGGTTATTGCAACACATGGCATTGATGCCAAGGGCCAAGACCAACAAGGGGGAAAGTCAAAGCTTGGCCTTTGGAGGATAGGGAAGCCAAGGCCAAGACCAAAAGGTCAAGGTATGGAGGCCCATACCTAGCCACCTCATCTTGTTCCCTCTCTTTTCTCTCACTTGCACACTCTCTCCACAAAACATCTAGAGGCAAAGAAAAAGGTTCTTGGTCGAGTACACATCCTAGTCAACACACTAGACAAGGTCACATTTGAAATCTTGCAAGAAAAGACAAAGAAAACATATTTCCAAAAGTGTATCTGCCACTGTTCAAAAATTCAGAAAATAAGTGTTGGAAAGCAGTGAAATGAGCCAAAAGTTTGGATTGTTTTCAGAGACCAAATGGGTTCCAAAATTTGTTTTCCAAGTTGGAGTTTGTTAAACATGTTATAAAATTTCAGACACATCTTTTGAAAACAAATTTGAAATACTTTAAGGCCATGAAAACAATGTGGGAAAAGGTGTACTTTCTGTTTTTCTCTGTTTTCCAAAAATGCCTTTTTGTGCCTTATTTTTCTTCCACAAAACAACAAGCAAAATATTATTTCCAAAAATCAAACCAAACTTATGGATTTGTAGCCCATATACCAAGCAACAAACAAAAGTCAAGGAAACATAAAATAACATTTTAAAGCCTAGTGAAAACAAAGGTGGAAAATAGGTAGTTGGCTATATTTTCAAGGAATAGTTTCTATAGAAAACATAAAGGAAAACTTCCATAAATCATTTTGAAATTTTGTTTTCTTGGATCCAACAAAGCTAAAAGTTTATTTTAAGATGCAAACAAGAATGATCCAAGCCTTGGAATAAAATCACTCAAATAACATCAGGGAAAACATCAGGAAAAATAATAGAATTGTTTTCAGGAAAATTTGATATTGGTTTTTATAAAGAAACAAAACTTGAATTGCAAAAATGATTGAGATCAGAAATACATGTTGATTCAAACAATCATGTTGTTAGAAAAAAAAATTGTTGGCCCTAATTTTTGTCTCCTTGTACTATAGTACAAGGTTCCAAAAACTAGGGTGTGACAGTATGAAAGCTCTCCGATGGAACTAGTGGGGGTGCATCCAACTTTCTTGCTCACGAAGACCTAGAGATCATTTGAGGAGGCTCATCATTGGAATATACAAGCCAATTTCTATAATGTAAAGTCCCCCACATAGTTATGAATGAATGATAATATGAAAACTCTCTCCAAACTGAAGTATTGGTGCTAAACATGAAGCACAAGTGTGGTATAAAAGATAGTGATGCGCCCCTTCTCTCTTTATTTTCTCTTTGCCCCCCCCCCCTTTCTTTTTGGGCTTTTTCATTTTTATTTTTATTTTTTATATATATCCTCACCGGTAGGGGCAACATCCTATATTACAATGAATCGTCACACTTTTAGTACTCATCACTCACAATGAAATATCTCTGATGTCTCTAACTGCATGCTCCTGCCAGTGTAGTAGTATGCATAAATAACCATGAAGCTCATCATCAAGTAACATAATGGAGGTGGATGTTATGCAGCAATATATCTCGGAATGGCTATGGAAATGCCATGATAGGTAGGTATGGTGGCTGTTTTGAGGAAGAATATATGGGCTTATGTGTAGGAGAACAAAGTCCTCCCACGGGATTTGGATGCACAGGCGAAGTTTGCACCAACTCTCAATGTGAGAAAGGGCAATGCATAGTACCGAAGAGGCTAGCAAATATGGATGGTGGAAGTGCCAGGAACCTCAACATAGACTCACGAGTAAAAAGATTACAGCAATCAAATCATCTTACAAGGCACAATGCAAATCACTCCAAGAGGGTCCGTGGCAGTGATAAGTCAATGTTAGCTACCCCGACCTTAGCGCGTAACAAAAGGCCGGTCAGAAATGGATCACTCGTAGCAATGATATACCATTGTTTCTACAGCTGGTAATTTTAAGTGTGGCACAGCTTCAAGTTTCTTAGACCAACCATTAAAAGTTTCTACTTACTAGTCCTTCCCGTTTATCCATTAAGAAAATTAATATCTCAAAACAACAGCAGTGATTAAGGTGAAGCAGTTTAGTGATCTACAAGACCATGAAATCTTTCCCACTATACCAACTATCACAATAACATTCCTATTTCCAAGAAATCACGCATATGAGAACCACCTAACTACAAAAGCTAACAACTCTGAACAAAGGATGCATGCAAAACAAGAGCTGGAAGCACTAAAATATCTAAGCATGAATACTCAACAAATATAAGTGAATCACAAGAGTATTCTAACGAAAAATCAGAGCATGTCTCTCTCCCAAACAAATATGCTAGGATCCAACTATTTATTACAGCAAAGAAAACCAAACAAACTGAAAACAAAAATAAAAGACACTCCAAGTAAAGCACATAACATGTGACTGAATAAAAATATAGTTTCACTAGAAGTGACCTGATAAATTGTTGATGAAGAAGGGGATGCCTTGGGCATCCCCAAGCATAGATGCTTGAGTCTTCTTGGAATTTGCTGGGATGTACCACCGGGGCATCCCCAAGCTTAGGCTTTTCACTCTTCTTGATCACATCATATCATCCTCTTCTCTTGACCCTTGAAAACTTCCTTCACATCAAAATTCTCACAATCTTCATTAGCAACGTTAGTGCAATTGAAATAATAAATTTGCATGGTTCAGTTTCAACATAAGTCTAACAATAATAAACATTAGCTCCTGTCACAACTTCTTTCAAAACTCTTTTTCTCAAAAGAACACCAAAAGAAAGAGATTAAGATGCAAATGCGATAAATGGCAGAAATCTGTCAAAACAGAACAGCAGGTAAAGATCAAAATTTTCAAAAATCTTCTGTTGCTCAAATCAAAAAGTGGTATTCTAAGAACAGTTGCATATATAACTCAGAATTAAGCAAAAAAAACTCAGGTAATTTTGAATTTTATGTGATTTTTAACGGAATGAACAGTGGACAGCAGAAATCTATTTCTTGCGCAGAAATCCGAAATATAGGCTCAACTTTCCACTAGAGGCTTTACTTGGGTCAACAAAAACACAAAAGAAAAGATACAACAGGGTTGCCAAGTAAATAGACAACACCCAGGTTCAATTAAAACAAAAGAAAACGAAGGAAAACAGGTTGAAAACGGAGAAATAAAATGGTTTGTCTCCCGGTAGCGCTTTTCTTTAAAGCCTTTTCAGCTAGGCATCATAGTTTGAGAAGATGCTCACATCAGAAATATTAATTGAAGCAAAAGATAGCACCAAGAAGAAAATGTAAAATAAATTTAAGTCTATCCCACTTTCTATGAAAAAGTATCTTGTAGAAAAACAAGTCAACGAAGCACAAAGTGACTAGCATAGGAAGACAAAATAAGTGCAACTTCAAAAATTTGAACATAAAGAGGGGAAACATAATATTGTTGAGATGCATAAAACCATGTTTCCATCTCTAATAATAACTTTCAGTAGCATCATGAATACAATTAACAATATATCTATCACATAAAACATTCTTATCATGAGCCACATGCATAAAAGAATTAATACTCTCCACATAAGCATAGTCATTCTTATTAATAGTAGTGGGAGAAAATTCAACAAATAGCTATCATTATTATTCTCATCACCATAATCATTAAATATAGGAGGCATATTGTAATCATAATTAATTTTTTCCTCAATAGTAGGTGGACTGAAAATATCATAATCATTATAATCATCATAAAGAACTCCAACATGATAGACAAGTTGTATATTAGGGAGATGGTTTTGGGTAATCCCTCCATAACTATGACAGGTTTCATAAGGATAATTATAATCATAGCCTATGTTATAGCATCTTTTATAATAGTTATCAAATACTTGAGGCATAGTATCATCATAGGCGATAGAATAGTTATCTTTGAAAGTGCATTCATTTGTAAACATATCATCATTTTTACTAGAAAGAGATGTATCAAGCATATCATCAATAGCAAAAGGATTTTCAAACACATCATCCACAAGCTCAGAGCTTTCTTTATTATCATTGGAAGGAACATGGATGGTACTAATAGTACATCAATTATCATCATTTTCAGACTTGGTACCAAAGAGATTTTCAATATCAAAAGTAGTGTGTTTCTCCCATTCATGGTCAATTTCATAAATAATAGGCATAGGAAAATCATCGAGTTCAGACTCATCAGTAAAAGCTGTAATATGAGCAACATGCTTAGGGAGAGATACCGTTACCTCTCTCTTTTTACTCCTCTTCTTTTTCTTCTTATTCTTACTCTCTATAGGAGGGAGAGGCTTGAAAGGAAGCTTCTCCACATACCCTGGTTTATTGTCAGAAACAATAGAACAAACCTTGGAGGATTCCTCCTCTTCATTAATAAGATGAAAACAGATATTAGCCATGTCATATTTTGATAAAGTGTCCTCTTTTAGAATATCTTGTATGTAAGTATTTTGATGGCAATTTTCAACACAATAAATATGGCATTCATGCAAGACACTATTCATATCAAAAGCACTCATATGAGTCAAAGAATTTTTTCTTAATAACTCTTCACACCCACAAAATAATGTAAGTTCATCATGCTCATTGGGGGTGATCATGTCATCAAAATACAAACTTGCAGTACTCATAGGATTCGAAAGGCTACTCTCATGGCTTGAGCATTGAAAATTAAAATGACCCACTTTACATCAAAGTTCACAAATAAAAGGATAGAGGGCATAAACTTTTTCACCAATATCATTTAGAGCCCTATCCCACTTTCTAGTTTTTTCATTCCTATGATGGATAAAATATTATTCTTTGATTTGATTCTTTTCACAAGGTCTAAGTGCTCCACAAAAATTAACATGCTTATAAGAAATAGTACTTTCAGAAGTTTGAGCATGTTTATTGCAATCATCAATAAAAATTTCATTTTTCATGCAAGTGTCTTTAAAAGGTTCATGATATATGTCCCCATTTTTAGGAAGATTAATATAAGAAGCAAAGGATCTATACCAACCGACAGCCATTTGAGGATCAAGACCATATTTAGCATTAAGCTCATGAAAATCAGCAGTTTCAGCACAAGTCTTAATGCAATCATACTCATAGTTTATACCTGATTATTTACCTTTTTTGTTATTCCAATCTTCATTATTGGCTTCAATTGCTTAAAAAAGATCCCATTTATCTTCAACCTTCTTACTTGAGAAAGAACCCTCTAAACATGCATCTAGATAATCCCTGTAATGTCCTGAAAGCCTTGCATAAAAATTAGTAACAATTATTTCCTTAGGAAGATCATGGTTAGGACATTTAAGTATTAATGTTTTCAGTCTTCCCCAAGCTTGAGCAATGCTTTCTCCATCATGAGGCCAAAAATTATAAATGTAATTCATGTCTAAATACAGTTGATGCGAGGAATAAAATTTAGAGTAAAATAGAGATTCAAGCTCCTTCCACTCCAAATGATGAGGATCATCTAGCAGCTTATACCACTCCCTTGCTTCGTCCTTAAGAGATAAAGAGAATAACCTCCTTTTAACTTGGTCCATTGATATACCTGCACACTTGAACAACCAGCATAATTCATGTATAAAGAGTAAATGATCACGATGATGGACACTTCCATCTCCAAAATAACGGTTATCCATGACAAGTTCAAAAAATTCTTGGGTATTTAAAAGGAACGCTTTCAGTAGGAGGATTTAAAATATCACAGGCATCACTAGGTTTATCACATATGGGAGATAAAGTATCATCAGAGAAAATTTTCTCCTCTAGAGCTGGGGAAATAAAAAGTTTATAGAAACTAGCTTCCCCGAGCTTACACTTTTCCATAGTATTAGAAATAATGGTATCCAAATAATTAATGCTAATAACATTGCTAATAGAATGCAAATAAAGCTCTCTCATATTTTTTTGTTTTCCATTAAGAATAACTAGTAAAAATAAAAACAAGCAACAAGTAAAAAATAGGACTAACTAGTGAAAACAAGAAACAAAAAGATATATTTGTAGAATCTAAAGGAAATAACTTCGAGCACTCATACCCGAGGATGTGAGTAACTTTTACCTTACCTCCCCGGCAACAGCGTCAGAAAAGAGCTTCATGTCTATGCGCGCTTCTATTCTTGTAGACAGTGTTGGGCCTCCAAGTGCAGAGGTTTGTAGAACATCAGCAATTTTCCCTTAAGTGTATCACCCAAGGTCTATCGAACTCAGGGAGGTAGAGGTCAAAGATATCCCTCTCAAGCAACCATGCAATCAAGATAAGAAGTCTCTTGTGTCCCCAACACACCTAATACGATTGTCAGTTGTATAGGTGCACTAGTTCGGCGAAGAGAGAGTAAAATGCAAGTAATATGGATGATAATAAGTGATAATAGCAATCTGAAATAAAAATGCCAGCAAGCAAACATATAGCAAAACAGGCGGAAAACGGTGTTTCAATGCTTGGACATAAGGCCTAGGGCTCCTACTTTCACTTGAGGACACTCTCAACAATGATCACATAATTGAATGAATAACTATCATCTCTTCACTATGCTACTTCGAACCACTCTCCGGTTGAATAATGAACACTAATCATTCCGTAGGTCTTTAACAGCACTCCTCAAGTCTATATTCCCTCTCTAGGGAAACCCAATGTCACTACGAGCGCCATAAATTAGTACTAAACAAACGCCACAATTTCATAGGTTCACCTTCCAACACAAGATATAAATATCATGCTAAACCACACGGAGCACATGCTGTCACCTTTACCCCGTGATCAAATAGTTTACAGAGATAACAAAACCACTTGAGTAGCATAACAGATGAAGATCAATCTAGATATTCAACTAGATTACAAAGCTCATGATCACATAAAGATCACACCATGGGAGAGAGAGATGAACCACATAGCTACCGGTAGAGCCCTCAGCCTCGGGGGAGAACTACTCCCTCCTCATCATAGGAGACAGCAACGGTGATGGAGATGGCGGTGGAGTTGAAGGAGATGGCTTCCGGGGGCACTTGCCCGTCCCGGCAGGGTTCCAGAACACAGATATATCCCCCGAAACTTGTCGGTGGCGGCGGCGGAGCTACAGATGTATTTTGTAGAAAAGGTAGATTCCCTTAGGGTTTATGCCTCAGGGAGTATATATGGGAGAAAGGGCGATGCCGGGAGGTGGCCAGGGGGGACCCGCGGCACCCCATGGTGTGTCCACCCTGTGGCCCCCTCCAGGGCCCTTTGGGACTTCTGGAAGCTTCCGGGACTTCTAAGACTTCTGGCTTTCGTGGGGTCCAATTCCGAGAATATTTCCAGAACAACTTTTCTGAAACTAAAAACAGCAAAAAAAACATGGAACTGGCTCTATGGCATCTTGTTAATAGGTTAGTCCCGTAAAACATAAGAAAACGTAGGAAAACATATGGAAAACATGTAGCATTTGGCATAATACCAACATGGAACATCAGAAATTATAGATATGTTGGAGACGTATCAGGCTCCCTTTCTCCAAAAGCAACCTATACATCATAAGAAACAACAGTAGGAGTAGACATAATTTCATTAGTAGAAACAACCTTAGATGTCTTTCTAACCTCTATATTGTCAAACCATTGCATCACAAGGATTTCATTGAGGAGACAAAAATAATGGTTGATGTCTAATGTCCCGAAATTTTTGAAGCCATGCATGTATTATCCATTTTTCTTCATTTTCCAACCGATTTGTAAATCAAGATAATGGTTAAAAAAATTAACACTATATCTAATGAACCATTGTCGTCCCAACAAAAGATGAGAACAAGTAATAGCTCTAGGCATCACATAACATAAAATTCTCTCCTTATGGCCATGAATGGTTAAAGGAACAAGAATTATGTGAGTAATAATAAGTTCATCATCATAAGTTAGGTAACCTAAATGGATCACATGTCTTTGGAACCAGCTGCAATTTTTCAACACCTCAGGACTAACAAAATTATACTGTGTACCTTTATCAAGGGTAATAGCAACCTGGCTTTCCTTGATGTTTGTTGTGAAGTGGAATAAATCTTTTACTGGAATCCCACTAGCATCCTCCTCCTAAAATGTAGAACTTCAAGCATCAACACTAGGAAAGTCCATTGATTAATTTGTTAGTGAAAACAAAATAACAATGGGTGGTGGTGTTCTCTCACAACTCACTCAAAACCAGCAAAGAATTGTTTCTCTTACCGCTCCAAAGTGAATAGGATTTATTTACCAACAAGTATCAATGAAGAGTGTACCAAGTGCGAGAAGAGAATAACCAGGATATCAAGTGTCACAAGAGAAAACAAGGTATTTTGTGGGACTCGGTTGGTAATCCTAACAACACCAAAATAGCAACTCCTATTTACTGTCTAATGTGATGAAATTCACTAAAGGAACACACACAGTCTGGGAGATAAATGTGGCTTAGCAATCATATGTAAGAGTTATTGCAAGCACTAGAAAGACACTAGCAAATACTCTACGAAAACAGGCACAAGATTTCTCAAATATGTCTACAAAAATATCCAAGATATGATGTAATAAGATCCACTAGTGATAATGTATGGCTCGACCTCTTTTTGCTTTTTCTCTCTTTCTATATATATTTTTTATAATTTTTCTCTTTTTCTATTATTTATACTTTTCAATGGAATTCGAATCAACTAGGAGCAATATGTAAGGAAAAACAGAAAATATGGACAAGAATTTATCAAATTGAGCAGCCTGTTAGAGCAATAAAAACAGGTAGTCTTTGGGTTGTGTACCTAAAATTTTGATGTAGAATGACTGTGGCTAGACTTAAAAAAGATCAAAATGGATTACCTAGAGAGAAAACAGGAGATAACAACAGAAAACTAGAGAAAAACAGAGGAAAACAGTGGAAATTGAATCAAGGGAGAGAATTTTGGACTTTTGTGTCGCACGGCAGCAAAAACAGGTGAAAAATCCTTCCCGGCAGAGGAGTAGCATGCTCCTGTGCGTGGACGTGCTATGGTGTGCTGCGGTAACGCGTGGTGTGGCTTTTAAACCCGCGCAAGTGAGTCCGAGAGGGACTAGGGGTAGTGTGCACGCGGCAGCGCTTTTGCGCGATTTCGGTGCCCGGCAACGCTCGGAAACCGAGTGGGCTAGGTGTGTGCGCGCGCATGGAAAACGCGTTGCAAAACGCATGCGCGAACGGGATCGGTAAGGAATCCGTGGGGTGCTACGAGGAAACACGCGCGACAGCAGATCGAGCAAAAATTGTGCCCGGCAGGAGTCCGATTGTGACTAGGAGAGCAACTCGCGGCAGGAAATCTGTGACTTTGCCCAATCCAATCCCAGCAAGGAATCCAATGGTGGCTAGGGAAATGGTGTGTTGCAATATGAGGGGATCCACAGAGATAATTATAGAGCTGTAAACTGTGTGGAAACAAACCCAACTCAAATGAGAACAAAACAAATCACATCACACTTATTTTCGGTGGAATCGTTCGGTATAGATTGAAACAAAAACAATGAACTAGATGAACGCTAACCCTAATAGCTAAAGACTACAAACAGAAAAACAGGAAGACAAATCAACACAAAACAGCAATGAGAGTAGCAATTTGGTGTTGTTCTAGGCTCTGGCACAAACTAAACCTAATATTTTTATATGTCTTCTTATGGATAGGAAATAAAAATAACTAGGTATGGATGGAATTTGCTCACCGAGTAAACCCGAGAATCTGATACCAAGATGATAAGGGGGTGGACCGATCTTCTCAATGAGCTCTCTCTATTTTTGTGGATGTTTTGTGGATTTTCTGATAATTAGTGCTACACTGAGACCTCTCACTTGGATAACCCTTGTTGCCAATGCAACAACAATCAATCCCTTTGGATATTCTCAACTACACACTCTTGCACACATAATCAAAGATCACGAGTGGTCCTGTATCCCCTTATACCCAGTGGAATAACAAGATATCATGCAACTTTGCAGGTATACTTCAAGATGAATGCTTAGCAGCAATACAATCTAGAGGCTAGGGTTTTCTTTGGTTTAAACTTGTTCTCCAGCATCTCCATCTTGTTTTCCAGTGTGCCTTGAGGTCTTCCTTCATTCATGTTTGTGTTATCAATAACCCTGCCAATACCTATGCATACGCTTAGGTAGTATAACATTATTATAGACACAAACAATATTTATTACTACGAAAGAATTCACCTTATAATGAACATCGGTGAGGATCAATATTTGCTTCCACCTTAAGCATGTATAATCACCATGGACCCCTATTATATCCTCATCACAGTGAAGCGGAGGGCGGCGGGTATATAGATGGTGGTGGATATATGGATGGTAGCGGCGGGAGTTTGGTGGATGAAGGCGGTGATCTCCGAGCGTGCAAGTCGATGTGGTGGTGGCGATGACTATATGTGAACCGAACTCGAAACTCTACAGGAACTAGACGCTAAGACCAGTAACTCGACACGACGATGCAGATAAAGACTCAACGATGCAATAAACTGAAAAGAAAATGTGACAGGCCCGGACTGGTTGTAGGATGGGATGATCTAACCCTAAATATTTTAGGCTTTTTCGTGGACTGTTGGTATGAAGATGCAATCTAATGTATGAAAACAGTAAAATCTCACCGATCAACCTGAAATCTGATACCACTTGATAGGGCAGAGGTAGTCTGATCTTTCGATGATGAAGATACGTCGATTATGGTGGAGTTCGACCTTGGCGATCCGACTACTACGCACACATATGTAGCGCCAATGCAATCGCTAAACCAATCTCTGTGAGTTACCGATCCTGCGGGAGCACGATCAGACTAACCTATTGGTCTAGTTCTACCTACAATCAGGAACAAGTAAGAACCAATGATGCAATCGGAATTGCGGATGAAAGAAGAGATTTATTGAATGGCAGGGTTCTGCAAGTGCGTAGTACAAGAGGTCTAGCCGACACTCGTGCCTATGGAGAAAACTAGCAATGGCTGAGTTCTTTTTAACTAAACAAAATATGAGTCTGAACGAAGCCATAGGGACGGTATTTATTGGGGAAAAGAGGGGAAATTCGTGCTCCCATGGGTGGGGCCTCGAATTCTAGTCTACCTCCCTTTTCCCTATCAATACAGACTCTAAAAACTACCCATAAAGGGTATGATGAAATTACATGGGTCTGGCCCAAAAATAGAGGTGTCACAGCACCATATAAGGCTATGGACGAATTTCTAATATATCAATATGAATATTTCGTCCAAGGCTTCATTCATCATTATGGTCGCCTCATGTCGCGGTCATCTCCATCCGTGGAATCATCCTCTCCATCACTAGCACTCCTGCTTGTATCTCCCCCCACGAGCATGGTCCAAAGCTTGTCCTTCTCATCCATGCTTGGTCCATCATTCCTGAGAGTCATAAACACATTTGATTTAGGTAGCGTCATATTCTCATGTATATTAGGGACATCTCGTAGAAACAAAAGTACCTGACGATTAAGTTGACGGGCACGCTCTCTAGTCATAGGTCCTTGTAGTGTGGTGGTGTAGTTGCTGTTGTTACATCCATAGTAGGGATGTTCTCATCAACCATTGTCGTCCCAACAAAATATGAGAACAAGTAATGGCTCTAGGCATCACATAACATAAAATTCTCTCCTTATGGCCATGAATGGTTAAAGGAACAAAAACTATGTAAGTAATGATAAGTTCGTCATCATATGTAGGTAACCTAAATGGATCACATGTTTTTGGAAACCCAGCTACAATTGTTCAATAACCTTAGAACTAACAAAGTTATACTGTGTACCTTTATCAAGGGTAATAGAAACCTGGCTTCCCTTGATGTCTATTGTGAAGTGGAATAAATCTTTTGCTGGAATCCCACTAGCATCGTCCTCCCAAAATGTATAACTGCAAGCATCAACTATAGAGAACTCCATTAGTTAAATTGTTAGTAAAATAAATAACAATGGGTTGTGGTGTTCTCTCTCAACTCACTCAAAAACAGCAATGAGGATGTATCTCACCGTTCCAAAGTGAATAAGATTTACTTACCAACAAGTATCGATGAAGAGTGTACCAAGTGTGATAAGAGAATAACCAGGATATCAAGTGCCATAAGACAAAAATAGGGTATTTGGTGGGGGCTTGGTTGGGATTCCTAACAACACCAAAATAGCAACTCCTATTTACTGTCTAATGTGATGAAATTCACTAAAGGAACACACTCACTCTAGGAGACAAATGTGGCTTAGCAATTATATGGAAGAGTTATTGCAAGCACTAGAAAGACACTAGCAAATCCTCTATGAAAACAGGCACAAGATTTCTCAAATATGTCCACAAGAATATCTAAGATATGTTGTATCAAGCTCCACTAGTGATACAGTAATGGCTCGGCCTCTTTTGATCTTTTTCTCTCTTCCTTTTTTTATATACTTTTCTCGTTTTCTACTTTTTTATACTTTTCCAATGGCCTTTGATTCAGCTAGGAGCAATATGTGATGAAAACATAATTATGGACACAAAGATGATTAAATGAGCAGGTTGTTAGAGCAATAAAACAACTAGTCTTATTGGTGGGTACCTAATAATTTGTTGTAGAATGGCTGTGGCTAGGCTAAAACTAAAGAAAAACAGAAGAAAACGAGAGTAAATAGCTCACGGCAGAGAATTGAATGTTTTTGTGTTGTACGGTAGCGAAACTCGCAGAAAAACTCTGCCCGATAGAGGCTTGCTTGTGTTTGTGTGCGGTGTTGCGCGTGGTGTGCTGCGGTAACGCGCGGTGTGGCTTTTTATGCCCACGTGAACGACTCCGAAGGGCGCTAGGAGCGAGCGTGTGCTGCAGCAAAACAGGGCAAAAGTTGTGCCCGGCACGAGTCCGAGTTCGACTAAAGGTAGTAACATGGCGGCATCAAAACGCGATGAAAAGCGTGCACCGTAGGGTCGGAATCCAATAGATTCTAGGAAACAATGCACGCATCACTTGTGGAAATTTTTCTTCCCAATATGATTGTAGGTACGAAACCGAGAGCAACACCAAGGATGAATCCGATGGAAGTAAGGGCGATCCACGGTAGAAATTTCTCTCCAGCCCATGGTAGAATCAAACCCTAACTCGAACAAGATCCATGGATACCAATTATTTATGTGAGATTTTTGAGTAGATGAAAAAGAAGAACAACTATATGAACTGATATGGAGGGTAAACCTCTTGGGTGGCCTGATCTTCATGAATCGACCAAGAACACAAAGAACAAATGATGAACACGATGAACACGAGAGGTAAATCGAGGAGAAATCGGTGGAAATCAAAGGAGGATAACTAGCGGGAACTGAAAGATCCAAATCTCCCGTCAACTAAGCCACAACGGCCGCCTACAGGACGATCGATCCAACCGAACTCACCTTATTGGAAACCGATTCAACGCCACGTGGTCGGTCCACCACGCCAATAGAACCTCTAGGATTAGTTTTGATAGATTGGAAACTCCCTAACTGATTCCCAAGGGGAAAGGATAGGTAACCCAGTGTAGCCTTGATACGATCCTAGATACACTTCATAGGAGTAGCCTTGATACGGTCCTAGGTAAAACCATAGGAGTAGCCTCACAAGAGGGGTACAAGAGCAAAGCTCAAAGTTCTCAATTCATCTCTAACCCTATATCTATCCCGGGGAAGTCCTTTTATAGCCAAGGAGGTAGGTGGAGGTGGAAAAGGGGAGAAAACACCTCATTTGCGTGTCTTCAGGGCAACCGGCCTGGGAGCCCGGCCTAGCCGGCCCTTTAGGCCGGGTGAAAGCCGTTGCGAGGCTGGCCGGGGTACTGGCGGGCCGGCCTGGGGCTAGGGTGGAAGCGAGGGGAGGCCTGCTTGGGGCTGAGGTGGAGGCACATGGCATCCGTCCTGGGGGCCACCCCTGAGGCGGGGGTGGAGGCCGGCAGCTTCGGGAGGCCTCCCGGCGTGGCACGTGGAGGAGCCAGCCCGAGGCCGGGGTGGAGGTCGGCTCCTTCGGTTGGGGGCTCGGCCTAGAGGGGAAGGGGAGCCGGCCTGGCCGGGGTTTGAGGCCAGCTTCCCCGGCTTCCTCCCTTCTTCTCCTTCTCAACTTCTTTCTCGATGTTGTCTTCTCGACCTTCTTCCGTAGCTTCTTGGGCATCGTCTTAGGGGTCCCTGGTGGGGTCAAACCTGAGCACACATAGGGCATTTCCATGAGGTAGCGCACCATTCACCAAGTCATAAGAAGCATAGAGAGAGAGAGGATTGAGTTCACCTTATCATGCATCACCTTTGCTCGTGATCTTGTCATAGGTCTACTTGGTGATGTGCTTGGTGGAATGGTGTTTGCTGCATCATCTCCCCCTCCTTGAAAAAGAGTCGACCTCGACTCGTGGTCTTCCTAATCACTTGGATATCCATGGAAGGGAGAGAGATCCTTGATATTGAAGGAGTTGTGGACGAGGTACTTGGATTGCCGTAAGTCGAGCTTGTAAGCATTGTTGTTGATGCGCTTGATGATCTTGAAAGGTTCGTCGCCTCTTGGCTTGAGTTTGGAGTTGTGCTCTTGTGGGAAATGGTCCTTGCGCTAGTGTAGCCAAACGAGGTCACCTTCTTGGAACACCATGGGATTCTTGTTCTTGTTCATCATGGATGCTCGGTGCTCGGAATGCTTCTCAAGAGTAGCTCTTGTGGACTCATGGAGCTTCTTGATGTAGTCGGTGCGCTTGTCAATGTCCATGTTCACTTGCTCGCGTAGAGGAAATGGTAGGATGTCGAGAGCGGTGTTGGGGTTGAAGCTGTAGACGATCTCGAAGGGATTCTCTTAGTAGCTTGGTGTAGTGCTCTATTGTAGGCGTAATCGGAATGGGGGATGCATTCCTGCCAATTCTTGAGGTTGGGCTTGATCAATACCCATAGGAGTGAAGAGAGCATGCGATTCACCACTTCGGTTTGGCCATCCGTTTGTGGGTGGTAGGCGGTGGAGAATAGTAGCTTGACACCGAGCTTGGCCATCAAAGTCTTCCAAAAGTAGGAGGTGAATTTGACATCGCGATCCGACACAATTGACGTGGGCACACCATGTAGACGCATAATTTCCCTGAAAACAAATTTGCGACATGTGAAGCATCGTCCGTTCTATTGCAAGGAATGAAATGTGCCATCTTAGAGAAACGATCAACAACGAAAAATATTGAGTCCATATTTGTTTTAGTGCGTGGTAGTCCTAACACAAAATCCATGCTAATGTCACTCCAAGGTGCATGTGGTGTAGGCAATGGTAAGTAAAGACCATGATGGTTTGAACTGGACTTAGCTCGGAGACATGTAGGTCATCGCTTGACGAGTCTTTCAACTTGGTGCCTCATCTTAGGCCAATAGTAGTGGTTGGAGATCATGGCATAGGTCTTGTCCCAGCTAAAGTGTCCCATGAGACCTCCTTCACTTGATTCCTTCAATAAAAACAAACGAAGAGAGGACTCCGGATTACACAACTTGTTAGCCTTAAACAAGAACCCTTTGTGAAGATAGTAGTCATCAAAACCTCGATTGGGCAAGCATTTCTCATAAATGGGTCTGAAGAAAACATCGGAAGAGTAAGAAGACACTCTATCCTAGACAAAGCATCCGCTACAACATTCTATTTACCTTTCTTGTACTTACATAAGGAAAGATTCAGTGAATTCTACCCATTTAGCATGTCTTTTGTTCAAATTAGCTTGACTTTTCAAATATTTCAGTGATTCATGATCATAATGAATGACAAATTCTTTAGGCCAAAGATAGTGTTGCCAAACTTCTAAGACTCTAACCAAAGCAAATAGTTTTTTTGTCATAAATTGGGTAATTGAGTCCACGACCATCTAATTTCTCACTATGATAAGCAACATGACGTCCATTTTGCATAAGAACGCCACCAATGCCCATTCCACTAGCATCACATTCAATCTCAAAGGTTTTCTCAAAATCTGGCAAGACAAGCAAAGGAGCTTCGGTCAAACATTTCTTGGGTGTGTCAAAAACATTTTGTTGAGCATTGCCCCAAACAAATGGTACATTCTTTTTTTTAATCTCATTTAAAGGGCAAGCAATGGTTGAAAAGTCCTTCTCAAAAGGTCGATAGGAACCGGCAAGACCATGAAAACGTCTTATCTCACCCACGGATGTAGGGTTAGGCCAATTTCTAATTACCTCGACTTTCTTCTCGTCGACTTCATTGCCGTTGGAGGAAATCACAAAACCCAAGAAAACAAGCTTGTTGGTGCAAAAATTGCATTTGTAAAGATTTGCAAAAAATTTGACTTTGTGAAGAGCCAACAATACTTGAAAAATATGATCAAGGTGATCCTCCAAAGATTTTCTATAGATAAGGATGTCAACAAAATAAACCACGACAAATTTGCCAATGAAAGGTCGCAAAACTTCATTCATAAGACGCATGAAAGTTGAAGGAGCATTCAGAAGACCAAAAGGGCATGACAAGCCATTTATACAAACCAAGTTTAGTTCTGAAAGCTGTTTTCCATTCATCTCCTAAGCTCATGCGAATTTGGTGATATCCACTTTTAAGATCAATTTTTTAAAAGATAGTAGCACCACTTAATTCATCAAGCCTAGGGATGAGATGTCTATATCTAACGGTGATAGCATTGAAAGGGCGACAATCCATGCACATGCGAGAAGTACCATCTTGCTTAGGGACAAGGATAACCAGAACGACACAAGGGCTAAGAGATTTGCGGATGAAACATTTCTCAAGTAGTTCTTATATTTGCCGCTCAATATCCTTAGTCTCCTCGGGGTTGGTGCGGTAGGGAGCATGGTTCGGAAGTGGAGCACCCGGAATGAGGTTAATGCGGTGGTCGATGCCACGTAGGGGAGGTAGACCCGGTGGTAGTTTGTCGGGAAAAACGTCCTCAAATTCCTGCAACAAAGGTAACAAGGATGGGGGAAAGCTTGTTATGGCGTTAGTTTCAAGTGCTTCTCCTTTGCACACGAGGACAAAGTGAAGGATGGATGGGTCATCCCGTAACTCTCGCATCTCTCTTTTGGTGGCAAGTAAGGGAAGGCCTTTGGGAGCACTCGAAATTTTTACACTCAAGTTTGGCTTGTTGCTCTCACTCTCTTTGAGGTGGATCACTCTCTCACCACTCATCTCACGAGATTTGAGCTCTTCTTCTTTGCGTGCAAGGGTCTTGGCGTTGTCAGCGATCACTTGGCTAGGAGACATGGGGCGGAGCACAAATGTCTTGTTATTCCACTTGAAGCTATAATGGTTGGTACGCCCGTCATGGATAGCACTCTTGTCATATTGCCAAAGTCGTCCAAGAAGAAGATGACACACGGTCATAGGCACAACATCACACTCAACCGTGTCTTCATAAGGGCCAATCACGAAGTGTACAGAAACCATGTGTTGAATCTTGAAGGTGCTGGAGTCACTTAGCCATTGGACATGGTAGGGATGAGGGTGTTGCTTGTAAGTCAATTGGAGTTTGTCACAAAGCTCTTTGCTAGCCAAATTGTGGCAACTACCGACATCGATGATAACCTTGATTGATTTTCCATTGATGCCAGCACGCGTTTGGAAGAGATTGCAACGTTGGTGATGTAGATGTTTGGCCGATCTTTCACAGCAAGAATCACAAACGATAACTATCCTCCCAATCACGTGAGTGATACATGCAACCTGGAGAACTTGGTAGATTTAGGTGAGCAACAAGGTGATGAACACCACGCCCCACGCCAAGCTCGACAACTCTAGGCAGATCCAAGAGCCCCCTAGCCACGCACGAACCCGTTGGCAGATCCAAGAACACTCATGCCTTTATTTGCAAAGATAACCGACGAACGCCCGAGACGTCGTCTACACGCCGATCCCCTAGGGACGGTGGTAACATGAACACAATGTTCTACATAATTTTTAACCTGTCCAAAACCCTAGGCCTCCCGAACCGAAACTGACTCGGACCTAGACCTAGTTGGACTCAAACTAGATACAAACCGGCCCATTTAGAAGGCTCGGCCAAAACATGCGGCTCGCAGGCTTTAGACATTATACATCGTAGTTTATTGTCCTAGCATGCTAACCAGTAGATACTCGTATCATCCTCCACTTCTTCAAAAGGCGTTGTCCTCAATGCCAGAAGGTCTTCTCCGGCGCTTGTGGCGTAAAATTATCATATTGCCACGCTTCTACATCCTCAAATCTTGCTGGCCTGCCATACCACATCCTCCCGCTCGGCTAGCTAGACTTGTTCTTGGTGCCCTTCATGTTTGACACCGCCAACCAGATTTAGACACACAACTTTCGGACTACAAATTAAAATGCACCATACGAACCATCCCAAACGCAGCAGGACAGACTCTTATACCCCAAGGGTCCAAATAAGTTGAATACGCACACAGATGCAATCTGAAATAGTGGAGGTCAACTGAGTGCATCACCCAAGACGAACATGACAAATTCCTGCACCCCGTGAATCCAAATAAACAAAGTTCACCGCCTGTGAAAATATAAACTAGTGTCTCTTCTTTATTTTGTCTCTGTGTCCGCCACAAACTGTACCAAAAATTTGAACCGTGCAGATGCGCAAATCTGCACCTAAATCCTTTTTTGTGCTAACTACACTCCACGTGCGTACCATGTACAAAGCCAAAAATTCTGATCTGCCTTTTTTTTTGCAATCTGTTCCGCTTCCGATCCATGCGCAGCCATGCGTACGTACACAAGTATCCAAAACAATATTGCCTCGGCTTCTGTGAGATCGAAACTGATTCTTTTCCTTCTTTTATCCATGTGACCAAATTGTTCCGATTCTAACATTGCTTTAGTAACTTTCACGGAACAATTTGAACTAAGGCTGACACTTTTTTGTTTGTTTCCGATCCGCTCTAGACAAGAACGTACCAAAAATTCCTTTGATGACCCGTAGAGCCAATGGAATTTCCACCTACCTTTTTTTATTCAACTTCCGTTTCTCCTAGCTCCGAATCAAGCTCCTCAACGTTTTCTTTTTCTTTTTTTAATACTCCCAATTCACGCGGAAGAAAAGGAAACAGGACAACCGTTGCCGCTGCTTCCATACCGGAACAAAATAATTTCCTCGTGGGCTGATCCGATCTAGTCAACAATTCCATGATCGGAACCAATCAAAACATTCCGACTGCAGATACTCCAACTTGCCGACGTGGACAGACGTGCCAACTCTCCACGAATGAAATCAATCAACAAGCAGCAGCAGACCGATCTCAACAGCACAACCTCTCGCGGTCATCAACCTGGCGCTCTGATACTACATGATGTAGATTGTTGCCCGATCTTTCACCGCAAAAACTACCAACGATAACTATCCTCCCAATCACGTGAGTGATACACGCAACCTAGAGAACTTGATAGATTTAGGCGAGCAACAAGGTGATGAACACCACACCTCACGCCAAGCTCGACAACTCTAGACAGATCCAAGAGCCACCAGCCACGCACGAACCCCTTGGCAGATCCAAGAACACCCATGCCTTCATTTGCAAAGATAATTGACGAACGTCCGAGACGCCATCTACACGCTGATCCCCTAGTGACGGTGGTAACCTGAACACAATGTTCTACATAATTTTAAACCTGTCCAAAACCATATGCCTTAGCTCTCTTTATATAAGAGGCCAACCCCTAGTCGGTTGGATAGGTCCAAACTGAAACTAACTTGAACCTAAACCTAGTTGGACTCAAACTGGATACAAACAGGCCCATTTAGAAGGCTCGGCCAAAACATGCGGCTCGCATGATGAAGACATCCCTAACTCTTCACCTATTGTTACACATGATAATGTTGCTACCCAAGATAATGGTGTGAGGCTTGGACCAATGACAAGATCAAGGATCAAACTATTAGAACAACATGTTAATTCACTCCTACTAGAATATGATGTTTATAATTATGAGAACTTTATACTACCTATCTATGCATTTATGTATGATCAGGTTTATTGATAACACAAACATGGTTGGAGGAGAACATCAAGAGGAGCTGGAAAACAAGGAAGAGAAGATGGAAAACAAGACCCAAGACTTGGAAAAAAACATGTGCTTGAGGGAGGAGAGGGAGGCAGCACATGGAGGAAGAGAGGGCGCATAACAATATGTTATTGCGCCATAGAGAGGTGGGCCTGCGTGTCCAAACTTGGCCGAACCCCTTTGGGGTCTATTTGTATCAAGTCTAGTCGGGTTGTTTGAGTCCAACCCAAACTATTGAGTCCAAACCGAGTTGGAGTAGGGGTGCTTGCGCAAGGAGGCTTGTGGCCGCACCCATAACCCCGTCATATAAGCTAGGAGTTGCGGATTAGAACTTTAGACTACGTTAAACATAAACCCTAGACCTTTGGATCGAATTGCTCCCTTGTAAGTATTCATCTAAAAGTATTGTTACCATTGCAAAATTGCATGTTACCTGTTGTTCCACTGGGAATAAGACGGTACAGGACCACCTCGTAGTCGGTGGCTATGTTGTGCAAGCGTGTGGAGTTGAGAATATCCATTGGGTTGCAAACTATTGCATTGGCATCAGGGATCAGCCGGAGAGTTTTCAGTGAGACACGAGTTATCAATTCAAGTTATCAGTGAGAGAGTTCATCGAGAAGATTGGGCCACTCTTTATCATCTTCGTATCAGATTTACAGGTTTCCTCGGTGAGCTGTTTTTCTACCCCTCGTTTCAAGTGTTTTTATTTCCTATACAGAAGCCACACAAAAATAGTTCTAGTTCATTGCCATAGCCGTAGATCAACAACTAATTGCATCTCTTGTTTGTTGTTACTTGTTGATTTTGCGTTTCCTTTTTCATTTTGTGTCTTGAGTCTATCTAGGTTTAGGGGTCTTAGGAGTCTAGGTTTTTCTTTTCAAGTTGTGTTTTCTATTCAGATCATAACAAAAATTGCTTGACAAAACTAGTGGTGCGAGTTGCTCTTTTGATCTTCCTGGTTCTAGCCCTACTAGTAATCACATCCAAGAGCTACTAGGTTATTTCATCGGATTCTAGTCTCCATCGGATTCAAAAACGATCGCTTCCCTTGCTGCTGATCACCTACTCCAACTCGGATTCGCATCAGTGGCTGTCGGGCACCAAAACCCGCAGTTTTGCTGCCGTGATCACCGAACCCTAGCCATATTCGGATTCCTGCCGGGCACGGTTTCGCGTTTTTCCCTGCCGTGCCTATAAGTGCTTCCGTGCGCGTGCTATTTCCCTCACACGGTTCCATCCTGCCGCAGCACAGAATGTAGCAATTCGCTGCCGCACCTAAACCCTCTACCGTAGCCGTGCGCGCGTTCCTGTCGCGCAGCGTTTCTAGCTGTTATCGCTGCCGCCGCGATACGTTTTTGCTTTTTTTCCTGCCGTGAGGTAATAGCTCATTTTTCTTTCTTTTTCCTTTCTATTTTCTTAGGATTTCTATATCTGAGCTTTGTGAACCTAGGCACATCCTTTCTACATCATAATTTTAGGTACATTGCCCACAAGTATAGCTATTTTTGTGCTCTTGATAGGCTGCTCATTACATCATATACCATTGTGATTCTGATAAGGACATCCCTAGTTCTTCTACACTTTCTCCTATTGAAGATGTTGTTGTTCAAGACAAACATGATGAAGTGAGGATTGGACCTATGACAAGATCAAGAACTAAGCTACTAGAACAGCAGGTGAACTCACTCCTATTAAATTATGATGTTTGTTGTTCTGAGAATTTTATATTACCTAAATCCTTGCATTTATGTATGATTCAGGTTGTTGATAACACACGCATTATTGGAGGAGAGGAGCATGGAGACATGGTGCAATTCATAGGAGAACAGAAGGAGGAAGGTGATCATGGCAGCAGAAGGAAGGAGGAGGAACAAGTAGCTAAATATGATGGTGTTGGAAGCATCAAGGACATGTCCATGGAAGGACCAGCCCACAATTATAAGTAATGCGAATTGAGGCTTATGGGGGGCACCAAGGACATTTCCTAGGGTGTCCCATTGCGAGTTGAATAAGGACCTACGCGTCCAAGTGTGTCCACACCCCCTATGGGTCGTTTTGTATCAAGATGGTTTCGAGTCCAAACCCAATTGTTGAGTCCTAGTCGGTTTGGTAGGAGGTGCTTGCGCATTGGCAAGTGGCCGCAACCCCTCTCTCTTAAATACCTCCAACCTGCGAGTTGGGAGGTTTAGACTATGTTATACATTAAACCCTAGAACCTCTTGTTGATTGCTTGAAGCATTCACCTGGAAGTAATACATCTGCAAGTTTTGAGTGCTATCTGCTGTTCCACTGGCAATTAGTTGATACAGGACCACTAGTAGTCGGTGGATACTCGTGCAAGTGTGTGGATTTGTGAATATCCAAGGGATTTGTTGCTGCTGCAATTGGCATCAGGAATTAGCCGAAGAGTTCGTGCAGAGACACAAGTTATCAATCATCTATCATCGTGTGAGTTCATCGAGAAGATCGGGCATCCCCTTATCATCTTGGTATTACTTGGTGAGCTGTTTCTATTCCATTAGATTTTGGTGTTTTTATTTTTCCTATCCAGAAAAAGCCGCAAAAATAGGTCTAGTTCGTGCCATAGCCTTAGATCATCATCATTGTCGAGTTTTACTTGTTGTTTGTGTTTGATTTTTGCGTTTCTTTTCTCCTTTTGAGTCGGTATAGATCGGTTTAGGTTTAGGTTTCTTGTGTTCATCGATTTGTCTTTCAAGTGTCCACCGAAAAATCCCAAAAAGAATCAATCTGATCGTGTTCTTCCTTGTTGAATTCGAGTTGGAGAAGGTTTGATTACCATGGCACAAAATCTCTATTTTTCCTGCCGCCATCGAGTTCTCCTTATACTCGGAATCCCTAACGTGCGCATACTACAGTTCCAAACCGATCCCTAGTACGACTTGGATCCATTACCTGCCGCACGCCTAGTCCTACTCAGATTCGATCTTGTGTCGCGGTACAAATTTTGCACGGATCGCTGCCGTGGGATGCTCCTCGCTGTTGTGCCCGCTCTCCCGCGGTACCAAATAGCGCAAAAATGCTGCCGTGAGCGCCGAGCCATGTCGTGCGTTGAACCGCGCTGCTGTGCGCGCCTCTGCCGTTGTAACATCCCTGATTTTTGGAAAGTTAAAAAATCACAAAAATTTAAAACTTTTTGTTTTCTATTAAAGCAAGACACCAAACAACAAATAAAACTCAAAACACTAAGTAAATATTTTGTTACTACAATGTTATTGGAATTTAAAATCCATTATGCCTCTATTTTCCTAAACCCTATTCAAAATTAAGCTCAAGTAGTAGTTTTCTCTTAGAATGCCTTATTATATAAAATGTTTTCCTAAACAATATGTTTCCCAAATGTTGTTTTCAACTTATATCCATGAATACTAGTTCATCTTTCAATTATTTGATTTTCAAAGATATTATCAAAGTCAAAGTTAACTATATCATTTTTACATTACTATATCAATTTCCAACCAATAAAGTGTTTTCATGAAGTATTTTGCTTATGAAAATAAGTTAAATGACTATGAGGAACAATATTTCCAAATGTGTTATGCCACTAAATATTATTTGACATATTTTGAATTAAATTATTTTTCTATTTTGGAAATGGCCTTAAGTTGCTATTGGTGTTATATTCTTATAATTAAATATATTTTTTAAATTGTGTTGAAACACCACAAAAATATTATGTAAAAGAATATATTTTTACAAAACTTTAGAAATTTATTTGAGGCTAGTTGTAATATTTAAACAAAAGATATGACTAATTGAATAAAACAACAACAAGAAAAAAAAAGAACAAAAAAAATAGAACAACACAGCAACCTACCGGTCAGCCCAACCCAGCCTATCTCTCATGTCCCCTTTTCTTCTACACGCGCGCTGCGCACAAAACCCAAGAGAAGCCCAACATGCCAGCCCACTTAACCCTCTCTCTCTCTGTGGTTGACAGAAGGGACCCACGATGACATCATCAACCTTGAACCGTTCCTCTGTGTTATCATCAACCTTGAACCATTCCTGTTCTTCCTTTTCTACCCGAAATGGGTGAAATCAAATCCCTTGATTACGGACGTTTTGGTGCGTAATTAATTCCCCCAAGCACACCCCTTTATAGCCCTACACCTCCTCTCCTTTTCCCCTCTCCTCCCTCTTTGCTTAGCGCCCCAGGCAGACAAAATTTATCGTCGGAGAAGCCCATGGCAGCGGACATCTTTGCCGATTGCGGCACAACAGAAGGGTCATGCTCCCTTTTTTCCCTCCTCTTCCTCCCCTCCTTTGTGCGCATCTCCTAAGCCCAAGATTTGAATTTTTATCCGCGCCATCAAGTTCCGAGTTCACCGGAGACGCACCGCGTCCGTCCGCGTCGGGCCAGCCCTCTTGGAAGTGATAGACGCCTCCTTCGTGCTCATCGTTTTCACCAAGACGCGCTACACCTCCACGTCACATCCGTCATGACCGAGGACCCCCGAAGCACTATCGCCGTCAAAAATCTGCACCGACGGCCACCGCGTCTCCATTTCTGGTGACCTACCACTTCGATGAGCTCCTCTTCTCCCTCAGCCTTTGGATCTAGAATCAACGCGCATGATTAGATCTATTTAACAAAAAAAAAGTAAGCCACCGTCAGATCTAGATCTGATCGCCCACACCGATTCACTTATCCACTTCATTGCCTAGTCATCTGCCATGCATCAGCCTAGTAAGCACCCAGTCAGCAGCCACGTGGCCTAGACATTTTTCTATTTTTTTCGAATAGCAAGCAATTGACAGTTTTGCAGATTAGTCCATGTAACTTGTAATCATCGTAACTATTTAACCACAACTCCAAATTTAGCAATCTTAGACTATTTGAAATCAGCACAATATGTAAAAAAAACTTGGCACTGGCCAAATTTAAATTTGACCATTTAAAATTTGTTCAAATTCAAATGTGCTTGTTTGATGAATTTTGGCATATTTCAAATTCTGCAAATCCAAAAATGCAAATAAAATATATTTAGAAACCTTAGGATATGTAATTTCATATCCTCTGTCCCAAAATAATTTTTGACCAAATTAATGTGATTTTAGAATTAAGTTGTCTATTTAAGTATTTTTGACATATAATTAATTCTATAAATAATTAGAATATAGTTCCTTTTGCACAATTGTTCCTTTTGGTAACCTTGAACCAGAGACATCATTACCTAAACATTTTGGACAACCTTGGACCATGACCATGTGTTTTTTCCAAAAAAAATAACATAGTGACTCATCCTTTTTACCATGTCTTAGAATTTGTTTCTATCCTTATTACTTTTGTTGTTATGGCTATTTTGGAGCAAAGACCAAGTCCCTAGTATGTGTCCATCACATATAAGACAAACTATTGAACCTTAAACACTAGTACCTTTATTTTATATCTACTCCTCCACTCCCACATTCTTGCTTCAAGAATTCGTCAACTTAGAACAATGGAGATCAAGACTCAAGCACAAGAAGGAAACTTCATTTTCAACTTGGTGGAAAGATGAAGAGCTACACGGAAGATCATTGAATGAATTGAAGGAAGGACTTAGACTCACATCAGCTATAAGTAACTCAAGGAAGTACAAGTGTATGAAGAAATCAAGGAGAAAACATCTTCCTCTCTCTTTCTATCATTTCTATTTCTTTCTTTCTATTTTACTTAGTGGTATTTTGTGCCCATCCCACCATGGACCAACTAGTGAGAGAGCCTTGAAGAATCTACCAAGACCAAGAGAAGAATCCATCCAAAGAACAAGACTACAATAGAAGCATGTGGATGATCTTCAAGAAGAAAAGCATGTGAAGACTTGGAGCAATCCATACAGAAAAACTAGAAAGTTGTTTTTGCCCAACCATTGACCCAAAAGGAAAATCACAAGACATTACCTTATTGTTATGAATATAGTTGAACCTAGACCTACCTTAACCCAATATGGAAAGACTAACTTAGATCACTCAAATGTCTTGAGGAAAATGACTAAGTGTTATACATTGTTATGTGCTACTTTAGTTGAAGAAGTGATAAGACCACCCTTGGTGATCTCTTGGAACTTCCTCGAAAAGTATAGTTATAATAATGTTTGATCACATCAAACACAACCTAGTCCATCCCAAGTAAACCCTTGGAAACTCCTTAACAAGTATGAAACCATTAGAATATGAATCTTTCAATGTCAAACCTTGACCTTGTCCTAGCCTACTTTGTTAAACCCCTTTTGCTATGTTGATTGCTTTGTATACTTGTATGTTTCAATGCTAGTATGCTTGTTTATTTTGTTATTGTGGTTTCAATGTATAGATTGTACAGAGAGAAACGATCTTTTGTGAAGAGAGTGTGATTCCTTCACCAACTTCAACAAGGCAAGTACCACACCATCCATCCACCCCTTATTTTCTATATGCATGAAATAGTGTTTTGAGTATGTAACACCCAGGGATTTTCCCCCAATTAGTTTTGTTTGTTTTTCTTTTGTGAATCATGCATCATATCACATGGCATAAATAAAACTATTTTGTACAATATTTTAAATGGTTAAATATCTTTTCTAAATCCCTAAACCATTTTCCTTTTTTATGTGGAATTTTTTTTTTGGGGCTGCCTCGCTAGGCTAGGCCCATGGGGCCGAAACCTCCGTCCGTACAAGCACGAGGAGGCCGTGACTGCATGTCGCTGTCCACCTCCCCAACCGATCCCACCTGCTCCCTTCTCCTTCCCTACTTAAAGCCACCTCCTAGGCCGCCCCGAACCCTAGCTTTCCTTCCCTCTCCCTCCTTCAGCCCCCGCCACCATCTCTCCCTTTCTCTTCCTGCTCGTTTCCCCACTGAAACCACCATGGACGGTGATACGGATCAACGTGATCAAAGAGGGTTTTGGCCCAATCTTTCACGGCAATCGAAGAACAACAACGTTGGACAAATAAGAATCAATCCCACACACGCAATTGTAGACAGATCAACAAGATCTGTAAGCAAAACCAGTATAAACTCGCAAACGGCGACCCATCACGGGAGGAGCCTCTCGATAACTTTAATCTCAAATTATTGTCTACCCTAAACGCTGGCCGCATGCTCCTTTATATAGGAGACCCACAAGGGCTCGGTTGGACAGGCCCAAACCGAAAACACCCAAACCGACTCAAAGCTAAACGCACACAATACAGACCGGCCTATTAGAAGGCTCGGCCAACAAGAAAGGCACGCAGGCCTTGATTAAAATGTGTACATACTTAGACAAATATCATCTAATCGTTGGTCATCTTGTATGCAACACGCCGCAGAAAACACCACCCAACACTAATCATGTTTGGTCTCACGCCGTGAACCAAACCGCAACACCATCGGTGGTGTTCTGAAGTAGGGTTTCACCTCATCTTGCGGAGAAACTGTAAAACTGAAAGCTCCGACTGTCAACATAGATGGCAGTCGTGGCGCAATAATAGGAGTAGGTATCCTCCCCTCATCATCCCCCCCAACTTGAAGAGAAACCATGCTCGGTTTCAGCTTGACACTTGGAACCTTCTTCTTCATGGCAACGACGTCCACCTTGATATCCTTGTCAAGCATTCGCTGCATAACATGACGCTTACCTTTATGCCACAAGGAATATACATTGGTACGGCCCTCATGTGTGGAACGCCGATCAAACTGCCATGGTCGGCCTAGAAGCACATGACATACATCCATAGGCAATACATCACAGACCATTGTGTCCTCATACGTACCTATAGAAAAATTCAGGCGCACCTTATGTGTGAACTTCAGGTTTCCTGAATTATATGACCACTCAACACAATGTGGCTGCGGATTCTTCCATGTAGGCAATGAAAGAGAATCCACCAAGCTCTTGCTAACAATATTGGTGTAACTACCACCATCAATAATTAGCCTGCAAGCGGAATCCTTGACTGTGCATTGGGTCTGAAAAATATCTGATATGGATATTATAGGGGTACATGATGATTGTTCATGCTTGAGTTGGAAGGAAATATTGAACTTAATTTATGATTACTATAAGGTGAATTCCTTCTTAATGGATTATGTTGTTTGTGTTTATAAGAATGTTATACTACCTAAGCATATGTATTTATGTATGATAGGTTTATTGATAACACAAACATGGATGGAGGAGAGCATCAAGAGGAGATGGAAAACAAGCATGCAATGGTGGAAAACAAGTGTGCACACATGGAGGAAGATATGGAGATTGTTTCCCACAAGACCTAAAGGAGCTAAAGGAGCCATCCATGCATTGGGGGCTGATATGGGAGCAGCAAGGACATGTCCTAGGCTGTCCCAAACGTTTTTAGAAGAGGAGATGCAAGTCCAATGGGCTGAACCCATGTTGGGTTCGGTTTGTAATGGTTTGGTTGCACCAAACCGAGTGGGAGTGGGCTAGGGGCGCATTAGGGCTGGTTGTGGCCGCACCCCTCTCTCTTGGCTGCACCCCCCTCATATATACCTCTTAGGTGCGAATTAGAGAGGGTAGAACCAGTTTAAGATAAACCCTAGATTCCAGAATTGAACCATGTTCATCTGAAATTATCCCCACCGGTTTGGTGGAGTTACCCCTTGCAAATTCTGCGTGCTATCTGTTGTTCCATTGGGAATTAGTAGATACAGGACCACTCGTAGTCATTGATTACGTTGTGCAAGTGTGTGGAGTTGAGAATATCCAAAGGGGTTGAGAGTTGTTGCATTGGCATCAGGGATCAGCCGGAGAGGTTTCAGCAAGACACAAGTTATCATATCAAGTTATCGTGTGAGTTCATCGAGAAGATCGGGAAACCCCTTATCATATGGTATCAGAGCTCCAGGTTGAATCGGTGAGCAATTTATCCCCTTAGATTCGTTTTGTTTTCTTACCTATCCATGAAAAAGCCCCACAAAAACAGGAGTAGTTCATTGCCATCGCCTTAGATCATCACCATTATCGAGTTTTAGTTGTTGTTTGTGTTTGATTTCGTGTTTCTTTTCTCCTTTTGTGTCTTTTAGATTTCGGGTTAGGGTTAGGGTTCTAGCTGTTCTTTGAGTTGTCCCAATTGCGTCCACAAAATTTCACCCAAAAATTCCAATCCGATCCAAAGTTACACCTATTTTGAGTTGGTTTCGGTTTTCTGCCGCGGAAGGAAATTTCGCAGAATCCCTACCGCCACCGTAACCTAGTTGCGGTTGGAATCCGCCCGGTCGCGCCTTACAAAATCCACCCGGCGGCCATGTCCATCGCTTACCCGCAGGCCCCTACGCGCGCTGCCGCGGCACGCAATCACCGCGTTTCTCTACCGCGCGCCGAAATCCTGCCACGCGCTAACGCTGATGTTCCGCGCCAAACCACAGACGCTGCCCTCTTGCGCGCGCCCAGTTTTGGCCTGTTCGCCGCACCTGCGCGCTGCCGCGGGAGAGAGTTGAGCGTTTTTGCTGCTGTGGTACGAAATCCTGCCGTGCGTTTTCTCTTAGCCCTAGTTATTTTTCGGTGCTGTTTTCATCGCCACATTCTTAGGATTTCCACTCCGTATCTTTGAGAACCATAGCCACGGCCTATCTATATATAAAAATTAGGAGCATACCCACATAAGACTATCTCAATTTGGTGCTCATAGGCTGCTCAGTTGATTATTTCACAGTGCTGTTTTCTACAATTTTTTTACTGTAGCTACAGTAACCGTGAAAAGTATCAAAATATATTGGCCCACAAGAGTGGAAAAATCAAAGTGAAAAACAGAAAAATAAAAGAGAAAAAGAGGCCAGAAAATTGGTGATAGCTACTGCAGTTTTGGAGCTGTTTTACATGATGTTTTGCACTAGTTCTTTGAGCAATCTTGTGCCTGTTTATAAGAGTTGTAGCTAGTGTCTTTCGAGTGCATTGCAACAATTCCATCCGTATAGTTGCTTGCCACATTATTCTCCACATGTGTGTTTCCTGTGCTTTTCATATCATCACAAGCAGCAAATAGGACTTGTTATTGGTGTTGTTGGGTATCCGTACCAAGCCCCACCATATCCCTTGTTTGTCTTGTGATAGCTAAACTCCCGGGTATTCTCATCTTCACATCAGTACACCTGTTAATACTACTTGTGGTTAGTGTTTTCTATTCTCTTTGGAGCGGTAAGATACATGTTTTCTTTGCTGTTTTGAGAGAGTTGTGAGAGAACACCACAACCCATTGTTATTTTGTTACTAACAAGTTAATCAATGGAGCTTTGTAGTTTTTATATGTGCAGTGATGCTTTCTGGGAGGAGGAGTCTACTGGAATGCCTGCAGCAAATTTGTTCCACCTCATTGTAGACATCAAAGGTTGCCATGCTGCTATTACTCTTGATAAGGATACTCATTCTAATTTTGTTAGTCTTGATGTGGTAGAGCAATTGCAATTGGACACTTTTCAAGCAAATCCATACATGTTGATTACTAATGATGATAAAATTCGAATTACTCTACATACTTTTGTTCCATTAACCATTAGTGGTCATACAGAGCAAATTTATTGTCATGTGATTCCTAGAACATTTACTAGTTGTCATCTTTTGTTGGGTGAATCATGTATTGTCAAATTTCAGTTTGATTTTGCTAGATATTACCCTGACATAAAATTACTTTGGAATCATAAGTATCATCAAAGAAAACATGCTTCACTTGAAAATTGTATGGAGGTTAGAAAGCAACCATTATGTTCTCATCAAATCATGGGATCCGAAGTTGAGAAAACATGTGAGGTTGTTTCTACTAACATAATCATGTCTACTTCTAGTGTTGTTTCATTTAATGTGCAGGTTGCTTTTGAAGAAAGGGAGCCTCTAGTACAACCTGCACCACCACCACATCCATTGGAGGAGCATGCCATTGTGCCTAGTACTATGTCTTGTGATATGCAGGTTACTCTTGAAGAAAGGGAGCCATCACTAGTACAACCTGCATCACCACTTGAGAGAGATGAATTAGTGCCTTGATGAGGATGGACCTAAGGACATTGTTCTCACAAGCATGAATGAAGAGTTGATAGAAGACATCAAGATCATGGTGAAAACAAATATTCAAGAAGGTGAAAACAAGAGAAGAAACAATTCATAACAATTGTTATTCAATAGAAACAATTGTTATTCATCAATATCAACAAGGGGATGAGTGCCTCCACAAGGTTAAATGCACTCTATGATGGACAACCAAGAAGGAGGGCCCACATGGAAGACCAATGCGCCCAAGATATGTCCTAGTTGTGTTAGGATTGGTTTGTATACCAATTGTGGCCGCACCCCTTTGTGTGTGGGGTCGGTTTGTATCCTACCTTAGTTGTGTTAGGTTTCCTAGTCCTAGTAGGAGTTGTGCTTGCGCAAGGAGACCCTTGTGGCCGCACCCCTCCTCCCATATAAGCCCATGGGGCGCATAGCAATAGGGGAGAACAAGTTTAAACCAAAAACCAGAAACCCTAGCCTCTAGATTGTATTGCTTGTAAAGCATTCATCTTGAAGTTTACCCATTGCAAAGCAGCGTGATATCTTGTTATTCCATCTGGGAATAAAGAGATACAGCACCACTTGTGATCATTGATCATTTGTGCAAGAGTGTGTAGTTGAGAATATCTAAGGAGCTTGATTGTTGTTGCATTGGCAACGGGGATTAGCTAAGAGAGGTCTCAGTGTAGCACTAGTTATCCAATTATCAGAAAATACAAAAAGAGAGAGTTAGTTCATCGAGAAGATCGGGCCACCCCATATCATCTTGGTATCAGATTCTCCAGGTTGCCTCGGTGAGCAAATTTATCCCTAGTCTAGTTGTTTTTATTTCCTATCCAGAAAAAGCCCCACAAAAATATTAGGTTTTAGTTTTGCCAGAGCCTAGATCAACACCAATTTGCATCTACCTAGTTGCTGCTTTTTGTTGATTTGCGTTTCTGTTTTTCTGTTTTTAGGTTTTCATATTTTAGGGTTCATCTAGTTTCCTTTGTTTTCCTATCGAAAATCACCACCAAAAATATCTTGGATCTTGTTACCCGTGGAATTTCTAGACCTACAGCTTGTTTTCGAGTTGATCTAGTTCCTAGGGTTCATAGGATCGCATTGCTGCTGTTGCTAATCCGAGAGAAATCGTGCTTGCAATTGTATTTGTTTTCGGGTTTCTGCCGTGGCACAAAAAGTCACCAATTCGCTGCCGCCAGCCACTCTTACCCGAGCTCGGATTCGTGTGTAACACGGTTACCAAACCCCCCTCGGGTAACGGATTTTCCTTACCGCGCGCGCCCACTCCAACTCCTACCCGCAGTCGGACTCCACCTCTGCCGCGGCACAGAACCGCGCAGAATCGCTGCCGCCACCGCTCGCTCCTAGTCGATCTCGGATCCCTTGCGCGCGCTTACAAAACGCCTCCGCGCGCCGTAACACACCTTACCACAGCGTCCCCCCGTGATCTGCCGCGGCAGCAAAACGCGCAGATTCGCTGCCGTGACCAAAATTCCTGCCGTGGGCTCAAATAACATTGTTTTTCTTAGATTTTTCTTTTGTTTTACTTCCGATTATCCCTAGGTTTTCGTGCTGATCTTTGATAAGCCTTAGACAAAGCCATTCTACAGCTATATTTAGGTCCCCAAAACCCAAAGACTAGCTATTTTATTGCTCTACAGGCTGCTCATTTGATCTTAACTGTCCACTAAATTTTGTTTTCCATCTATTTATTGCTCCTAGTTGATTCAAAGGCCATTGAAAAAATCAAAAAAAATAGAAAAAGCAAAAAGTATAAAAAAAAAAAAGAGAGAAAATTCAAAAGAGGCCGTGCTACTATCACTAGTGGAAGCTATTTCATATTGGATATTTTGTGGACATTGAGCAATCTTGTGCCTGTTTCATTGAGTATTTGCTAGTGTCTTTCTAGTGCTTGCAAAATCTCTACCATATATTTGCTAGCCACAATTGTCTCCAAGTGTGAGTGTGTTTTCCTTAGTACCTTTTATCACATTAAGCAGTGCATTGGAGTTGTTATTTTGGTGTTGTTAGGAATCCCAACCAAGCCCCACCATAAGCCCTGTTTGCATTGTGATACTTGATAGCTCGGTTATTCTCTTCTCACACCAAAGCACATTGATCATTGCTCCTTGTTGGTAAGTTGATCTTTTTCTCTCTTGGAACATCAAGTGAAGCCTCTTTGCTTGGTTTTGAGTGAGTTGAGAGAGGCACCACAAACCCATTGTTTATTTTGTTACTAACAAATTAATCATGAGTTCTTCTAGTGATGTTGATGTGCAGGCAAAGAAGAAACCCGAGGAGATTGTCCAATGGAATGAGTATGAAGCATTGAGAGATCACTTGTCCAGAAAAATCAAGAATGATATTGAAAGAAGTGATGACCAATTGAGAGAAGATTTGAATGTGATTGATTTGAAGATAAGGGAGTGTGCATCTCAAGATTCTGTTAATGAAATCAAGGAAGCTATAAGGACTATGCAACTCCAAATGACTACAATCACCAATACATTGCAACAACTTCAACAAGCACCACAAGCCATTGCTCCAATTGATGATGGAAGAAGAAATTTCAATGATGGCCGTGGGCATATTGCAAGGAGAGTTCCTTTGGAAAATAATAGAGAGAATGATGGCTTGGGAAAACCTAAATTCTCTATGCCTAATCTTTCTTGTGACTCTGAAGATGTGGAAGAGTACTTGATGTGGGAGCTCAAAATTGAAAAATTATGGAGATTACATGAGTATCCCGAGGAGAGAAAGGTGAACCTTGCATCTTCTTCTTTTGATGGCTATGCTCTTTTGTGGTGGGATGGCATTACAAAGGATAGAGAGGAGAAAGAAGAGGAAGAGGTGAACACATGGAGAGAGATGAAGCAATTGTTAAGAGATAGATTTGTTCCCAAGAATTATATTAGAACTCTCTATGACAAATTGCAACAATTGAAGCAAGGATCCAAGACAGTTGATGCCTATTACAAGGAGATGGAGTTGATTATTCAACGGGCTAGAATTAGAGAGGCTCCTGAACAAACAATGCAAAGATTCTTGAGTGGATTGCAATTCAAAATAAGAAGCATTGTGAGGCATGTTACTTACAACAATATGAGTGAATTACTACACCAAGCAAGGGAGGCCGAAAAGAGATTGCAAGAGGAGCTTCAAGTGAGTGCAAGGAGAAGTTTTTCTTCTCAACAATCCAATTTTGCAACTCCTACACCTCCAACCCGTGGACTTCCTAGTACCAAACCCGAGCCAATTTCATCAAATTCAAAGAAGCCCATTGCTTCTACTTCGGGTTCTAGTGGTGCTACACCTCCTACAAGGAATAGAGACATGACATGCCATACATGTGGAGGAAAAGGACACTTTAAGAAGGATTGCCCCAACAAGAAAGTTATGCTCCTTAATGCTAATGATGAGTATGAGACTGGAGATGATGTTGATCCTAATGATGAGGATGCATATGATGATAATGATGATGATGGTCCTATTGATGCCTTTGCTACAAATTATCCAACTATTGTGTGCACCAAAGCATTGACTATTGCTCCTAGCAAAGATGAGAGCCAAAGGTGCAATTTATTTCAAACCAAAGCAATTGTTGGACCTAGTATGGCTTGCAAGGTGATCATAGATGGAGGAAGTTGTAGAAATCTAGCAAGCAAAGAATTATGTGCAAAGCTAAGGTTGAAGTATATTCCACACCCCAATCCATACTATATTCAATGGATTACTGACAAAGAGGAGATGAAGGTATGTCATATGGTGAGAGTGGAATTTCAAATTGGACCATACAAGGATACAATTGAGTGTGATGTTGTTCCCATGTCGGTTTGCCACCTATTACTTGGAAGACCATGGCAATTTGATAGAAAGGTGCTACATGATGGGAGAGCAAACACCTACCACTTGAATTGGAACAATAAGGATATCATATTGAGGCCTATGTCACCCCAACAAATCATGCATGAATCAAGGCAAAAGTTTGAAGTGATAGAGAAGGGGAGTGAAAACAACAAATCCATGGAGGAAGACAAGCCTAGGCCGAGTGGAAAAAGTCTTTTAACTAATGCCATAATTTTTGCTAGTGATGTTTCTTATGTACAGGTTTCTCTTGAAGAAAGGGAGGGCAAGGAAACATTACAATCATCACATAAATTGGAGGATACAAGAAAGCTAGCTTGTGATATGAGGGTTATTTTTGAAGAAAGGGAGCTACAACCTTCAAATTCACAAGTTATTGAGGAGATCATACCTACTACACATGAGGAGGTTAGTAATGATAATGGTATAGATTTCGGGTTGGTACCTAGTAGTAATGAATTATGTGATAATTTTCAACCATACAAACCTATGAATTCGAAATTTCACAACATGGTTTTGATTACACATAAAGAAGTACTTGCTATGATACCTTCTAGTGATATTATTTATGATGACATGCTTAAAGAACCAATTGATATACAATGTGCTATGGATAAATTTGTTTGTGATAATGTTAGCACATATGATACTAGTTTCAAATTTTATTTGATTGGTGACTATAATTTGGATAAAATTTTCATGATACATCATATATGTGTTACATATAATGAAGTGGCCGAAATAAATAATGTGTTATTTGGGATAGATATTGATAAACATGATGAAGTAGCCGAAATACATATGTTTAGTTCACCACATTATTTGTTGGATACATGTTCTATTAAATTAAACTATACTTATATTTGCAATTTTGATTGCTATGAGATGAAAGAATATGACTATTATGTGTTGTTTGCTTACAAATTTCGTGATCATATGATATATTCACTATATTTTGTTGTGCTAACAACTAATGAGTACCAATATATCTATATATATGGTGCATACACTTTGTTTTTCTTGTTTATTCCACTTTCAGATAATCACAAGACGAGGACGTCTTGTCTTGAAGAAAGGGAGGATGATGAGGATGGACCTAAGGACATTGTTCTCACAAGCATGAATGAAGAGTTGATAGAAGACATCAAGATCATGGTGAAAACAAATATTCAAGAAGGTGAAAACAAGAGAAGAAACAATTCATAACAATTGTTATTCAATAGAAACAATTGTTATTCATCAATATCAACAAGGGGATGAGTGCCTCCACAAGGTTAAATGCACTCTATGATGGACAACCAAGAAGGAGGGCCCACATGGAAGACCAATGCGCCCAAGATATGTCCTAGTTGTGTTAGGATTGGTTTGTATACCAATTGTGGCCGCACCCCTTTGTGTGTGGGGTCGGTTTGTATCCTACCTTAGTTGTGTTAGGTTTCCTAGTCCTAGTAGGAGTTGTGCTTGCGCAAGGAGACCCTTGTGGCCGCACCCCTCCTCCCATATAAGCCCATGGGGCGCATAGCAATAGGGGAGAACAAGTTTAAACCAAAAACCAGAAACCCTAGCCTCTAGATTGTATTGCTTGTAAAGCATTCATCTTGAAGTTTACCCATTGCAAAGCAGCGTGATATCTTGTTATTCCATCTGGGAATAAAGAGATACAGCACCACTTGTGATCATTGATCATTTGTGCAAGAGTGTGTAGTTGAGAATATCTAAGGAGCTTGATTGTTGTTGCATTGGCAACGGGGATTAGCTAAGAGAGGTCTCAGTGTAGCACTAGTTATCCAATTATCAGAAAATACAAAAAGAGAGAGTTAGTTCATCGAGAAGATCGGGCCACCCCATATCATGCCTACTATACCTGAGGAGGATGTTGTTGCTATTGGTGCTGATTTGGAGCTGCCACTAACAAGTACAACTTTTTGTGAGTCTACTAATGTGTTAGTTAATTCTTCTGAGTTGATAACCACATATAGTTCACCACCATGTGATAGTTTGTTTTCAAATTTTGAGCATGTGGTTTTGATTTCACATAAAGAAGTGCTTGCTAAAATACCGCCTATGAATATTGTGTATTCCTTCATGTTACATGAACCAATTAATGTGCAATGTGCTATGAATAGGATTGCTGAAATTTCCTATATAAATTCTAGCACTTATGCTACTTGTTTCACTTTTAATTGTGTTGGTGACTATAACATGAATGAAATTTTTATGGTGGATCACATATGTATTACTTGTGATACAATTGCTGAATTAAATATTGTGTTACCTTGGTTGAATTGTTTACAATTTGCTACAACTAAGCATGATTCTACACATATGTTTGATTTTCAGCAACATTTGATAAGTACATATGCTAATGATTTATACTTCACTTATATTTGCAAAATGAGTTGCAATTTCCATGATGGTTATAATATGCATGATAAGACAATTGAATACACTGCTATAACCAATTTTGATTACAGATCTTCTGTGGGAACACTTGGTTTGATCCTAACCAATAAGCATTTATACATATATGTTTCTCCATATGATCATAATTTCCCAAGCTTCACTTATATTTGCAATTGTGATTGGTATGAGATGAGATGCTATTTGTTTTCTTGTGACAATTTTGTGATACATACATGCAAATTTCGTTGCATCATGTCATGTGAAAATGTATATCATGTCCACAACACTAATGCACCCCATGATAGATATATGTATTGTGCATACACATTGTTCTTTTTGTTTCTTCCATGTTCAGATTACCACAAGCCGAGGACGTCTTCTCATGAAGAAAGAGAGGATGATATGGATATTATAGGGGTACATGATGAATGTTCATGCTTGAGTTGGAAGGAAATATTGAACTTAATTTATGATCACTATAAGGTGAATTCCTTCTTAATGGATTGTGTTGTTTGTGTTTATAAGAATGTTATACTACCTAAGCATATGTATGATAGGTTTATTGATAACACAAACATGGATGGAGGAGAGCATCAAGAGGAGATGGAAAACAAGCATGCAATGGTGGAAAACAAGTGTGCACACATGGAGGAAGATATGGAGATTGTTTCCCACAAGACCTAAAGGAGCTAAAGGAGCCATCCATGCATTGGGGGCTGATATGGGAGCAGCAAGGACATGTCCTAGGCTGTCCCAAACGTTTTTAGTAGAGGAGCTGCGAGTCCAATGGGCTGAACCCATGTTGGGTTCGGTTTGTAATGGTTTGGTTGCACCAAACCAAGTGGGAGTGGGCTAGGGGTGCATTAGGGCTGGTTGTGGCCGCACCCCTCTCTCTTGGCTGCACCCCCCCCCCCTCATATATACCTCTTAGGTGCGAATTAGAGAGGGTAGAACCAGTTTAAGATAAACCCTAGATTCCATAATTGAACCATGTTCATCTGAAATTACCCCCACCAGTTTGGTGGAGTTACCCCTTGCAAATTCTGCGTGCTATCTGTTGTTCCATTGGGAATTAGTAGATACAGGATGTAACATCCCAAGTATGAAAACAAACCCTAGAATGTTTGTTTCTTGTTTTATTAATGTTTTGCATCATGTCATCATACTCATTGCAATTGTTTTCCATTTGTTCGCATTTGTTTTCCTTTGTTTTCTATTTGAATTTTCAATCCAAATTCAAATAGTTGTTTCATACTTGTGTTGTCACAATTTATCAAATAAAAATTCCAATTCAAAACATCACTTTGTTTCCACTAAACTATAAAAATCCAAACTATTAAATGGCTTAAGTTCAATAATTGAATCAATCTCAAATTCATTCAAATTCAAATAAAATTCCAAACAGCAACCTTTTGAAACTTATGGAAATTACAACTCACTTCAATCAATTGTTTCAAATAAACATGAATTTTAAGAGGCTTTTAAATTGCTTAAGATGCAATTAATCACTTAATTCAAATATTCAATTAAATTCAATTATTTTTCAAACAGCAACATATTTGAAATATTTTGAAAACCAAAGGTTGCACAATGTTGCTGTGACCATAAATAATTGTTACCAATTTTTTTCCTAAAATTTTCTAGCACCAAAACCTATTCTTTTTCTTCCTTTCTCTTTTCAGCAAAAAAAAACAAACAGAACAAAAAAAAAGAAAACAGAGAGGGGTAGGGCAGGCAGTGGGCAGGCTCAGCCCACCAAACCGGCCCGGTACCCCTTCGCCCCTTCTTCCTTCTGTACGGCGCGCATCCGCCGTATCCACGTCGACGGCAGCGCGCAGCAGACGGCCCCCGCACGCTCACCTCCCCCTATAAACCTACCCCCGAGCTCCCCGAGCTAGCCCTAGCCCTATACCTCCCTCCTCTCTCCACCGCGCCGCCATTCCTCCTCTCCACCCACCTTGCTGTATCTCTGAACCTCACCACCGGCGCCACCTCTGAATCTTCCCGGCGATCACTGCGTCCGATGGCTCTCTGCGCGAGCTAGGGCTGGGAACGGATTCCCCGTAGCTCCTCCTTCGTCCTCGACACCGCCACCGTGCCGGAGACCCCCTGGTTCGCTGCCGCCATCCTCGTCGCTGCCTCTGTCGCCGGCGACGTCCTCCCCGAGCCTCTGCTTCCTCTACTTCGAGGGTGAGCACCACCTTTCCCTCTCCCTCCTCTCTGCATCACGTCGCAAGCACGAGCACCAGCGCATCCACGGCAACACGAGCAGTAGCGCAGCGCGGCGAGCACGCAGTCATCGCCGGCGAGCGATCGAGCGCGGCCAAGGTTCAGGTTCGGTTAACTGAAAAAAATTCAGTTAACGCGTATCTGAATCTCTACCTCACCGCGCGTCCGTTACTGACAAAACCGTTTCGCCACCGCAGTGGCAGCAGCGCACGCACGCGAGCACGAGGTCGAGGGGTCGAGCCCTCGCCTCCGCGGATTAATCCGCCAATATTTTGCTTTGCCACGCGGGCGCCCGTGGCCCACCTGCCATTGGCCTGGGTTGCCACGCGTGCTGCCACGCAGGCCACGCTGGCCCCGGGCCCCCTCGTCAGTGGCCTGGGTTGGGCCACTGCGAGGTAGAAAAGGGTTTTCTGGCCTTTTCTTTTTAAAAATAAATCCTTTTCTTTTACAGATTAGTCCCTGATTTTAAATTGCAAATAACTTTTAATTTCCAAATCCAAATAATACAAATAAAATATGTATGCTGCACCAAATTAAACCCTCTACATGATTAACTCATTTGTTTTCTGTTTTGAATATTTCAAATGTATTCAAATTTCAAATTCAAACAAATCATATTAAATTTGGTTAATTTCATAACTAATTCAAACTTAATTCAAATAACACAAATAAAATATGTTTTCCATGCCAATTTGAACCACCTTTTCAAATATAAAATTTGTTTCATGACTTGAATAATTTAAATTGGTTAAATAATTTAAACCTTGTTTAAATCATTTAAAATTTGCTAAATTCATAACTTGCTCAAATTAAATTAATTTTGAACTTATAAAATATGTTTTCAAACTAGAAAAGTATAAACTTTTCAAATATGAATTTGGTTTAATGTTTTGAACAAATAAAAATTCAAATAAATTCATACTTGATTTAAATTCATTTAAATCTTGTTTAAACTTGTTTAATTCATAAGTAATTTATTTTAAATCCATTTTCAACAAGTGAAACATGTATTCCACCTAAAATTTTGTGTACTTTCCAAATATGAACTTTGTTATTTATTTTGGACAATTTAAATGGGTGAAAACAACAAATGCTTGTGTAACACCTTTAAGGAACCAAAATTCCATAACTTAATAAATAAAATTCCAAACTTGGTAAACCTTATTTCAAATTGATTCCATTGTTGTTTTCTTTTTGTTTTCCTCATCCATGCATCATGCTAATCCACTTTCACCTATTGGTTAGTTGTGAAACAATTATTTCAACCTTAATTCATGGGCTTTCCATATGCAATCCAAATTGCATGTGGGTCCATTTAATCATGTTATGTTACCATGTCAACTAACTTATCTTTGATGCATCAATTAAATTGTCATGCATCATCCCATGATTGTGCATTATGCCATGTTATTGATTGTTTGTCTCTCTGCGTTGTTTGTTTGCTTCTTCTCGAATAGACGACGACGTTGAGACAGACGAGCTTTACGACACTACTTCTGAGGAGTTAGCTCAGTACCAGGCTGCTGAGTTTGCAGGCAAGTATTCACTCACCTGAACCATTGTGTTCCTTTCCACACTGGATACCGATACTTTCCGTTGTCTATTCTGCTAGCCTTAAGATTCGTTGCTTGTGTTCGATCCTATCACATGTTATCCTGTAACCCTGATACAGCCTCACCTCCATACCTAAAACCCCGTTGCTTGTTGCCTGTGTCTTACTAGCATGCTTAGGGTTGTTTATGCTCGAGTCTGCTGCCCGTTATTTCTGTTACCATATTTATCATGTTCTGGGGCTCGATGTTTAAACAATCAACCTGTTAATACTTGAGGTAATGCTAATTTGATGATAAGGCACCGGCGTCGTCCTGCGTGATGAGCATGGGAGTACCGATGTATCTATTCTTAGCTATGTTTAGTTATCCTTTGGCATTCGAACCATTTGTGGTGTGTTGGATATTCTGATGTATTTGAACATGTGATGATGTACCTGTTGGTTATCTATTCATGCGTCGGAATAATCTCTCTTTCGGTTACCAAGTCTATCCTTTTCTGTTGTTATGCTAAAATGCATTTCCATTCAGGATGCCGCCAACAAGGAACACCCCGCCTGAGCCACCGCCAATCACGGAGCTGTTGACTCAGACGACCCAAGTCGTGACGCAGATGGCCCAGTTCCAGGCTAATCAGCACATCAACCAGACCGCTCCAAGAGTCAGCATCAAGGAGTTTCTGAGTCTGGGCCCGAGAGCTTTCGTGGCAACACGCGAGCCTCTGGATGCTGATTACTGGATCCGTGAGATAGCCAAGGCTCTGGACATTGCTCACGTTGCTGAGGAAGACAAGGTCAAGTATGCCTCCTATCTGCTGAAGGGTCATGCAGCTACTTGGTGGGAAAACTACCAGACCATGAGAGCTGGCTATCCAATCACCTCGGGTTGTTTCAAGGAAGCCTTCCTGAAGCACCACATTCCAGATGGTCTCATGGAAAGGATGCGTGAAGAGTTTTGCTCTCTTAAGCAAGGCAAGCTGGACGTCATCGGCTATCAGAGTGAGTTCAATCGCCTCGCTCGATACGCTAGAGACGAGGTGTCCACTGAGGCTAAGAAGATGGCAAGGTTCCGCAGAGGTTTTAACCCGGAGCTCAAGTACGCCCTCACCAACATCAAGACCAAAGACTTCGAGGAGCTCGTTAACACCGCGCTCAATGAAGAAAATGGGCGCAAGGCGTTCGAGGAATCTCGCAAGCACTCGCGTGAGGGTGGTTCCTCCTCCAACATGACCACCCCTCCGCAGAAGCGCCGCATCTGGGTGCCAAATGGTGCTGTCACTCGGGCTCTATATGACCAAGCTTCTCCAGGCTTCGCTCCCCGCCCACCCAACCCTGTTCAGATGCATGATCCAAGGGGTGCAATGGGGCAGCCAAGGCCAGGGCCTCCTCGTGTCGTCACTTGATTCAAGTGCAAGCAGACGGGGCACTACACTGACAAGTGCACGCAGAGGCAGCTACCTCCACCACCACCTCGTCCCAACACCAACCAGGCAATGGTGCGTGCTCCCCCGGCTAAAGCCTTCAACTCCAACAACAGGCCTGTCGGGAGGACCGCAAGGGTGAATCATGTCAAGATCGACAAAGCTGAGGAATCTCCTGACGTCGTTCTCGGTACATTCCCCGTAAACTCTAACCCAGCTAAAGTGTTGTTCGATACCGGGGCATCACATTCTTTCGTGTCAAAGATCTTTGCGACAGCAATTAAACTCCCTTTTGTTGGTTTGGGTTCCCCGCTAGTGGTAAACTCCCCTGGAGCAACTATGCAAACGTCTAAGATCAGTCACAGAAATCAAATCCTAATTGGAGGCCACATATTCCTTGCTTCTCTCATACTGCTTGGAAATTCTGACATTGATGTCATTCTTGGCATGGATTGGTTGAAGGCCAATAAAGCTACAATCTACTGTGCTCAAAAGTCAATAACTCTGTTCCACCCTTCTGGCCAGATAGTCTATTCTCCAAATGAATCAAGTTCCATTCAGTTGTGCACCCTCGATGCAAAACCACCTCTACTTGAAAATGTTCCGGTGGTTTGTGAATTCCTTGACGTCTTTCCATAAGAGTTGCCAGGGATGCCTCCGGACAGAGCAGTTGAGTTCGTGATCGAGCTTGAACCAGGTACTGCTCCAATCTCTAAGCATCCATACAAGATAGCTCCTCCTGAACTGAAACTGTTAAAGGAGCAAATCGATATGTACATGGAAAAAGGTTACATTCAACCTAGTTCCTCGGCTTGGGGTTTCCCAACTCTGTTCGTTGTGAAGATGGATCACACAAAGAGACTCGTTGTTGACTATCGTCCTCTTAACGAGAAAATCATCAAAAACAAGTATCCAATTCCTCGTATCGATGATCTTTTTGATCAACTTGCTGGAGCCTCAATATTCTCAAAGTTGGACTTGAGAATGGGTTACCATCAGATAAAGATCAGAAAAGAGGATATTCCAAAAACAGCCTTCAGAACTCGCTACGGTCTTTATGAATTCACCGTCATGTCCTTTGGTCTCACCAATGCACCGGCGACTTTCTCTCGACTCATGAATTCTGTCTTCCATGAATACCTCGACAAGTTCGTTGTGGTATATCTTGATGACATTCTGGTCTACTCAAAATCCGAGGAAGAGCATGAAGAACATCTTCGTCTCACTCTCATGAAACTTCGCGAGCATCGTCTATATGCCAAATTCTCCAAATGTGAGTTCTGGATTCCAGAAGTTGCTTACCTTGGTCATGTCATCTCTGCCAAGGGCATAGCCATTGATCCAGAAAAGGTTAAGGCAATTGTTGATTGGAAACCTCCAAAGACGGTAAAGCAAGTCAGAAGTTTTCTTGGCTTGGCTAGCTATTGCCGTCGTTTCGTCCAAAACTTCTCCAAGATTGCCAAACCTCTCACTGATCTCACAAAGAAGGACAAGAAGTTCGTTTGGTCTCCACAATGTGATGAAAGTTTCAATCTCCTGAAAACTAAACTCACTTCTACACCAGTTCTGGTTGGCCCAGATACTACCAAACCTTTCCAAATATTCTGTGACGCTTCTCTCCAAGGTCTAGGTGCAGTTCTTATGCAAGAACGTCAAGTTGTGGCTTATGCTTCACGTCAGTTGAATGCACATGAGCTCAATTATCCAACACATGACCTGGAACTTGCAGCATTTGTGTTTGCCCTCAAGAAATGGAGGCAATACTTGTTGGGTAATCGCACTGAAATCTTTTCCGATCATAAGAGTCTGAAATACATCTTCACTCAACCAGATCTAAACCTCAGGCAAAGGAGATGGATTGAAAAGATTAAAGACTTTGATCTCACCATTTCTTACACTCCAGGCAAGGCTAATGTTATGGCCGATGCTCTCAGTCGCAAGTCGTATTGCAATAATCTCATGATCATGGAAAGCCAACCTCCTCTTCATGAAGAATTCCAGAAGCTCAACCTTGGTCTTGTTCCTCAAGGCTACCTTGCGAACTTGACAGCCAGTCCAACTCTCGAGGACAAGATTCGTTCTGAACAACTTCGTGATGCTGAAATCAAGAAGATGGTAGAACACATCAAAGAAGGCAAGGAGAAATTCAAGTCCTTCTCAATTGATGACAAAGGAACTGTGTTCTTCGAAGGACGCATTGCAGTTCCTCAAGTTCAAAGTCTCAAAGATGTCATTCTCAAGGAGGCTCATGAAACTCCTCTCTCCATACACCCTGGAAGCACAAAGATGTACCAGGATCTCAAGACACTGTATTGGTGGCCTGGCATGAAACGTGAAATTGCTCAATACGTTTTTGAATGCGACGTTTGTCAACGTGTTAAGGCAGTTCATCAGAAAACAGCCGGTCTTCTCCAACCTCTGAAAATCCCTGAGTGGAAGTGGGACATGATTGAAATGGACTTCGTCACTGGTTTTCCAAAGTCCAAGAAGGGCAACGATGCAATCTTCGTTGTCATTGATCGTCTCACTAAGGTAGCTCACTTCTTTGCTGTCAAAGAAACAATCTCAGCTAGCCAGTTAGCAGAGCTCTACACAGCAAAGATTGTTCCTCTTCATGGTGTTCCATTGGAAATAAGCTCAGACCGTGGAAGCATATTCACTTCTCATTTCTGGAAAAGCTTTCAAGAAGCATTGGGCACCAAACTTCTGTTTAGCATAGCCTATCACCCTCAGTCTCAAGGGCAAGTCGAAAGAGTCAATCAGATTCTCGAGGATATGCTCAGAGCATGTGGTCTCTCCTTTGGCATGAAATGGGAGGATTGCCTTCCATATGCTGAATTCTCCTACAACAACAGCTTCCAGGCAAGCCTAGGCATGGCACCATTTGAAGCTCTCTATGGCCGCAGATGCAGGAGTCCAATCAATTGGTCTGGAGCTGGTGAACGTTCACTCTTAGGCCCTGACATTGTTAAGGAAGCCAAAGAGAAAGTTCGCATCATTCATGACAATCTCAAGATTGCTCAGTCTCGTCAGAAAAGCTACTATGACAGCAAGCACAGGGATATGATCTATGCACCTGGTGACAAAGCATATCTCCGTGTAACTCCCCTCAGAGGCACTCATCGTTTTGGTGTGAAAGGAAAGCTTGCACCAAGATACATTGGTCCTTTCAACATTCTCTCAAGGCGTGCGGAAAATGCCTATCGTCTTGAACTTCCAGAAAAACTATCCAAGGTGCACGATGTGTTTCACGTGTCACAGCTCAAGAGGTGTTTCAAAGACCCAGATCGTGCAGTTGATCATGATTCCATTGAACTGCAAGAAGATCTATCTTATGAGGAGCACCCTGTTCGTATTCTCGATGAGACCGAGCGTAAGACTCGCAACAAGAGCACCAAGTTCTTGAAAGTGCAGTGGTCCCATCATTCCGATAAAGAGGCAACGTGGGAGACCGAAGAGGATCTTCGCAAGAAGTATCCGGACCTTTTATCTTCTCAGTAGGAATCTCGGGGCGCGATTCCTTCAAGGGGGGCGTTTTGTAACATCCCAAGTATGAAAACAAACCCTAGAATGTTTGTTTCTTGTTTTATTAATGTTTTGCATCATGTCATCATACTCATTGCAATTGTTTTCCATTTGTTTGCATTTGTTTTCCTTTGTTTTCTATTTGAATTTTCAATCCAAATTCAAATAGTTGTTTCATACTTGTGCTGTCACAATTTATCAAATAAAAATTCCAATTCAAAACATCACTTTGTTTCCACTAAACTATAAAAATCTAAACTATTAAATGGCTTAAGTTCAATAATTGAACCAATCTCAAATTCATTCAAATTCAAATAAAATTCCAAACAGCAACCTTTTGAAACTTATGGAAATTACAACTCACTTCAATCAATTGTTTCAAATAAACATGAATTTTAAGAGGCTTTTAAATTGCTTAAGATGCAATTAATCACTTAATTCAAATATTCAATTAAATTCAATTATTTTTCAAACAGCAACATATTTGAAATATTTTGAAAACCAAAGGTTGCACAATGTTGATGTGACCATAAATAATTGTTACCAATTTTTTTCCTAAAATTTTCTAGCACCAAAACCTATTCTTTTTCTTCCTTTCTCTTTTCAGCAAAAAAAAACAGAACAAAAAAAAACAGAGAGGGGTAGGGCAGGCAGTGGGCAGGCCCAGCCCACCAAACCGGCCCGGTACCCCTTCGCCCCTTCTTCCTTCTGTACGGCGCGCATCCGCCGTATCCACGTCGACGGCAGCGCGTAGCAGACGGCCCCCGCGCGCTCACCTCCCCCTATAAACCTACCCCCGAGCTCCCCGAGCTAGCCCTAGCCCTATACCTCCCTCCTCTCTCCACCGCGCCGCCATTCCTCCTCTCCACCCACCTCGCTGTATCTCTGAACCTCACCACCGGCGCCACCTCTGAATCTTCCCGGCGATCACCGCGTCCGATGGCTCTCTGCGCGAGCTAGGGCTAGGAACGGATTCCCCGTAGCTCCTCCTTCGTCCTCGACACCGCCACCGTGCCGGAGACCCCCTGGTTCGCTGCCGCCATCCTCGTCGCTGCCTCTGTCGCCGGCGACGTCCTCCTCGAGCCTCTGCTTCCTCTACTTCGAGGGTGAGCACCACCTTTCCCTCTCCCTCCTCTCTGCATCACGTCGCAAGCACGAGCACCAGCGCATCCACGGCAACACGAGCAGCGGCGCAGCGCGGCGAGCACGCAGTCATCGCCGGCGAGCGATCGAGCGCGGCCAAGGTTCAGGTTCAGTTAACTGAAAAAAATTCAGTTAACGCGTATCTGAATCTCAACCTCACCGCGCGTCTGTTACTGACAAAACCGTTTCGCCACCGCAGTGGCAGCAGCGCACGCACGCGAGCACGAGGTCGAGGGGTCGAGCCCTCGCCTCCGCGGATTAATCCGCCAATATTTTGCTTTGCCACGCGGGCGCCCGTGGCCCACCTGCCATTGGCCTGGGTTGCCACGCGTGCTGCCACGCAGGCCACGCTGGCCCAGGGCCCCCTCGTCAGTGGCCTGGGCTGGGCCACTGCGAGGTAGAAAAGGGTTTTCTGGCCTTTTCTTTTAAAAAATAAATCCTTTTCTTTTACAGATTAGTCCCTGATTTTAAATTGCAAATAACTTTTAATTTCGAAATCCAAATAATACAAATAAAATATGTATGCTGCACCAAATTAAACCCTCTACATGATTAACTCATTTGTTTTCTGTTTTGAATATTTCAAATGTATTCAAATTTCAAATTCAAACAAATCATATTAAATTTGGTTAATTTCATAACTAATTCAAACTTAATTCAAATAACACAAATAAAATATGTTTTCCATGCCAATTTGAACCACCTTTTCAAATATAAAATTTGTTTCATGATTTGAATAATTTAAATTGGTTAAATAATTTAAACCTTGTTTAAATCATTTAAAATTTGCTAAATTCATAACTTGCTCAAATTAAATTATTTTTGAACTTATAAAATATGTTTTCAAACTAGAATAGTATAAACTTTTCAAATATGAATTTGGTTTAATGTTTTGAACAAATAAAAATTCAAATAAATTCATACTTGATTTAAATTCATTTAAATCTTGTTTAAACTTGTTTAATTCATAAGTAATTTATTTTAAATCCTTTTTCAACAAGTGAAACATGTATTCCACCTAAAATTTTGTGTACTTTCCAAATATGAACTTTGTTATTTATTTTGGACAATTTAAATGGGTGAAAACAACAAATGCTTGTGTAACACCTTTAAGGAACCAAAATTCCATAACTTAATAAATAAAATTCCAAACTTGGTAAACCTTATTTCAAATTGATTCCATTGTTGTTTTCTTTTTGTTTTCCTCATCCATGCATCATGATAATCCACTTTCACATATTGGTTAGTTGTAAAACAATTATTTCAACCTTAATTCATGGGCTTTCCATATGCAATCCAAATTGCATGTGGGTCCATTTAATCATGTTATGTTACCATGTCAACTAACTTATCTTTGATGCATCAATTAAATTGTCATGCATCATCCCATGATTGTGCATTATGACATGTTATTGATTGTTTGTCTCTCTGCGTTGTTTGTTTGCTTCTTCTCGAATAGACGACGACGTTGAGACAGACGAGCTTTACGACACTACTTCTGAGGAGTTAGCTCAGTACCAGGCTGCTGAGTTTGCAGGCAAGTATTCACTCACCTGAACCATTGTGTTCCTTTCCACACTGGATACCGATACTTTCCGTTGTCTATTCTGCTAGCCTTAAGATTCGTTGCTTGTGTTCGATCCTATCACATGTTATCTTGTAACCCTGATACATTCTCACCTCCACACCTAAAACCCCGTTGCTTGTTGCCCGTGTCTTACTAGCATGCTTAGGGTTGTTTATGCTCGAGTCTGCTGCCCGTTATTTCTGTTACCATATTTATCATGTTCTGGGGCTCGATGTTTAAACAATCAACCTGTTAATACTTGAGGTAATGCTAATTTGATGATAAGGCACCGGCAGGAGGCCCGGCGTGGTTTTGAGGCCTGCTAGTGTCGACCCTAATTAGGAAAAGGGTCTTGTCTACTGATCCATGATGAGCGCACTAACCGCATGTGGGAAGCGTGTATGGGCGCCCCCCTCAATTTGATTCGATTCGCATCTCGTCCAAATCGCCACACTTAGTTCGGGCTTTCCATTTGATGCACTCATATGCAGGTACGAACCCGAGGCCAGGTGGGACTTTTGTAGTCGGCATTTAGGGCGGCGTGGTCTTAGAGTGCTATGAGGGTCCCCCTTTTCTTCGTGGGGGCTCGATTAGCCGCGCACGCACAACACGTGGTTCTTTGGGCGTGATGCGAAGAAGAGTTAAGTTGTGTTGAGTGCCCCGCTTGGTGGGAGGCATTCCATCTGGCGGGTTATTCTTACGTGTACGGCCAAATTGGTGCACCCCTGCAGGGATAAATCTTCTCGAGAAGCCGTGTTTTCCGCGGTTATGGTTGACTTGGTGAAAGTACTGGCTAACAAGTACTCAGAACAACTTACACCTAACTAATGATAACTTGACTAGTAATAGTCTTATTGCCACAAAACTTGAACCATCATTAATCCAACTGTGTGAGTTATCCTCGGATTGCTTCTTTGGATAAGGGGCGAGATCCGGATGGGTTTGTTTGGAGTTAGTAGTAGTTGGTTACGATACGCAATCTTATCCCCTTTCTTTTAGCCGGAAGTTGTATCCTGTTTCTGTAGTTGGTTAGGGCAGCCTGCTGCCGCATCTATTGTATCACCCTTCTTCCGTTGAACCCAAAGCATCTGTGCTTGGTGTTGACGGGTACATTTTGGTGAACTGTGAGTCCTGCTTGTCAGTACGTTTATGTACTGACCCCTTTGGGGCTGTGGTTTCCGCAGACTACGCTTACGAGGATCCCCGTGATGGCTACTACGTGGAGTTTGACGAGGCTGCTGACGAGTAGATAGCGGACCCGGGCAGGATCCGAGATTACGTGGATGGGCTCCATCTTTTCGTTTCCGGCCTCTTAGGCCTATTTGGATCTTGTCTGTACTCAGACATTTTGGATGCTTCCGTTGTGTTGTAATGATGATATGTTGGGACATGTGTCCTCTAGATGATTGTATTTGCTATCTCTGCTCTAGTGAGAGCTATTCGCAACTTATTTCTATTTATTTGTGTCTTAGAGATCTGTTGTGCTATCATTTTGTTAAACGCCGTTGACGTACCATGTGTGTATGGTATGAAGTACGTCAAGGGTAGTATCCTGATTTCTATGGGATGGTTTACGTAGACGATGAACAGTAGGGGTTGGTTGTCACACATACGTGTGTTGGCCTACTCGTAAGAGATGCGGGTGCCGGTAAGCCCCGTAATCCAATCATCTACTGTTCAACGGAACTGCGAGTATCCTCTAGAAGTCCGGGATGCGACACAGGACCACTCGTAGTCATTGATTACGTTGTGCAAGTGTGTGGAGTTGAGAATATCCAAAGGGATTGAGAGCTGTTGCATTGGCATCAGGGATCAGCCGGAGAGGTTTCAGCAAGACACAAGTTATCATATCAAGTTATCGTGTGAGTTCATCGAGAAGATCGGGCAACCCCTTATCAATATCCCAGCGCTGCCCTTGTCCTTCTATGCGATCTTCCGGTACACGTTGCACCATCAAATTTTTACACTTTTTAGCAATTTTATACCCACCCACAGTCACTTCTTCAGTTTCCTCAACCTCCTCACTAGACGACCCCGCTGATTTCTCCTCATCACTAGCAGAAACATAGCCATCTTGTGTAAGCATCACCCTTTTTTCATTAGGGCAATCACGCCTCATGTGTCCTCGACCGCCACAAGTAAAACACTCAATATGTGCGGTCGATTGCGTACTAGCTGCAGCTTCAGACACTCCAGATTTTGCCGCCTCAAGAGAAATATTATTGGAACGTGTAGAAGGTGTCGGCTTAGCGCTAGAACTAGCAGCCTCACCATTGGAATGACGCAATGTGTGTGTAGGGGCTGTAGCTTGACAACGTTTGAGTTGTTGCTCCGCACGCTCAGCTTGGTGCAGAAGATCCTGAAGATTATAGTAGATGACCATCTCCACACGATCTTGCACCTCAATATTCAGACCATTAAAGAACCGGGACATCGTGGCCTTCGGGTCTTCCGTTGTTCCTGTACGTATCATCAACAACTACATCTCCTTATAATACTCATCCACAGATTTTATACCTTGAGTAAGATGCTGCAGTTTATTCTACATTTCACGCTTATAATGCTCAGGAACAAAACGACGCTGCATGAGTTATTTCATACCTCTCCATGACGTCGGACGGTTGGGCATAAGAAGAATTTGGCTCCACCATATCAAAACATAACCAGAGAACTTGATGGCTGCAAGTTGAAGCTTCTTCTCCTCGGTGTAATGGTGAGCTGCAAAAATATGATTCCCGCGCATCTCCCACTCCAAATAATCCTCGGGACAGCCCGCATCGGAGAACGGTGGTATAGAAATTTTAACACGTCCAATACCATCATCCAAAGGAACACATGCAGCCTAACCAACATGAACAGTGGCCACAGGACGAGCGTCAAAGATGCGTTGTGGAGGAGCACATCCAGCATCGTCCTCCAAATCAGCATCAACACCTCCATGTGCCCGTGCCATGGGACGACGAAAACGGTCGTCAACATGTCGATCACGCTATGGTAGAGGGGCCTCCACTCGCGGACGCGGAATAAGATTATCCGCTAATGCATCAAGACGAGTATTGAGTGCCTCAAATTTGCTATTTAATCTCTCCTCCAAAGCATCCGTATAGTCCTTGATATATACGCAAGTTTTGTCAAATCCATCACGGACATTAGGAGCAAGATCATAAGCATAAACAGGAAGAGGAATCAATGGTGGTTTCGGTGCCGTAGCAGCGACGACAGCAATGGAGTTTTCAGCAATCAAAGAATTCACCATGGCGACGAAAATATTAGCTGATAGATGCTATCGAGAGTCTGCCGATAGCAATTAGCAATCGCTCAGCAGCCTAGCGCTGGAAATCTCGTCGACGTAGACGTCCTCGGTAGCAGTAATAGACACCGAACGGAAGCTTTTCTCTCCTAGTACATGTAGTTCATGTACCAGCTACCCAAGCAGCATCACGTGTAAGCTTCTCTCCTAGTTAATTATCAAGTGGACACCGAACGGAAGTCCTCCTTGGTGCAATAAAAAAAACGAACCTGAGGAGCTTATATCCAATAGCGGTCACGCAGCTAACAATCCCAGCAAATAGAAGACAAACCAAACTTGCCGACGCAGACAGGTCTTGTAGTATTGCGGCGCCAGCAACGAAGACTCCAGATCCGGTCTGGAACAAAAACAACAGAGCAACACCAGATCGTGGTGTGATTCCTCCAGTAGTATATCCAGCAAATAAATCTCAGCAAACAATCGCCGTGAGAAACCCGACAAATCTATATCAAGATGATACAGATCAACGTGATCCAAGAGGGTTTTGGCCCAATCTTTCATGGCAATCGAAGAACAGCAACGTTGGACAAATAAGAAACAATTCCACGCACGCAATTGTAGACAGATCAACAAGATCCGCAAGCAAAACCAGTATAAACTCGCAAACGGCGACCCATCACGGGAGGATCCTCTCGATAACTTTAATCTCAAATTCTTGTCTACCCTAAACGCTGGCCACATGCTCCTTTATATAGGAGACCCACAAGGGCTCGGTTGAATAGGCCCAAACCGAAAACACCCAAACCGACCAAAAGCTAAACGCACACGATACAAACCGGCCTATTAGAAGGCTCGGCCAACAAGAAAGGTACGCATGCTTTGATTAAAACGTGTACATACTTAGACAAATATCATGTAATCGTTGGTCATCCTGTATGCAACACGTCGCAGCAAACACCACCCAACACTAATCATGTTTGGTCTCACGTCGTGAACCAAACCGAAATATCAACGGTGGTGTTCTGAAGTTGGGTTTTACCTGATCTTGCGGAGAAACTGTAAAACTGAAAGCTCCGACTGTCAACATAGATGGAAATGGTGGTGCAATAATTGGAGTAGGTATCCTCCCCTCGTCAGACGGGGATGTGAGCAAGCCAATCCGGCGACGGGGTTGTTGCGAAGGCCTCTCAAGGGCGGGAACGGGACCGCGCTATTGCATTCTTCCTCGACACTGCAGCACGCACGACGGAAGAGCACTGAGCAGTGACGAGGAACTCCGGCGACCACGACGTTCACACCACCGGTGGCCTCCTTGTCTTCAAATTCCGGCTCATCCACCTTCTCCGGTTTTCCCCAAGGTGAGCAGCATGCTTCATGGATTTTCCCCTGCCTTCCCCGTGCTCTGCGTGTCCGCCGTCGTGCGACACAGTCACCATCGGCCGCAGTTCGCTGCTATCTATTTTACCAAGCTTTTCCTCAATAGTTTTATTAAAAGCAGTTTGTGTGCTAATAAATTATCTAAGCATGTTTTCAAGATCAGAGGTAGATATTTTATTATTATTGTAGGATTTTCCATAAGAATTAACATAACCATTATTAGGAGGATAGGGCTTATAATTGTTTCCACCAAAATTATTTCTATAAGCATTGTTGTTAAAATTATTATTTCTAATAAAGTTTACATCAACATGATCTTCGTGAGCAACCAAAGAGGCTAAAGGAACATTATTAGGATCAACTTGAGCTTTAACATTAACAAGCATAGACATAATAGCATCAAGCCTTTCACTTAAAGAGGAGGTTTCCTCAACAGAATTTACCTTCTTACCTTGTGGAGCTCTCTTAGTGTGCCACTCTGAATAATTTATCATCATATCATCAAGAAGCTTTGTTGCATTGCCCAAAGTTATGGACATAAAGGTACCTCCAGCAGCTGAATCCAATAGGTTCCTTGAGGAAAAATTCATCCCTCCATAAAAAGTTTGTATAATCATCCAAGTAGTCAGTCCATGAGTGGGACAATTCTTCACCATAATTTTTATTCTTTCCCAAGCTTTAGCAACAAGTTCATTATCAAATTGTTTAAAATTCATTATGTCACTTCTTAGGGATATAATCTTAGCAGGAGGATAATATTTTCCAGTGAAATAATCTTTACACTTAGTCCATGAATCAATACTATTTCTAGGCAAAGATAGCAACCATTCTTTAGCTCTTCCTCTCAAAGAGAAAGGGAATAATTCTAATTTAATAATATCTCCATCTACATCTTTATATTTTTGCATCTCACATAGTTCAACAAAATTATTAAGGTGGGAAGCAACATCATTAGTACTAATACCAGAAAATTGTTCTTTCATCACAAGATTTAATAAAGCAGGTTTAATCTCATAGAAAGCAGTAGTAGGAGCAGGTGGAGCAATAGGTGTGCAAATAAAATCATTGTTGTTTGTGCTAGTGAAGTCACCAAACTTGGTATTCTCAGAGGAACTCATTTTAGCAGAATAATAGCAAGCAAATAAATAAAAGCTATGACGTAAACTTTTTTTTTGTGTTTTCAATATAGAGAATAAAAAACAAGACAGAAATAAAAAACAAGACAATAAACAAAATAAAGAGCTTGAGAGTGGGAGACTCCCCTTGCCAAAAGACTTCCTTCTCCCCGGCAACGGCGCCAGAAAATATCCTTGATGCTCGTAATACACACGTTTGTTGGGAGACCCCAAGAGGAGGGTGTGATGAGCACAGCGGTAGCTATTTCCCCTTAGTTAGGAACCAAGGTTGTCAATCCAGTAGGAGAAAGAGGACCTTCGGAAGGTTTATGCCACTGACGGTGGTGCTGGCGCTTCACCGGTGTCAGCAACAATGTGGAACCTGCACACAACGCAACCAAAATACTTTGCCCCAACGTACAGTGAGGTTGTCAATCTCACCGGTCTTGCTGAAACAAAGATTAAACGTATAGTGTGGAAAATAGTGTATGCTTTCAGTAAGTAAAGAAAACAGGAAACAGTTGTGGTCTGCTTTAACAGTGTGGAAAAATGGACTGGGGTTCATAGTTTCACTAGTGGTGTCTCTCCATAAAAGATAGCATGTTGGGTGAAATTACAGCTGGGAAATTGACAAATAGAGGTTGCACCGTAGTGCACAATATAACATGAAGATTACTATGGTATTTAGTGCGGGCATTACAACAAGATACATAGAACGACATCCATCTGCATCTATGACTAATAATCCACCCTCATGTTATCATCCGAACCCCCTTAGGTATTAAGTTGCAAGCAACAGATAATTGCATTAAACAAAGTGTGTAATGTAAGCAATGATTATGCACGCGGGCACTCTCACTGCTGTTTTCTCCCTAATTGCAACATCACATCCTCCACCTTCACCTTTCTGTCACTCGAGCAAGGCAACAAGGAAGCATGAACCCACTATCAAGCATAAATAGTCCCTCTCGGAGTCACTAGCAACTACTTGGCCAGAATAACCACTAGCAACGGAAAGCATGCAAGATCACGAATAACATATGAAATAAAGACTATAATCAACTTGGGATAAGGTCAATATTCATCGGATCCCAGCAAACACAGCATATAGAATTACATAAGATCAATCTCGATCATGATAGGCAGCTCACGAGATCTAAACATGGAGGCATATGAGGAGGAGACAACCATCTAGCTATAGCTATGAACCCGTAGTCCGGGGATGAACTACTCACGCATCACTCCGGAGGCAGGCATGGTGATGTAGAAGCCTCCACTGATGATTTCCTCTCCGACAGGGTGACGTAAAACAGCTCCAGAACCCTCCTGATCTAGGGTTGACGGTGACGGCGGTTGTGGAACTTTTTCGGGGATTTTGATCAGGTGCGTAGGGTTTTCCATTCGGGGGTCTTAAATATGCGAAAGGGCAAAGGTGGTGGAGCTCCAGGGGCCCCACACCCATAGGTGGCGCGGCCAGGGGGACCCGCGCCACCCTATGGTGTGGCCCCCTGTTGCCCTCTTCGACTCCTCTTCGGTCTTCTGGATGCTTCCGGGGAAAATAGGACTTCCGGGCTTCGAACTTTCCAATTCCGAGAATATTTCCAGAACAACTTTTCTGAAACTAAAAACAACAGAAAACAGGGAACTGTCTCTGTGGCATCTTTTCAATAGGTAGCAATTGGCATAATATCATCATGGAGCATCAGAAATTAGGGATACATTTATGACGTATCAGTCACGGGTAATGGCTATGCGGCGGCTGGCGGTCGCTGCACGGATGGCGACGACGTTACCGTCGTGCTCCGGGCTCGGGAAGGGATCCAGGAGCCGCGCCGTTTCACTGCAAACTCAATGGGAACCCCGGGGGGTGGGCGAGCTCTCTAGCTGCGGTGACAAGGAGACGACGTTGCGACGGCTCCGGTGGTCGTCAGGGACGTGGTCCGCTGCAAAAAAAATCGAAAAAAGGCATTAACAGACGCACATGGACACGTGGTTCCTAATGGGCATGATAAGGACCAATTGCAACATCACTTAACCCCTTCGGATATTCGAGACTCCACACTCTTGCACAAGTAGCCACCGACTACAAGTGGTCCTGTTTCTCCTTATTCCCAGTGGAACAGCAGAATACACTCAGATTTGCAAATGGTATATGATTCAAGATGAATGCTTCAAGCAATACAATCTAGAAGTCTAGGGTTTTTGTTTTAACGTAGTCTAAACTAATCTATGCGCCCCAAGGGGTATATATGAGGGGTGGGGTGCGGCCACAAGGGGACTTGCGCAAGCAAAACCCACCCAACCCGAATAGGAACCAACTTGGGCCTAATGTTGGGCTTGGACTCGACCAATAGGATACAAACCGACCCACCATGAAGGGGTGCGGCCATATGATGGTATACAAACCATACCTAATATAATTAGGATTTCTAACTAGCACATTTAACCTTGTGGAGGTGCCATCCCCTTGTCTTCTATGAAATAACAATTGTTTCTATTGAATAGCAATTGTTATCTCCTGTTATTCCTTCTTGTCATCCTTCTAGCATTTTTTATCCATCTCCTCTTCAAGTCCATCACCATCCATGTGCATCTTCTCTCCTTGTTCTCCCTCCTTAATGCTTGTGTTATCAACAAACCTAAGAATACAAACATGCATTGATTTAGGTAGTATAAAGCTCTCATGATTATAAATGTTATACTCAAGTAGGAGTGAATTCACCTGTTGTTGTAATAGTTTAGTCCTTGATCTTGTCATGGGACCAATCCTCACTTCATCATTATTTGTAGGAATATCATCATGTGTAACAATAGGTGAAGAGCTAGGGATGTCCTCATCATCCTCCCCCCCCCTCGAAAAGGCATCTTCCTCGATGCAAGATCATCTCCATAGTAAGGTGTCAAATCAGCCACATTAAAAGAGTTACTAACACCAAACTCATCAATAGGGAGGTCTATCTTGTATGCATTGTCATTTATCCTCGAAATCACTTTATAAGGACCAGCACCTCTAGGCATCAATTTTGATTTGCGCAATGTGGGAAATCTGTCCTTACGAAAGTGAACCCACACCATGTCACCTGGCCGAAATATTACCTCCTTTCTCTTCTTATTAATCCTCTCGGCCACATTGTGTCCTCTTTGCTCAATTGCCTCCTTGGTCCTCTCATGAATCTGCTTCACAAAATCTGCTCTTTTGGATGCCTCCATATTAGTTCTCTCATGTATAGGAAGTGGTAACAAGTCCAATGGTGTAATTGGCTTAAACCCATAGACCACCTCGAAAGGACAAAGATTAGTGGTTGAATGCACACCCTATTATACGCAAATTCCACATGTGGCAAGCACTCTTCCCACTCCTTCAAATTTTTCTTGATCATGCTTCTCAACAATGTTGACAATGTCCTATTCACCACTTCAGTTTGCCCATCAGTTTGGGGGTGGCAAGTAGTGGAAAATAACAATTTAGTTCCAAGCTTCCCCCATAATGTCTTCCAAAAGTAGCTCATGAATTTGACATCTCTATCTGAAACAATAGTTCTTGGCACTCCATGTAATCTCACAATTTCTCTAAAGAATAAATTTGCAATGTGAGAAGCATCATCACTCTTGTGGCAAGCAATGAAGTGTGCCATCTTGGAAAATCTGTCCACAACTACAATGATAGAATCATGTCCTCTTTTTGTCCTTGGCAAACCCAAAACGAAATCCATACTAATATCCTCCCATGGTGTACTAGGCGATGGCAATGGTGTGTACAATCCGTGGGGCTTCAACTTGGACTTTGCCTTATTGCAAGTAATGCATCTTTGCACCAATCTATACACATCTCTTCTCATATGTGCCCAATAAAAATTCTCAGCCAACATAAGCAATGTTTTCTCTCTTCCAAAGTGTCCCATTAATCCTCCACTATGAGATTCCTGTAATAAGAATAAACGCAAAGAACACTCGGGAATACATAATTTGTTAGCTCTAAACAAGTATCCATCATGTATATGAAATTTATCCCATGCATTAACATTAGTACATTTATTAAATGGCATAGCAAATTCATTATCATTAACATATAGCTCTCTAATACCCTCCAAACCCGAAACCTTTATCTCTAAATTGGAGAGTAACATGTTCTTGATAAAGCATCAGCAACTACATTGTCCAATCCCTTTTTATGTTTTATTATGTATGTAAAAGACTCAATAAATTCAACCCATTTAGCATGTCTTTTATTCAAATTTGATTGGCACTTTAAGAATTTTAATGATTCATGATCACTATGTATAATAAATTCTTTAGGCCATAAGTAATGTTTCCACACATCTAAAACTCTCACAAGTGCATATAGTTCCTTATCATAAACAGAATAATTCAATTGTTCACCATGTAGTTTTTCAGAAAAATAGGCAATAGGTTTCTTTTCTTGCATTAATACTCCTCCTATACCTATGCCACTAGCATCACACTCAATCTCAAATTGTTTGTCAAAATTAGGAAGCATTAACAAAGGGGCCGAAATCAATTTTTCTTTAATAGCATCAAAAGCAATATCTTGTTCAACTCCCCACACAAATTCTACACACTTTTTAGTGAGTTCATTCAAAGGTGCAGCAAGTGTACTAAAATATTTGACAAATCTTCTATAAAAAACAGCTAATCCATTAAAACTTCTTACTTGACTCACATTAATAGGAATAGGCCAATTTTTAATAGCTTTTTGATTCGTCTACTTCAATCCCATGTTTAGAAACAACATAACCAAGAAATATGACCTTATCTTTGCCAAAAGTGCACTTCTCTAAATTTCCATACAATTTATGTTCTCTTAGCACATGCAAGACTTGTCTAATATGATCAATATGCTCATGTTCATTGTGGCTATAAATAAGAATGTCATCAAAATAAACCACCACAAATTTACCAATAAAATTTCTCAAAACATGGTTCATTAATCTCATGAAAGTACTAGGTGCATTAGTCAATCCAAAGGGCATAACTAACCACTCATATAAACCAAATTTTGTCTTAAAAGCTGTTTTCCACTCATCCCCCTCTTTCATCCTAATTTGATGATAACCACTACGCAAATCAATTTTAGAGAAAATAGCACTACCACTTAATTCATCTAACATGTCTTCCAAACGTGGTATAGGATGACGATAACGAATAGTGATATTGTTAATGGCTCTACAATCAACACACATGCGCCATGTACCATCTTTCTTAGGCACTAAAATAACAGGAACAGCACAAGGAGAAAGGCTTATTCGAATGTAACCTTTGTCAAGAAGCTCTTGTAGTTGTTTTTTAATCTTTTCGACACTCTCATGAATTTTTTTTCTAGACTCATTTACAATCTGTTGTGGTGTCATAGGCCTCAATAATATATCCTTCTCCTTCCACTTGAGTTGATAGGTATTTTCTCTCCCATCATGTATAACACTCCTATCAAATTGCCAAGGCCTCCCAAGTAACATGTGACAAACTGACATGGGCACCACATCACACTCAATGGTGTCTTTATAAGGCCCAATTTGGAATTCAACTCTCACCATGTGGGTAACCTTCATCTCTCCTTTATCACTAAGCCATTGTATATGATAAGGATGAGGGTGTGTAATATATCTCAATTTCAACTTTGCACACAATTCTTTGCTTGCCAAATTTCTGCAACTACCACCATCAATAATAACCTTGCAAGCCAATTGGGGACCAACAATTGCTCTTGTTTGAAATAAGTTGCATCTTTGACTTTCAGGACTAGGAAGAATACTCAATGTTCTTGGTGTGCAAACAAAAGTAGGATATGTGGAAGGATATGCATCAAGAGGTCCATCATCATCAGCATAAGCATCCTCTTGAGTAGGATCAGCATCATCACCAGTCTCATATTCATTATCCTCATTAATAAGCATAACCTTTTTTATTTGGACAATCTCTCTTGAAGTGACCTTTACCTCCACATGTATGGCAGCTCATGTCCCTATTTCGAGCTGTAGAAGAAGTGGATCCACTTGCACTAGCTGCTGGTTGTGCTTGCCTCTTAGATATAGAGGTATTACTTTCAGTTTTGGTAGTGGATACCCCACGGCTAGGGGTAGGTTGTGGCAATGGTGGTGAAGAAAAAGAAGACCTATTAGTGAAAGGTCTCCTTGGAGCCATAAGAGCCTCCTCGTCCAATTGCTTCTCAGTCTCCCTTGCTTGGTGCAACAATTCATTCATATCATTATATTGTGTATGCCTCACAATGCTCTTAATTTTGAATTGCAAACCTGAAAGAAATCTTTGCATAGTGTGCTCAATATCCTCTTTCACTCTAGCTCTTTGCAATATCAACTCCATCTCTCCATAATAAGCATCCACTGATTTTGTGCCTTGCTTCAATTGTTGCAACTTGTCATATAAAGATCTAAAATAATTTTTGGGCACAAATCTATCTCTCATAATTTGCTTCATCTCCCTCCAAGTAAGAATATCAGGTTCTCTATGTCTTGCCCTTGTTCTTGTAATATTATCCCACCATAGCAAAGCATAGCCATAAAAACTTGAAGAAGCAAGCTTAATTTTTCTCTCCTCATTATACTCATGCATCCTCCATAATTTTTCCATCTTGAGCTCCCACATGAGGTACTCTTTAACATCATCAGTATCAAAATTGAGGGTAGGTAACATAAACTTGGGCTTACCAAGACCATCATCCTCACGGTTTGGTTCATGGACAGGGATCCTCCTTGCTTGAAAGCCACGGCCAGCACCCTGATTACCTCTACCACCTCCATGGCCAGGAGGAACAAAATTGTCCTCCTCATCCTCCTCAGCATCACCAAAAGCACTCCCACCATCCTCTCGGGCAGGTAGTCTTTGCTCCAATAAAGTAGCCAAGGCACAAATTCTATTAGTCAAGGTATCAAGAGAAGTTTGCAACCTGGTAACTTGCTCTTGTGCACCAGCAGTTGTATCAGTAACTTGCTCAATCTGAAGACCCAAATTCTGAACATGTGTGTCCATGTCCACTCCATGTTTATCAATAAGAGAATGCAATTCTGAATGTTTTGTAGCCATAGTTGTAGTTATTTGTTCTTGCATCTCCTCCAAATCTGTCCACTTCACTTGTTCATCACCATGCTTCTTCTTAACCTGTGTAGAAACATCACTAGGAGCAACCATGATTAATGGGTTAGTGAAATAAGTAAAATGCTATGGGTTGTGGTTCTCTCTCCCATGTAGCGTTCCTACATTTAAATAATGTAAGGACACCTGTGTTATTGTGCTAGTCCCTGGATCAATTCCTAGCACCACAGTACAAAATGAAATATCATGCAAATGCATCAAATTCTATTACATCGCATGATCTAGTCTTTACAAAATAGTATTACAACTTGCATAGTCTTGGAAGACTAGCAGAAAACAAAGTATTACAGCGGAAAACATAGAACAACATCGGGCCCATCTTCTTCATGTGCCACAGGCAAAACATGTTGGCGATAGTCTCGAGATCCTAAACGAAATCCTCACTCGTCTTCAGAAATATCTGCAATATGGAATATGCAGCCACAAGGGAGTCAATACAATTTAATGTATTGGCAAGTAACACTATGGTGGATATAAAAGGAAAGACTAATACTACATGCTTATTGGCTGAGTGGAGTTTTGGCTAAGTTTGCATAAAGCCAGTTTTCTCCTATCATCTTTGTAAAACAACTTTTCTTTTTAAAGGGTGGTAACATTGGATTAAGATCCAAGCACCACAAATACTGTTCACTTGGTCAAAATTTTAATTATTGAAAATGGTGATGTGATTCTTCCGTCCATCCTTGTCCAGCTTCTCATAGTTGTCCATAACCGGGGACACGGCTAAGATCTTAGTTTGTTGACTCTGCAGAGCTTGTGCACTTTCACCTTCAGACTCAACTCAACCCAAACATCCTATACACCCTGAGTGCATTAAGGAAAGGAGGAGAATCGAGACGAGATCTTTCAGAAGCAAGAATCCAACCCAATGGCAAGACCCGTTCCACCTATAATTATGCTACATCTGCTTGTCAAGCCCAGGCTGAACCCTCACAACTTAGTTGATCAAGACAGAGCCCATATGACTAAAGGCTGCACTGGAAGCAATCTAAACTTGGGGAACATCATAATCACTTTGTTCCTGGGTGGCATTCCTCAAGTGAACACCCCTCGGGGAGACACTCAACTCTCATCAGCCAAACAACCAAATCCACCCAGGTGGTTCATTGAAGTTGTTACTTAGAATTTTTCCACAACATCAAGTAAAAAATCATTTGTCACGTTGCATAGCATCTATCTAGTTCTAAGGCTATAAATAACAAGGATAAAAGAAATGGCTACACACTACTAGGATAATAGCATAGCATAATATAACTTAGCAAAATTTCCTATCAATGCATACTACTCAAAAATCAACTAATGCATATAGAAAATAATGGGTAGTTGATGATGTGTTACTTGCCTTGTTGAAGTTGGTGAAGATATCACACTCTCTTCACAAAGGCTCATTGCTCTCCGTACAATCTACTCATTGAAAACACAATAACAAGATAAACAACATGCTATCAAGCAAACATACAAGTGAAGAGATCATACAAAGCAATAACATAGCCAAAGGAGTTTAACCTAGTGGGCTAGGACAAGGTCTAGGTTTGAGTTGAAAGGTTCATTCTCTAATGGTCTCAATGGTTTACTTGGGAAGGACTAGGTTGAGTTTGTAGTGATCAAACTTTATTATAACCATACTTGTCGAGGAAGTTCCAAGAGTTCACCAACGATAAACATATTACTTCTTCAACTAAAGTAATACATGCAAACACTTGGTCATATTCACCTTCAAAAATATTTGAGTGACTATGTTAGTATTTTCCATTGTGGTTAGGGTAGGTCTACTAACTTCATCATCAAAGGGAAAATATTACTCAGTCTTGGTTTTCCATTTGGGTCAATGGTTGGACAAAAACAACTTGTTATCCTTCAACTTGTATGAATTGCTTCTAGTCCTCATGTAGTTGCCTTCTTGAAGATAATCATCATGTCATCTAAGTTGTTTCCTTCCTTGGTGTGGTGCTTCTCTTGGTCTTGATAGTCTTCATGGTTTTCTCACTAGTTGTTTCCCAAGTGGTGTGGTCACAACTAAGTGTTTTATTTAACAAATGTGAAAATATCACTAAGTCAAAATAGAGGGGAAATGAGACAAGAGGATAGAATGGGAGGTGTAGTCTTCTTCTTCATTTCTTCATGTACTTGCACTTGATGGAGTATGCTTCCGATTGTTGTGGAGCCTAAGTCATTTCTTCAATGATCTTCCTAGTTTCTCTTCATGTTGCCATCAAGTTGAAAGGAGAAGAATAGAAAAGGGAAGGAAAAAGACTTAGAGAGAAAAAGGGAGTTAGTCTTCTGGAAGTTTCTCTGGTTTTCTTCTAAGTGCTTCCACTTCTTGGAGATGCTTCTGAAGTTTGTTTTATTTGCTAAGTCCTTCATTGGTCTTCTATCTTCATGTTGAAAAATCTCTAGATGGTTAAGTCCTCCATTGCACTTCATGGTTCTCACAAATCCCAACTTGGTGAAATCTTGAAGCAAGCATGGGGAGACAAGAAGTTGATGGAAACATTTGTACTAGTGTTTTTAGGTTCATTTGTTGGCTAAGTATAAGTTGAAACTTCACTAAGGACTTAGCCTTGGTTTCATATAGCCATACACACATAGAACCACTTAAGCAAAATATTTCCTAAGTCATTTTTAATATGGTGTGAAACATGTGTGTGATAACTTGGCCTAAAATACATGGGTATGGCTCATATGTGTCCAAAATTCTATGGCACTGGTTTCTATGGATTAAGGTTGCCATATGGAGCAACATTGCTTAAGAAAACATATTAAAATTATTTATAGAATTTAAACTAAGTCAAATTTGCTCAAATGGCCATATAATTCTAAAATCAATTTTAATCTGTTCAATTTTTATTTTGGGACAGAGGATATGAAAGTACACATCCTAAGGTTTCCAAATATATTTTATTTACAATTTTTGGATTTGTAGAATTTGAATTATGCCAAATTTCATCAAACAAGCATATTTGAATTTGAACAAATTTAAGTTTGTCAAATTTGAATTTGGCCAGTGCCAAAAGTTTCTAGATGTCAAGGGCTTTTCAAAAAGTCCAAGATTGCTAAATTTGGCTAAGTGGTTGAAAAGATATGATGATTTGAAGTTGCAGGGGCTTTTCTGCAAATCTGCCAAAAATTCTACCGGGAGAAATATTCGAATTAAAGGGCTGGCCACGTGGCTGGATCTGATTGGGTGTTGCTGCTGACTGTGCACGCTGACTGGGCCGATGACGTGGATAAGTGGTTGGATCTGGGGCGTTAGATCCAGATCCAACGGTGGCGTACCCCTTCGGGGTGGATCTAATCTAGCGCGTTAAAATTAGATCCAACGGTGAGGGGAGGTTGAGGTTACCTCCGCCGGAGTTGGTCACCGGAAATGGCCCCACGGTGGCCGGAGGCGCAGGGAGTCGACGGAGACGGCGATCCGGTGACCTCCGCGCTCGATGAAGACCACGATGAGCTTCGCCTCGACGCGGTGAAGCCGATGGTGCCCACGGTGTGCACGATAGAGGCCTCGAGTGGTGGCGCGGTGTGGTCCCGGGGCGGCGCAACTCCGGTGCTCGTCGGGGACGTGGTTCCGCTGCGGGAAAAACCGAAACAAGGGCATGAGGAGGTGTAGGGAGTTGAGGGGAAGAGGAGGGGCGTGAAATGGGCGGCGGGGACCTGCTGCTGTGGCCGGAAGTGATGAAGAACGGCGGCGGCCAGTACGGACTCCGGCGAGCGATTTCTTCCTCGTGGAGGCGCGATGCGGAGAGATGGGAGAGGGGTTTTGGAGAGGGGCTCGGGGGCTATCTATAGAAGCAGAGAGGGAAGGCAATAATGGCCATTAACGCGAGAAATCGACGGGATTTGATTTCCCTGTCACGGGCGTGATTCCAGGCGGGAGGAGGGAGATGACATGACGTCATCGCTGACGTCACCTATTCTTTTTCTTTTTATTTCTGTTTATTTAATTAAATCATAACTTCTGTTTTAATTATCCAAATGATATGAAACAAAATTCTAAATTCTTGAAATTTCAAATACTTTCCAACAGTACCATTTTTGAAAACAATTCAACATATTTTATTTTTGAATTTTGAAAATTTGAATAATTCCTTAATGGTTACTTAATGTGATTTTTAAATTAAAAATTTATAAAACATAGTTATTGGTCAATTAAAATTTTAGTGACATTCTAAATGTTGAAAACATATTTTTGAAGTCATTTCATCTTGTTTTCACAATTTTATATTTTGAAAATATAAATAAAACACTAATAGACTTTAAGGCCATTTTAAAATTTAGAAAATAATAAATTGATGTTATTGTCTAAATAAAATTTCAGAGACATTTTACATGTCATATATTATTTTTGGAAAGCCATTTTTAAACCCTTTTCACATTGTATAATTTTAGGATATGAAGGATTTACTAATAGTAACTTAATGCTATTTAATTAGTTCATATCAAATAATTAATATTGTTGATCAATAAAATTTAGAATAAAACCACAAGTCATAACATTGTTTTCAAAACCCTCTTTTATGTTATTTTGAAAACAATGCATTTTATTTTCACACCTTTATTTTTAAAACTTGGAATAACAACTAAAAGTTATTATTAACAATTTTATTCTCATGAAATACTTTTGAGGCTTAGAACTTCATTAAGGGTTATAATTCTTTGATTTTTGTTGCCATAAAATATCTTCAAACTTAATATTGGAGTTGTAGATATTTTGGGTAAAGGTTTGTTGATAAAAACATATTCCCTTTATATAAAGAAACTTATTTTTGAATAAGGTTTTAGGTTTTAAGGAACAAGGGCATAACTGGACTTCCAAATCCAATATACTTGGTATAGGACCTAATATTTCATTTGTGTTGAGTTTTATTTGTTTTTGGTGACTTGTATTGACATAAAAACAAAAGTTTCAAATTTTTGTGATTTTTGAGTTTTTCCAAAAATCAGGGATGTTACAGACTACCACCCTTAAACCAGCAAAAGAGGTGATCCTTACTGCTCCAAAGTGAATAGAAAATCTTACCACAAGTAATAGCAACTAATGTGACTTGGTGTGAAGAATAGAATACCCAGGGGTTTTTGCTCTCACAAAGGTAAAACAGGTTATATGGTGGGGCTTGGTATGGATACCTAACAATCACCAATTAACAAGTCCTATTGCTGTTTGTGAATGATACAAAATAACACCTAGGAAACACACACCAAAATTGGAGACAAATGTGGCAATGCAAATATATGTAGGAATTTTTGCAATGCTCTAGAAAGACACTAGCCAAGCTCAATGATAATCAGGCACAAGATTGCTCAATGTGTAGTGTCAATGATAGCAATGAAAACAGCTCCAAATGATAGTAATAGCAATGTATCTCAATGGCCTTTCTTTTTGCTTTTTCTGTTTTTCTCTTTTTCTATTTTCTGTTTTTCTCTTCTTCTTTTTTATACTTTTTATGGCCGAATACAACTAAGGGAGCAAATGAAAATAATAGCTAAATCAATGTGACACAATATGATAGTGAGCAGCCTGAAAAGGCAAGAAAATAGCTAGTCTTGTGGGCAAGGTACCTAGTTCAATGTTGTAGATAGGTTGTGTCTAAGTTTCACAAAGATTGGATATCAAAACCTAAAGAAAATGTAAGCAAAAATCTAAAGGAAAATGCACTAAAGTGAACTAGATGACTCACGGCAGAACAAATGAACCACGGCAGCAAAACAGATGGTTTTGGACTCACGGCAGTGTACCGCGGCAGGAATCTGCGCAAAATCCTGCCGTAGAAGGACTCACGGCAGAGAAAACACGCTCACGGCAACGGCCGCAGCGAAACAGTGCAAAAACAAGCGCGCGGCAGAGGAAATTGGGGCAGTAGTGTGCTGCGCGCGTGCGATCTGCGGGTGGGTTGCGGTGCGGTAGATGGTAAGCTTTTTGTAAGCGCGTGCATGGCCGAATCCGATCCCGACTAGGAGCTGTACCGCGGCAGCGTTTTGGTAAGATTTCGTGCGGCGGCAGAGCAATTCCGAGTTGAACTAGAATCCGAGCAAAATAAGAACAAACTGCGATAGAACTTGCTAAGAAATCGTGTCGTGGATGAAAATAGAAGTACTACTCGGATTGGAACACAAGGAAACTTGTAGATAGCTAAATTGTTTTGGATTTTTGGATGGAGACTCAACTCGAAAATTAAGAACAACTAAGAGCCATAACCCTAACCGAAACCTAATGACTCAAAAGAAGAAAAAGGAACACAAAATCAAAACACAAAACAGCACTAGAAATTGAAAACTAGTAATTATCTAAGGCTATGGCAAACACTAATACTATTTTTTGTGGCTTTTTTTTGATAGGTAATAAAAACAACTCGAATCTAAAGGGATAGATACAGCTCACCGAGTAAACCCAGTAATCTGATACCAAGATGATAAGGGGTAGCCTGATCTTCTCAGTGAACTCTTTGATAATTTGATAACCAATGTGATACCTCGCTCTCTCCTTTGGCTGAACCCTGTTATCAATTGCAACATCACTCAAACCCCTTCGGATATTCGAGACTCCACACTCTTGCACAAGTAGCCACCGACTACAAGTGGTCATGTTTCTCCTTATTAATAGTGGAACAGCAGAATACACTCAGATTTGCAAAAGGTATATGATTCAAGATGAATGCTTCAAGCAATACAATCTAGAAGTCTAGGGTTTTTATTTTAACATAGTCTAAACTAATCTATGCGCCCCCAAGGGGTATATATGAGGGGTGGGGTGCGGCCACAAGGGGACTTGCGCAAGCAAAACCCACCCAACCCGAATAGGAACCAACTTGGGCCTAATGTTGGACTTGGACTCGACCAATAGGATACAAACCGACCCACCATGAAGGGGTGCAGCCATATGATGGTATACAAACCATACCTAATATAATTAGGATTTCTAACTAGCACATTTAAACTTGTGGAGGTGCCATCCCCTTGTCTTCTATGAAATAACAATTGTTTCTATTGAATAGCAATTGTTATCTCATGTTATTCCTTCTTGTCATCCTTCTAGCATTTGTTATCCATCTCCTCTTCAAGTCCATCACCATCCATGTGCATCTTCTCTCCTTGTTCTCCCTCCTTAATGCTTGTGTTAGCAAACCTAAGAATACAAACATGCATGGATTTAGGTAGTATAAAGCTCTCATGATTATAAATGTTATACTCAAGTAGGAGTGAATTCACCTGTTGTTGTAATAGTTTAGTCCTTGATCTTGTCATGGGACCAATCCTAACTTCATCATTCTTTGTAGGAATATCATCATGTGTAACAATAGGTGAAGAGCTAGGGATGTCCTCATCAGGGCATAACGAGAGCGGCTAGGACACATGGGGATGGCCGGAAACGGAAAGAAGCAACGGCGGCCGAGACGAATTCTGGCGAGAAATTGTGAGGGCCTGGGGGCTCGATCCAGAGGGGAGTGAGAGGGGAAACGAGGAGGACCTCGGGGGCTTTTTATAGATGTAGAGAGGGAATGAAATCACGGCCTTAATGGCCTGGAATCAGCGGCAAAATTCACGGCCGAAATGGCCGGGATTTCCTTTCGTGAGGAAGAAGATGATGACGTCATTGTCGACGTCATCATTTCTTTTTATTTTTCTTTTCTTTTTTGTTTTTAATATTTTATTTTATTTTCTGTTTTATAAGTCCAATTGACACCAAATAAACTTCTAAAATCTTGAATTATTAATATCTTTCAAACAATATCATTTTTGTAAACAATTCAACATATTTTTACTTTTGAAATTTGAATAAATCCTTAATAGTAGCTCAATGTGATTTTTAATTTAGAAAAAATATAGAATATGAATATTGGTCAAATAATTTCAGTGACATTCTATAAGTTGAAAACTTATTTTTGAAAGTCATTACAACTTATTTTCATAATTTTATATTTTTGTAAATAGGGTTAACCCTAATAGTCATATTAATGCACTTTCCAAATAGAAATTAATAAATTGAAAATTTGGTCAATTAGGAATTAGAGACTTAACTATTTGAAAGTATGTTTCTTACAAGTCCTTTTCTCAAAAGGAAATTTGTGAAAACCATTTTGTTACTGGATCATTAGTTGAAAAGTGATATAGTTGATTTTTGTCTTTTGAATATATTTTCAATAACCAATTGGTTGCAGAAAATAAATATTATCAATAATTACGAGTTGAAGAAACATTTGGAAATTATAAAGCTAGTAAAATAAATTTACATTATTAAGGTTTGATAAGACATTATGTGGTCAGATAACAATTCTCAAGTTTAATGATGGTGAAAACAATTCTTAGGGTTTTATAATCCTCATGTTTCAAATGCTATGAAAAATATTACCAAGGTAATGAATTATATGAAAAACCTTTTTGTGAAGATTGATTTGTGAAAGAGAAAATATATCTTTGGTTAGGTGAAACCTATTTAGGGTTTTAGAAAACAGAGGCAATTGGGTTATAAGAATTCCAGTAGCATTGTAAAACAATTAATATAACCTTTGAGTTTGAGTTTTATTTGTTTTTGGTGGCTTGCTTTAATAGAAAACAAAAAGTTTAAAAAATTGTGATTTTTTAGTTTCTCCAAATATCAGGGATGTTACAACTTACAAGTATACTTGCTGCACCTTTAAATGATCTAACTAAAAACGGTGTTGATTTCGAATGGGGGGTTACACAAGATATTGATTTTGATGAGATTAAGAAACAACTGATTTCGGCCCCATTGCTTATACTTCCTGATTTTAATTAAGAATTTGAAATAAAATGTGATGCAAATGGTATTTGTATTGGCTGGGTGCTTATGCAAGAAAACAAACCTGTAGCTTATTTTTCTGAAAAAATGCATGGTGCTCAATTAAATAACTCTATCGATGATAAAGAGTTGTATGCACTTATTAGGGTTCTTGAAGTTTGGAAACATTACTTGTGGCCAAAAGAATTTATCATACACTCTGATCATGAAGCTTTGATATTTTTAAAGAGCCAATCTAGCCTTAATAAAGGTCATGCTAAGTGGGTTGAATTTATTGAATCCTTCCCATATATCATTATGTACAAGAAAGGCCAAGATAATGTAGCTGTTGATGCTCTCTCTAGGAAAAGTATGATATTAACTAAATTAGATGTGCAAGTTCCTGGTTTGGAGAGTGTAAAAGATTTGTATGCTCAAGATATTGATTGTAAACATGCATATGCGAATTTCTCTAATGTGAAAGCAGGGGATAAATTTTATTTGCATGATGGATATTTGTTTAGAGCTAACAAATTATGTGTACCCGAGTCTTCCTTGCGTTTGTTATTATTGCAGGAATCACACGGAAGAGATGTGGAGAGGTTTGTGAGATGCTGCATTACATGCAACAAGGCTAAGTCTAAACATAAGCCACATGGTTTCCTGCACCTACTACACCTTGGGAAGACATTAGTTTGGATTTTGTGTTAGGGTTGCCAAGGACTAAAAGAGGACATGATTCTATATTTGTGGTAGTGGATAGGTTTTCTAAAATATCACATTTTATTGCATGCCACAAAAGCGACGATGGGTCACATATTGCTAATCTGTTTTTCAGGGACATAGTGAGATTACATGGAGTACCAAGAACTATTGTTTCTGATCGTGACGTCAAGTTTATGAGCTACTTTTGGAAGACACTTTGGGGGAAGCTGGGGACAAAGTTGATGTTTTCTACTACTTGTCACCCCCAAACTGATGGATAAACAGAGGTGGTGAATCGCACATTATCCACATTGTTGTGAGCCATGATTAAAAAGAACATGTGGGAGTGGGAGGAGTGTTTTCCACATGTTGAGTTTGCATACAATAGGGATGTACATTCTACTACTCAGTTGTGCCTATTTGAGGTGGTGTGTGGTTTTAAGCCAATTACACCACTTGATTTGATGCCATTTCCAAGTCAAGAGAGAGTCAATATGGATGCTTCAAAATGTGTTGATTTTGTGAGGAAGATCCATGAGAAGACAAAGCAAGCAATTGAGAAGACAGGAAGACATGTAGCTGAGAGAGTTAACAAGAAGAGGAAGAAGTGTTATTTCGGCCAGATGATTTGGTGTGTGTGCATTTTCGCAAGCAATGATTTCCCACATTACGCAAGTCTTAGTTGATGCCAAGAGGTGCTGGTCCATATACAGTGCTTCAAAAGATAAATGATAATGCATACAAGATTGATCTTCCTAGTGATGAGTTTGGTGTGAGTAATTCTTTCAGCATTGCTGATTTATCACCATACCATGGAGAGGACCTTGATACGTCGAGGACGACGCCTTTTTAAGGAGGAGGGGGATGATGAGGACATCCCTAGTTCTTCTACACTTTCTCCAATTGAAGATGTTGATGTTCAAGACAAACCTAATGAAGTAAGGATTGGACCTATGACAAGATCACGAACTAAACTATTAGAACAGCAGGTGAACTCACTCTTATTAGATTATGATGTTTATTATTCTGAGAATTTTATACTACCTAAATCCATGCATTTATGTATGATTCAGGTTATTCATAACACACGCATTATTGGAGGAGAGGAGCATGGAGTCATGGGGCCACAAATGGGAGAACACATGGAGGGATATGATCATGGAAGCACAAGGAAGGAGAAGAAACCAGGAGCTAAAGAACATGGTGTTGGAAGCATCAAGGGCATGTCCTTGGGGGGACCAGCCCATAACTCCTATTGATGCGCGTTGAGGCTTATGGGGGTGATGACCCATAAGTATAGGGGGTGTATCGTAGTACTTTCGATAAATAAGAGTGTCGAGCCCAACGAGGAGCAGAAGGTGTTGACAAGCAGTTTCGATGAAGGAATAACTGCAAATACTGAAAGATAAATTTGTAGGGGTTTTTGATATTGCAGATAAATAAAGTGCGAGTAAATAAAATGCAGTAATAATAATTGCAGCAAGTGGCCCAATCCTTTCTTCACAAAAGGACACGCCGGTGGGTTTACTTATGATTAACAAACGTTCTCGAGGACACACGGGAGGTTTCTGTCAAGTGCTTTTGTTTCATGCCGTTGAATAATCTTTAGTGTTTTGATAAGTGTTGTGTGGGTGAACCTATGCTAATGTACTGTCCCATCCAAGACTAATACATACTTGTGATTATACCCCTTGCAAGCATCCACAACTACAAGAAAGTAATTAAGAAATAAATCTAACCACGGCTTTAAACTCCAGGATCCTACGCTCCTGATACGTCCATTTTGCATCACTATTTTATATCATAATTTTCTGTTATTCATCGATATATTTCATGTTATGATGCATCTCTTATGTTATTTTATCTTATTTTGCATGTTTTATAATTTTTGGAGAATAAACACCGGGACCAGAAATATGATGGAAAAAGCACCGTCGAGATACCATATTTCAGAAGATCAGGAGAAGAAGGAGGACATCCGGGGGTTCCTCAAAGTCCAGAAGAGGAACACAGCCAAGAGGGGAGCTAGATGGGGGCCACTAGGGGCCCACACCTAGGGGTGGCGCGCCCCCTGGTCGCGCCACCTAGGGGTGTGGCCACCCTGGCCCACCTCTGGGGGTCATCTTTGGCCCCCGGGGTCCCGAGGGAACCCTAAGCCTCATTCCATCCTGGAAGAATTATTTTGCCGCTGCTGAGGGGCGGAAAACACCCGAGAGAGAAAATCTCTCTAGCAGGGAGAAATCTGCCGGGGAAATTCCTCTCCGGAGAGGGGAAATCACCGCCATCGTAACCGACATCGCTCCGGGCATCATCAAGATCATCATCATCGTCATCACCACCAGCACCATCACCCTCATCATCCACCTTCATCCCATTGTAACAATTAGGGGTCTCTATCGTTGTTTTGCATTAGATCTCTCTCCAGGTGTGGATTACTTGTTAGTAGTTGATGCTTGTGAGATTTATCGGTGTTTGCACTTTATGACCAGATTGTTATCATCCATTATATCACCTCTGATTATGATCCATATGATGTGTTGTGAGTAGTTCGTGTTGTTCTTAAGGACATGGGAGAAGTCAAGTTGTTAGTAGTGAAGTAATGTTGAGTAATATTTAATGTTTGATATTTAAGTTGTGGTGCTATTCTTCTAGTGGTGTCATGTGAACGTCGACTACATGATACTTCACCATTTATGGTCCTAGGGGAATGCATCGTGTATTTGGCTACTAATTGTGGGGTTTCCGGAGTGACATAAACCTAAACCCCCGTTAGGAAACCTTTACACGAGGGAGCGTAGAATCTCGGAGTTTAAAGTTGTGGTTAGATTTATTTCTTAATTACTTTCTTGTAGTTGCGGATGCTTGCAAGAGGTATAATCACAAGTATGTATTAGTCTTGGATGGGACGGTACCTTAGCATAGGTTCATCCACACAACACTTATCAAAACACAAAGTTATTCAGCTGCATGGAACAAAAGCACTTGACAGAAACCTCCCGTGTGTCCTCGAGAACGTTTGTTAATCATAAGTAAACTCACCGGCTTGTACTTTGCTGAAGAAAGGATTGGGCCACACGCTGCAATTATTACTATTGCATTTTATTTACTCGCACTTTATTTATCTGCAATATCAAGAACCCCTACAAATACGTTTTCCAGTATTTACAATTATTCCTTCATCGAAACTGCTTGTCAACACCTTCTGCTCCTCGTTGGGTTAGACACTCTTATTTATCAAAAGTTCTACGATACACCCCCTATACTTGTGGGTCATCAAGACTATTTCCTGGCGCTGTTTCCGGGGAGTGAAGTGCTATTGGGAAGTGGAATTGATGAAGGAAGCTTCTGCTATAAGTGTTGTTTTTTAAATTTCTGTTTACTGCTTTATTACGCTATGTTTGGAACTCCTTTTGAGTCCTTATTTGCGGGCACTGCTGCCACTGCTAGGGTAGTAAGTGACCCACTCCATGATGATATGTATCCTTATAAAATACCCATAAAGATTGTTAAACATGTTATGGATAACTGCTATTCACGTGATGGAAATGTCCATCCTGGTGACTATTTGCTCTTTTACATGAATTATGCAAGTTGTTCAAGTGTGCAGGTATTACAATGAGCCAAGTGAAGAGGAAATTATTCTATATGTCATTGACAGGCCGAGCCTCTGAATGGTTCAAACTGCTGAAAAATAGCCAGACTATTGAATGGGAGGAAATTGTACCTCTCTTTTATTCTAAATTCTATCCTCCAAGTGAAATCCATAGAGATCAGAATTATATATATAATTTTTTGCCTCATGACGGAGAGAGTATTGCCCAAGCATGGGGGAGATTGAAGTTACTAATGCTCAAATGCCCCATTCATGAGCTCCCCAGTAATATTGTTATTAATAATTTCTATGCAAGGCTTTCTCTTCATGATAAGGATTTATTGGATGCTTATTTTTCTGGATCATTTACATGTATGAAGGATGAAGTTAAATGGGATCTTGTTGACCGTATTCAAGAAAACACTGAAGCATGGGATAATGACAAAGGTAGAAAGTTAGGTATAAATTATGACTATGAATGCATTAAAACCATTATGTCATCTGAGGATTTTCATAATGTTAGTACTCCGTATGGTCTTGATTCTCAAGTTGTTGCAAACTTGTATGAGGCTTTTGCTTCTTATTTTTATATTCCTAAAAAGGAATGGGACAAGTACCATGCTCCTTATAAAGATACTGTTAATTGTGTTCCTGCTAGAGATATAGAAGTTCATATTGCTGATTCTATTGTGCTTGAACCTTATATTGAGAAAATGCCTTTCCCTGCTAAGGTAAAAGAACACTATATGTTAGCTAGCGTGGTTAATAAAAGTGCAAGGAAACCTGTAGAACCTGAGGAACAAATAACTGTAAAACCAACAGTAGCAATAGTAAAGGACCTTGTTTCTGAAAATGTAAAAGAGGGACACATTATATTTTGTGAAGATGCTTCTAATACTGTCTCTTATCCTAGTAAATCTAGGAAACCTGGTGTTCCTGTGCTATCTGTGAGAATAGGTGATCATTGTTATTATGGTTTATGTGATATTGGTGCTAGTTCTAGTGCTATTCCTTATGAGCTTTATAAAGAAATCATGCATGAAATTGGTTCTTGTGAACTTGAAGACATTGTTGTGATTATTCAACTTGCTAATAGGGAAACTATTTCTCCTATTGGTATTGTTAGAGATGTGGAGGTCTTATGTGGTAAAACTAAGTATCCTGCGGATTTTTTAGTACTAGGCACTTCTGCTAGTGATACCTGTCCTATTAAAAGGAGAAAATTCTTACAAAGTTTCATGGAGATTCTTATGAATTTAATTTCTCCAAATTTGCTAAAGCACCTTATGAAGCTGAATTTCCTAATGAGAATTATAGAGTTGAACAGTTGGCTGCTATTGCTCTTGCACCTAACAATCCTTTGCAGCAATACATGGAAGACCACGAAAGTGATGTCTTTATGGAAGAAAGGAATGAAATTGATGAGATTTTCTTACATGAGCTAGCAATGCTGAAACATAATTTACCTGTGGAAGACTTGGGTACAACATTACCACCCAAGGAAGATCTTGTTTTTGATTTAAAGCCTTTACCGGATAATCTTACATATGCTCATATTGATGATAAGAAATTATATCCTTTATTATTAGTTCTCAACTTTCTGATAAAGAAGAGGAGAAATTATTGGGGATATTGAAGAAACACAGAGGTTCTATTGGTTATACTCTTGATGATTTGAAAGGGATTTCTCCTGCTATTTGTCAGCATGCTATTAATATTGAGCTTGATGCAAAGCCAGTTGTTGAGCATCACCGTCGTTTAAATCCTAAAATGAAGGATGTGGTAAGAAATGAGGTATTAAAACTCCTTGATGCTGGTATTATTTATCCTATTGCTGATAGTAGATGGGTTAGTCTTGTGCATTGTGTCCCTAAGAAAGGAGGGATGACTGTTGTGCCAAATGAAAATAATGAAATTATTCCTCAAAGAGTAGTAGTTGGTTACAAGATGTGCATTGATTTTAGGAAGGTTAGCAAAGTCACTAAGAAAGATCATTATCCTTTTCCTTTCATTGATCAAATGTTAGAAAGGTTGTCTAAGAAAACTCATTTCTGCTTTCTTGACGGTTATTTTGGGTTTTCTCAAATTGCTGTTAAAAAGCTTGATCAAGAGAAAACAACTTTCACTTGTCCTTATGGAACCTATACTTATAGACGTATGCCTTTTGGTTTATGTAATGCTCCAGCTACCTTTCAAAGATGCATGTCTGCTATATTTCATGGTTTTTGTGAAGAAATTGTGGAAGTTTTCATGGATGATTTCTCCGTCTATGGAACTTCTTTTGATAATTGTTTGCAGAATCTTGATAAAGTTTTGCAGAGATGTGAGGAGACTAATCTTGTTCTTAACTGGGAGAAATGCCATTTCATGGTTAATGAAGGAATTGTTCTTGGACATAAGATCTCTGAAAGAGGCATTGAAGTTGATAGAGCTAAGGTTGAAGCTATTGAGAAAATGCCCTGTCCCACAGATTATAAAGGTATTCGTAGTATTCTTGGTCATGCTGGTTTCTATAGAAGGTTTATTAAAGATTTCTCTAAAATATCAAAACCTCTTACTAATCTTCTTCAAAAAGATGTACCATTTATTTTTGATGAAGATTGTAAAGAAGCTTTTGAAATTTTAAAGAAGGCTTTAATATCTACCCCTATTGTTCAACCACCTGATTGGAATTTACCGTTTGAAATTATGTGTGATGCTAGTGATTATGCTGTAAGAAGTTAAATGTTATTCATTATGCTAGTAAAACACTTGATGCTGCTCAAAATAATTATGCTACCACTGAGAAAGAATTCCTAGCTGTAGTTTTTGCTTGTGATAAATGTAGGCAGTATATTGTTGATTCTAAAGTTACTATTCATACTGATCATGCTGCTATTAAGTACCTTATGGAAAAGAAATATGCTAAGCCTAGGCTTATTAGATGGGTGCTTCTTTTACAAGAGTTTGATTTGCATATTGTGGATAGGAAGGGTGCTGAAAATCTTGTTGCTGATAATCTGTCTAGATTAGAAAATATGCCTGATGACCCTATTCCTGTTAATGATAGTTTTCCTAATGAACAATTAGCTTCTATAAAAATGAGCTCTCAAGAGATTCCATGGTATGCTGATTATGCTAACTTTATTGTTTCGAAGTATTTGCCTCCTACCTTTACAGCTCAGCAAAGAAGAAAATTCTTCTATGATTTGAGGCATTATTTTTTGGGATGACCCACACTTATATAAAGAAGGTGTTGTTGGTATTATGAGAAGATGTGTTCCTGAAAATGAACAACAAGAGATATTGAGAAAATGTCATAGTAGTGCTTATGGAGGACATCACCCTGGAGATAGAACTGCACATAAAGTTCTACAATCAGGTTTTTATTGGCCTACTCTCTTTAAAGATGCTAGAAAATTTATTTTATCTCGTGATCAATGTCAAAGGGTTGGAAATATTTCTAGACGTAATGAAATGCCTATGAATTATTCTCTTGTTATTGAACCATTTGATTGTTTGGGTTTTGACTTTATGGGTCCTTTCCCTCCTTCAAAAGGCTACACTCATATTCTTGTTGTTGTTGATTATGTTACTAAATGGGTAGAATCTATACTTACTAAAAGTGCTGATGGTGAAACCTCTTTAAAAATGCTTAAAGACATTATTTTCCCTAGGTTTGGTGTACCTAGATATCTTATGAATGATGGGGGATCTCATTTTATTCATGGTGGTTTTAGAAAAACTCTTGATAAATATGATGTTAATCATATAATTGCGTCACCCTATCATCCTCAAACTAGTGGGCAAGTAGAATTATCAAATAGAGAAATCTAATATATCTTGCAAAAGACTGTTAACAAATCTAGAAAAAAATGGGCTAAGAAATTAAATGATGCTCTGTGGGCTTATAGAACTGCTTACAAAAATCCCATGGGCATGTCTCCTTATAAAATGGTTTATGGAAAGGCTTGTCACTTGCCCCTAGAATTAGAACACAAAGCTTATTGGGCAGTGAAAGACCTAAATAGAGATTTTAAACTTGCTGGTGAGAAAAGGCTGCTTGACTTAAGTTCTTTAGATGAATGGAGGAGTGAAGCATATGAAAATGCTAAGCTCTTTAAAGAGAAAGTTAAAAGGTGGCATGATAAGAGAATTGTTAAAAGAGAATTTCATGTTGGTGAGAAAGTGCTATTGTATAGGTCTCGTCTCTGATTTTTTTGCACGAAAAATACTCTCGAGATGGGAAGGACCTTTTGTTATCGAAGAGGTATATCGTTCGGGGGCAATTAAAATTGTTTCCCTTGAAGACAACTCTTCACAAGTGGTGAATGGCCAAAGACTCAAGCATTATATTTCTGGAGATCCTTATAATGAAAATGTTGATTGTATTCAAGCCATGATCCCTGAGGAGTTTATTAGGAATCATATTTCAGAAACTGCAGAGTCAGTTCTCGAATAGGTAACAGTTTTGATAAGAAAATGTTCGCGAAACATCTTCCAACTTATATTTTTACTGTTTTTGGAAAATATGAAAAATTATGAGTCGGAAACGAAAGGAAGACGGAGCCCGGAGGCTCCAGACCATAGGGTGGCGCGGGCCCACTCCTGTCCGTGTCAGCCCTAGATGTGGGCGCCCCTGAGCCCCTCTCCGACTCGTTTTCGACCTGGACTTTCCTTTCGTTACGAAACTTTTTGCTATATAATCCCCCGGACCCCCCGAGGCCCGTATATCATTTTCTCGTCGTGTTTCTGTTTCGATCTGTTTCTGCCAGGTTACATCTTCAGATCAAGAGCATCAATGGCTTCTCCTGGATCTCCCAAAGACAACTTCTTTGAGAACGTCGTCAACCCGTACTTGAATGAGTTGAAGATGCATCCCAAGGAATTGCTGCTCAAGGAAGGGAAGGTGCAGATTGAAGATGTTCGGGGACCTAGAGGATAAGGCGGTCTGGAAGCTAGGATGGAAGAACTGGAGCAAGAAGTTTTCAGGTACAAGAAGATGGCAGAGCGTGAAGTTGAGATCATCGACATGATAAAGACAGAACAGATCGCTAAATACAAGAGGGAGAATTTGAAGCTTTGGGAGGAGATTATCTCACTCAACAAGATCATCGACATGATGTGTAAGCACAACTCTATGACGTGAAGAACCAGAACTGTGAGTATGAGAACAGGTTTAAACGTATAAGCGTTGCTGCTAGTTTCAGGATGATGGAGACCAGGACGTCATTTGTGGATGGAGAGCCTTTACCTTGGAAGACCGAGGATGAGAAGGATCCACCACCACCGAAGAATTGATTCGTCATTGTTTTGGCATCCCCTCAGCTTGTCCCAAGCTTGGGGGGAGTGCCCCGGTATCACATCACTATCTTTCATCTTTTTACTTTTTCAGTAGAGTCATATCATGATTAGAGAGGTTATCATATAGGATGGTTTGCATTATGGAAGTGTCTCTCCCTAGCTGGTTATTGTTGTATCCATTGGTGTGAGTTGTCGGTTTGAAATATTAATGATAAGTTTCATCATTTACTTTCTATGCATATTATTTTAGTTTTCAACTTCTGTCATATGGTTGAGCTTTTTATTAGTATTTGGTATTACTCTAGAGATCATCAAGTTAATCTAGTTGGTTTTGGCAAACTTAACTTGGGTCAGCAGAAATAATAATTTGAGTTGCTAGTATAAGAAAGAGGAATTTGCCTATTAGCTCATAAACTTAGTATTCACAAGTTAAGATCGCTTGTGCTTTCAATGAAGATTGCATGATTGGTTTCATCATATGTATATTTGTTTGTTTTCCTTCAACTCTTATGCTTGCTACCCAGCCTTGCTAGCCAAAAACCCTGTACTGAGAGGGAATGCTTCTCGTGCATCCAAACCTTAAACCCAAAACCTTGCCATTCGTGTCCACCATACCTACCTACATGTGGTATTTCACCGCCACTCCAAGTAAATTGCTCATGTGCTACCTTTAAAAGTTTCAAATTACTCTTGTTTTGTGTTCCTGTTTTAGCTCATGAGGACGCAAATGGAGCATATTTATCTCACTTGTTGATTGGACTCACACACCTGGACTAGTGGCTTCATCCTCTTATCCAAATGCTAGAGGAGCTGACAGCGGGGTTCCCAGCCCCAAAATAATAATACAAATTCTCTTCACTCTTTTTGCCTTTGATTTATCACTCAAAGCATAATTGTGTAAACAAAAGAAAGAGGGATGACCTTCTATACCAGTTGCGTCCTTCTATGGGAGCCGCTCTTGTGAGTCTAGTTGGCTTATGACGTATTGTATTTACTATTTGCCATTCGTTGACATAAATATACACCTCTCAAAATTTAGACACTCCTCCACGGTTTGTGATTGTTGACAGGCACCCGAGGATTCGGTTAGCCATGGTTTGTGTAAGATGGATGGGAGGAGTGTCATGCATTTTATACCTGTGTTTATTAAAACAAAAGCTCTAGCACATGAGTGGTTAATGCTTCCCTCTGCGAAGGGCCTATCTTTTACATTTATGTTGAGTTAGTAAACCCATTTCCTTCTGTCTCCAACAAGCATTTGAGTTGTTGTGTTCTCATCATCTATATGTTGATTTATTCAATCATGTTTCCATCTTTCTTTGTTTAGCACATTCTTTATTATCTGAATCAATATTACTTTGAAAGCTATGAACCACTGTAAAAGAGTTGTTATAATTAGACATGTTAGGACCTACACCATAAACCTTGCTATAAAGACTTCACCGAAGATAAGTATAATTTCATTAAAAGTTCTCTGACCAAGAACGAAGTTTGCCATTACCAATTTTGATTCTCTCTTTTGTATCTTTGTTTGTGGCTCCTTTTACTTGTTTCAAGTTAAGTTATATGAGAGGTAGTTGCTGTCTGTAATGATTGGTGCATAGGCAAAAGTGATGCTTCTTGTCCGTATTTTATATATCGACTCTTCACTCCATAAACCTGTGGTCATGTTTTCTGAGTTCAGTTTCGCTTGGGGACAAGCGAGGTCTAAGCTTGGGGGGGTTGATACGTCCATTTTGCATCACTATTTTATATCATAATTTTCTGTTATTCATCGATATATTTCATGTTATGATGCATCTCTTATGTTATTTTATCTTATTTTGCATGTTTTAGAACTTTTGGAGAATAAACACCGGGACCAGAAATCTGATGGAAAAAGCACCGTCAAGATACCATATTTTAGAAGATCAGAAGAAGAAGGGGGACATACGGGGGTTCCTAAAAGTCCAGAGGAGGAACACAGCCAAGAGGGGAGCCAGAGGGGGGCCACCAGGGGCCCACACCTAGGGGTGGTGCGCCCCTGGTCGCGCCACCTAGGGGTGTGGCCACCCTGTCCCACCTAAGGGGTCATCTTTGGCCCCCTGGGTCCCGAGGTAACCCTAAGCCCCATTCCATCCTCGAAGAATTATTCCGCCGCCGTTGAGGGGCGAAAAACACCTGGAGAGAAAAGCTCTCTGGCAGGGAGAAATCTGTCGAGGAAATTCCTCTCCGGAGAGGGGAAATCACCGCCATCGTCACCGTCATTGCTCCGGGCATCATCAAGATCATCATCATCGTCATCACCACCAGCAGCATCACCCTCATCATCCACCTTCATCCCGCTGTAACAGTTAGGGCTCTCTATCATTTTTTTGCATTAGATCTCTCTCCTGGTGTGGATTACTTGTTAGTAGTTGATGCTTGTGAGATTTATCGGTGTTTGCACTTTATGACTAGATTGTTATCATCCATTATATCACCTCTGATTATGATCCATATGATGTGTTGTGAGTAGTTCGTGTTGTTCTTTAGGACATGGGAGAAGTCAAGTTGTTGGTAGTGAAGTAATGTTGAGTAATATTTAATGTTTGATATTTAAGTTGTGGTGCTATTCTTCTAGTGGTGTCATGTGAACGTCGACTACATGATACTTCACCATTTATGGGCCTAGGGGAATGCATCGTGTATTTGGCTACTAATTGTGGGGTTGCCGGAGTGACAGAAACCAAAACCCCAGTTAGGAAACCTTTACACGAGGGAGCGTGGGACCCCGGAGTTTAAATTTGTGGTTAGATTTATTTCTTAATTACTTTCTTGTAGTTGCGGATGCTTGCAAGAGGTATAATCACAAGTATGTATTAGTCTTGGATGGGACGGTACATTAGCATAGGTTAACACACAACACTTATCAAAACACAAAGTTATCTCCCATGTCCTCAAGAACAACACGAACTACTCACAAGACATCATATGGATCATGAGCAGAGGCGATATAACGGTGATTAACAATATGGACATAAACCTAATCCAACGGTTTCACTCAATAGCATCAACTACAAGTAGTAATCAACACCGAGAAAGTTTCCCCTATGAAATAGACAAGATGCAATCCTAGATGTTACAGCGGAACAGAGTAGAGCTTAGGGTGATGATGGTGGAGATGACGATGATGATGATGACGATGATGATCCCGATGAAGTCCATCTCGATGACGGTGACGATGGCGATGATCTCCCCCCTCCGAGAAGGAATTTCGCCGGCAGATTTCTCTCTGCCGGAGAGCTTTTCTCTCTTTGTTGTTTTCCGCCCCGCAGAGGCGGCGGAAAGACTCCTCGATGATTCTCTGTGTCTTAGGGTTCCCGGGGGATGAAGTGCGTTGAAGGGGCAAGCCAGAGGTGAGCTAGGGCCTCCTCACCACCCCCAGGCGCGACTAGAGGTGGGCCCGCGCCTGGGCATGGTGAGGGACCTTGGTAGCCCTCCTCCGGCTCCCCTTTTGGCTTCCTCCATCTTCAGGTGAAATAGGAACTTTCCGATGCTTTTCGGGGTGCTCTGATCTTCGCGAATATGGTATCCCGACGCTCCGTTTTCCAGCAGAATTCTGACTCCGGGTTTCAAATCTCCAATTATTGGAAAACATGCAAAATAGGTGAAATAACATAAGTATCATGCTCCAATATGAAATATATCAATGAATAACAGCAAATTATGATATAAAATAGTGATGCAAAATGGACGTGTAAACTCCCCCCAAGCTTAGACCTCGCTTGTCTCCAAGCGAAACTGAACTCGGTAAACATGACCACAGGTTTATGGAGTAAAGAGTCGATAAATAAAATACGGACAAGAAGCATCACATTTATCTATGCACCAATCATTATAGACAGCAACTTCCTCTCATATAACTTAACTTGAAACGAGTAATGGGAGTCACAAACAAAGATGCAAAAGAGAGAATCAAAATTGGTGATGGCAAACTTCGTTCTTGGTCAGAGAACATTTAATGATATCATACTTATCTTAGGTGAAGTCTCCATAACAAGGCTTATATTTTAGAGCTTAACATGTTTAATTATAACAATCCTTTTACAATGATTCATAGCTTTCAAAGTAATGTTCATTCAGATAATAAAGCACGTGCAAAACAAAGAAGGGCAGAAAACATGATTGAATAAATCAGCATATAGATGGTGAGATCACAACAACTCAAATTCTTGCTAGAGACAGAAAGGAATGGGTTTACTGACTGATGAGGACCTCCCTAGCTCTTCACCTATTGTTACACATGAGGATGCTCCTATACAAGCTAATGAAGTAAGGATTGGTCCAATGACAAGATCAAGAACCAAGCTATTACAACAACAGGTGAATTCACTCCTACTTGAGTATAATGTTTATAATTGTGAGAACTTTATACTACCTAAATCCTTGCACTTATGTATTCTCAGGTCTGTTGATAACACAAGCATGAATGGAGATCATGGAGAGGAGATACATAACGAGGAAGATGGACTAGAAGGGGAGATGGAGATCAAGTGCTAGCATGGTGAAAACAACAAATAACAAATGTTATGATGACAAGGGGATGGTGCCTCCACAAGGTCAAATGCACTAAGTGTGGAAAAACAATGCTATTATGTTATCCCACACTCATAGATGGACAAGGCAAGAGGAGGGCGCCCACAAGGAGTATCTATGCGCCATATACAAGACCTAGTTGTGTTAGGATTGGTTTGTATACCAATTTGGCCGAATCCCACTTGTTTGGGTCGGTTTTTATCTATCTGTGTTAGGAGTAGGAGTCCTAGTTGAGTAGGAGATGGTTTGCTTGTGCAAGGCAACTTGTGGCCGCACCCTCCCCTCTCATATACCCCCATACCTGCGAGTTGGAGGGTTAGACTACGTTAAATCATAAACCCTAGACCTCTAGATTGAAATAGCTTGTAAGCCTTCATCTGGAAGTTCATCTGCAACTTTACGTGTTACCTGCTGTTCCACTAGGAATAAGACGGTACAGGACCACTTGTAGTCGGTGGATTACTTGTGCAAGAGTGTGGAGTTGAGAATATCCTTGGGGTTGCTATGTTTTGCATTGGCATCAGGGATCAGCCGGGAGAGTTCTTAGTGGCGCACTAGTTATCATACTGGAGTTGTCTGTGAGTTCACTGAGAAGATTGGGCCACCCCTTATCATCTTGGTATCAGATTTACAGGTTGCCTCGGTGAGCTATTATATTTCCCTTTAGATTTGAGTGTTTTATTTCCTATCTAGAAAATTGCCCCACAAAAATAGTATAGATCATTGCCTTAGCCTAGATATCACCTTAGTTTTAATTACTAGTGCTGTTTTTGTGTTAGATTTTGTGTTGCTTTTTCTCTTTTTAGATTTCATCTTTTCGGCTAGGTTTAGGGTTCTTGTTCATCTAGTCGAAATCATATAAAAAAACCACAAAAAAAATCCGCTACTGCTAGCTCTAGTTGGTTCCAATCCGATCCCACCTCTAATCCTACCGTGGCAGAAGATTGCATCGTTTTCCTGTCGTGCTCGGATCCCACCCGCACTCGGATTCCACCCATACCACGTTTACCAAACCACCCACCACACCGCAGCATACCTCACCATCCACCACAACCGCACGCTGCCACGGCACACACTTTCCATAAAACGCCGACGCCGATCCGTTTCGCTGCCGTGCGCTCCACCCTGCCGTGCCTAGTTGCTATCGGATTCCCCTTACAAAATCAGCGCCGCGCCCGTCCCACAGCACACCACAGCACACTACCGCGTGCTACCGCGGCCGCAAAATTTCCTGCCGTGACGCTGCCGCGCGCTCGTTTCGCTGCTGCCGCCTGTTTTTCTCTGCCGTGACCACGTATCAACCGCGCCCGCTGAAAATCACTGTCCCGCGCTTACCGTTTGGCAGTTTGGTTAGTGCGCGCGCTGCCGTGACAGAGAAAACGTGATGTTTTGCTGCCGTGAGCTGTTTTTGCTGCCGTGAGCTATTTGGAGCTAGTTTTCACCTAGATTTTTTTCTGTTTTTCCTTGTTTTTCCTGCTTTCATCACTAGGACCATTACATCCATACCTTGTGAACCATAGCCACAACCTTTCTACAGCATCTTATAGGAACTTGCCCACAAGTATAGCTATTTTGTGCTCCGACAGGTTGCTCATTTTCATCACCACCATTGTGTTCACTTGTTTATTGGTTCATATTGCTCCTAGCTTAGTGTAAGGCCATTGGAAAAATACAAAAAAAAAAATAGAAAAAGCAAAAGTAAAAAAAAAGAAAATAGAAAAAGAGAAAAGTGCAAAGAGGCCATATCATTGCTATTGTTTACTAGTTGAGCTTGCCATTGTGACACTTGGTTTTTCATGAGCAATCTTGTGCCTGTCAATTAAGAGCCTAGCTAGTGACTTTCTAGTGCATTGCAAAAACTCATCCATATATTTGCATTGCCACATTTGTCTCCATTATTGTGTGAGTTTCCTTGGGTATTTTTATATCTTCACGAAGACAGCAAATAGGATTGTTACTTTGGTGATTGTTAGGTATCCATACCAAGCCCCACTAAATAACCTTGTTTGCCTTTGTGAGAGTTAAAAACCTGGGTATTCTCTTCTTCACATCAAAGTACATTAATTGCCTCTACTTGTGGTAAGTATCTCTATTCACTTTGGAAGGGTAAGATAACCTATTGTCTTGCTAGATTTTTGAGTGAGTTGTGAGGGAACACCACAACCTATACTTGTTTCTATTACACTAACCTACTAATGGATCTTTCTAGTGGTGATCTTGTGCAGCAAAAGAAGGACCATAAGGAGGGAGTTAATTGGAGGGAGTATGAGGCTCTTAGGGATGTGTTGGCAAAAGAAATCATGGACAATCATAATGGACTCAAGCAATTTGTACAAGATGCATGTGATCCATTATATGAGTCTCTCGAAGCTATGGATACCAAGATGGAGGCCACTCATAAATTGGCCGAGACAAATAGAGGGGAAGTGAGATCAATCAATGATTCAATTGCTCAAATGACTACTACCCTTGCTGGACTTGAAACCATGATTCAAGACAGATTTCCTCTTGTTGATGATGACAATGCTAGTGTCCCTAGTGATGCTAATAATGGCTTGGAAGCTAATGGAGAGGTTGATAATCATCTTGGCCGTGGATCTAGAGGAGATAGAGCTAGAGGAGGATTTAATGGCCGAGCCAATCATATGGTTGCTAGGAGAGTGCCTAATCATGTGGGTCATGAAAATCCAAGAGAGGATGGTTTGAGTAAGCCCAAATTCTCTATTCCTTCTTTCAGCTTTGATACTATGGATGTGGAAGAATACTTGCTATGGGAGTTAAAAATTGAGAAGCTATGGAGAATGCATGAGTATAATGAGGATAGAAAAATCAAGTTGGCATCTTCTGAGTTTGATGGATATGCTCTTAGATGGTGGGATACTCTTGTGAAAAAGAGGCAAGAAGATGGTGAGTTACCCATTGTCACTTGGAACACAATGAAGAGAGTCATGAGGGATAGATTTGTTCCACCAAATTACATAAGGCAACAATTTGATCAATTGCAACAATTGAGGCAAGGTACTATGACTTTTGATGCTTATTATCAAGAGATGGAATTAATCATGCAAAGGGCACGTGTGAGAGAGCAATTGGAGCAAACAATGCAAAGGTTTCTTTCAGGTTTGAACTATAAAATCAAGGGCATTGTTAGTCATCACCAATATCATGATATACATGAGTTATTACACCATGCAAGGGAGGCCGAAGCACATCTTATTGAGGAGGCAAAAATTACTACAAGGACAAGGACTAGATTTCCCATGAGATCATCTACTATGCCTAGTGCACCTCCTCCTCCTTCTCTTAGCCGTGGAGTTTCATCATCCAAGGCTGAGCCTAGTGCTTCTATTTCAAAGAAATCACCTCAACCAACAGCAAGTGCCTCGGGTTCTAGTGCTCCCACTACAAGGAATAGAGATATTACATGCCATACATGTGGAGGCAAGGGGCACTTCAAGAGGGATTCTCTAAATACAAAGGTGATGATTATCAATGAGAACAATGAGTATGATACAGGTGATGATGTTGATCCTAATGATATTGATGATGATGATGGTTATTTGAGTGATACTCCATTGGATGCATATGCTACTAACATGCCAACTATTATTTGCACACAAAATTCCTTGAGTGTAGTACCTAGTCCTGAAAATCAAAGGTGTAATTTGTTTCAAACTAAGGCTATCATTGGTCCTAATATGGCTTGCAAAGTCATTATTGATGGAGGGAGTTGCAGGAATTTGGCTAGCAAAGATCTATGTGCAAAACTCAATTTGAAATATTTGCCACACCCTTCTCCTTATCATATACAATGGTTGAGTAGCACGGGACAAATGAAGGTATCTCATATGGTGAGAGTGGAATTTCAAATTGGACCTTACAAGGATACTATTGAGTTTGATGTGGTTCCCATGACAGTTTGCCACTTACTATTGGGAAGACCTTGGCAATTTGATAGAAGTGTGAAGCATGAAGGAAGAGCAAATACTTATGAGTTGCATCATCATGGGAAGACTATTATTTTGAGACCTATGACTCCATAACAAATTGTAAATGAGTCCCAATCCAAAATTGATATCAGAGTGGAAAAAGAGAGAGAGGGAGAGGGATGAGGGATCAAAAAATTCACAAGCCTTGGGGAGTGATAGTAAAACCAATTCGAGTGGTAAAAAGAGAGAGAACCTATTATGCATGTTAGCCACCAAAGAGGATTTCAGGGAATTTAGGGATGATCCTACATTAGTCCCTATTGTGCTTATTCACAAGGGAGAGATTTTGGTTTCTAATGACATGACCCCTATTCCTCTTGGTGTTTCTAATGTTTTGCAGGATTTTGATGATGTTTTTCTAGGAGATATTCCCTCGGGATTGCCACCATTGAGAGGGATTGAGCATAAAATTGATTTAATTCCTGGAGCATCTCTACCAAACCGAGCACCTTATAGAACCAATCCACAAGAAACAAAGGAGATACAAAGTCAAGTACAAGAGCTACTAGATAAAGGTTATATTCGAGTTAGTCTTTCTCCTTGTGTTGTTCCCGTTATTTTGGTTCCTAAGAAAGATGGTACTTGGCGCATGTGTGTAGATTGTAGAGCAATTAATAACATCACTATTCGTTATCGTCATCCTATACCACGTTTAGATGACATGTTAGATGAATTAAGTGGTGCTACTCTTTTCTCTAAAATTGATTTGCGTAGTGGATACCATCAAATAAGAATGAAAGAGGGAGATGAATGGAAAACTGCTTTTAAGACAAAATTTGGTTTATATGAATGGTTAGTGATGCCTTTTGGTTTAACTAATGCACCTAGTACTTTCATGAGATTAATGAACCATATTTTGAGAGACTTTATTGGTAGATTTATGGTAGTTTATTTTGATGATATTCTCATATATAGCCACAATGAACATGAACACATTGATCATATTAGACAAGTTTTGCAAGTGCTAAGAGAAAATAAATTGTATGGTAATCTTGAGAAGTGCACTTTTTGCAAAGATAAGGTCATCTTTCTTGGTTATGTTGTTTATAAGCATGGAATTGAAGTTGATACATCAAAAATTGAAGCTATTCGAATTGGCCAATTCCAACTAATGTGAGTCAAGTTAGAAGTTTTAATGGGCTTGCTAGTTTCTATAGAAGATTTGTGCCTAATTTTAGTACAATTGTTGCCCCTTTAAATGATCTAACTAAAAAGGGTGTTGATTTCGAGTGGGGTGTTGCTCAAGATGTTGCTTTTGATACATTGAAAGAAAAATTGATTTCGGCCCCACTTCTTATGCTACCAAATTTTGATAAACAATTTGAGATTGAGTGTGATGCTAGTGGCATAGGTATTGGAGGTGTGCTCATGCAAGAAAAGAAACCTATTGCCTATTTTTCTGAAAAATTGAATGGTGCACAATTGAATTATTCTTTTTATGATAAGGAATTATATGCACTTGTGAGAGTTTTAGAGGTATGGAAACATTATTTGTGGCCTAAAGAATTTATTATACATAGTGATCATGAAGCATTGAAATTCTTAAAGTGCCAATCTAATTTGAATAAGAGACATGCTAAATGGGTTGAGTTTATTGAATCTTTTCCATATATCATTAAACGTAAAAAGGGATTGGATAATGTAATTGCTGATGCTTTGTCAAGAAAGAATATGTTACTCTCAAATTTAGAAATTAATGTTTCGGGTTTGGAGGGTATTAGAGATTTATATGATGAAGATAATGAATTTTCTATGCCATTTAAAAAATGTACTAATGTTAAGGCATGGGATAAATTTCATATACATGATGGATACTTGTTTAGAGCTAACAAATTATGTATTCCCGAGTGTTCTTTGCGTTTGTTCTTAATACAGGAATCTCATAGTGGAGGTTTGATGGGACACTTTGGAAGAGAGAAGACATTGCTCATGTTGGCTGAAAATTTCTATTGGGCACATATGAGGAGAGATGTGTACAGATTGGTGCAAAGATGCATTACTTACAACAAGTCCAAATCAAAGCTAAGACCCCACGGGTTGTACACACCATTGCCATCACCTAGTACACCATGGGAGGATATGAGTATGGATTTTGTTTTGGGCTTGCCAAGGACAAAAGGAGGACATGACTCTATCTTTGTGGTTGTGGACAGATTTTCAAAGATGGCTCACTTCATTGCTTGCCACAAGAGTGATGATGCTTCTCACATTGCAAATTTATTCTTTAGAGAAATTGTGAGATTACATGGAGTGCCAAGAACTATTGTTTCAGATAGAGATGTCAAGTTCATGAGTTACTTTTGGAAGACACTTTGGGGTAAGCTTGGCACTAAGCTATTATTTTCTACTACTTTCCACCCCCAAACTGATGGCCAAACCGAGGTGGTTAATAGAACATTGTCCACATTATTGAGAAGCATGATCAAGAAAAATTTGAAGGAGTGGGAGGAGTGTTTGCCCCATGTGTAATTTGCATATAATAGAGGTGTGCATTCAACTACTCAATTATGTCCTTTTGAGGTGGTTTATGGTTTCAAGCCTATTACTCCTCTTGATTTATTACCACTTCCTTTACATGAGAGAATTAATATGGAGGCATCAAAGAGGGCTGATTTTGTGAATAAGATACATGAGAGAACAAAAGAAGCTATTGAGAAGAAGGGAAAGCATGTGGCCGAGAGGGTAAACAAGAAAAGAAAGGAGATTATTTTTCGGCCAGGAGATATGGTGTGGGTGCACTTTAGAAAAGATAGATTTCCCACTTTGAGAAAATCAAAATTGATGCCTAGAGGTGCTGGTCCTTATAGAGTTATTTCAAGGATCAATGATAATGCATACAAGATTGACCTCCCAAATGATGAGTTTGGTGTTAGCAATTCTTTTAATGTGGCTGATTTGACACCTTACCATGGAGATGATTTAGCATCGAGGTCGATGCCTTTTCAAGAGGGGGAGGATGATGAGGACATCCCTAGCTCTTCACCTATTGTTACACATGAGGATGCTCCTATACAAGCTAATGAAGTAAGGATTGGTCCAATGACAAGATCAAGAACCAAGCTATTACAACAACAGGTGAATTCACTCCTACTTGAGTATAATGTTTATAATTGTGAGAACTTTATACTACCTAAATCCTTGCACTTATGTATTCTCAGGTTTGTTGATAACACAAGCATGAATGGAGATCATGGAGAGGAGATACATAAGGAGGAAGATGGACTAGAAGGGGAGATGGAGATCAAGTGCTAGCATGGTGAAAACAACAAATAACAAATGTTATGATGACAAGGGGATGGTGCCTCCACAAGGTCAAATGCACTAAGTGTGGAAAAACAATGCTATTATGTTATTCCACACTCATAGATGGACAAGGCAAGAGGAGGGCGCCCACAAGGAGTATCTATGCGCCATATACAAGACCTAGTTGTGTTAGGATTGGTTTGTATACCAATTTGGCCGAATCCCACTTGTTGGGGTCGGTTTGTATCTATCTGTGTTAGAAGTAGGAGTCCTAGTTGAGTAGGAGAGGGTTTGCTTGCGCAAGGCAACTTGTGGCCGCACCCTCCCCTCTCATATACCCCCGTACCTGCGAGTTGGAGGGTTAGACTACGTTAAATCATAAACCCTAGACCTCTAGATTGAAACAGCTTGTAAGCCTTCATCTGGAAGTTCATCTGCAAACTTTACGTGTTACCTGCTGTTCCACTGGGAATAAGACGGTACAGGACCACTTGAAGTCGGTGGATTACTTGTGCAAGAGTGTGGAGTTGAGAATATCCTTGGGGTTGCTATCTTTTGCATTGGCATCAGGGATCAGCCGAGAGAGTTCTTAGTGGCGAACTAGTTATCATACTGGAGTTGTCTATGAGTTCACCGAGAAGATTGGGCCACCCCTTATCACTGACTCAACATAAAAGTAAAGGATATGCCCTTCGCAGAGGGAAGAATGGATCACTCATGTGCTAGAGCTTTTATTTTGTAAAACAGGGGTATAAAAGTTTGACACTCCTCCCAAACTTTCTTACACAAACCATGGCTAACCGAATCCTCGGGTGCCTGCCAACAATCACAAACCATGGAGGAGTGTCTAATTTTGAGAGAGGTGTATGTTTACGTCAACGAATGGCAAACAAAAAATACAGTACGTCACAAGCCAACTAGACTTCACAAGAGCGTCTCCCATTGAAGGACGCAACTCGTATAGAAGGTCATCCCTCTTTCTCTTTTGTTTACACAATTATGCTATGACTGATAAATCGGGGGCAAAAAATAGTGAAGAGAATTTGTATTATTATTTGGGGCTGGGAACCCCGCTGCTAGCTCTTCTAGCATTTGGATAAGCGGATGAAGCCACTAGTCCAGGTGTGTGAGTCTAATCAACAAGTGAGATAAAGATTCCCTATTTGCGTCCTCATGAGCTAAAACAGGAACACAAACCGGGGATAATTTTGAAGGTTTTAAAGGTAACACATGAGCAATTTACTTAGAGTGGCGGTGAAATACCACATGTAGGAAGGTATGGTGGACACAAATGGCAAGGTTTTGAGGCTCAAGGTTTGGATGCACGAGAAGCATTCCCTCTCAGTACGGGGTTTTTGGCTAGCAAGGCTGGGTAACAAGCATAAGAGTTGAGGGAAAACAAACAAATATACATATGATGAAACCAATCATGCAATCTTCAGTCAAAGCCCAAGCGATCTTAACTTGTGAATACTAAGTTTATGAGCTAATGGGAAAATTCCTCTTTCTTATACTAGCATCTCAAATTTTATTTCTACTAACCCAAGCTAAGTTTGCCAAAACCAACTAGATTAACTTGATGATCTCTAGAGCGACACCAAACACTAACAAAAAGCTCAACCATATGACAGAAATTGAAAACTAAAATAAGGTGTGCAGAAAGTAAATGATGAAACTTCTCATTAATATTTCAAACCGGCAACTCACACCAACGGATACAACGATAACCAACTAAGGAGAGATACTTCCATACTGCAAACCATCCTATATGATAACTTCTGTACTCATTATATGACTCTACTGAAAAAGTAAAAAAAAATGAAAGATAGTGATGTGATACCGCGACACTCCCCCAAGCTTGGAACAAGCCGAGGGGATGCCAAAACCAATGACGAATTATTTCTTCGGTGCTGATGACGAATCATTAATGAGCTTTTTAACCAGTTCCTTCCATTCTTCAATCAGGTAGGTGAGATTGCGGATCATCTCCGTATTGTTCTCAACACAGTTCATGAGCATGTCGTCCTTCAAGTCCCATCTCTTGGAGTGACTTTCGTCCTTTGGATCCCAGCTTTTGGAGTTACTTCCCCACTCCACTGTCTTTCCTGTGTGGTTAGAACGATTGATATCCCACATAGAGGGTGAATCCCTATGGGGCACCTTTTTGTACTGATAATCATGGATTAATGTGTGGAAGTGGTTCTTGATGCCCGAAGCAGGTCTCCTCGAAGCTAAGGAGTGACGTGGAACCTTCCCTCCGGTTCTCATCCGCGCGCCTCTCTTGAGCTTTAAGGGATTAGCCACCACTCTAATGCTTGCGACGGTAGCGCGAGGGTACGCACTCGGAGTTTCTTCCACTTCTTCTTCAGCTTCACTCTTCATCTCCTCCTCCGGCTTAGGATCTTGTGGGTCATCTTCCTTAAGCTCCTTTCCCATGTTGTTGTTGTCGGATACCATGGTGCTTCTAAAACTGAGAGCACTTTACGACAGAAAATAGCTCGAAAAAAACACGACGAGGAAACGATATATGGACCTCGAGGGTCCGGGGAATTATATAGCAAAAAGTTTCATAACGAAAGGAAAGTACTGGGTGAAAACGGGTAGGTGACGGACTCCGAGGCGTCCTCACCATAGCCAGGCGTGGCCAGGGGTGGGCCTGCGCCTAGGCATGGTGAGGAGCCTCTGGGCTCTATCTACGCCTCGTTTCCGGCCATAATTTTTCATATTTTCCAAAAACAGTAAAAATAAAAGTTGGAAGATGTTTCGCGAACGTTTTCTTACCAAAATTGATACCTATTCAAAAATTGACTCTACAGTTTCTGAAATATGCTTCTTAATAAATTCCTCCGGGATCATGGATCGAATACAATCAACAATTTCATTATAAGGATTTCCAGAAATATAATACTTGAGTCTTTGTCCATTCACCACTTGTGAAGTGTTGCCTTCAAGGGAAACAATTTTAATTGCCCCCAAACAATATACCTCTTCGATAACAAAAGGTCCTTCCCATCTTGAGAGTAATTTTCCTGCAAAAAATCTGAGACGAGACCTATACAATAGCACTTTCTCACCAACATGAAACTCTCTTTTAATAATTCTCTTATCGTGCCACCTTTTAACTTTCTCTTTAAAGAGCTTAGCATTTTCATATGCTACACTCCTCCATTCATCTAAAGAACTTAAGTCAAGCAACCTTTTCTCACCAGCAAGTTTAAAATCACTATTTAGGTCTCTCGCTGCCCAATAAGCTTTGTGTTCTAATTCTAGGGGCAAGTGACAAGCTTTTTCATAAACCATTTTATAAGGAGACATACCCATGGGATTTTTATAAGCAGTTCTATAAGCCCACATAGCATCATTTAATTTCCTAGCCCAACTTTTTCTAGATTTGTTAACAGTCTTTTGCAGGACAGATTTGATTTCTCTATTTGATAATTCTACTTGCCCACTAGTTTGAGGATGATAGGGTGAGGCAATTCTATGATTAACATCATATTTAGCAAGAATCTTTCTAAAACCACCATGAATAAAATGAGAACCCCCATCAGTCCTAAGATATCTAGGCACACCAAACCTAGGGAAAATAATGTCTTTAAGCATTTTTAATGAGGTTTCACCATCAGCACTTTTAGTAGGTATAGCTTCTACCCATTTAGTAACATAATCAACAAAAACAAGAATATGAGTATAACCCTGTGAAGGAGGGAAAGGACCCATAAAGTCAAATCCCCAACAATCAAACGGTTCAATAACAAGAGAATAATTCATAGGCATTTCATTACGTCTAGAAATATTTCCAACCCTTTGACATTGATCACAAGATAAAATAAACTTTCTAGCATCTTTAAAGAGAGTAGGCCAATAAAAAACTGATTGTAGAACCTTATGTGCAGTTCTATCTCCAGCGTGATGTCCTCCATAAGCACTACTATGACATTTTCTCAATATCTCTCGTTGTTCATTTTCAGGAACACATCTCCGCATAATACCATCAACACCTTCTTTATATAAGTGTGGGTCATCCCAAAAATAATGCCTCAAATCATAGAAGAATTTTCTTCTTTGCTGAGCTGTAAAGGTAGGAGGCAAATACTTGGAAACAATAAAGTTAGCATAATCAGCATACCATGGACTCTCTTGAGAGCTCACTTTTATTGCAACCAACTGTTCATTAGGAAAACTATCATTAACAGGAATAGGATCATTAGAGATATTTTCTAATCTAGACAAATTATCAGCAACAAGATTTTCAGCACCCTTCCTATCAAAAATATGTAAATCAAACTCTTGTAAGAGAAGCACCCATCTAATAATCCTAGGCTTAGCACCTTTATTTTCCATAAGGTACTTAATAGCAGCATGATCAGTATGAATAGTAAATTTAGAATCAACAATATACTGCCTAAATTTATCACAAGAAAAAACTACAACTAGGAACTCTTTCTCAGTGGTAGCATAAATCTTTTGAGCAACATCAAGAGTTTTACTAGAATAATGAATAACATTTAACTTCTTATCTACCCGCTGTCCAAGAACAACACCTACAACGTAATCACTAGCATCACACATAATTTCAAACGGTAAATTCCAATCAGGGGGTTGAACAAAAGGGGAAGATATTAAAGCCTTCTTTAAAATTTCAAAAGCTTCTTTACAATCTTCATAAAAAACAAAAGGTACGTCCTTTTGAAGAAGATTAGTAAGAGGCTTTGATATTTTAGAGAAATCTTTAATAAACCTTCTATAGAAACCAGCATGACCAAGAATACTACGAATACCTTTGACATCCAAAGGACATGGCATTTTCTCAATTGCTTCAACTTTAGCTCTATCAAATTCAATACCTCTTTGAGAAATTTTATGTCCAAGAACAATTCCTTCATTAACCATAAAATGGCATTTCTCCCAATTAAGAACAAGATTAGTCTCCTCACATCTCTGCAAAACTTTATCAAGATTGTGCAAACAATTGTCAAAAGAAATTCCATAGACGGAGAAATCGTCCATGAAGACTTCCACAATTTTTCACAAAAACAATGAAAGATAGCACACACGCATCTTTGAAAAGTAGCAGGAGCATTACATAAACAAAATGCCGTACGTCTATAAGCATAGGTTCCATAAGGACAAGTAAAAGTTGTTTTCTCTTGATCAGGCTTTCTAGCAGCAATTTGAGAGAACCCAGAATAACCATCAAGAAAGAAGAAATGAGTTTTCTTAGACAACCTCTAAAAGGCAAAGGATAATGATCTTTCTTAGTAACCTTATTAACTTTCCTAAAATCAATACACATCCTATAACCAACCACTACTCTTTGAGGAATAGGTTCATTATTTTCATTTGGCACAACAGTCATACCTCCTTTCTTGGGGACACAATGCACATGACTAACCCATCTACTATCAGCAATAGGATAAATAATACCAGCATCTAGGAGTTTTAATACCTCATTTCTTACCACATCCTTCATCTTAGGATTTAAACGGCGTTGATGTTCAACAACTGTCTTTGCATCAGGTTCAATATTAATAGCATGCTGACATATAGTAGGAGAAATCCCTTTCAAATCATCAAGAGTAGAACCAATAGCACCTCTGTGTTTCCTCAATATTCCCAATAATCTCTCCTCTTCTTTACCAGAAAGTTTAGAACTAATAATAATCGGATATAATTTCTTATCATCAATATGAGCATATTTAAGATTGTCAGGCAAAGGCTTTAAATCAAAAACAGGATCCTACTTGGGTGGTAATGTGGTACCCAAGTCTTCTGTCGACAAATTATGTTTCAGCATCGCTGGCTGATGTAGGAAAATCTCGTCAATTTCATTTCTTTCTTCCATAAATAGATCACTTTTGTGGTCTTCCATGTATTGCTGCAAAGGATTGTTAGGAGCAAGAGCAATAGCAGCCAATTGTTCAACTCTATAATTCTCATTAGGTAATTCAGCTTCATAAGGTGCTTTAGAAAATTTGGAGAAATTAAATTCATAAGACTCTCCATCAAACTTTGTAAGGATTTTCTCCTTTTTACAATCTATAACAGCACCACAAGTGTTTAAGAAAGGTCGACCAAATATAATAGGACAAGTATCACTAGCAGAAATACCTAGTACTAGAAAATCAACATGATATTTAGTTTTACCACATAAGACCTCCACATCTCTAACAATACCAATCGAAGAAATAGTTTCCCTATTAGCAAGTTGAATAATCACATCAATGTCTTCAAGTTCACAAGAACCAATTTCATGCATGATTTCTTTATAAAGCTCATAAGGAATAACACTATAACTAGCACCAATATCACACAAACCATAATAGAAATGATCACCTATCCTAACAGATAGCACATGAACACTAGGTTTCCTAGATTTACTAGGATGAGAGACAATATTAGAAGCATCTTCACAAAATATAATGTGTCCCTCTTCTACATTTTTAGAAACAAGGTCCTTTACTATTGATACTGTAGGTTCTACAGTTATTTGTTCTTCGGGTTCTACAGGTTTCCTTGCACTTTTGTTAACCACACTAGCTAACATAGAATGTTCTTTACCTTAGCAGGGAAAGGCATTTTCTCAATATAAGGTTCAGGAACAATAGAATCAACGGTATGAACTTCTATATCTCTAGCAGGAACACAATTAACAGTATCTTTATAAGGTGCATGGTACTTATCCCATTCCTTTTTGGGAATATCAATATAAGAAGCAAAAGCCTTATATAAGTTTGCAACAACTTGAGAATGAAGACCATAAACAATACTAACATTATGAAAATCATCGGATGACATAAAAGTTTTAATGCATTCATAATCATAATTTATACCTGACTTTCTACCTTTGTCATTCTCCCATCCTTCAGTGTTTTCTTGAATACGGTCAAGAAGATTCCATTTAGCTTCATCCTTCATACGTGTAAATGATCCAGAACAAGAAGCATCCAATAAATCCTTATCATGAAGAGAAAGCATTGCATAGAAATTATTAATAACAATATTACTGGGGAGCTCATGCATGGGGCATTTGAGCATTAGTAACTTCAGTCTCCCTCATGCTTGGGCAATACTCTCTCTGTCATGAGGCCAAAAATTATATATATAATTCCGATCACTATGAATTTCACTGGGAGGATAGAATTAGAATAAAAGAGAGGTACAATTTCCTCCCATCCAATAGTTTGACTATTTTTCAGCAGTTTGAACCATTCAGCGGCTTGGCCTGTCAATAATATAGAGAATAATTTCCTCTTCACTTGGCCCATTGTAATACATGCACACTTGAACAACTCGCATAATTCATGTAAAAAGAGCAAATGATCACCAGGATGGACAGTTCCATCACCTGAATAGCAGTTATTTATAACATGTTTAACAATCTTAGTAGGTATTTTATAAGCATCCAAATCATCAGGCGTGGGTCACTTACTACCCTAGCAGTGGCAGTAGTGCCCGCAAATAAGGATTCAAAAGGAGATCCAAACATAGTGTAATAAAGCAGTAGACAGTAATAAAAACAACACTTACAGCAAAAGTTTCCTTTATCAATTCCACTTCCCAATAGCGCTTAGCTCCCCGGCAACGGCGCCAGAAAATATTCTTGATGACCCACAAGTATAGGGGGTGTATCGTAGTACTTTCGATAAATAATAGTGTCGAACCCAACGAGGAGCAGAAGGTGTTGACAATCAGTTTCAATGAAGGAATAACTGTAAATAATGAAAGATAAATTTGTAGTTTTTTTTATATTGCAGATAAATAAAGTGAGAGTAAATAAAATGCAGTAATAATAATTGCAGCAAGTGGCCCAATCCTTTCTTCAGCAAAGGACAAGCCGGTGGGTTTACTTATGATTAACAAACGTTCTCGAGGACACACGGGAGGTTTATGTCAAGTGCTTTTGTTTCATGCCGCTGAATAATCTTTAGTGTTTTGATAAGTGTTGTGTGGGTGAACCTATGCTAATGTACCGTCCCATCCAAGACTAATACATACTTGTGATTATACCCCTTGCAAGCATCCACAACTACAAGAAAGTAATTAAGAAATAAATCTAACCACAGCTTTAAACTCCAGGATCCTACGCTCCCTCGTGCAATGGTTTCCTAATGGGGGTTTAGGTTTCTGTCACTCCGGCAACCCCACAATTAGTAGCCAAATACACGATGCATTCCCCTAGGCCCATAAATGGTGAAGTATCATGTAGTCGACGTTCACATGACACCACTAGAAGAATAACACCACAACTTAAATATCAAACCATTAAATATTACTCAACATTACTTCACTACTAACGACTTGACTTCTCCCATGTCCTCAAGAATAACACGAACTACTCACAAGACATCATATGGATCATGATCAGAGGTGATATAATGGTGATTAACAATCTGGACATAAACCTAATCCAATGGTTTCACTCAATAGCATCAACTACAAGTAGTAATCAACACCGGGAAAGTTTCCCCTATGAAATAGACAAGATGCAACCCTAGATGTTACAGCGGAACGGAATGGAGCTTAGGGTGATGATGGTGGAGATGATGATGATGATGACGATGATGATCCCAATGAAGTCCAGCTCGATGACGGTGACGATGGCGATGATTTCCCCCCCCCCTCCGGGAAGGAATTTCCCCGGCAGATTTCTCTCTGCCGGAGAGCTTTCCTCTCTCTGTTGTTTTCCGTCCCGCAGAGGCGGCGGAAAGACTCCTCGATGATTCTCTGTGTCTTAGGGTTCCCGGGGGATGAAGTACGTCGAAGGGGCAAGCCATAGGTGGGCCAGGGCCTCCTCACCACCCCCAGGCGCGGCTAGAGGCGGGCCCATGCGCCTGGGCATGGTGAGGGCCCTTGGTGGCCCTCCTCCGGCTCCCCTTTTGGCTTCCTCCATCTTCGGGTGAAATAGGAACTTTCGATGATTTCCGGGGTGCTCTGATCTTCGCGAATATGGTATCCTGACGCTCCGTTTTCCAGCAGAATTCTGACTTCGGGGTTCAACTCTACAATTATTGGAAAACATGCAAAATAGGTGAAATAACATAAGTATCATGCTCCAATATGAAATATATCAATGAATAACAGCAAATTATGATATAAAATAGTGATGCAAAAATGGACGTATTATGGGGCACCAAGGACAAGTCCTAGGGTGTCCCATACGGTATGCACCAGTGCCTACGTGCCCCTTTGGCCGAACCCCCTCGTGGGTCGGTTTGTATCCATCAAGTCGAGTCTAAACCCGTACTTTGAGTCCTAGTCCGAGTCAGGTCCCAAGGTGGTGTGCATTGGCCTTTGGCCGTACCCCCTTCTCTTATATACCTCCCACCTGCGGGTGGAGAAGGTTTAGAATACGTTAGGGCATCTCCAGTCGCCCCCCAGAGCCCCCCAGGCGGCCTTTTTAGCGCCAGAAGCGGCGAATAGCGCCGTTTTCGCACCAGTCACCCCCCAGAAGCCCAAATAGCACCGAAACGGCGCTATTTCGCGCCGCGGCACTCAGGAGAAACCCAGCCCGTTGGGTTCGGCTTGGGGGGCAAAACTGCGGTGCAGCCCACGCGGGCCAGCTCTGTCAGTGACGCGTCGAAAAAAACGCGGGAGCAGAAACCCCCGTGATCATCTTCTCGGCTCCCGCATCGGTCAAAGGCTGCCGGCGTTATGGCGTGGCGGCCGCCCAGTGCATGCGCCCGTTCAAAGGCTGCCGGCGTAATGGCGTGGCGGGCGGCAGCGAGGGGGACGCGGCGCAGTATATGCCCGGCAGGCTACAAAAACCCCCCGCCGCTCGCCGCCCTCCCCATTCTTCCACCTCGCTGCTCCCTCGTCCTTCCTCCTCGGCGCTCTCCTCTCTCCCCCGATCCCTTCCACGGACGCCGAGTTCCGGCAGGCCATCGCGAAGGTGCGCCAAGGCCAGGACCACTTCTGGTGGCAGGAGCTCCATGTAACATCCCAAGTATGAAAAATAGCCATTAGAATGTTTGCTCTCTGTTATTTTATGTTTTGCATCATGGCATCATGTTCATTGCATTTGTTTTGCTTGTTTTCCATTTGTTTTCCTCTGTTTTTCTTTGTTTTCTATTTGAATTTCAAACCAAATTTCAAACCTTTTGTTTCATACTTGTGATGTTACAATTTCCAAAATGATATTTCAAATCAAAACAATCAATTGTTTCCATTAAAGTTGTGATTTCAAAACTGTTGTTTTGTTTCTATCAAAAAATTCATTTAATACCAAACCCTTTTCAAATTCAATTAATTTCCAAAACAGCAACTCTTTTGAAAATTATGAAAATGACCAAAACAGTTCCATCATGTGTTTCCATTAAACTATAAATTTCAAACCATCAAATTGTTTAAGTTCATTAATTCATTTAATAGCAAATTCACTTAATTCAAATTCCTTTTCAAATTCAATTAATTCTCCAAACAATCTCCAAACAGCAACCCTTTTGAATTTTATGAATAATATAAAACAGCTAAATCCTTTGTTTCAAATAAACTAGAACTCAAAATCTTTTAAATTGCTTAATGTCACCCTTATTTCACTTAATGTCAAAATCATCTAAATTCAATTAAATTTACCAACAACAAAATATTTGAACTTTTTGAAAACCAAAACATGCACATTTTGCTGTTAACAAAAATCCAATTATACAAAAAATTTACCTAATTTTCTAAACCCTAAAAACCCTCCCTTTTTCTCTTTTCCTATTCAGCAAAAAAAATTAGAACAAAAAGAATAAAAAAAACAACCCAAAGGGAGAGAGGGGCAGCCAGGCCCAGCCCATCTCCCCCCTTGGCCTGGTACCCCTTCGACCCACCCACCTCTGTCTTCCACCTTCGTACGGCCGATCATCCACCATAGCCACGTTGCAGAGAAGAACAGGGAATGGCTGAGGAGCTCGCCCCCCTCCCTATAAACCCTACCCGATGCCCTAGCCCCTTCCCTACCTTTCTTTCTCTCCCTCCTCCTCTATCTCCCCCGCCTCCATCTTCCCTCTGCTCTCTTCTCTCTGTAACCGCAACCTCTGAACCCCACCGAAAATCCTCCGTTTCCTTCGGCGATCGCCGCCGGGAGCATCTCCCTCCGGCCATGGCGAGGGCGGGAATGGAATCCCCCCACGGCCCTCTCCCTCCTCCACCACTCGGCGCGGGCGGGGACGGCCCGGAGCGCCGCCGCCGTCCATGTCTTCCCGCCGGTCGCCACTGCTCCGCCGACCTGCTCCTTCTATCGCCATCGAGGTGAGCTCTCCCTCCCCGCGATCCCCTTCCTCCCTCCCTCCTTCCTCTCACCCGCATGCACCACACACCCCACAGCACCCGCGCACACGGCGCGGCCACAGCAGCAGGCCGGCGAGCCGTCGCAGTCATCCGTCGTGGATGCTTCTGTCGCAGCACGGGTTCAGCTTCGACAGGTTTTAAACTGACGGAAAACTCACCTCTTATCCAAACGCGAGGGGTATCTGACAACGATCCGCACCCACCGCAGTGGCAGCACACCCTTGCGCGCTAGCACTGCATCGCGGGATCGAGTCCCAGCCCCCCACCCTTTTCTGCTCTTTATTTCCGAATTGATTTGCAGTACGTTCTGAACTATAACCCCCCCCCAGCTGCCTCTCCTATCACAACTCAAAGCTCCACCCCACTGGTACTGTTCCTTGCGCTCACAACAGAGGGCAGGGGTTCGAGTCCCCCTCCCGCAAAATTAAACCAAACTTTTTGTTGCTATTTGTTTTGATACAGAACTTCATAGAAATCACAACCCAGTCCCTGCTAATTAATTCTAGATCCCTGTAAAATATTTCTAAGTCCCTAGATGTAATAAAAATGGCAGAATAACACATAAATTTCATAAATGCATAACTATTTCATTTTAACTCCAATTTTAACATTTTAAATATGTTTTCTGTACCAAATTGAATGCTCTATCCAAATATAAAATTTGTTTACTGTTTTGAATATTTTAAATTGGTGAAATATTTGAAAACTTGTTCAATTCACTTAATTTTGCAAAATTCATAACTTGGGCATAAAAATTCCAAATTCAACAAACTAAACATGTTTTCCATTCAATTTTTCATGTACTTTCCAAATATCAACTTTGTTTGCTGTTTTGAATAATTTAAATTGCTGAAAACAACTTTTCCTATTTAATGCATTTAAAATTGCCAAAATAATAACTTGCTCATTTTAAATCCATTTTCAACAAATAAAATATGTTTTCCATGCAAAATTAAACCACCTTTCCAAATATAAAATTTGTTCCATGTTGTGAATAATTAAAATTGGTTAAATGATTTAAACCTTGTTTAAATCATTTAATATTGCTAAATTCCTAACTTGATCAAATTAAATTCTTTTGGGACATATAAAATATGTTTTCAAACCATAAAAGTATAAACCTTTCAAATATGAATTTGGTTTAATGTTTTGCACAAATAAAAATTCAAATAAGTTCATGTTTGAATTAAATTCATTTAATTCTTGCTTAAACTTGTTTAATTCATAAGTAATTTATTCTAAATCCTTTTTCAACAAGTGAAACATGTAATCCATCTAAAATTTGGTGTTCTTTCCAACTATGAACTTTGTTATCTATTTTGAACAATTAAACTTGATGAAAACAATAAATGCTTGTGTAACACCTTTAAGGAACCAAAATTCCATAACTTAATAACTAAAATTCCAAACTTGGTAAACCTTATTTCAAATTGATTCTATTGTTGTTTTCTTTCTGTTTTCCTCATCCATGCATCATGCTAATCCACTTTCACCTGTTGGTTAGTTGTAAAACAATTATTCCAACCTTAATTCATGGGCTTTCCATATGCAATCCAATTGCATATGGGTCCATTTAATCATGTTGCTATCTTGTCAACTAGTTTATTTCTATGCATCAACTAAATGGTCATGCATCATCCCATGTTTGTGCACTATGCCATGATATTGATTGTTTGTCTCTCTGCGTTGTTTGTTTGCTTCTTCTCGGATATACGACGACGTTAAGACCGACGATACTTACGACACCCCTTCTAAGGAGTTAGCTCAGTACCAGGCTACTGGGTTTGCAGGCAAGTATTCACTCACATGAACCACTGTGTTCCTTTCAACATTGGTTACCGATACTTTCCGTTGTCTATTCTGCTAGCCCTATGACTAGTTGCTTCTGTTACGAACCTATCACATGTTATCCTCTAACCCTGATATTGCCTCACCTCCACACCTATAACCTTTTGCTTGTTGCCCGTGTCTTACTAGCATGCTTAGGGTTGTTTTGCTCGAGTCTGTTACCCGTTACTTTCTGTTACTATATTTCTATTATGTTCTGGGGCTCGAGGTTAAACAATGAATCATGTTAATGTTATGATTAATAATAATTTGATGATAAGGCACCGGCAGGAGGCCCTGCGTGGTTTTGAGGCCTGCTAGTGTCGACCCTAATTAGGAAAAGGGTCTTGTCTACCGATCCATGATGAGCGCACTAACCGCATGTGGGAAGCGTGTATGGGCGCCCCCCTCAATTTGATTCGATTCGCATCTCGTCCAAATCGCCTCATTTAGTTCGGGTTTTCCATTTGCCGCATGCATGTTTTTGCGAGCCCAGGCCAGGGTGGAAATTTTGTAGTCGACATTTAGGGAGACACGTTCTTAGAGTGCTATGAGGGTCCCCTTTTCTTCGTGGGGCTTGATTAGCCGTGCGCTCACTGCACGGGGTTCTTTGGGCTTGATGCGAAGAAGAGTTGAGTTGTGTTGAGTGCCCCGCTTGGTGGGAAAGGCCTTCCCATCTGGCGGGTTATTCTTACGTGTACGGCCAAATTGGTGCACCCCTGCAGGGTAAATCTTCTCGAGAAGCCGTGTTTTCCGCGGTTATGGACTACTTGGTGAAAGTACTGGCTAACAAGTACTCAGGACAACTTAAACCTAATGATTAACAATCTGACTAGTAATAGGCTTAATGACACACAATCTGAACCCTCACTAATCCAACTGTGTGAGTTATCCTCGGATTGCTTCTTTGGATAAGGGGCGAGATCCAGGATGGGTTTGTTTGGAGTTAGCTATAGTTGGTTACGATACGCTATCTTATCTTCTTTCTGTTTAGCCGGAAGTGGTAGAAACTCTGTAGTTGTTTAGAGCAGCCAGTTGCAGCCTCTTTATAACCCCTTCCTTCCGTTGAACCCAAAGCATCTGTGCTTGGTGTTGACGGGTTACACTTTGGTGAATTGTGAGTCTTGCTTGCCAGTACGTTTATGTACTGACCCCTTTGGGGCTGTGGTTTCCGCAGAGTACGTTTCCGAGGATCCCCATGGTGGCTACTACGTGGAGTTTGACGAGGCTACTGACGAGTAGATAGCGGACCCGGGCAGGATCCGAGACTTCGTGGATGGGCTCCGTCTTTTCGTTTCCGGCCTCTTAGGCCTATTTGGATCTTGTCTGTACTCAGACATTTTGGATGCTTCCGCTGTGATGTAATGATGAATTGTTGGGACATGTGTCCTCTGGATGATTGTATTTTCTATCTCTGCTCTAATGAGAGCTATTTGCAACTTATTTCCATCTTTTGTGTCTTAGAGATCTGTTGTGATATCACTTGTTCAAATGCCGTTGACGTACCATGTGTGTATGTTTTGAAGTACGTCAATGGAAGTATCCTGATTTCTACGGGATGGTTTGCGTAGACGATGCACAGTAGGGGTTGGTTGTCACACATACGTGTGTTGGCCTACTCGTAAGGGATGCGGGTGCAGGTAAGCCCCGTAATCCAATCAACTACTGTTCAACGGAACTACGAGTATCCCCTAGAAGTCCGGGTGCGACAAATGGTATCAGAGTCTGTCTGCCTGTAGGATCCCTTTTTACTGGTCGCAGTTGAGTCTAGAAACTATTTTGTAGCTATATAGGAAAAATGAAACGTGAGAGTAGGAATTCTGTTCTTTTATTTCTTTCCCCACCCACCCTCCCTTTTCTGGTAAGGAAGTGCAACGTTGTTTTTCTATTCTCATCTAAACTTTCAAGTTAGGATTTCACGTATCCTGGTTTCTCTAGGATAGTTAAATCTACTAGACCATAGGAATGGAGGTGGTCGTGACATGATTTATCATGTTGCCTACTCATGATTGAGAACGGAGGCATGTAAGCCCCGGAAGCAGATCCTCTATTCCTTAAGCAGTAGATATTGATCCTTTAGAAGCCCGGATGGGTTTTTCCGTAGTACCTCAGGAGTGTTTTGTTCTCGTGTTTTCCCGATGTTGCTTCGTTATCATGTTCTTCTCAACATCCTTTTCGTCCGTTGAAACCTTGTTGTTGCTTCCCACTTCAGTTATTCCACCGACGTCTAATCAATAACGCTGTTCCACCCACCTGACCAGATAATATATTCTGCAAATGAATCAAGTTCCATTCAGCTATACACCCTCGATGTAAAACCTCTATATCTACTCGAAAATGTTCCGGTGGTTTCCAAATTCCCTGACATCTTTCCAGAAGAGTTGCCAGGAATGCCTATCGTTTTGAACTTCCAGAAAAACTATCCAAGGTGCACGATGTGTTTCACATGTCACATCTCAAGAGGATCTTCGCAAGAAGTATCCGGACCTTTTCTTTTCTCAGTAGGAATCTCGGGGCGCGATTCCTTCAAGGGGGGGCGTTTTGTAACATCCCAAGTATGCAAAATAGCCATTAGAATGTTTGCTCTCTGTTATTTTATGTTTTGCATCATGGCATCATGTTCATTGCATTTGTTTTGCTTGTTTTCCATTTGTTTTCCTCTGTTTTTCTTTGTTTTCCTTTGTTTTCTATTTGAATTTCAAACCAAATTTCAAACCTTTTGTTTCATACTTGTGATGTTACAATTTCCAAAATGATATTTCAAATCAAAACAATCAATTGTTTCCATTAAAGTTGTGATTTCAAAACTGTTGTTTTGTTTCTATCAAAAAATTCATTTAATACCAAACCCTTTTCAAATTCAATTAATTTCCAAAACAGCAACTCTTTTGAAAATTATGAAAATGACCAAAACAGTTCCATCATGTGTTTCCATTAAACTATAAATTTCAAACCATCAAATTGTTTAAGTTCATTAATTCATTTAATAGCAAATTCACTTAATTCAAATTCCTTTTCAAATTCAATTAATTCTCCAAACAATCTCCAAACAGCAACCCTTTTGAATTTTATGAATAATATAAAACATCTAAATCCTTTGTTTCAAATAAACTAGAACTCAAAATCTTTTAAATTGCTTAATGTCACCCTTATTTCACTTAATGTCAAAATCATCTAAATTAAATTAAATTTACCAACAACAAAATATTTGAACTTTTTGAAAACCAAAACATGCACATGTTGCTGTTACCAAAAATCCAATTATACAAAAAATTTACCTAATTTTCTAAACCCTAAAAACCCTCCCTTTTTCTCTTTTCCTATTCAGCAAAAAAAAAAAATTAGAACAAAAAGAATAAAAAAAACAACCCAAAGGGAGAGAGGGGCAGCCAGGCCCAGCCCATCTCCCCCCTTGGCCTGGTACCCCTTTGACCCACCCACCTCTGTCTTCCACCTTCGTACGGCCGATCATCCACCATAGCCACGTTGCAGAGAAGAACAGGGAACGGCTGAGGAGCTCGCCCCCCTCCCTATAAACCCTACCCGATGCCCTAGCCCCTGCCCTACCTTTCTTTCTCTCCCTCCTCCTCTATCTCCCCCGCCTCCATCTTCCCTCTGCTCTCTTCTCTCTGTAACCGCAACCTCTGAACCCCACCGAAAATCCTCCGTTTCCTCCGGCGATCGCCGCCGGGAGCATCTCCCTCCGGCCATGGCGAGGGCGGGAATGGAATCCCCCCACGGCCCTCTCCCTCCTCCACCACTCGGCGCGGGCGGGGACGGCCCGGAGTGTCGTGGGATAATCACGGCAGACGTTACCGGGGGTAACTGATCTTGGGGCAAGACGACACAGGTGTTTGGGAGAGGGTTTAGCTCAGAGGAAAACATGGTGCAATTCGATCTGGCAGCCGGCAATCAAAGTCGCCGAGTCTCCGATCTTGATATAACAACTCAACTATGGGTTTACACTGGATGCTCGATATCAAGCGATATTGCTAGGGTTCTTAGATCTCTGCCTAAACTAGACCTGGGGGTCGGTTTATAAAGCACCCGTACCCCCTGGCTTATTCTCCAAGGCGCATCCTGGATCCTACCCGGACACGGCGCACAAACCCTAACTTTCTTCTACCATAACCCACAATCCGGGTTACTGGGCCTACAAGCTTGGGCCTTTACAGGTTTCCTTATCCTTAGCCGGATCTTGCACGGCGTCCTTTGGGCCGGGTTACTCCTTGGAGTTTGGCCTACCGGGTTATCATCCCCCCATCAGTAGTCCCCAGAATAGCCTGGGCTTCACGGGTCCTCCTTGAAGCGCTTGCTATTCCCTGCAAATATATCAAACACATAGGCATGTGGAGGCCGGGTTAAGATGCTTTGACAAGTGGCTAGGCCTAACTCCATGGTGGCCATATAGTAACCCGGGCTTTCCCCAAACCCTTTGGTTTAATTTTCCAGGTCCAAACCCTAATAAAAATGCCAAAATCCCATACTCGATAACCGACCCTGATATCACGGAGTGGATTTCCTTCTTTCTCTTGTCCAGATGCTTTGCCCAATACTTGGCGCATATCTTGCAGAATCCACGTGGATAACCATCACCCCACGATTTCCGGCTTCTGGCCGTTGAGATAGAACCACCCTCGCCTTATAAATAGTACTCAGAGGGTAACCTCAAACCCATCACTACGCCTCAGCTTCCCCTTTCCTTCATTGCTCCGTACACCCTCGCAGCGCCACCGCAAGGAGCTTGCGCTCGTCATCGAAGCCAAGTCGCCGCCGGCCGCGCTCGCCCTCGAACCATCTCGCGCCGCCGTCGCGCTAGACTGCCGCACCTCCGTCCCCGCGCCAAGAGCCGCAAAGGGGCATTCGAGCCACGCCTCTCGCCGCCGTCGCGCTAGACTCCAATCCCTCCGGTAAGCCTCTTGCAACTGTTTTGATTTGGCCCCGCAATTTTTCAATTCATCCAGGATCGGATCTAGGTCAACCCGTGAATCATTTTTCCGATTGCATCGAATTAGATCGATTCGATGCTTGCCAACTCCTTTAACCACCTGCTAGATAGTTACGACTCATCCTCCTACCATTACTAATCACCAAATCTCCTGTAAAATCGCTCGCAAACTTCCCCATCTAGATCCATTCCTCCTTAATTTTCCGCTCATCGCGTTAACACCCGGAAAACCCTCCTTTTCCAGCTATTTTGCTTGCAGTATTCACATGGGCAACCATCCATCTTCCCCAAATGCTTTTCCATACGTAAGTGACCAATAATTTCCACAATTGTACTTAACACCCGGATACCTTGTAATCTCCACCTCATAGCGTGATACCCGGATAATTTTTAGCTTCATACTTTCTTGATACCTTATACTCGGATAATCCAACACTCCCGGGTCTTATTTCCTATGCCTCTTTTTCTTGTGCTTTGCAGGTTGATCCCATGGCTCCCAAACGACAAGGAAAACAGCCGACTCAGGCGAGGACCACCCAAACCATATCTGCCAACTGGGGGCGTTCCACAGCTACGAAGGCCAAGTTGGACGAACTAGCCGAATTAGGAATTCTCCCTTCTCAGAAGGACATTCACTGGAGGGCGCCGGGCAACGAGACCCGACCCACACCCGCTGATAACGAGGTAATTTGCTTCGTAGAACACGTGACCCGGGGATTCCGTCCTCCGGGTCACCCTTTCTTCCGGGAGGTCTTAAGCCATTATGGCCTCCGGGTATTTGACATAGGGCCTAACTCTATGTTGAATATTACCCACTTCATCGTTCTATCCGAGTCGTACTTGTGCATACCGCCAAGTCTGACTCTCTTCATCGAACTATTCCAGTGTAAGCCGTGCCGCGAAAGTGGTGACGGAGCACTTCTTACTTGCGGCGGGGTATCCATCCAACGCCGCAAGAATTCACCGATGCCCACTCTCAATTTAAACTCCCACGTCAAACATTGGCAGCTGTCTTTCTTTTACTGCCACGATACATCCCCAGACGGCGAAAAGAAACTGCCAGGTTACTCGGAAAACCTCCTCGAACCTTCCGAGTCTTTCAATGCCTTTGCGCCAGACTCAGACAGGGAGGCGATCCTTCCCTCATTAGCCAAGATAGCCATCCTTTCAGCCCAAGGCCTCCTCGGGCTAAATTTAGTAAAAACATGGGTTGATTTTCGGATCCAACCCAACTCCATCCGCACCAAATTGATGTGCGAGTATTCGGGGCACACCACAGATGCACTCCGCTACTCCACCAAGAGCTTTGCGACCGGCGATACTAACAAGACCATCAAGGGTTTCTTAACAGAGAAGCTGGAGGTGATAAAGGGCATCACCGGGTTACCCCCGTTTACTCGGGAAAACCCGGCTCCAGCGGTAATACCCGATATTCATAACTTATTTCCACATTTTGACTTGATACAGCTTCTAACCCTTAGTCTCATTCCTTTGTCTTAGGCTGATGACCCTTTCTGGAGAGTTGAACCCTTCCCCCCTTCCAGAGACCCGGAAGAAGAGGACGAGCCGGCTGACGACAGTGAAGGTATTTGCACAGAATTTGTATATCTTTACTTGTATTATTTTCCTCCCGTTTACCTTTTTTCCAACGGACGCACACCCGGTTCGCAGGGCTGGAGGACGAAGGTGAGACCAACGAGGATGACCCGGAAGCAACCGAGTCTGACCAAGAGGCGACAGTTGGAGCCAAGAGGAAGGCCAGGGGGCAGTGTCCAAGGTTCCTTTTTCCTCATTATCCTCTGAACCTTACTCCTTTGACGCCATGCGACGACTTAACCATCAATTATCAAATTCGTCGTGCTTGAAGGATTCTTTCCCAGCCAAACGCAGAGTAACTCGGAGCTCCCCGGGTGAAGATCCCCTTAACCCGGGCATCTCTACCCCCTCGGTCCCTCGTGCCAGCGCCCCTCCGTCTCGTCCTTCCGACTCTCCTCAACGCCACCCTTCTCCTAACCATCCACGTGCTGGGCAATTCCGGGTTCCATTAGTGGTCCCTGTGACGACCTCATCTGCTTCTAGCGGCGAGCTCCCGCCGGACTACACCGTGAATACCGGGTAAGTTTTTGCTACATGATTTCCTTTTACGTCTGACAAATTTTCACTCAAGCAACCGTCATTACTAATAACTGCCCTTTCTTATTTTTCTTTCAGCACTCAAGTCACCGTCAGTGACCCGGAAAACGTGGAAACAGATAACCGTCGGGTGGAGAAGCCGACTGATAACGCAGACACCGCGACTGGCGGTGATGCGGCGAATAACCAGGAACAAGGCCCTCTGAACAATCCGCTTCACCGAGCCGCCGGATCTCCTTCCTCATCGGAACCAGTAGACGAGGAGATCGAGGTTCTAGATACAAGGATGGGTTCTCCCAACCCGGGTACTCAAACTGTCCGGGTCTCGACTCCAAGGGCGGGGAGAGCCCCCCCACCAGGTGACCAAGCTGCCGGTTCTTCCGGTACTCGATCCGAAGAACTGACGTTTGCCCAGATGCTGGAAACCCTGCGCACTTTAAGGGCTAATGAAGAAAACATCTTGGGAGCTTTAATAGCCAAGCACGAGGTAAATCCGACTAATGTTGCTTGCGCCCTTGTCCAGTCCCCAAGTTCCGAGTGAATTGATTCAAAATTCGCTTGGGACTTTATTATACAAGCGCCTGATAACTTGCTCCTCTACCCGACTGATCCTTGTTTGCATGCATGCAGTCTTTCGTGACTCAATCTGAGGAGAAACTGGCAGACGCCACCAAGCTCATCGAAAAGGAGGTAGCTTTGCGTGAAGCAGCCGAAGCTGAGGCCAGGAGGAATAGGCTGATAATGAGGAAATATAGGAAAAGGGCTCACAAAGCCGAAGACGATCTAACAAGCCTTTCCGTCCAAATATCAGACACATATCGTGCTTTACTTGGTACGTTTCCTCCTCCGGGTTCACCCTTTTGATAGATAACAACGGTTTTCCCGACTTACGTTTCCATTCCTTCAGGCCCGGACGAAACCATGCCGGAAGAGGATGACATCGCCAAGCTGAAGACCATGAAGAGTGTTCTCCGGCAGCTATGTGCCGGAACCAAATGGATCCTGGAGGAGTTACGGTGGCCGGGTAGAGGGCATGTTGATCTGAAGAGGATGCTGGATGCCTTCTCCACTATTCCTGAGTGGATTTGGCACTGGAAACGCTCGTCTTGCCGGGTTGGAATGACCCGGGGGCTTGCACTCGCCAAGGCTTATTTCCCCAAGCTCGAACTAGCGAAGCTCATGGGCGGCTTCCCAGAGTTCAAGCTTGATGGGTCCAAGTTCTCAGTGAAGGATTTTCAGGCCGTCCAGAAGGAGGTCCGTTACCCGGCCAGCGTAATCGCTGATGAACTGGACGTTAATATCCTTGTTCCAGCATATGATGCTGCTGGTGTAGCAATTAAGTCGGATCTTCCCGAGCCGTATGATATGCTGGCTCGGTGGAAGGAGGAAGCTGCTGCGTTGAGGGCGGAGGCTGCAAAGAAGCAAGCTGAAGCCGGCTCTGCCCCCGCTACCTCGACACCAGTCGTCCCACCTCCTGCCCGGGCTGGTACCGCTGATCCGGGTGCTGCTGCTACCACCAATGATGGCAAGGGCAAGGCCAAGATGAACGCCGAGTGATATCTAATCTCTAATGCCTCTTCTTATGCACCGGTCGGTCAACATGCTGTTTAAACAATTATATTTTGGGTGGTGCGCCTGTGCACCTTTGATATCTTTTCGCCGAGATTTTGTAATGCACGCTAAGGTCTTGATATACTCTATGCCTCTTCCGGCCTTTTTAAGTTTATCCATTATTGAGCTCATCTGTTCTCGATGTCCGGCTTTCTTTACTGTTCCTTTTGTGAAAACTCGATTTCCGGGTCTCATGGGTATTGACAAGCGGATTTGCTTCTAAGTCCCCAAGTCCCCAAGACTCGGATATTTGGGTTTTTGGAATTCTACAAATAAGCAATTTTTTCTCTTTTCAAGATTTCAAGTCACCCGGACCCGGATCTCCAAGTCTAGGACACTTGATCTTGAAAGGGGAACGACCTGCCTACTGCTAAATTCACAAAGATCCCTGAGTTGTTTCACATAGGATTTGAAGTTATGCTTAATAATCGTTGAGTTTCCAGCTGTTTAGCCTTGTACTCTGCATAACTTGTGGTTTAGATGACCCTTTTGACTATCTTGTACTGTAAGCCGGCTTTCGCGTGGATACCATGTTGTTACATCCATACGAAAACGTAGCCACTCAAGCCCCGTCGGGTTTCATGACTGACTGTAATCGTAAGCGAACAAATCATGCCACTTTAATGCGAGTCACATCGAGCTTAAGTAAGAATAGCCAAGGAATTTGGACTTCTTTGTCCGGTTATAAGATTGTAGCCGTACTCGTTTGCGAGTAATCGGCCCTTATAACTCATAGGCATCATGGCCGGGTCTTTGAGTTTGTAACTGTGCTATTCAAGCGACCAGCCCCCAAGACCTAGATATACGCATCATATTGAGAGTACATAACCTGATAATAACCATCTCTTTTCTTGATAATCACCTCTTTACTTGATATGAAAAATCTAGGTCAGCAAGCCGCCTCATTAAAAACCCGTCCAGTCCCCAAAGGTACCCTGGATAGGAAAAGAGTACGTCTGAAAACCTGCTGCCTATTACATCGTTCAATGCCAATACAATTTTTGCTAAGTATAATATGGACGTAGCTGAGCCACGTTCCACGGTCTGTCTCTTTCTTGCATAGATGAAGTGGTGTGAGCAGTGTCATTAACTGTGGTCGACTCTTCCCTTGCATCTATCAAGTAATATGACCCATTATGCAAATTCCGGCTTATGATAAACGGTCCTTCCCAGGGTGGTGATAACTTGTGCTTTCCTTCGTTCGACTGTACCAGGCGCAGAACTAGGTCTCCTTCCTGGAAGACCCGGGTTTTCACGTGCCGGCTATGATACCTTCGTAGATCCTGCTGATATATGGCTGATCTTTCCAGGGCTTGTTCCCTTTGCTCTTCTAACATATCCACGGCATCTTGCCGGGTCTTTTCATTCTCCACTTCAACGTATGCTGATACTCGTGGTGAATCATGAATAATATCACTCGGTAGTACTGCCTCCGCGCCATAGACCATGAAGAAGGGTGTCATCTGAGTAGATCTATTAGGCGTAGTATTGATGCCCCAAACCACAGAAGGGAGTTCTTCGACCCATGCGCCAGCTGCCCTAATACAGGGGACTCGTAGTCTTGGTTTTAACCCGCGTAGCAATTCTTGATTTGCCCTCTCCACTTGTCCGTTGGCCTGCGGATGAGCCACTGACGCGACGTCAAGTCGGATTCCATTGTTGCCACAGAACTTCTCCATCTCACCAAGGGACATGTTGGTTCCATTGTCGGTAATTATGCTGTGGGGATACCCGAACCGGTAGATAATCCTCTTCAGGAACTTGACTGCTGTGGCTGATTCGCAATTAGTAACTGGCATAACCTCAACCCACTTGGTAAACTTATCAATAGCCACCAAAAGATGTGTCTTCTTGCATGGTGACATATGAAAGGGGCCAACCATGTCCATACCCCAGACAGCGAACGGCCAAGTTAACGGGATGGTCCGTAACTCCATAGCCGGCACATGGGTTTGGCGAGCGTACCTTTGACATCCGTCACACCTTGCTACCAACCGCTCCGCATCTGCTAGAGCCGTGAGCCAGAAAAATCCGTGTCGATAAGCTTTAGCCACGAGAGATCTTGTGGATGCGTGATGTCCACAGTCGCCTTCATGTATTTCCTTGAGAATCTGTCGGCCTTCTTCTGGCGCTACGCAGCGCAAAAAGACCCCTGCTGCGCTTCTCTTATATAGTTCCCCGTTGATGATAGAATATCCCTTTGCTCGCCTCAAAATTTGCCTTGCTAATACCTCCTGCTGTGGTAACTCGCCTCGCGATAGGTAGGCCAAAAACGGTTCTGTCCATTCGGGAACAGTGCGTACAGTAGCCACAAGTCCTGAATCCGGGTCTTGATTTGCCAATTCCTCCTCTGACTCGGTTTTAACTGATGGTCGCCATAATTCGTCCAGGAAAACGTTAGGTGGAACCGGCTCTCTGCGCGAGCCGAGTCTAGCGAGCGCGTCGGCTGCCTCATTCTTTCTTCTGTCTATATGTTCCACCTCATACCCGGAAAAACATCCTGCAACCCTATCAACTTCCCTGCGGTATGCTGCCATAGTTGCGTCCTTTCTATCCCAAGTTCCTGATACCTGCTGTACCACAAGGTCCGAATCTCCGAAACACCGTATCCTCTTGACGTTCATCTCCTTAGCTGCCCTTAGGCCGTGCAGTAGGGCCTCATACTCGGCCACGTTGTTGGAACAGTCGAAGTGAATTTGTAGTACGTAACTTAATTTATCTCCTTTGGGTGACGTTAGCACCACCCCAGCTCCTGATCCCTCGTATTGCTTAGATCCATCGAAGTGCATGATCCATGACTCGGAATTTGGAACCGTCGTAGTCATGCCTGTATGTGTCCAGTCGTTAACGAAATCAATTAAAGCTTGGGACTTGATTGCTGACCTGGGTTCGTAGTTGATGTGATAATCCCCCATCTCTATTGCCCACTTGGCTATTCTTCCCGTCGCGTCCGAGTTTCTGATGATATCCGACATTGGTATTGAACTAACCACTGTTATGGGATGTTCTTGGAAATACGGCTTCAACTTCCGGCTGGCCATAAAGACCCCGAACACCAACTTTTGCCAATGTGGATAGCGCTGCTTTGCTTCTGATAATACCTCGCTGACGTAATAAACCGGCCTCTGAACCGGGTAACCTTTCCCATCCTCTTTGCGCTCCACAACAACTACTGCGCTGACGGCTCGGGGGCCAGCTGCCACGTATAGCAACATAGGCTCTTTAGGACCCGGCGCCGCTAGTACTGGTGCTTCAGATAACTGCTTCTTTAGTGCCTCAAACGCCTCATCCGCCTCTTGATCCCACACGAATTTATCTGATTTCCGCAAGAGCCGGTACAAGGGTATTGCCTTTTCTCCGAGTCTGGATATGAATCGGCTCAAGGCTGCTACGCAGCCCGTGAGCTTTTGAACATGCTTCAAATTTTCCGGTTTTTTCAGACTCTGGATGGCCTTGATTTTATCCGGGTTTGCCTCGATTCCTCTCTCGGAAACTATAAAGCCGAGTAATTTCCCAGCTGGAACTCCGAACACGCACTTTGTCGGGTTAAGCTTCATCTGGTACCTCCTCAAGTTTTTGAACGTCTCCTTTAGATCATCGATAAATGTCTCCGCCTTCCTGGTCTTGATGACCACATCATCCACATAGGCATGGACGTTGCGTCCGATTTGGTCCTCGAAGCACTTTTGAATACACCGTTGGTAAGTTGCACCGGCGTTCTTCAATCCAAACGTCATAGTTTTATAACAGAAGGCCCCAAAAGGGGTTATGAACGATGTTTTCTCCCAATCCTCCCTCTTGAGCTTAATCTGATGATACCCGGAATATGCGTCCAGGAAGCATAATAGATCGCTTCCAGCTACTGCATCTATGATCTGATCTATCCTTGGTAGCGCGAACGGATCCTTTGGGCAATGTTTGTTGAGACTCGTAAAATCAATGCACATCCTCCACTCATTGGTCTTTTTCATCACTAGAACCGGGTTCGCCAACCAATCCGGGTGAAATACTTCCATGATAAAGCCGGCTGCCAATAGCCGAGCGATCTCTTCGCCTATAGCCTTCCTTCTTTCCTCATTCATTTTCCTCAAACCCTGCTTCACGGGCCTGGACTTGGGATCCACATGCAAACTGTGCTCGGCCAGCTCTGTAGGGATACCCGGCATGTCGCTAGGCGTCCAGGCGAACACATCCGCATTTGAACGAATAAACTCCACAAGCGCTTCCTCCTGCTCTTTTCCCAAGTTAGACCCTATGGTAAACTGCTTAGTGGAATCACCTTCGACAAAATCTATCTTCTTGGTGTCTTGTGCTGCCTTGAATTTTGCTCTCTCATCCTCGGTATTCGGCTTTTTCAAGGCTGTTCTATCATCCGGATTTACTTGAGACCGGTAATATTCGAGCTCTTCCTTTCTGCATGCTTGCTCAGCCATAACCGAATCTCCTTTGTCACACTCGGCCGCTATATCCCGGTTCCCATGTATGGTGATGGTCCGTTTAGGACCCGGGATCTTCAACTGCAAATACACGTAGCACGGCCTAGCCATGAATTTGGCGTAAGCCGGTCTTCCGAACAGCGCGTGATAAGGACTGCGCAATTTGACCACCTCGAACGTGAGCCACTCAACTCGATAATTATCCGTTGATTCTCCAAAAGCGACCTCCAAAGTGATCTTTCCCTCGGGGCTCGCCGAGTGTCCTGGCACGATCCCATGAAAGATTGTCGAACTTTTCTGTAACTGGGACTCTTTGAGACTCATCCGTAAGAAGGTTTCCCAATAAAGGATGTTGATGCTACTTCCACCGTCCATCAGGACCCTCTTCAGTTCGTAACCATTAACCTGTGGAGCGACCACCAACGCCAAGACTCCTGGACGCTCTACTTTTTCCGGATGATCTCTTCTACTCCACGTTACCTCTTGTTCTGCCCATCTAAGGTATCCCGGCGCGGCCGATGAAACCGAGTTTGCCGCTTGCTTTAATGTCTCTTTGTCCCTGCTAGAAGTTCCTGTAGTATGCACATGATACTGTACTTTTAAATTAGGCGTTCGTACCATACCGACGAAGATGTTGATCCGGCCGACCGTCACCATAGATCCGGACTCGAGGCGATTCGACTCTGGCCCCCAGCCGGAATCGTCCACCATCTTTTCTCCTTTGTGGTCGATGTAGATTTCGCCGACGACAAGATTCTCCATGCTCTTCCGAGCTTCTCCCGTGATGTAAACACCTTTGGACGCAGGCCCCACGGTGGGCGCCAACTGTCGTGGGATAATCACGGCAGACGTTACCGGGGGTAACTGATCTTGGGGCAAGACGACACAGGTGTTTGGGAGAGGGTTTAGCTCAGAGGAAAACATGGTGCAATTCGATCTGGCAGCCGGCAATCAAAGTCGCCGAGTCTCCGATCTTGATATAACAACTCAACTATGGGATTACACTGGATGCTCGATATCAAGCGATATTGCTAGGGTTCTTAGATCTCTGCCTAAACTAGACCTGGGGGTCGGTTTATAAAGCACCCGTACCCCCTGGCTTATTCTCCAAGGCGCATCCTGGATCCTACCCGGACACGGCGCACAAACCCTAACTTTCTTCTACCATAACCCACAATCCGGGTTACTGGGCCTACAAGCTTGGGCCTTTACAGGTTTCCTTATCCTTAGCCGGATCTTGCACGGCGTCCTTTGGGCCGGGTTACTCCTTGGAGTTTGGCCTACCGGGTTATCATCCCCCCATCACGGAGCGCCGCCGCCGTCCATGTCTTCCCGCCGGTCGCCACTGCTCCGCCGACCTGCTCCTTCTGTCGCCATCGAGGTGAGCTCTCCCTCCCCGCGATCCCCTTCCTCCCTCCCTCCTTCCTCTCACCCGCATGCACCACACACCCCACAGCACCCGCGCACACGGCGCGGCCACAGCAGCAGGCCGGCGAGCCGTCGCAGTCATCTGTCGTGGATGCTTCTGTCGCAGCACGGGTTCAGCTTCGACATGTTTTAAACTGACGGAAAACTCACCTCTTATCCAAACGCGAGGGGTATCTGACAACGATCCGCACCCACCGCAGTGGCAGCACACCCTTGCGCGCTAGCACTGCATCGCGGGATCGAGTCCCAGCCCCCCACCCTTTTCTGCTCTTTATTTCCGAATTGATTTGCAGTACGTTCTGAACTATAACCCCCCCAGCTGCCTCTCCTATCACAACTCAAAGCTCCACCCACTGGTACTGTTCCTTGCGCTCACAACAGAGGGCAGGGGTTCGAGTCCCCCTCCCGCAAAATTAAACCAAACTTTTTGTTGCTATTTGTTTTGATACAGAACTTCATAGAAATCACAACCCAGTCCCTGCTAATTAATTCTAGATCCCTGTAAAATATTTCTAAGTCCCTAGATGTAATAAAAATGGCAGAATAACACATAAATTTCATAAATGCATAACTATTTCATTTTAACTCCAATTTTAACATTTTAAATATGTTTTATGTACCAAATTGAATGCTCTATCCAAATATAAAATTTGTTTACTGTTTTGAATATTTTAAATTGGTGAAATATTTGAAAACTTGTTCAATTTAGTTAATTTTGCAAAATTCATAACTTGGGCATAAAAATTCCAAATTCAACAAACTAAACATGTTTTCCATTCAATTTTTCATGTACTTTCCAAATATCAACTTTGTTTGCTGTTTTGAATAATTTAAATTGCTGAAAACAACTGTTTCTTATTTAATGCATTTAAAATTGCCAAAATAATAACTTGCTCATTTTAAATCCATTTTCAACAAATAAAATATGTTTTCCATGCAAAATTAAACCACCTTTCCAAATATAAAATTTGTTCCATGTTGTGAATAATTAAAATTGGTTAAATGATTTAAACCTTGTTTAAATCATTTAATATTGCTAAATTCCTAACTTGATCAAATTAAATTCTTTTGGGACATATAAAATATGTTTTCAAACCATAAAAGTATAAACCTTTCAAATATGAATTTGGTTTAATGTTTTGCACAAATAAAAATTCAAATAAGTTCATGTTTGAATTAAATTCATTTAATTCTTGCTTAAACTTGTTTAATTCATAAGTAATTTATTCTAAATCCTTTTTCAACAAGTGAAACATGTAATCCATCTAAAATTTGGTGTTCTTTCCAACTATGAACTTTGTTATCTATTTTGAACAATTAAACTTGATGAAAACAACAAATGCTTGTGTAACACCTTTAAGGAACCAAAATTCCATAACTTAATAACTAAAATTCCAAACTTGGTAAACCTTATTTCAAATTGATTCTATTGTTGTTTTCTTTCTGTTTTCCTCATCCATGCATCATGCTAATCCACTTTCACCTGTTGGTTAGTTGTAAAACAATTATTCCAACCTTAATTCATGGGCTTTCCATATGCAATCCAATTGCATATGGGTCCATTTAATCATGTTGCTATCTTGTCAACTAGTTTATTTCTATGCATCAACTAAATGGTCATGCATCATCCCATGTTTGTGCACTATGCCATGATATTGATTGTTTGTCTCTCTGCGTTGTTTGTTTGCTTCTTCTCGGATATACGACGACATTAAGACCGACGATACTTACGACACCCCTTCTAAGGAGTTAGCTCAGTACCAGGCTACTGGGTTTGCAGGCAAGTATTCACTCACATGAACCACTGTGTTCCTTTCAACATTGGTTACCGATACTTTCCGTTGTCTATTCTGCTAGCCCTATGACTAGTTGCTTCTGTTACGAACCTATCACATGTTATCCTCTAACCCTGATATTGCCTCACCTCCACACCTATAACCTTTTGCTTGTTGCCCGTGTCTTACTAGCATGCTTAGGGTTGTTTTGCCCGAGTCGGTTACCCGTTACTTTCTGTTACTATATTTCTATTATGTTCTGGGGCTCGAGGTTAAACAATGAATCATGTTAATGTTATGATTAATAATAATTTGATGATAAGGCACCGGCAGGAGGCCCTGCGTGGTTTTGAGGCCTGCTAGTGTCGACCCTAATTAGGAAAAGGGTCTTGTCTACTGATCCATGATGAGCGCACTAACCGCATGTGGGAAGCGTGTATGGGCGCCCCCCTCAATTTGATTTGATTCGCATCTCGTCCAAATCGCCTCATTTAGTTCGGGTTTTCCATTTGCCGCATGCATGTTTTTGCGAGCCCAGGCCAGGGTGGAACTTTTGTAGTCGGCATTTAGGGAGACACGTTCTTAGAGTGTTATGAGGGTCCCCTTTTCTTCGTGGGGCTTGATTAGCCGTGCGCTCACTGCACGGGGTTCTTTGGGCTTGATGCGAAGAAGAGTTGAGTTGTGTTGAGTGCCCCGCTTGGTGGGAAAGGCCTTCCCATCTGGCGGGTTATTCTTACGTGTACGGCCAAATTGGTGCACCCCTGCAGGGTAAATCTTTTCGAGAAGCCGTGTTTTCCGCGGTTATGGACTACTTGGTGAAAGTACTGGCTAACAAGTACTCAGGACAACTTAAACCTAATGATTAACAATCTGACTAGTAATAGGCTTAATGACACACAATCTGAACCCTCACTAATCCAACTGTGTGAGTTATCCTCGGATTGCTTCTTTGGATAAGGGGCGAGATCCAGGATGGGTTTGTTTGGAGTTAGCTATAGTTGGTTACGATACGCTATCTTATCTTCTTTCTGTTTAGCCGGAAGTGGTAGAAACTCTGTAGTTGTTTAGAGCAGCCAGTTGCAGCCTCTTTATAACCCCTTCCTTCCGTTGAACCCAAAGCATCTGTGGTTGGTGTTGACGGGTTACACTTTGGTGAATTGTGAGTCTTGCTTGCCAGTACGTTTATGTACTGACCCCTTTGGGGCTGTGGTTTCCGCAGACTACGTTTCCGAGGATCCCCATGGTGGCTACTACATGGAGTTTGACGAGGCTGCTGACGAGTAGATAGGGGACCCGGGCAGGATCCGAGACTTCGTGGATGGGCTCCGTCTTTTCGTTTCCGGCCTCTTAGGCCTATTTGGATCTTGTCTGTACTCAGACATTTTGGATGCTTCCGCTGTGATGTAATGATGAATTGTTGGGACATGTGTCCTCTGGATGATTGTATTTTCTATCTCTGCTCTAATGAGAGCTATTTGCAACTTATTTCCATCTTTTGTGTCTTAGAGATCTGTTGTGATATCACTTGTTCAAATGCCGTTGACGTACCATGTGTGTATGTTTTGAAGTACGTCAATGGAAGTATCCTGATTTCTACGGGATGGTTTGCGTAGACGATGAACAGTAGGGGTTGGCTGTCACACATACGTGTGTTGGCCTACTCGTAAGGGATGCGGGTGCAGGTAAGCCCCGTAATCCAATCAACTACTGTTCAACGGAACTGCGAGTATCCCCTAGAAGTCCGGGTGCGACAAATGGTATCAGAGTCTGTCTGCCTGTAGGATCCCTTTTTACTGGTCGCAGTTGAGTCTAGAAACTATTTTGTAGCTATATAGGAAAAATGAAACGTGAGAGTAGGAATTCTGTTCTTTTATTTCTTTCCCCACCCACCCTCCCTTTTCTGGTAAGGAAGTGCAACGTTGTTTTTCTATTCTCATCTAAACTTTCAAGTTAGGATTTCACGTATCCTGTTTTCTCTAGGATAGTTATATCTACTAGACCATAGGAATGGAGGTGGTTGTGACATGATTTATCATGTTGCCTACTCATGATTGAGAACGGAGGCATGTAAGCCCCGGAAGCAGATCCTCTATTCCTTAAGCAGTAGATATTGATCCTTTAGAAGCCCGGATGGGTTTTTCCGTAGTACCTCAGGAGTGTTTTGTTCTCGTGTTTTCCCGATGTTGCTTCGTTATCATGTTCTTCTCAACATCCTTTTCGTCCGTTGAAACCTTGTTGTTGCTTCCCACTTCAGTTATTCCACCGACGTCTAATCAATAACGCTGTTCCACCCTTCTGACCAGATAATCTATTCTACAAATGAATCAAGTTCCATTCAGCTATACACCTCGAAAATGTTCCGGTGGTTTCCAAATTCCCTGACATCTTTCCAGAAGAGTTGCCAGGAATGCCTATCGTTTTGAACTTCCAGAAAAACTATCCAAGGTGCACGATGTGTTTCACATGTCACAGCTCAAGAGGATCTTCGCAAGAAGTATCCGGACCTTTTCTTTTCTCAGTAGGAATCTCGGGGCGCGATTCCTTCAAGGGGGGGTGTTTTGTAACATCCCAAGTATGAAAAATAGCCATTAGAATGTTTGCTCTCTGTTATTTTATGTTTTGCATCATGGCATCATGTTCATTGCATTTGTTTTGCTTGTTTTCCATTTGTTTTCCTCTGTTTTTATTTGTTTTCCTTGGTGAGCAGGTGGGGAGACTCCGGCGCGGGGACGAGCAACACGCGCTGCGGCGATCCCGGCCAAGGAACGAGCAGGCGTGACGGCGGCGGTCCGGACGACGACGACGGCGACGACGTCGACTACAGCCAGGAGATCGCGGCGAGCCTAGGGCTGAAGTAGAGTAGTTTTTTAGTTTAAATTTACTGTTTTTAGTTTAAATTTGCGTCGAACTGTATGAAATTTGCGTCGAATCAATAAAATGCGTCGAATTTCATTCCTCGAGTTTTTCTTGGGCCGAATGTTGGGCTCGGGGGCGACTGGGAACCTTGCCCCCCAGGTTCCATATTAGCGCCGTTTGGCGCCGCGGCGGCCCCAAAACGGCGGCGTTTTGGGCCCTGGGGGGGCGCAACGACTGGAGATGCCCTTATACCTAAAACCCTAGAACCTATCGTTGATTGCTCGAAGCATTTATCTTGAAGTAATACAATTGCAAGTTTTTCGTGCTATCCGCTGTTCCATTGGGAATTAGTATATACAGGACCACTAGTAGTTGGTGGCTACTCGTGCAAGTGTGTGGATTTGCGAATATCCAAGGGATTGATTGCTGCTGCGATTGGCATCGGGAATTAACCGGAGAGTTTGTGGAGAGACACAAGTTATCATCCAACTATCATATTGTGAGTTCATCGAGAAGATCGGGCATCCCCTTATCACCTGCGCAGGAGACTGCAGGGGCCGTGTCGGGCCCGCGAGGGACTCGCCGACAGGCGTCATGTCACGTCTGCGGCTGGGCGTGTGAGAGCAAGGATGGAGGGCTCCGGTGCTTAAGAGGCTGGAGGCTAGGTCACCGACGGTGGTCCGCTTCTAGGACCGCGCCTTGCGGCCGGTCCGGTCGATGCGGGAGGCGACCATGGCGGCGGAGAGGCGAGAGAGCGCCTTAGCCCCCTACCTGGCGCGCCAAATGTCGCAGAAGCGTTCTGTCCCGGACAGGATTGCTTCTAGAGGTTCGAACACTAGGGGCTAACCACGCTCTATCGCACCTCGAGAGGCCTCGGGAGGGGAGCTCGCGAAGGTCAACAATGGAGACATGGAAAGTTTTACCCAGGTTCAGGCCACCGTGCTGATGTAAAACCCTACTCCTGCTTGTCTGATGGATTGCACTGCGGTGATTACAGTACAAATGCGAGCTCGTGCTCGGGTCAGACTACTTGGGTAGTTCTACGGGTGCGCTATCTATCTTTTGGTGGAGTTCTTCCGGATCCCTTCTACGAGGGCGAGGGAGCCCTTCTAATGCTGGCGGTCGGACCTCTTTCCCGCTCATTTGGCGGGAAAGGGTTCCCACAAGGTGCCAAAGTGAGGAGCCACTTATACTCTGCGCCGCCTGCGCAATCTTGGTCGTCGAGGACAACTCCACCGCCCATGGAAGAGAGGTGGGGGCTCCGATGACGTTCCCTTCGTCTTGTAGTGGTAGACCGGTCTTCTTGCACCGAAGGGGAAAGCCTCGGCCAAAGCTTTGGTGCGCGCAGTGGTGCTCCACGCTTTATACACGAGAACGATAACTGTGGCAAAAGTCGCTCTGTCGCCCTGTGGCACCTCCGTCACCCGCGTAGAGGCTCGGACGTCACCCCCACATGGGCTGTCCCCCAACGGGTGAGGGTCCTTCCGAGGAGGAGCGTGGGCGTAGCAGGGCTCCTCCCCAACGATGCGTGGCGGAATCGGTGAGGAAGACTCCTCTACAGAGGACCTTCCTTAGCGAGAATGAGCCCAACGAGCCCATCTCTTGTGGTGAACTGGTACAGACTCCTTCCGTACCGTGTGGGCCGAGTCAGCAGCAGACGGTCCATGATACCCTAGTATCCGTAGGTCCGATAGCCGTCGACGGCCAGGGCGCCGCAACCACCGCCAGTGGCAGCGGCGACCGGAGATGCCCCGATGGTTAGGTTTTTTTGGATGCAGGCTAGGTCGCCTCGGAGCCGCACGCGCGTGCGACCCGGAGGCTGTTACCCCATGCATTTAGAATGGAAAATGACTAAGTTTATTATGAAATATACTTTTAGAATGGAAAATGACCAAACTTTCAGTATGAAGATTGTGCTCAAAACGAGTTACATCTGTGATCATAGGGAGTGAGCGATGAATTAATGGACACACAAGCACGATCAATTAGTCAACAAAGCAAATAGCTACTCCCCTCCGTCTCAAATTAATTGTCTCAAAGTTGGACAAAAATAGATGTATCTAACACTAAAACATGTCTAGATATACCCACTTTTGTCCAACTTCATATGAGATGAAGGGAGTACATAATTAAAATTGTCCTAATTCGTCACAATGCTAAATCGAGCTTACGATCCTACTTTGCACGAATGGTCCTGAAGCTTTAAAGACACTTTAAATAGCATGACCGAAAACTGAAAATCAAATTGGGAACGATAACAATAGTGCATTTCCGGGTGGCGTCTCCTTATTGGCTAAGGGACGCTCTAGGCGCAGGTCCCCCTAGGATTAGCAAATCTAGGTCCTCTCGTGAGCACTCGGATCTTCATCCTATGACTAGAAATCAAGACATAACAGTTTTGCATTCTAGCCCCCCTGTTTTTCGAATATAGAACCCACACTCCACAGCAGTCACACTTAAACGAAGGGTTATATTGTGTTGCCCCCGGTCATCTTGGTAACTACAGCAAAACTGACATTGCAACAAATTCACTGGTATTGCAACAAAAATTATCGCTCTGTGTAAAAAAAAAGTATTGCAATAAATTGTTTAGAAAATATTCGAAAAATAAGTAATGTTACAAAGAATAGTTAAACAATATGTTTATTGCATTGCAACAAAAACGTTCAAATAATTCAACAAAAATCACAACCTATTGCAACATTTTTTTTATTAATTAAAAAGTTGGTAAGCAACAAAATAATTTGTCACCGTTTCAGCTGCAACAAGAATAATCACCTATTTCAACAAAAAAGTAAATCAATAGTAACAATAAAATCACATGTTTACAACATGTGAAGTAGCGCATAAATTCTAAATAAACATGCATTTATCTAGAAAAAACATCCAGAAAAAACATTGCAACATTTTGTTTGTTCTTTCTTAACAAAACATGGGCAAAACTGATACAAAATTTTAATACGTACGCAATGTTGGCCGAACATGGTAAAAACACTTAGCGTATGTGTGGCTGCTCCTAGTTACTAGCTCAGGTCTTTCAGTTCGATTCAAAAGACAGAAAACTGGCTCAGAAAAAATTCTACTGCTTATTGGGCCTAACATATGTGAACAGAAGGATCAAAAGGGGCAACACGAGCGAACAAGCGAAGCGCGCGGGTGCGATTAGGGAAAGGGAAGCCTTTCCTAACCTTTCGATAGGAAAAGCAAATGTCATGCATGTGTGCCAAGTGCCACCGTCGGAGAATTTTGGTGAGTTTTCGGTTTCACACCGGACGGAGGGGTAGACGGGTGGCCACGGATTTTTCTAGATCCGTTTTTTCAAAACAAAATATCTTCAGTACCGTAATTCAGAATTATGATCCGTTTTCAATTTTGAACTTCTCGCGTCGAGATCTTTAAAACTAGATCCCATGTTGATAGGTTTCGAGAAACTTTTTTTTTTGGACTTTGTACATCCTGTTGTTTATATTTTATATTTTCGGTAACACGTGTGTGTACACCATGTATATCCAGTAGCACGATGCTCGGCTTCGCCTCGATAACCATTTATAAAGATCTTGAAGGAGGTACATAGGTCGTTGTGCACATTGGTCGAAGCGTGCATTGGTCGTAGTGCGTGCTACGGCTCGGCGTTGCCTCGTACTACCGCTCGGCTTCGCTTCGAACAAAACGCCTACGACGTTTCATCTAAAAAGTACGCACATGTTGTATCTGAAAAGTATAAAAAAGTAGTTACCAAAAGTATACAAATATTTTTCTAAAAGTATACATGTTGTATGTGAAAGTATAAAAAAATTGCTACTAAAAGTAAATACATGTTATATGTGAAAGTATAAAAAAATTGCTACTTAAGGTATACAAAAACTGTTCTAAAAAGTATACGCACGGTGCACCTGGGTGTACATCCGTCTGGGGTGTACACATCAGCCCGGGCGTATATCCGTCTGGGTGTACACCGACCCTTCGCTAGGTGTACACCCGTCTGGGTGTACGTCGGCCCTTCATTGGGTGTACAAGCACGTGTGTGTACAAGCGCCTGGGTGTACATCCGCCTGCAACTGGGTGTACAACCGTCTGGGCATACACGCGTGGTGCACGTGGGTGTACGTCAGCACATGCACTTGGGACGTATTTCGTTCACTGCAGTTGGACGTACATCTGTGTGTAATTGGGCGTACATCCGTGTTGATTCTGAGTATAAAAAAAAAGTTTCTCGAAACCTATCAACATGGGATATAGTTTTGAAGATTTCGACGCGAGTATCTCAAATATGAAAAAGGTTCGTAATTTCAAAATACAGTTCAGGAGATATTTCATTTTGAAAAAAAGGAATCACGAAATAAATGCGTTCACACCTCACGTTCATGTCCATGCGTGGCAAAGGAAAAACCCACCAAAACTCTCTGATGACGACACTTGTCACACATGCAAGCACGCTGTAAAATCTAGAAGAAAATAGAGCGCGACACTTTAGCACCCACAACGCCCGCGAGGTGACTTTTCGGAAGAGATCCTTTTTCTAGCGATCTCAGAAGGGTAACGCTGAGCGTCCCCCGGGGGATAACTTCCTCCGATCCCCCGGGTGGAGAGCCCGACACGTGTCCCAAAAATAGTTTGATTCGACCCGCACGTCTCTCTCCCATCCGTTCCGAAACTGCTCCCAGAGAAACAAAAAATGGCACACCCGAGACCTGCAGTGGCCTGTCGGCATCTCACGTCCGCAGAAAAAAGTCCGGCGAGGCCTCGCCGGAGACCTTGCCGGAATAGCAAAAAATTTGAGCAAAAAAACAAAAAATTTGAGCAATTGTAGCAAAAGTTTTTCAACAAAAAAACAAAAAATCTGAGCAAATAGCAAAAAAATTGAACGATTGTAGCAAAAAGTTTTTCAAAAAAATAGCAAATATTTTTAGCAATTATAGCAAAAGTTTTTGCACCAAAAAATAGCAAAAAATTTGAGCAAAATAGCAAAAAAAATGAGCAATTGTAGCAAAAGTTTTCACCAAAATAGCAAAATTTTTGAGCAAATAGCAAAAATTTTGAGCAATTGTAGCAAAAAAATTTCACCAAAAAAGCAAAAAATTTGAGCAAAATAGCAAAAGAAATGAGCAATTGCAGCAAAATGTTTTTCAAAAAAAAGCCCATGGGAACATCACCGCAGGGAGCAGCGCCGCCGTTCACTCGCCTCGCTCCGCTGACTCGGGAGCAAATCGCGGATGAGGAGGTGGTTGACGACGACGATGGTGCGCTGGCGCGGCGCCGGGGACGGCGTGGACGGACACCGCACGACGCCACGCTCGCGCACGACGCCACGCCCTGAGGGTGCTCCGGCGCGAGCTCGCCTGGCCTCCCAGGCACAGTCGACGGCGGGATCCCGGAGATGCGCCGGTGAGCCGTACCGGCCGGTCGTGGATGCGGCCCCTAGGCCATGCGCCGGTGGTGGATGCAGTGCTCGGATGCAGTGCTCGGATGCGCCGGTGGGGAATCGCGCACGAGCCGCTCGTTTGACCAGAATGAAGAGATAAGGCAGGGAACGGAAGGAAAAAAGATGCTCGTGGGTGGGTCCACCGTACACGCGTCACATGCGGGAGGTGGAGGATGCGGACGTTCCGTCCCCCGGGTTATCCCCAGCTTTTCCCATCTCAGAAGCGCGTGAGCAATCTACGATTCAGCGTGAGATAAACGTTTTCCATTGGCTAACTGGTTGCGGGCATGAAGGAGAAGCTGGACCTCCTTTCCCGCGCTTGGCCCCAACCCCAAACCACGTCAATACTAACGGAAACACTTTACACTGGCGATCACTTTTGCAGCCCAGCCCCTCTTAAACCATAGAATACGGAAAATATCGAGCAAACCCCACAGAGCATAAGCGGGAAGAGACAGACAACGGAAGTTTCCCACAAACCCCTCCAAACGAATAAGTTCGCAATCCAACCTTTTCCTCCCTAATCCCGAACCCCAAATCCCTGAACCCTAGCTCGCCAGAGCTCCGTAATCCGGTGAATTCCCCGTCGGCTTCAGAGTCTGCGCCGTGTGATGCTTCTGAAAACTCGCCCGTGAGTGCGCAATTCGCATACTCGATGGCGTCGTCGCCTACCGCCGTGGAGACGCGCTTTGCGGATCTCTGCCAGGTCAGATCTTTCTTCCCCACTTCTGAAATCCTTCTGGCGTTCGGGTGGGAGTTCGCTGTCTAATGGTTGGAGGTTTGATGCAGGAACTGGGAGTGGACAAGGGCGTCGCCAGCGAGGCCGCCGCGTTGCTGGATGAGGGGAAGTGCGCTCTTCTCACGCCGTCCTCGTTTGGGAGCAAATCGGTAAGGAGTGCTGTCTTTTGCGCGTAAGTTCTCGATTCTCGTGCGACTTCGTGCTAAGTTTGGATCCTTGCAGCCCGAGGATGTGGAGAGGCTGTGTTACGCTTTTGTGTTGTACTGCGCGGCTAAGCTGAAGGGGATGAAGGAGGAGAGCTCCAGGGTTAGGCTGTGGAAGATCTTGGAGGGTTGCAAGCTCAAGTGGGAGATGCTTTGTTATGCTGATTGTAATTGTGGTTTAGTAAATCTTACCGTTTGGTTTAATTGGTTCATGCTCCCCTTGGTTTTGTTGCAGGTATGATGATTTTTTCAAGGAATCACAGCAGTTTCATTCAAAGATTGACCAGATTCTACGGAGACGGTATGGATTCGATTGGGAAGATCAGCTTGAGGTAGGTCGGTGTTCAGTCCTGTTTTGTCTCCAACAGATTAAGATGGGATTTTCACGAGGTGCTAACTTACTTAACTCTCTGTTGGTGTTATAACTTGTGATTCCAGCTGAAACAATTGCAGAGTTTGGTAAATCTGTTGGCAGATGCAAGCAGGTGAAAACCTCCACACGCCTTGAAATTACTTTCAGTTTGATAATCGTATAGCCACTGTATTTTCTAATTTTCTGGTGGGATGTGAAGTTCATAATTTCGTTACAAATGTGTTACATGTAACAACTAATATGTAGTTGACTATCAAACTATTTTAACATATTTTTAACATATTTTTCTTGCGAATGAATTATAATTTTAACATATGTTCTTACAATATCCCAGGTTCTATCGTAATGCATTTATTGAGCTATTCTCAAGTGCTAGTACTGGTCAGGAGCCTGGATCGACTACAAATAATCCTGAATACTTTTGTTTTGGTTGGCTACTTTTCTTAGCCCTCCGTTCAAAATCACCAGAACTGTTTAATGATCTGGTATCCTGCATCCATGGATTAGTTGGCATATTGGTCAGTCTTCTTTTCTGTTTTGTTATACATTTTCAACCTGTTGTAATGCGAAGTGACCAGTTCCCATATAGCCACCACTTACTCTTATCCTTTCTTTGTCTTAATTGGTTGAAATTGTTTAATCTATGGCAGGCCATACTTCTAATTCATGTGCCCACTAGACTTAGGAGCTTCACTATAGAAGGTTCTTCTCACTTAAGTAATAATTCTCACCTTTATGTCAATTGTTTCTTCAACACACATTCTTTATTTATTTCTCAGCATTGCAACACATAGTCACAACTTGGTTTTGCTGTTCTAAATTTCCAATTCAGTAAAACAAACAGTGAGGGGTGTGGATCTCCTTGCGTCATTATGTCATAACTATCATACTTCTGAAGATCGTTTGAAAGAAATGATGGGGAAGTTTCACAAGGCTATAGAGGAATTCTTCAGCAAGAAAGCAGCAAGAGCTTCAGAGTGCAAAACTGAAACTTTGCTTAAAATAGATACAGGCATGACTCTGAATAACCTTTCTCTCGCCTGCATGCATGCTTATTGAGTTCTGTTTATCTGGCTATGGTTTAATTAGCTGATGCGTTGCTTTATTGATGGTGGCAGATGGACTGATGTATTTCAAGGATCTTCTTGATATGGAGTATTTTCAGTCAAATTTGGGAAAATTGGAGAAACTAAGTAGTACCACTAGTTGGGAAGGGGAGCTTGATTTGAAAATGTTTTTGATCAATAATGACAATCTAGTCAGTGCTAAAAATTCTTCTGGAGGTTCGACTAATATAAGCTACCCAAAGGTGTACTAAATAATCCATAACTATTTCAGCAGTCTAGACTGAATTCCTTCTCCACATGATTGTGATTCATCTCTCAATTTGCAGCGTGTCTTTGAAACATTAGCATCGCCTACAAAGACAATAAAGAACATGTTGACTGTCCCTAGTTCCCCTTCATCACTTGTCAATGGTGGTTCAGTTAAGATAATGCAGATGACACCAGTGACTTCTGCCATGACAACTGCTAAGTGGCTTCGTGAGGTGATATCTTCATTGCCAGAGAAGCCTTCGTCTAAGCTTGAGCAGTTTCTTTCGTCTTGTGATACAGATTTGGCAAGTGATATAACAAAAAGGGCCAGCATAGTTTTGGAAGCAATTTTTCCAACTAAGTCTTTTGGCGACTGGGGTGTAGGCCTTAATTGTACAAATGCCTTTGATATTCCATGGGCCGAAGCAAGAAAAATGGAGGCCTCCAAGTTGTACTATAGAGTGTTGGAGGCAATCTGCAGAGCAGAAGCACTCAATAATAATGTAAATAATCTGACTCCATTGTTGTCAAATGAGCGTTTTCACAGATGCCTGATTGCTTGTTCGGCTGAACTGGTTTTGGCAACACATAAGACAGTCATCATGATGTTCCCTGCTGTCTTGGAGAGTACTGGTCTAACTGCATTTGATTTGAGCAAGATAATTGAGAACTTCGTAAGACATGAAGAAAGCCTTCCAAGAGAATTGAAAAGACATTTAAATTCATTAGAAGAACAACTTTTGGAAAGCATGGCATGGGAGAAAGGTTCGTCATTATACAATTCACTGGTCGTTGCCAGGCCATTGCTTGCTCCGGAAATAAATCGCCTTGGTCTTTTGGCTGAACCAATGCCATCTCTTGATGACATAGTAGCACGGCAGAATATTCATCCTGAAGACTTGCCAGCTACACCATCTAAAAAGCGGGCTGCTAGTCCAGGTACATTGCTACTCAGCCAACTGTTTCCAATCTTCAAAACAAGTCGTCCTGTTTTTCGAGGTTGTTAGTTACAGATTGTTTGTCTTCTGAGTTTTATTGCATAGTACTTTATCTGACAATTTGATCGCACAGTGCTTGTGTCTCTTACATTAGTATATGCTAGCACGATAATACACGCAAGACTAATATGGGCAATTTGCACTGACAAGCTATAGCCCCGAGAATCTAATGAACAGCCTGTATATAATGTGAAAGAAAGTACTATGCATCAGCGGAACCTAAGATTGCAGTAAACGTATCATCCATGACTGTGCATGCTAGCTTACTGTGGCTGGTCCGTGAACATATTTGTCTTTTTAACCACGTATGTATCATGGACCCCATTTTTCGCAAATTAGCCTGGGTCCCTATTTTCGTTTATATCAACTTTAGCATGATTCCTTTGAGCTGAGACACTCGTGCACAATGAATCCTGTGCATATATGGGGCATTCTAGTGTTCAACATTCAAGATTTCTGAATTTCAGTGATCACAGGAACTAATTGTGATTTATTTGAAACAAGCAGTTATGAGATCTTACACAACTAGCCCCTTTTAAAGTTTCTTCTGGCTCTTTTTTGATATTTATTTATCGCATATCGATCTAGATGACAATGGCAATGCTCAGTCACCGAAGAGATTATGCAATGAATCCAGGAGCACATTGGCAGATCAAAATTTGCAGACACCACCAAAGCAAAGCCAGATGCTGAAAGCAAAATGGCATCATCTCCAGTCGACATTTGCAAGGTTTGTCTCGCATCTAATTTTTACTAGTTTTCAAACATACTAGTTCTCTGCCAATCAAACATTCGCCATTTTTCTGATGTTATATTTATCACTTGTTTCTTGTGCAGCCCCACTGTTAACAACCCTGTTGGTGGGAATGAAAAATGTGCCGAAGTAGGGGTTCACATTTTCTTCTCCAAAGTGGGGCTCTCCTCGTAATTAAACTTTCATTTTTTCCATTTAATTTTGTTGTTCAAATTTCTAATTCTGGTCTGCAATTTTTGTAGATCTTGAAGCTGGCTGCTATTAGAATAAGAAACCTGTGTGAAAGGCTTCACCATGTGGAACAAACAGAGCGTGTCTATAATATTTTCAAGCAGATTCTTGATCAACAGACAGCTTTATTTTTTAATAGACACATTGACCAACTTATTCTTTGCTCCCTCTACGGTGTTGCAAAGGTCTCGCTTAAGCTAGCTAATGAGCTCCCTATTCTTTCTTCGCTTTCTCTGAGCTGACTATAGCTTTTCTTACAGGTTTCTCAATTAACGCTAACGTTCAAGGAGATTGTTAACAATTACAAAAGGGAACAACAATGTAAACCGGAAGTGTTTAGAAGCGTCTTTGTTGGGAGTACAAATCGCAATGGAGTATGTACCTGAAAATGAGATTTCACTTTATTTTTTCTTCTGATAGTTCTTTCCTGAACTTATGGTTTCTTCTTTGTTGTTATTCTCTTCTGACAATTCTTTCTTTATGGCAGGGACTTGGATCACGCCATGTTGATATCATTGTTTTTTACAATGAGGTGTTTGTTCCAGCAGTCAAGCCTTTCCTGGTGGCACTAATCCCTTCTGGTGCTTGTCCGGATGACAAGAATCCTAATAGTATTTTCTCTCCTCTTCAGGTTTATCTTCTGTATATTCACTTGTATTTAAAACTAATATCATTTTATACCTGCATTGTAGGCCAAATTCCTGGATCACCAAAGCCATCCCCCTTCTCGAATCTACCAGATATGTCCCCAAAGAAAGTCTCATCTTCCCATAATGTTTATGTTTCTCCTCTGCGGCAAACGAAGGTGTGATTTTTGTGTCTGCTCATCTCCATATTCAATCTCTTTACTGTTTCTTCTTCATCCAGTATTTGTAAATTCTTAAGCTGACCTGTGTATTCTTTTGGCTGTCGGTTTTCCTTTAATTTGATATTATGAATGAAAATTCTATATAGCGTCTTTATATTCTAAATTCTCCATCGAAGTCATCAGAATACCTTTTGTACTGTTCAGTGGGGATGTAATATCCTAAGGCTCTGTTTGGATGTCTTTATTGGAGGGCATGAAATTGAATTGAGGCCAATACCAAATCAGATTCTATATTGAAATGAGCAATCAATTCCAAATTTCTTTTTGGTTGTGCAAGATATTGGTATTATGGATGCAACTTGTCTATATTGATAGCCCAATGGGCACATATATATTACACGTGACTTGGGGAATGAGGGAATAACATGTAGACTAATACAGACTCCTAGACCAATACTAACACACCTTAACACCCCCCTCAAATGCGTATGCAATAGCATTGCATTTGAAGGAGTGTAGCACTAGAAAAAAAAGATAATCCAAAATACGCGTCTTGAAAGTGTCGTCGTATCATGAAGAGTCCTCAAAACCTGTAGAGTCAAGCCTGAGCGAATAGAGTCGATCGAAGAATGAGACAAGCATAGACCGATATTCGATCAAGAGAAGAGCATGTCACAAATGATCATAGCACAAGGACACCAATGGCAAAAGAATGTGCGTAGACCAGTGACAGTGCGAAATGAGGCCACAAAAATCCCCGAGAAAGGACCAGGACCGAGAAAAGGAGGCCATCAAAATCCTATAGAAAGGACCAAGACCGAGAAAAGGAGGCCACAAAAATCCCCATAGAAAGGATGAGGACTGGTAAAAGAGGCTGACAAATAAAAGTATGGTGGATTCTCATGACATGAGAAACACAAAAAGAAACAACGGATCTGGTGGACGGAGCGGAAAATATAGAAAACTAGAAAATAACAGAAAGATTAACGGTGGTGGCAGCTGAAGTGAATCATGGAGCCAAGAGCCAGGACCAACCAGAGGTCCTGTGCTGCGCTCCTGACTGTGAAGAAGGTGGTCAAAACTGCTTAGCAACAGTCGGACAAGTGGGTAATATCTGAGTTAGAAGAGTCACTAGCAAGACCCATAGAACCTGTCGAAGAAGAACCTGAAGCCACAAGTTGACGCAAAAGTCACACATTATCCTGCTCACTCACGGACACTGGTGTCTGGATAGGAGCAAGAGTCGCCGAATTCTCTGAAAAAGTACCACGTGACATGTCCCGCATCTTCTTGAAACACTCAGACTCAATGTGACCGGGCTTTCCACAGTATTTGCAGTGACGGATGGCGGCGGGACCGGCGGCGGGTCTGGCGATGGGAATGGCGGCGGGTCTGGTGACGGGGATGGCGAGCAGGAACCGGCAGGACGACGGGCGGCGCGCGACCTGGACTGGCTCAATCACGACTTGGATCGGGGAGAGCACTAAAGATTCGATCGTGTAGGAAGCAATAGAAGCAAGACCAAACAACTTGATCGGGAGACAAAAAATGATGGAGAGAGACCGGAATCAATCGTAAAAGTAAGGGCGAGTTGCGAGGCGTCCGAAAAAAAAAACCCTAAAACCTGGGCACTGATACCATGTTATGGATGCAACTTGTCTATATTGATAGTCCAATGGGCATATATATATATATTACACTTGACTTGGGGAATAAGGGAATAACATCTAGACTAATACGGACTCCTAGACCAATACTAACACACCTTAACAATTGGCAGTTGGAATCAAAGAGAGCAGTCAATTCCAAATTTCTGTTCGGATGTCTTGGCATCCACATTTGAAAAAGAGTCAGTCATCGGACTCCTCCAGTCCCCCTCCCTCTTCGCCCCCACGACCTCACCCCTTGAGCTGGCCCGCCTTGTACCATCCCCATTCCCTCGGCTGGACGACCAGCCCCGTCTACCATGTCGCCTTACTGCAGCTCGATTAGCGACGGCGAGACACACTTGTACTAGCGCTGAAGAGGAGGACGTTCGCATGCTCGCCAATCCGCATCTGCCGGCGCTAGCGGGCCATCGGGGTGGAGGATAGGTCACTGCCGTGTGGGAGAACCAGAAGCAGATGCTGCTGGTGCTGACGGTGGCGGGCCATCAGCAGGGCAGAGGACAGGGAGGTACTGTGTGGGCGAACCAGCAGCCGCTGCTACTCGGCTTTGACGGTGGTGGGCCAGCAACGCGGATGCAGCTTCAGGGAACTTTGGCGGATGAGACGGCAGGGAACTCTGGTGGTGGCAGTGGTCGACGGGACCTCCGACAGTGGCGACCTGAGAGCGAGGTAGTGGATGTTCTGGCAAGGGGAGTATGAGGGGAAGCGGACACGAAAGTGGAGGGCAAAGAACAAGCTGGTCAATTCTAGCAAATATGGAGGGTGTGAGCTTGGACACGTGGGGCAGGGTACACAAGTGTTGGGCATGCCTTTTGGTATTTGGGCTGGTTTCCGGTTCAATTCCAAGACCATCCAAACAGCTATATTGGACAAGACCAAATACCAATTCCGAATTCATACCCTGAATATCGACATCCAAATGGGGTGTAACACTTTTTACTGGAATTGTTTCTTGTGTCACCACACTTATTCTAAGTACACTCACGCTATTAGGTACTTTTTTTAATGAAGAGGATAATTGTACATGGTTCAATCAAATAGTACGAGCGTGCGAAGCATTGAAAACTCGTGAAGTAAAAGTTATACTCTTGACTATATTTCTTTACTGGTAGAAAAGATAATAGTGAACTGATATAGGAAAAAGGTTGCAGTAGCTGAAGTGTTCATGAAACCACTTTAAAAGCACAACCTTTTGTTGTACTTATTAAGAAAACACAGAGCTAATGACTCTTGGAGGTTATACAATGCATCTAAGCAGTTAATGTAACCTGGGTGCAATAGGCATACCTATATGTTTTGATACGGAGAGGATGCATGGTCTGCTTTAGACTGTCTGCTATAGTGGATGCATGGTCTGCTTTAACATCAGAACCCCACATATTTGCGATAACACTGACTTCGAGTTATTCTGTACTCTGCAATTCCACCTAGCAAGTGTTTTTAAAAAAAAAAACTTTGATTGTGTGAGTGCAGTGAAATACAAGTTATAAACATGTAATTTGTTGTGTTCAACGTTTTATTTTGCACCCTACATACATGGTCTAGTATAGTACAAGTCTTTGTAAACTAACTCTTTGCAACCATGCTTCACTTACAGAAGGACGCGTTGCTTTCGCCAAGTTCGAGGAGTTTCTATGCATGCATCGGCGAAAGCACCCATGCTTATCAAAGCCCATCAAAAGATCTGGCTGCTATAAATAAACGTCTAAATTAGTATGTCAACTTTCTGAAAAAACAAGACATTTTTCTTGCAACATGAAGCTGTGTTGATGACACAGTGCCATCACTCATTTCGTTTTGAACCTGCAGCACCAGCAGGAGAATCAACACCCGAATCAACTTTGACCTGGTTAGTGACTCAGTGGTAGCTGGTAGTCTGGACCAACCAAACCGTGGCCCAGCATCTCCGGATCCTGCAGCTGCATTTAGCCCCTTATCAAAGAAAGGGAAACCAGGACCAGAGTCTTGAGCAAATAAATGGACATCTCCCTCTGTATATAGCTCACAATCCCACAGAAGGCTTCTATTCTTTTGAATAAGTGGGTGAAGTGGATTGCTTCAACTGTACATGTATGTGTTAGGGATTAGTATCAGTATAAAAGCGGCTGATTTCTTAGAAGTAGCATTCCTGGTGTATCTTTTTATTTTTCTGCTGATTCTAACATCAGGGTGTAAGCTTTGTAAAATGCTAACCGGCCTTATTTTTTAGTGTCTGTTCTTCTGTAGAAAATCTGGCATGTGTGTAATGTACTCCCTCCCATCCCCTATAAAGTGTCGTGGAACAATAACTAATCAGGTACAAGAACTTAGCACAACTGGCGATATTTAATTCAGACCAAGAGGTTTTTTTTGCTGTCCTCGGCTCCCAGCAGGTGTATATTTTCTCCTGATAGTATACGCATTTGATTTCTGCCTTCTTGGCATATATCAAGACTACATCTGTTATCAGTTGTCGGTCTAAGCATGTTTGTACTCGAGATTTGCTACTTGCTCCATCAGATTTGTGATTCTGTATTAATTCCAATCACAAAACTTGTCGATGAAGCTATGAGAGCGATAGTTATTTTCTGTCCCTATTTCTTTAAGATGATGATGGTCGGCGTCTAATATGCCAAATCCTGAATGGACATTTTCCTGTGATGAACACTATAATCCTGAAGAATTTGTGAACTCTCAGTGATCATTTCTGTATTACTATATTTTAACAATTCTGGTCTTTAGGAGAAGATTAAAAAACAAAGTTACAGTGAAATAAGGCAATGTGTCTGTTAGCTACCATTTCTCCCCCATTAGTTTGCAGATCTATCCTCTATACAACAATTACTAATCGTCTGTAGTGATTGTGCATGAATTTACAATATTGCATCATCTTTTTCTGCGCACGAGAAGCCTATAACAGCCGTTCCTAAGGACCTGAAGGACTCCATTACCCGATCTCGAACACCAAAACCTCTTTTCCTCTCGCCTTCCTGAGCTCGTTAAGAGTACGCGTCGTCGTTTTCGCGCCCGATCCCCGATCTTCTCCGTCGGCGAGGCTGGCTGGAGCAAAGGAGGGAGTGGCGCGTGGAGTAGGGCTGTATATATTAAGTTTAGCCGTAGTTTCTTTAGATGCAGATGGTTTGGCCTCGTGCCGGTAGTCGGCTTCATGCCTTCGGCCCAGATGCGGTGCTGTCCGGTGGTTTCTTTTCTTGCAGTGCTGCTACGGGCGGAGCCGGGTGCGACAGGGTGGGAAACCTCCGAAAACTCCATCAATAAGGTCGTTCAGTGCAACTGGGCTTCGGTTGTGCAGGCTGCTGTCCAAGTTCCCCCTAATCGCCATGGTGGCGGGTGGGAAGCGCTCTATACTCCGGCGTTGGGCTGTGCAGGGGAAGGTGCAGAATAGAAAAGCACAACATCGGCGACCCTTGCTTGGCTTCCGGAATCAAGAGCCGAAGGGCGGCTTTTGTCATGCTGCTGATGCATCCCATATTCAACCTCCAAGCTTGGAAGCCCTTCAATGGAGTCAAGACGGCAATCACTTCCTCTACATCCCAAGTGATCTTGTCCCCGGAGATGCTGATGATGGTCGTTGTTGGTTTCAGATCAATGGAGATGGCGGTGCTTGACCTGATTGTTTTTTTTTTCACTTTTTGTCTAGGGTGTGTGATGTAAAAGTGAAGGCCTATCTTGTAATGTTCAGTTCTGTTGGAGAGTGGTTTGTTTGGTCCTAAGGCATCAACTCATAAAAACTAGATTGGAAAGGGGGAGTGAATGTGAAACGCCCGGGAAGCTCAGATGCCCGGCGAGGAGACGAGCAAGGCGCACGGGTAGAGAGAGACGCAGTGGTTTACACAGGTTCGGCCCCTCTCGCGAGGTAAAGACCTACTCCTGCTTGTCTGTTGCACTGCTTGGAGAGAGTCACCGTACAATGGTGGCTAGGGTGTTATGGATGCGAACCCTTTGCTCGGTGGCTGGGCTACCCTTCTTATAGCCGCGACATCTCCTCACTGGACGGGAAGGGAAACCACAAAGTGATGAGGGAAGGACAACCCAAAGCCCTAAGCTACAGGTGGACTAAGTCCACAGTCGATTAAAGTGTTGGTCTACAACAGACCATGGGGTCTTCACGATGACCTTAGGGATGACGCTCGCAGAGTAGCTTTATGCCGTCATGGTCTTCTTGCACCGAAGAGGAAAGTCCCGGGCGATGCTTTGGGCGCCGCAGATGGGCGTGGTCTTTAATCATGGAAATAGGAAGCTTTGGCGTCTGCGCCCTCTGGCGCTGTTGCCGTCTTCGTCATCCGTTTTGTCACCCACGCAGGCGCGCTTTGTCTCTGCGGTAGGGCAGAGACATGTGCCTTCCTATGAGAGGGCCACGTGTGTAACAATGCCCTGTCTCCTCATGAAGAAGTCTGGCCTCCTCGCGGAGGTATGTCGATGACTCGCGGAGGCCCGCATGGCAGAGGCATGGTTGCTCCATTCTGCTAAGTCCCAAAGCTGAGAGTTTCCTCGCGAGGTCGTTGCTTGTGCTGTGTCTTGCTTGATACGCCTCTTGTTGAATGGATCCCACGGGCCTTTGACCGGGTCTTCGCAGTGTGGGTACCCTAGTATCCATTACCCCGACAGTAACTCCCGGGCCCACGTCGCGCACGTGTCTAGAGGAGACAAAACGATGTGGGGCCAAAAAAACTGCCAAGGCCACGCGTAGGCACATGGTGCAGAGGTTCTCAGGGACGGTTCCCCACGATCACCACGATGCCTCGATTCCGCCCCGCGCATCATCATTGCGACACGTATCGTCTTGTCTTCCGTCGTCGCCTCCCATCAGTCAGTGGGAGGAGTAACTGCATCAAGCCCCTCGGATTTCGAGGAAGCATGAATTAAAGCGGGAAGAGAGAGAGAGAGAGAGAGAGTGTCGGAGAGTAGTTGTCCTGGGACAAGGCCTCTCGAGAGGTTCAAACACTGGGGGTCTAAAACACGCTCGTAGCACCACTCGAAGGCCTGGGGTGACACAGGGAGTTTACCCAGGTTCAGGCCACTGTGCGGTGTAAAACCCTACTCTTGCTTGTTTGATGGATTGCACTCCGTTGGTTACATCAAAATGGGCGAGCTTGTGCTCGAGTTCAGACTAAGGGCGCTAGGGCATGAATGATCCACCCCCTTCAACAGGAGCAAGGGAGCCCCTTATGTATTCGCCTCTGTCCTCTTCCCCGCTCATTCTTGGCGGGAAAGGGCATCACATTGTGACGAAGGAAGGGTAGTGCACGCTCCGAGGCTTCCTGCGGCCTTGGTCCACGGGAGACAATGCCACCGCCCATGGCAGGGCGGTGGGGGCTCCTGGTGACGTTTCCTTCATCTTGTAGCACTGGCTTGGTACTCTTGCACCAAAGTAGAAAGCTTTGGGCGAAGCTTTGGCGAGGGCATCTGTCGCGAGAATGGAAACCTCAGCCAAAGGTGCTCTATAGCACTATTCTGCCTTCGTCAGCGCGCACAAGATTGCGCACGTCATCGACACATGGTGTGTTGGGAATATGCCCTAGAGGCAATCATGTATGATGTAATTCCCGATGTATTCATAAAGTTATTAAGTTGTCCTTGTTTTGAACATATGATATATATCATTCAATGTGTGATTCGATTGTGGAACTATGTATTCATGTTGTTCATGCTGAATTGTCCTTGGTCATTGAGGTTGTGCTGGACACATAACCTAGACTAATGTGAATGTTGGTTGATGACTCGGTTCCACTTGTCATGGGCATGGCGATGCCATTCCAACTTACACAGACTCTGCTAAAGAGTTTAGCGAGTCGGACTGACCCATATTGAGATGCAACGAGTAAGTCGTCATTTGCATGTCTCAATCAATGTAATCCTTAGACTCGAGGTTGTCGCACAATCCGAGTTGTGGATCACCGACTTAGGTTCTGTCAAACGCTGTTCCGTACATCACAGTTATAAAGGCAGAGTTCGGGTCGAATGAGAATCAAGCTGCGTGATTTGGATAATCAAGATGGGATTTTGCCCCTCCGACTAGAGAGATATTCTCTGGGCCCTCTCGAGTGATATGATTCCGGAAGCATGGCCATGCACGACTCGGTTAAGTGTTAACCGAGTCTATTGACTAAGAGTTAGTCAGATGAATCATATATCACAGATCGAGAAGAGAGTTGAGCTATTTAAGGGATGACAATAGTTCTCCTATAGTTCGACAAGGTATATCGTGAGACAAAAGGGACTCAGATGAAAGTCACATTGGAAGGTATGTCGTCATGACTCTATGACACTTGGGAGTCGTCACATTCTGCTAGGAGCTGCCACCGGTTGATCGATTGGGAGTCGGATTCCAATCGTGTCCAAGTCGCCATGAGCCTGCAAGGCCGCACACTTAAGAGCGGGAGAAAGTATATTGGTAGGGTTGGACCCGAACTGGAAATGGACTGAATTATTAAGTTGGACTGACGGAGTGAATGGGCCCCAAGCGTTGTGCATCCCACTCCCACTCGCTATATAAAGAGGGGCGCAGGTTGCCCAACGGGCACAAGTTTTCCACTCCGATGCGTTGGGAACCCTAGCCCCACTCAGTCCAGCCGCCGCACCGGACCTAGCAGTCCGCCGTTGGAGCTCCTCCTCGTACGTGTAGATATCGGCAGAGGTGCTGTACGTTCAGCACTTCGACTATCGCGGGATTGGATCATGGGACTACACTGCATCGACGTGCTTCTTCGATAATCCGCACATGCACGTCTAGTGGTAATCCTCCTGGCCTTCTACCTCGGCTAGATATTGGGAGTACCGCGTAGAAAAGTTTTTGTTTATCTCTACGCGTTCCAACATGGTGTGTCTTCTATTGAGAGAAAATCCCTCTGGAGAGGAGGCCGAGGGATCGAGGTAGGGCTCCACTCCGAGGAAAGACAGGGCGCGTCCCTCGGGAGGGGCCAACCTCCTGTTGGTGGTATCTCGAGAGGGGAAAATGTCTCGCAGAGGGAAAGTTCCCTCTTGAAGCATCATCGTGAAGGCTTTTTCTCTTGGGTATGACTAGGCCGCAACGGACGGACCGTGGTACCCTGGTATCCACTAGGCCAATAGTAGCCCCCGGGCCCGCGTTGGACACGCGTCCGAAGGAGGCGAGGTGGCGCGGGGCCAACCGCTGCCGGGTCAGTCGTGGGCACGTGGCGTGACGGTTCGTGGGTAATGACTCACGATCTCTTCGACGTGGTCATAACGTTCGATCACCATAACTGCTCCGGAGCCATGTCATCGAGCAGTCACCTTTTGCTGCTGAGTCCCATCTGTCAGCGGGGGTCTGACTCTCTTCCTCGATTCTCGGGTCCGCAGGGAAACGGACCAACGCGGAGAGGAGGAGGCTCCAGGTGGGGTATAAGTACCGGGCGCTGCGCGCCCTCTCGAACCAGGACTCGCACTTGTTCTTCCCTTCCTGCCACCCATCCTTTCTCAGAGGAGAAAAAGAGAGTGCATGTCTCGTGGTCGACGAGGCCGTGGCTCCGCGGAGGACGCGGCCGCAACCCCGAGGCGCAACGCTCGTATTGCGCAGGCGATCGTAGAAGCAGCGGAGGGATCCGGAGGCTATGGCGCAGCAGGCTCCCGTGGTCGTCGAGGTCGCGGCGCATGCGCTCAACGTGGTCACGGTGGGGCGGCCGCATCCCTCCCCCACTGGGAGGAGTGTCGGTCCAGTAGATACCAGGGTACCATGGCCCGTCCGCTGCGGCCTAGTCCAGCTGGCACATAGAGGCCTCCACAAGAATGCTTCGCGCCCCTCCCGAGACGCAACTAGCAGGTGTTGGCTCCTCCGGAGAGGCGCACCCAACTTTCCTCGGGGAGGAGTTCTACCTCGAGCTCCCCGCTCCTCTCTAGAGGATATTTCCCTCAGGAGGGAACATCCCATGTGCGTGTGACGTGCGCAGCTCTGCGCACCAACGAGAGCCCGAGAGTGTTGCAGGGCCGCTTTGGACGAAGTTATAATTCTCGTGTATAAAGTGTGGGCGACAGCTGCCTGCGCTAAAAAGCGCCGCCCAAAGCTTTCCTCTTCGATGCAAGAGGACCAAGCTGGCGCTACAAAGACAAGGGGAGCGTCATCAAGAGCGCCACCATCCTGCCATGGACGATGGCACTGGCCCCCAAGACCAAGACCGCCAGATACTGCAGGGCATGATCTGCCCACTCCTTATCGCTGATCTGCCCACTCCTTATCGCTATGTGGTGACCCTTCCTCGCTAAGAATAAGCGGGAAAGAGGGACAGAGAAAGTATATGGGGAGCAGTTCGCGCCCATAGAAGGGAACGACTCATTCACTTCGAGCATACCTAGTCTGAATCCGGGCATAAGCTCGCAACTTGTACTATAATCATCCGCAGTGCAGCCCATCAGACAAGCAGGAGTAGGGTGTTATACCGCAAGATGGCATGAACCTGGGTAAACTCCCCGTGTCGCCATTGTTGCCTATCTCAAGCTTTCCTCACCAGGCCTGACGAGAGGTGCAGTGAGTGTGGTTAGCCCCCTGTGTTCGAACCTCTTGAGAGCCCCTGTCCCAGGACATACCAGATTCTGACATTTGGCGCACCGGGTAGGGGGCTAAGGAAATCCTTCACCACCTCTCTGCCATGGCACCCACTCGCGCCGAGCATGCTCGCTACAGGAGCCAAGCCAATCCCATCGGCAACAACAACACCGGAGACGACGTGCATCATGGTCCTGATGGTGCTGGTGGCGTGCCCGATGCTGAGGACCAGGCTTACTCCCACTCGTCGCAGCGAGACCCGCCGCGGTCCTCCCAGAGGGGAGCACCTCTGCGCCGTCACCACCACCGCTACTGCCGCCGTCGAACCGCAACGAGCCGTCAGGGTCACGGATGCCGCAGGCAGCCCACCCGCACCGTAGCTCTGCTGCTGGCCCAGAGCTTTTCGGACACCCGTCCGCGCCGGAAGGGCACGCCACATGGCTCGTCCGCATCCAGGAGCTTGTCGATGCCGTAGACGTTTCCCCGCAACCATCGCGGGGAGGCGGTGAAGGGTTTCATGGTAGAATTTCAATTTTTTTTACTACTAGCGAACACCAAAACTTGCCAGGATCTATCTATTAGTAATACAGTAACGGTTAATGCGGGGTTCTGGTGACATACCCTTGTAGACCGATACACGGGGATTGCACCCCCTTGGTGACGACGTAAACGACCTCAAGGTCATGACGAACTTAACATGTTCCCGGCAGCCTTCTGGTGCAACGATGAAGTGTAGTGCCATAAGTGTTGTGCCTCGTAGATATCGCACACGAGGTCTCTGACCAAGCAGAGGTTGCAGAAATCAGATCTCCTGGATTAGAGTTTCCCCACCACGACAGTGTAACAGAGTAGAGAGAAATATCCTACGCGCAGCCCAACTTACGGCCAAATAGTGCGGAAGAGAGAGAGAAAACGGGAGAGAGATACCAGTCTTCCGTTTTATTAATCTGCTAAATTCCCAATTTTTACTCCTCCCCGTTCCAATGTGGGACTAAAGGGAGAGTGGGAGGAGAGGGTGCAGCCACCCTCATGGCAGCCACATGGGCCTTGGCCAGCCCATGTGGGCTGGCCGCACCTCCCCTTTTTTTAATTAATTTTATTTATTTAAGATTAAATTAATTAATTAATATATTTAAATAAATATATATTCAAATTAAATAACTCTTTTTAATATCAAATCAAATAAAAGTTTATGTGAATATATTTAATTCATAATTAGATATATTTACACATTATTTAAATTCTATTTAATATTTAATTTTAATATATAAAATCAATTAAATCATAATTAATTAATTTATATATAATTAAATATCAAATTAATTCTCGTGGCTGCGGAAACCATTCCGGACCACCCCGAATTTCTTCGGCACCCTGAAACACTTTCGGTATCCCATTTCTTTTTCTCCAAAACAATTCAGTGTCTCTTTTCTCTTTTGGTACATTCCGGTAAGTCTATTTCTCTCTTTGGAACCATTCCGTCCTTTCTCTACCTATCTCTGGTGATTCCATAAACGATCCCTTACGTTGCCCCCTTAAGTGTGTTACCTTATCGGTTCAGGACTACTCCAGACATGACCGGGACTCCTCCCTGATCAATGATCAATAGCGGGATCTGGATATCCATAATGACCCATGTGCATCCATCGAATTAATCATCGTTGAACCTTAACATAGACTCCTATTCCTTTCATTCTCAGATACATGTTTTGTCTGAGTTTTGCTCGTTAACATTCCTATGCCATGTTCAATCTCGTTACCGACAAGATTCTTAACTTGTTCTCATGATCCTTCGTCTCCGTGACTAAGTCACACGCTGCAGGCTACTGGATAAAGTCTCGCAGAGTGGGCCCCGAGTATCTCTCAATTAAGTGGATAAACGAATCTCGCTGTTGACAACACGCCAAAACATATCCCTTTGTAATACCCAAGTACACCTTTATAATCACACTGTCATGGTGACGTTTGATGCACTCAAAGTAACATCGAACATAGAAATTATATGAAGTCTCACAATCTTGAGGATTAGGGTACCATGCTTCTAAGTACTGCCACTGTGAACTTCGTAATACGATCGCGTCGCAATACTTCTGTATAATAATGGTATGTTCATCATCTCATTTGCCCAATGAAATGACCCCACTGTATATAGACATAAATGTCACATGATCGTTGATGTGGGGACGACTCCCGAGCCCCTAGACGAGCCTATGTGGTATAAGGCCCAACACGAAAGCCTAGTGTGATGAACCGCCCTATTCTTCTAGAAGGCCCTACTGTGGCCCACCCGCAAGACTTGCGGACCAAGATATTAGGGACTTACCGACTATGGCTAGGGTTTTGTAACCCACCCGGGTACGGGTTTGAGACCTAGCCTCCTATATAAAGGCTGGGAGAGCCACCCGGGGGGACATCCAATCTTGACGCCACCATAGGTGCTACCTCTCGATATCCAATCTCTCGACTAAGCACCCGCCATTGTAATCTCACATCATAATACAAGATCAGACAAGCAGGAGTAAGGGTTTTACCTCCACGAGGGCCCCGAACCTAGGTAAATTGTTCCCCCTATTAGTCATCGAGTCCACCATCGCCTAATCGTTTCTTATTCTTGAATCCCTACCGGATCATCCGAGGGATTTGTCGATATGAGTATACGACAATTGGCTCCATCTGTGGGAACGGCAGGCGCCGGATCCCCGGCTTCTCCGGCTTTATCTGCACCGAGCTTCAACTAGAGCTCGGAATATTCGGCTCCCATGGAGCTAATCTCCTTCGGGTCGTTCGTCTACACGCCCCACTAGCCGGTTTCTCGCCCGACGTTCAGAGATCTCCAGGAGGGCGTTAGGATAACGTTCAGCGACCTCCATTTATGCGCCACGAAGGAGGTAATTTTGTGCTTCCTCGACACTTCGGCACACGCCGGATGTGACGTCAAATCCGTCTCGAGCACGGCGGCTCAGGGATCGCCACGACAAGTCTGACTGCAGCTCGGAGTCGAGTTACGACTTGGTCTGCCGCAACAAGCTTGACTTCCACACCATCGCCGCTGAGGAACCCGCTGAGCTCAATGGAGACCACTGACCCGCCCCAAGGAATCACTGTCCATATCTAGCTCACATCTGCATGGCTGAACCCAATGAAGAGCCCGCCGAAACAGAGACGAGTGCGACAACAAGGCAAACTATCCATGTCTCGCGGGCCGCTTGGGTCAAGGCAAAAAGGGCAGTGCTAGCAAGCCAATCGATAGCGGCCGGATCCTCCCAAGAGGATCTGATAGCGTACCACTACTTCCTGTCGAAGAAAAACCAGGAAGTGATAGACTGTAACATCCATGATTTTTGGAAAGTGCAAAAATCACAAAAATTTGAAACTTTTTGTTTTCATGTTATGCAAGTCACCAAAAAACCAAATGATATGCAAGATACAAAAGGAAACAATACATACTTCAATGAATTTGGACTTAAGTATGCCTCTATTCCATAAACCCTAAACCTTATTCAAATAAATTTTCTCTAATCAATAATTATTATCTTTATTTAGAAAACCCTATTTTCTAAATGTCTTCCAAGTAAATTTTGTGTTATGAAAATGAATCACACTTTGGGAAACAACATTTTCAATAGTAGTAACTCTCTGGAATTTTATTGGTCAACAATATTAATTATTTGATATGATTTAATTAAATGGCAATAAGTTGCTATTAGTAATCACTCATATCTTCAAATTATAAAATATGAAAACGGAGTAAAATGACTTTCAAAAATTGTATTTGACATGTTTAATGTCTCTGAAATTTTATTTCATAAAAAACATCATTTTTTTCCAATTTTAAATAACATTAAGTACTATTAATGTTTTATTTATATTTGCAAAATATGACGAGGACATCCCTAGTTTTTCACCTATTGTTACACATGATAATGTGGCTGTCCAAGATAATGGAGTGAGACTTGGTCCCATGACAAGATCAAGGACCAAACTATTAGAACAACAGGTGAATTCACTCCTACTTGAGTATAATTCATGAGACATCCCTAGTGCTTCTACACTTTCTCCCATTGATGATGAGGTTATTCAAGAGAAACACGATGAAGTGAGAATTGGACCAATGACAAGATCAAGAACTAAATTATTACAAAAGTAGGTGAATTCTCTCTTATTAGAATATGATGTTTGTTTTAATGAGAACTTTATACTACCTAAATCCATGCACTTATGTATACTCAGGTTTGTTGATAACATAAGCATGGATGGAGGAGTACATCAAGAGGAGATGGAAAACATAGAGGAGTTGCTAGAAAACAAACATCCGAAGGTGGAAAAAAGAAGTTTATTGGCGGAAAACAAGCACATGCTCATGAAGAATCAAGATGGTGCTGTTTTCCACAAGGATGGTGCACCACATATTGTTGTTGCGCCATAAGCTAGTGGACCTGTGTGTCCAAAGTGGACGCACCCCTTTGTGGGTTGTTTTGTATCCCTAGGAGTCCAAATAGAGTCCAAAACTAAGTCCAAGTTGGGTTCTATTCGGGTCTGGTTTGGTGCTTGCGCAATACCCCTTGTGGCCGCACCATACCCCCTCATATAAACCCCTATTGCGAGTTAGAGAGGTAGACTACGATAAAACAAAACCCTAGAATTCTAGATTATATTGCTTGAAGCATTCATCTTGAATCATACAACCTTTCTGTCGTGGGATAATCACGGCAGATGTTACCGGGGGTAACTGATCCTGGGGCAAGTCGACACAGGTATTTGGGAGAGGGTTTAGCTCGAAGGAAGACATGGCAGAAAGCAATCTAAGAACCGGAAAATAACTCGCCGGATCTCAATATGAATTATGCTGGATACTCGATAACGGGTGTTACAACTATGACTTGAATCTCTGGCAAACTAAACCTAGGGGCCGGTTTATAAAGCACCCGTACACCCCTAACTTGCCCTCCAAGGAACATCTTGAGTCCTACTCGAACTCCACATACAAACCCTAACTTCCCTTACCGCAGCCCACAATCCGGGTTACAAATCTTACAAGCCTTTGGGCCTTCCGGTAATCTCTTTACCCCTAGCCGGATATCGCTCAGCACACCTCGGGCCGGATTATATCTTGAAGTGGGCCTACCGGGTTACTATCCCCCATCAGTAGTCCCCAGGATAGCGCGGGTTTCACGGATTCATCCTTGAAGCGCTCGCTATTCCCTGAAAAAGATACGAAACACCCAAGTTCATGGGGACCGAGTTAAATTGCTTCGATAGATGGCTAGGCACAGCTCCATGACGGCCATACGATAACTCGATTCCCCCTCCAAATGTCTAACATGCCTTTCCAAATTTGAACCCTAAAATGCCAAGATTCCACTCACGATACCGGTCCCTGATATCTCGGGATAGGTTACACTTCCTCCGCCAACGGAACATTTTATTCCATTCCGGGCGCATACACCACCAAATCCGCACGGATAATTACCGCCCCGTAGCTTCCGATTTTCCAGCCGCGGGGGTGAACTCACCACCTCCCTTATAAATATCGACCGAAGGTAACCCTAAGCCTTTCACCTCACCTCATCATACCCTTTCTCCTCGCTCCCTCGCAACTTCCGCCGCCGGAGCTCGCGCACACTACAACAGATAAGGCCACTGCCGGCCGCGCTCGACCTCGAGCTATCCCGCGCCGCCATCACGCATTGTCGTCGCATCTTCGTTTCTCTCATTGAGGGCTGTGGAACAATACTCAAGCCGCACCTCACATCACCCTCATTTCGGACATCAATCTCTTCGGTAAGCCTATCTCAATCGTCCAATTGAACCTCGCAATTTTTTCAATTTGACTTGGATCGGATCTGGATCAACCCGTAAATTACCTTTCCGGTATCATCAAATCAAGCCGCTTCGGTAGTCCTCAGCTCCTTTAAGCACCTGATGCGTAGTCGCAATTCATCCCCGCACCTTTTTCAACCATCAAACTTTACATAAGATCGCTCGCAAGCTTTTCAACCTAGATCCGTTCCACCTTGTTTTTTCCGCTTGTCTCATTAACATCCGGAAAACTCTCTTTTCCAGCTATTTTCTTCGCAATAAAAGTATGGGCAACCATCCATGCTCGCCCAACCCACCTCCATACGTAAGTAATTAACAATTTACTCAACCTCACCTGTAACCCGGAAAATCCTCCACACTTAACATCGTAGCGCATTATCCGGGTATTATTTTAGCCTTCGCATTGTCTCGATATTCCCAGACCCGGATAATCTGATACTCCGAATCTTACTCCATACATCTCTCGTCCCTTGCAGGTCAACCCCATGGCTCCGAAAAGACAGGGAAGGCACCCGGCTCCGACCAAGACCCCTCAAACCACTTCTGCCAACTGGGGTCGGTCTTCAACAACGAAGGCCAAGCTAGAAGGAATGGCCGAATTAGGAATTCTTCCCTCTCAAAAGGAGATACATTGGAGGGCTCCTGACGATGAGACCCGTCCTACTCCTGCCGGGAATGAGGTAATCTGTTTTACCGAGCACGTGACCCGGGGATTTCGTCCTCCGGGTCACCCTTTCTTCCGGGAAATCTTAAGCCACTACGGCCTCCGGGTGTTCGACATAGGGCCTAACTCTATGCTGAATATTACCCATTTCATAGTCTTGTCCGAATCTTACTTATGCATTCCACCAAGCCTGGATCTTTTTATTGAGTTATTCCAATGTGAGCTGTGTCGCGAGAGCGATGACGGAGCTCTTCTTACCTGTGGCGGGGTATCTATCCAGCGCCGCAAGCACTCACTAATGCCAACTCTTAACTTGAACTCCCACGTCAACAACTGGCAACTATCTTTCTTCTATTGCCATGACACTTCTCCGGATGGTGAGAGGAAATTGCCGGGTTACTCGGAGAGCCTCCTTGAACCCTCCGAGTCTTTTAGCGCTTTTGCACCCGAGCCTGATAGGGAATCCATTCAGCCCTTTTTGGCCAAACTAGCAGCCCTCTCAGCCCATGGCCTTCTTGGGCTTAATCTAATAAAGACTTGGGTAGATTTCCGGGTTCAGCCCAACTCCATTCGTTCGAAGTTGCTACACGAGTACTCGGGTCACATCACGGACTCCCTCCGCTACTCCACCAAGAACTTCCCTGCTGGCAACACCAACAAGACCATCAAGGGTTTCCTGATGGAGAGGCTAGAGGTTATAAAGAACGCTACCGGGTTACCCCCGTTTACTCGGGAGAATCCCGCTCCAGCGGTAAGACCTGACCCCCTTTTTCTTGTTTCAGCACTTTTATCCGCTATAGTCTCTAACCACTACTTGCATTTACTTGTTCACAGGCTGACGATCCCTTCTGGAAGGTCGAGAACTCTCCTCCCTCCCAAGACCTCGAAGGGGAAAACGAGTCCATTGATGACGACGAGGGTACTCTTTCATAACCTTTATATCTGCCTTTCATCTGTGCCACCTTTCTTACCACTCGTCCTTTCTTATCTGATACTTACTCGGCTTTCAGGGTCATAGGACGAAGAGGAGGAAGAAGAAAATGACCCGGAAGCCACCGAGTCTGACCAAGAACCTCCAGTTGGAAACAAAAGGAAAGCTAGAGGGGTAGTTGAAAAGGTTCCCTTCTCTTCCATGTCTTGTGCGCCTTACTCCTTTGCCACTATGCGTGAACTTAATGTGCGATTATCACATTCACCCTTCTTGAAGGACCCTTTCCCGGCTAAACGTAGGGTGACCCGGAGTTCTCCGGGGGATGATCCCCTTAACCCGGGTATCTCCACCTCACCCGCTCGTCGAGCCAGCACCCCTCCAGCTCAACCTTCCCAATCTCCTCAACGTCATCCATCTCCTAGTCATCCACTTGCCGGGCAATTTCGCGTACCGCAGCCAGTGCTTTTGCCTACGTCATCCGCCTCCAGCTGCGAGCTTCCCCCGGACTATGCTGTGAACACCGGGTAAACTACCTTTGCTTACATTCTCTCGCACTTGTTATCTTTCTTTTTTCCATACATTCCACTAATCAATGTCTCCTTTTTTCCTTTCAGCGCCACAGTTACGCTGAGTGACCCGGATATTCCTGAAGCAGAAAGGCAGGGAGAGGAGAAGCCGAGTAATAACATGGACATTGAGGTTGAGGACGAGGCCGAGGACGGAAATAAAGAAGACCCTTTTAAGGACCCACCTCCACCAAAAACTGCATCACCCCAGCCCTCTGAGGAGGTGGACGAAGATATCTTTTTGGAGACCAAGTCGGGTTCTCCTAACCCGGACACTCAAAAGGTCCGGGTTTCGACCCCCAGACCCGGAGCAACCCTTCAACAGGAAGACCAATCTTCCGGCCCTTCTCGACTTCGCCCTGAAGACATGACCTTTGCGCAAATGCTAGATGCCCTCCATACTTTGAAGGGTGATGAAGAAAACATACTGGACGCCTTAATAACCAAGCACGAGGTAATCCCGAGTAGTACCAATTGTTTCCACACATAGTCCCCAAGTTCTGAGTAAATTACTAAGTAACTTGCTTGGAACTTTGTATAATGTTTCTGGCTAATCCCTCTTCATGCTTCCTTACAGGACTATGTTTCACAGTTGGAGAAGAAACTGGCCAAGTCCACCAAGCGTATGGAAAAAGAAACGGCCCTTCGTGAAGCTGCGGAGACTGAAGCTCGCAGGTGCCAAAAAATGACGAAAAGGTACAGGAAAAGGGCCCACAAGGCTAAGGACAAACTGACAACACTTTCCGTGCAAATTGCTGACGTTTATCGTACCGCGACCGGTGAGATTTTTAAATTTCACCTTTTCTATGACCCGGATTTCTTTGATATGAACCTCTGTACTTGCTTACTTATTATCTTTGCTCCTTTTGCCCCTTTAGCAGGCCCAAGTGATGCTGCCCCCGAAGAAGATGACGCTGCTAAGCTAAAAACCATCAAAAATACTCTTCGCCAACTTTGCGGCGGAGTTAGCTGGATACTTGATGAGTTGCGACTGCCGGGTGTCAGGCCAGATAATATGAAGAGATTACTGGAATTCTGCTCCACGATCCCCGAGTGGATTTGGCACTGGAAACGGTCCTCCTGCCGATTTGGGGTAACCCGGGGGCTCGCATTGGCTAAAGCCTACGCTCCCAAGCTAGAGCTGGCCAAACTTATGAGCGGATTTCCAGAGTTCAACTTGGATGGGTCCAAGTTTTTGCCAAAGGACTTCAAGGCTATTCAGAAAGAAGTCCGTCATCCGGCTAGCGTTATCGCTGATAGCTTAGAGATTGATGTGATTCTCCCTGCTTATGATGCTAATGACAAGATTGTCAAGGCGAACCGCCCCCAGCCGTTCGATATGCTTGCCCGTTGGAGGGAGGAGGCAATCAAGATAAGGGACGAAGCTGCCAAGAAGGCCGATGCCGACTCTGCTCCTGCAACTTCGCAACCCGGGACTGCTACTGATCCGAGTGGCGCCGCCACCACCAGTGGCAACAAGGGCAAGGCCAAGATGGATCCTGCAGCTTGAAGTAATGAATATCGCCTGTCATTCCATATGCGTCAGTTGGCAAAGCGTCGTTAAAACAGCTTTATTATTTGTTTTAAGCGGAGCGCCTGTGCTCTTTTGATACTTTAGGGTTTTTGTAATATTTTTGCTTATATTCCCGATGCACTTTGCGCCCCTTTGGGCTTTTGATTAATGTGTCTTTGCACCCGCTTGTTCTTGATACCCGCTTACTTTATTCTTGATACCTTGTACCTTTACCTTTTTTTTATACTTTCCTTGGCGAGACCCGACCTCCGGGTTTCGTTGACATCTGGGGAACGGGCTTTCACCCGGATCCCTAAGCCCCCGAGACCCGGATGCATGGCTTGTTGGAATTTTATCGGCTGGATTACGCTGTTTCTTCTTCAGAGCTCCCAAGTCCCCCAGTCCGGGTTTCCGCGTCTGGGACACGTGGTTGTTTCTTTTGAAGGAGACGAATCGCCTATCGCTAAATGCCCAAGACTTCAGGACAACTTTTTATGATGTTTGAAGTTACGCTTGATACTCGTTGAGTTTCCGGCTGCTAGCCTTATACTCTGCATAACTTGTGGTTTAGATGACCCTTTCAACTACCTTGTACTATAAGCCGGCTTTCGCGTGGATACCATGTTGTTACATCAATACGAAAACGGGGTCAAGCAAGTCCCGTTTGGGTCTCATGACCGACATTAATCGTAAGCGAACGAATCATGCCACTTTGTTGCGAGTCACATCGAGCTTAAGTAAGAATAGCCGAGAAATTTGGACTTCTTTGTCCGGTTATAAGATTGTAGCCGCACTCGTTTTTTCGAGTGACGGCCCCTATAACTCATTGGCATCAAGGCCGGGTCTTTTTTGAGTTTGCAGCTGTGCTTATAGGAGCAACCAGCCCTCAAGACCTGAATATGCACACCGTATAAATGACAATTGCCTCTTTTCCTGATAATCTCCTTTTTATTTGATACGAGAAAATTAGGCCAGCAAGCCGCCTCATTAAAAACCCATCCAGTCCCCAAGGGTGCCCCGGATAGGAAAAGAGTGCGTCTGAAACCTGCTGCCTGTTACATCGTTTTCTGCTAAGTATAGTACGGACGTAGCTGAGCCACGTTCCATGGTCTATCTCTCTCTTGCATAGGTGCAGTAGTGTGAGCAGTGTCGTTGATTGTGGCCGATTCTTCTCTTGCATCTATCAAGTAATATGACCCATTATGCAGACTCCGGCTTACGATGAAAGGTCCTTCCCATGGTGGCGATAGTTTGTGCTTTCCCTCGTTTGTCTGAACCAAGCGCAGGACCAAGTCTCCCTCTTGGAAGACCCGGCTTTTCACCCGCCGGCTATGATATCTTCGCAAGTCCTGCTGATATATGGCTGATCTTTCCAAGGCTTGCTCCCTTTGCTCTTCTAACATATCCACGGCGTCTTGCCGAGTCTTCTCGTTCTCCACTTCGACATAGGCTGTCACTCTTGGTGAATCATGAATGATGTCGCTTGGTAATACTGCTTCCGCGCCGTAGACCATGAAGAAAGGTGTCATCTGGGTGGATCGGTTGGGTGTAGTATTGATACCCCAGACCACGGAAGGAAGTTCTTCAACCCATGCCCCAGCGGCCCTGATACAAGGAACCCTCAGTCGTGGTTTCAATCCACGAAGTAGCTCTTGGTTTACCCTCTCCACTTGCCCGTTGGCTTGCGGATGTGCCACTGATGCTACATCAAGCCTGATTCCATTGCTGCCACAAAATTTTTCCATCTCTCCAAGGGACATGTTGGTTCCATTGTCGGTAATTATGCTGTGGGGGTATCCAAACCGGTATATAATTCTTTTCAGGAACTTGACCGCTGTGGCCGCTTCGCAATTGGTGACCGGCATAACCTCCACCCATTTGGTAAACTTATCAACAGCCACTAAAAGGTGTGTCTTCTTGCATGGTGACATATGGAAGGGGCCAACCATGTCCATACCCCAAACAGCGAATGGCCAAGTTAATGGGATGGTCCGTAACTCCATAGCCGGCACATGAGTTTGGCGAGCGTACCTTTGACATCCGTCGCACCTTGCCACTATCCGTTCCGCGTCTGCTAGAGCTGTGAGCCAGAAGAACCCATGCCGATAGGCCTTGGCCACAAGGGACCTTGTGGACGCATGATGCCCACAATCACCTTCATGGATCTCCTTAAGGATCTGTCGGCCTTCTTCTGGTGTCACACAGCGCAAAAAGACTCCTGCCGCACTTCTCTTGTACAACTCCCCATTGATAATAGCATATCCTTTTGCCCGCCTCAGGATTTGTCTTGCTAGTACCTCCTGTTCTGGTAGTTCGCCCCGTGATAAGTAGGCCAGATATGGCTCTGTCCACTCGGGAACGTCACGTATTGTAGCCACGAGCTCCACGTCCGGGTCTTGATTTGCTAGTTCTTCTTCAGACTCGGATTTAACTGATGGTCGCCATAGCTCGTCCAGGAAAACATTAGGTGGAACCGGCTCCCTGCGCGAGCCGAGTCTGGCGAGTGCGTCTGCTGCCTCGTTTTTTCTTCTGTCTATGTGCTCCACTTCATACCCGGAGAAACACCTGGCAACCCTATCAACCTCCCTGCGGTACGCTGCCATAGTGGCGTCCTTCCTATCCCAGGTTCCTGATACCTGCTGCACCACGAGATCCGAATCTCCAAAGCATCGTATCCTTTTAATGTTCATCTCCTTGGCTACCTTTAAGCCATGCAACAGAGCCTCATACTCGGCCACGTTGTTTGAACAATCGAAGTGAATCTGCAGCACGTAACTTAGTTTATCCCCCTTTGGTGATGTCAGCACCACTCCAGCTCCTGACCCTTCGTACTGCTTTGATCCATCAAAGTGCATGGTCCATGACTCGGAACTTGGAACTGCGGTAACCATTCCAGTGTGCGTCCAGTCGTTAACGAAGTCAACCAAGGCCTGGGACTTGATCGCCGATCTGGGCTCGTAGCTGATATGATAATCTCCCATCTCTATTGCCCATTTGGCTATTCTTCCCGTTGCATCCGAGTTTCTGATGATATCCGACATTGGTATTGAACTAACCACTGTTATGGGATGTTCTTGGAAATATGGCTTCAACTTTCGGCTGGCCATAAAGACCCCAAACACCAATTTTTGCCAATGTGGGTAACGCTGCTTCGCTTCCGATAACACCTCGCTGACATAATAAACCGGCCTCTGGACTGGGTAACCTTTCCCATCCTCTTTGCGTTCCACGACAACTACTGCGCTGACGGCTCGGGGACCGGCTGCCACGTATAATAACATAGGCTCTTTAGGACCCGGCGCCGCTAGTACTGGCGCTTCAGATAACTGCTTCTTTAGTGCTTCAAACGCCTCATCTGCCTCCTGATCCCATACGAACTTATCTGATTTCCGCAAAAGCCGGTACAAGGGTATTGCCTTCTCTCCAAGCCTGGATATGAATCGGCTCAAGGCTGCTACGCAGCCCGTGAGCTTTTGAACGTGCTTCAAATTTTCCGGTTTCTTCAAACTCTGGATGGCCTTGATTTTATCCGGGTTTGCCTCGATTCCTCTCTCGGAGACTATAAAGCCGAGTAACTTCCCGGCCGGAACTCCGAATACGCACTTCGTTGGGTTAAGCTTCATCTGATACCTTCTCAAGTTTTTAAACGTTTCCTTTAAATCATCAATAAATGTCTCTGCCTTCCGGGTCTTAATAACCACATCATCCACATACGCGTGCACGTTGCGCCCAATTTGATCCTCGAAGCACTTCTGAATACACCGCTGGTAAGTTGCACCCGCGTTTTTCAATCCAAACGTCATGGTTTTGTAACAGAAGGCCCCAAAAGGGGTTATGAATGACGTTTTCTCCCAATCCTCCCTCTTGAGTTTAATCTGGTGGTACCCCGAATATGCGTCCAAGAAACATAGCAAGTCGCTTCCGGCTACCGCGTCTATGATTTGGTCTATTCTTGGCAGCGCGAACGGATCCTTTGGGCAATGTTTGTTGAGGCTCGTGAAATCGATGCACATCCTCCATTCATTTGTCTTTTTCATCACAAGAACCGGGTTTGCTAACCAGTCGGGGTGAAATACTTCCATGATAAAGCCTGCGGTTAATAGTCGCGCGATTTCCTCACCTATAGCTCTTCTCCTTTCCTCGTTCATTTTTCTCAAACCTTGCTTCACAGGCCTGGCCCTGGGATCTACATGCAAACTGTGCTCTGCCAACTCGGTGGGGATACCCGGCATGTCGCTGGGTGTCCAGGCAAACACGTCCGCATTTGAGCGTATGAACTCCACTAGAGCCTTTTCTTGCGCGCTTTCCAAATTGGACCCTATAGTGAACTGCTTGGTGGGGTCACCTTCCACAAAATCTACTTTCTTGGTGTCTTGAGCCGCCTTAAATTTTACTCTTTCGTCCTCGGAATCTGGTCTTCTCAATGCTGTGCCATCATCCGGATCCACCTGAGACCGGTAATATTTAAGTTCTTCCTTTCTGCAGGCTTGCTCAGCCATTACCGAATCTCCCTCATCGCACTCTGCTGCTATATCCCGGTTTCCATGGATAGTGATGGTCTGCTTGGGGCCTGGAATCTTTAACTGCAAATATACATAGCACGGCCTAGCCATGAACTTAGCATAAGCCGGCCTTCCGAACAATGCGTGGTAAGGACTGTGCAACCTGACCACCTCAAACGTGAGCCATTCTACCCGATAGTTATCTACCGACTCTCCGAAGGCTACTTCCAATGTAATTTTTCCTTCGGGGCGCGCCGAATGACCCGGCACGATTCCATGAAAAACCGTCGAACTTTTCTGTAGCTGAGATTCTTTGAGGTTCATGCGCAAGAAGGTTTCCCAATATAGGATGTTGATGCTGCTCCCTCCGTCCATCAATACCTTTCTCAATTCATAACCATTGACCTGTGGCGAGACTACTAATGCCAGGGTTCCGGGGCGCTCTATTCCTTCCGGATGATCCCTTCTGCTCCACGTTACCTCTTGCTCTGCCCATCTCAAGTATCCCGGAGTGGCCGAGGAAACTGAATCCATTGTTTGTTTTAACGCCTTTTTGTCCCTGTTGGAAGTCCCTGTAACATGCACATGATATTGTCCTTTTAAATTGAGCGTACGTACCATACCGATGAAGATACTGATTTGGCCAATCGACACCGTGGATCCGGATTCGAGGTGATCCGGCTCCAACTCCCATCCGGAATTGTCCACTATCTTTTCTCCTTCGTCGTTGGAATAGATCTCGCCGACGACAAAGTTCTTCATGTTCTTCCGAGCTTCTCCCGTGATGTAAACACCTTTGGACGCAGGCCCCACGGTGGGCGCCAACTGTCGTGGGATAATCACGGCAGATGTTACCGGGGGTAACTGATCCTGGGGCAAGTCGACACAGGTATTTGGGAGAGGGTTTAGCTCGAAGGAAGACATGGCAGAAAGCAATCTAAGAACCGGAAAATAACTCGCCGGATCTCAATATGAATTATGCTGGATACTCGATAACGGGTGTTACAACTATGACTTGAATCTCTGGCAAACTAAACCTAGGGGCCGGTTTATAAAGCACCCGTACACCCCTAACTTGCCCTCCAAGGAACATCTTGAGTCCTACTCGAACTCCACATACAAACCCTAACTTCCCTTACCGCAGCCCACAATCCGGGTTACAAATCTTACAAGCCTTTGGGCCTTCCGGTAATCTCTTTACCCCTAGCCGGATATCGCTCAGCACACCTCGGGCCGGATTATATCTTGAAGTGGGCCTACCGGGTTACTATCCCCCCATCACTTTCCAAATCTGAGTGTATTCTGCTGTTCCATTGGGAATAAGGAGAAATAGGACCACTTGTAGTCGGTGGCTACTTGTGCAAGAGTGTGGAGTCTCGAATATCCGAAGGGGTTTGAGTGATGTTGCAATTGATAACAGGGTTCAGCCAAAGGAGAGAGCGAGGTATGACATTGTTTATCAAGTTATCAGAAAGTTCATCGAGAAGATCGGGCATCCCCTTATCATCTTGGTATCAGATTACTTGGTTTACTCGATGAGCTGTATTTATCCCTTTAGATTCGAGTGTTTTTCATACCTATACAGAAAAAGCCCCAAAAAATAGTTCTAGATCTTTGCCTTAGCCTTAGATAATCTCTAGTTTTCAATTTCTAGTGTTGTTTTGTGTTTTGAGTTTGTGTTCCTTTTTCTTCTTTTGAGTCATTAGGTTTTGAGTTAGGGTTAGGGTTCTAGTTGTTCTTTGAGTTCATATCAAGAGTCCACCAAAAATCCCTACAAAAATAGCAATCCGAGCCATGGGTGTGTTTCCAATTCGAATTGATCTCGATTTCCTACCGCGACACAAGAACTAGCAAAATCCCTGCCGCGGATCCGTTCCTAGCCGCACTCGGTTTCCTACCGCTGCCGCGCTCGAGTTGGTATCGAATTTTCCCTTACCCGCGCCCATAAACTCCTTGCGCGCACCACACCACGCTCACCCGCGCGCGCTGCCGCGACACAGTTTTCCCGCAATTCGCTGCCGCGCACCGCGCCCGACCACAGACAACGTCTGCCCTTGAGCGCACGTCACTCCGCTTCCAGCCGCTGCCGTACGACAGGATTTCTGCACGTTTTCTGCCGTGACAGCCTGCTGCGAGCCCAAAACGCAGCGTTTCGCTGCCGCCGCGGCAGAAAAACGGTGAGTTCTCTGCCGTGAGTTCCAAGTCCTTTAGGTGTTTTTCATTTTAGTTTTTGTTTCCAATTTCTTTAGGTTTTCTTTTCCTATCATTGTGAACCTTAGACACAACCATTCTACAACAATCAAATAGGTACCTTGCCCACAAGACTAGTTTTTTTTCTTTGCTCATTACATGCTGCTCATTTTCATATCATTGTGTCACATTGATCATAGCTTTGTTTTCACTTGTTATTTTTGCTCCTTTAGTTGTTATTCGGCCAGTCAAAAGTATAAAAAAGAGGAAAAAACAAAAAATAGAAAAAGAGAAAAACATAATTGAGAAAAAGCAAAAGAGCCCATTGAGACATATTGCTATATACATACATACATATACATACATACATATATATATATATACATATATATATATATATATATATATATATATATGTATAGACACCCTATTTGGCACCCGGGGTGCAGAGAACTTATTTTGCACCCACAATTTATTTTATGTTCGTAAGTCAAAAATTTATATTACGTATGTAATTATTTATGTTCATATTTCATCCATAAGAGAATACTCGGCATAAATATGAAAAAATATGAGTCATACCAACATAAAAGTCATAAAAATGCGTATTTGTTTCATTTTTTGTATGGTCACGTAAATTAATGGCTTATGTCATGTATATATTTTCTTACGTTCTATTCGACATAAGAAATAGGACAAAATTTACGTGACATAAAAATCATGTACGGTTCAAAAGATACAGGGTGGGTGTAATAACTATTCTGCACACTGAGTGTCAAATAGCGCGACCCTATATATATATATATATATATATCATTTGGAGCTGTTTTCATTGTTATCATTGACACTACACTTTGATCAATCTTGTGCCTGTTTATCATTGAGCTTGGCTAGTGTCTTTCTAGTGCATTGCAAACTTCCATACACATATTTGCATTGCCCCATTTGTCTTCAATTTGGTGTGTGTTTCCTAGGTGCTATTTTTATATCATTCACAAACAACAATAAGACTTGTTAATTGGTGATTGTTAGGTATCCATACCAAGCCCCACTATATAACCTGTTTTACCTTTGTGAGCGCTATAACAGGTATTCTATTCTTCACACCAAGCCACATTAGTTGCTATTACTTGTGGTAAGATTTTCTTTTCACTTTGGAACAGTAAGGATCACCTCTTTTGCTAGTTTTGAGTGAGTTGGGAGAGAGCACCACAACCCATAGCACTTTGTTTATTTCACTAACCTATTAATCATGGCTTCTCCTACTGATGTTTCTGCGCAAGCTAAGAGGACAAATGGTGATGAGGCTGTGAAGTGGACAGAATTGGAGGAGATGAGAGATCAATTGACTACAACTATTGAGTCAAAAAATTCCACATTGCATTCTTTGGTTGACAAGCATGGAGTGAATATGGATACACATGTTCAGAATTTGGGCTTGCAAATTGATACTGTTTCTAATACAACTGCTACTACACAAGAGCAAGTTACAACAATGCAACCAACTCTCACAAATTTGGCTACACAAATTGCTACTTTGACAACTTTGGTGAATCAAAGACTCAATGTTCAGGAGGATAATGGTATTGCTCTTGGTGATTTTGATAATGATGAGGGCAATTTTATTCCTCAAGGCCGTGGTGGAGGGAGAGGCAATGCAGGTGGCCGTGTCTTTGTAGCACGAAGGGTCCAAATTCAAGAACCAAACCGAGAGGATGATGGACTTGGCAAACCAAAATTCATGTTGCCATCCTTTAATTTTGATACTGATGATGTGGAAGAGTATCTCATGTGGGAGCTGAAATTGTAAAATTATGGAGGATGCATGATACACTGAGGAGAGGAAAATTAAAATTGTTTCTTCAGGTTTTGATGGCTATGCTTTGCTATGGTGGGATAATATTACAAGACCAAGAGAAAGAAATAAAGAACCTAAAATTGTTACATGGAGAGAGATGAAGCAAGTTATGAGAGACAGATTTGTGCCCAAAAATTATTTGAGAACATTATATGACAAGCTACAACACTTGAGACAAGGTACAAATTCTGTGGATGCTTATTTAAGGAGATGGAGCTGATCATGCAAAGAGCTAGAGTGAGAGAAGATACATAACATACTATGCAAAGATTTCTCCCAAGCTTGCAATTTAAAATCAAGAGCATTGTTAGGCATGTGCAATATAATGATATGAATGAGCTGTTACATCAAGCAAGGGAGGCAGAAAAGCAGTTGGCTGAGGAGGATCTTATGGTTCCAAGGAGGACATTTAATCCGAGGTCATCTTTTTCATCACCATCACCACAACCAGCCCCTAGCCGTGGGGTTTCCACCACCAAATCCGAGAGCACACCCTCTATTTCTAAGAGGCAAGTGCAACCAGCAGCTAGTGCAAGTGGCTCCACAAATTCTACAGCAAGAAATAGAGACACTAGTTGTCATACATGTGGAGTAAAGGGCACTTCAAGAGGGATTGTCCTAATAAAAAGATTATGCTTATCCATGAGGACAATGAGTATGAGACAGGTGATGATGCTGATCCTACCGAGGAGGATGATTGTGACGATAATTGTCTAGTTGATGCATATCCTTCTTATTATCCTAATTTTGTTTGCACACAGAAAACATTGAGTGTTCTCCCTAGTCCAGAAAGTCAGAGATGCAATTTATTCCAAACAAGAGCAATTGTAGGCCCTCAATTGGCTTGCAAAGTAATTATTGATGGGGGTAGTTGCAGAAATTTAGCAAGCAAGGAGTTGTGTGCAAAGCTAAAATTGAGATATATTCCACACCCTCATCCTTATCATATACAATGGCTTAGTGATAAAGGAGAGATGAAGGTGACCCACATGGTGAGAGTTGAATTTCAGACTGGGCCTTACAAAGACACCATTGAGTGTGATGTAGTGCATATGTCAGTTTGTCACATGTTGCTTGGGAGACCTTGGCAGTTTGATAGGAGTGTGACACATGATGGGAGAGCAAATACCTATCAGCTTATGTGGATTGGAAAGGACATAATTTTGAGGCCTATGACACCACAACAAATTGTAAATGAGTCTAGACAAAAAATTTCAGAGAGTGATAGCGAGAGACATGAGAGTGACAACAAGAGTGCTGTGAGTGAAAATAGGAAAAACAATTAGAGTGGTAAAAATAAAAGTGAGGGAGTGAGCCTATTATGCATGTTAGCCACTAAAGAGGACTTGAGAGAATTTTGAGAGGACCCTAGTATGCTTCCTATAGTGCTGATGCACAAGGGAGAAATATTGGTTTCTAATGACATGACCCCTATTTCTCTTGGTGTTTCTCATGTTTTATAGGAGTTTGGTGATGTTTTTCCAGAGGAGGTACCAGCAGGGATGCCACCATTGCGTGGAATTGAGCATCAAATTGACTTGATTCCTGGAGCTACATTGCCAAACAGAGCCCCTTACAGGACCAATCCCCAAGAGACCAAAGAGATACAGAAACAAGTACATGAGCTTCTTGATAAAGGGTATATTCGCATTAGCCTTTCTCCGTGTGCTGTTCCTGTTATTTTAGTTCCTAAGAAAGATGGTACTAGGCGCATGTGTGTAGATTGTAGACCAATTAACAACATCACTATTCGATATCTTCATCCTATACCTCGTTTGGAGGACATGTTAGATGAATTAAGTGGTGCTGCTATTTTCTCAAAAATTGATTTGCGTAGTGGTTATCATCAAATTAGGATGAAAGAGAGGGATGAATGGAAAACTGCTTTCAAAACAAAATTTGGTTTATATGAATGGTTAGTGATGCCTTTTGGTTTAACTAATGCACCTAGTACTTTCATGAGACTTATGAACCATGTTTTGAGAGAGTTTATTGGTAGAATTGTGGTAGTTTATTTTGATGATATTCTCATATATAGCCACAATGAACATGAACATGTTGATCATATTAGACAAGTCTTGCAAGCAAATCAATTATATGGTAATCTTGCTAAGTTACATTTTACAAAGATAAGGTCATTTTTCTGGGATATGTTGTTTCTAAGCATGGAATTGAAGTTGATGAATCTAAAATTGAAGCTATTAAAAATTGGCCTATTCCTACAAATGTTAGCCAAGTGAGAAGTTTTAATGGGTTGGATGGTTCCTATAGAAGATTTGTCAAGGATTTTAGTACTCTTGTTGCACCTTTGAATGATTTAACTAAAAAGGGTGTTGATTTCGAATGGGGGGTTGAACAAGACATGGATTTTGATGCAATTAAAAATAAATTGATTTTTGCCCCATTGCTCACGTTGCCTAATTTTCATAAACAATTCGAAATTGAATGTGATGCAAGTGGTATTGGTATTGGTGGAGTGCTTACGCAAGAAAACAAACCCGTTGCTTATTTTTCTGAGAAATTGTATGGTGCTCAATTAAAATATTCTGTTTACGACAAAGAATTGTATGCACTTGTAAGAGTTCTTGAGGTTTGGAAACATTATTTATGGCCAAAAGAATTTATCATACATTCTGATCATGACGCATTAAATTTATTAAAGAGCCAATCTAGCCTTAATAAGAGACATGCTAAATGGGTTGAATTTATTGAATCTTTCCCATACATAATTAAATATAAGAAAGGCAAAGATAATGTTGTTGCTGATGCTCTCTCTAGGAAAAATATGTTATTAACTCAACTGGATGTGAGAGTTCCTGGTTTGGAGAGTGTGAATCAAGATAATGATTTTAAACATGCATATGCGAATTTTACTAATGTGAAAGCATGGGATAAATTTCATTTGCATGATGGATATTTGTTTAGAGCTAACAAATTATGTGTGCCCGAGTCGTCCTTGCGTTTGTTATTGTTGCAGGAAGCACATAGTGGTGGATTGATGGGACACTTTGGGAGAGAGAAGACATTGCTTATGTTGGCTGATCACTTCTATTAGCCACGAATGAGAAGAGATGTGGAGAGGTTTGTGAGATGTTGCATCACTTGCAATAAGGCTAAGTCTAAACTAAAACCTCATGGTTTATATACTCCTCTACCCCCACCTAATACACCTTGGGAAGACATTAGTATGGATTTCGTGTTAGGTTTGCCTAGGACTAAAACAGGACATGATTCTATATTTGTGGTGGTGGATAGATTCTCTAAAATGTCACATTTTATTACATGCCACAAGAGCGACGATGCGTTTCATATTGCTAATCTGTTTTTCAGGGACATAGTGATATTGCATGGAGTACCCAAGACTATTGTTTCTGATCGTGATGTGAAGTTCATGAGCTACTTTTGGAAGACACTATGGGGGAAGCTCGGGACAAATTTGCTGTTTTCTACTACTTGTCACCCCCAAACTAATGGAAAAACGGAGGTGGTAAATCGCACATTATCTACATTGTTGCGACCCATGATAAAAAAGAACCTGCGGGAGTGGGAGGAGTGTTTGCCACATGTTGAGTTTGCATACAACAGGGCTGTACATTCTACTACTCAGTTATGCCCGTTTAAGGTGGTGTATGGTTTTAAACCCACAACACCATTTGATTTGCTGCCACTTCCTATACAAGAGAGGGTTAATATGGAGGCTTCAAAACATGCTGATTTTGTGAAGACGATCCATGAGAAGACTAAGCAAGCAATTGAGAAAACAGGAAGACATGTAGCTGAGAGAGTTAACACGAAGAGGAAGGAAGTACTATTCCGGCCAGGAGATTTAGTGTGGGTGCATTTTTGCAAGGATAGGTTTCCCACAATGCGCAAGTCCAAGTTGATGCCAAGAGGTGCTGGTCCATATAAAGTGCTTCAGAAGATTAATGATAATGCCTACAAGATTGATCTTCCTAGTGATGAGTTTGGTGTGAGTAGTTCTTTCAATGTTGCTGATATATCACCATACCATGGAGAGGATCTTGATGCGTCGAGGTCGACGCCTTTTCAAGGGGGGAGGATGATGAGGACATCCCTAGTGCTTCTACACTTTCTCCCATTGATGATGAGGTTATTCAAGAGAAACATGATGAAGTGAGAATTGGACCAATGACAAGATCAATAACTAAATTATTACAACAACAGGTGAATTCTCTCTTATTAGAATATGATGTTTGTTTTAATGAGAACTTTATACTACCTAAATCCATGCACTTATGTATACCCAGGTTTTTTGATAACACAAGCATGGATGGAGGAGCACATCAAGAGGAGATGGAAAACATAGAGGAGCTGCTAGAAAACAAACATGAGAAGGTGGAAAAAAGAAGTTTATTGGTGGAAAACAAGCACATGCTCATGAAGAATCAAGATGGTGCTGTTTTCCACAAGGAGGGTGCACCACATATTGTTGTTGCGCCATAGGCTAGTGGAACTGCATGTCCAAAGTGGCCGCACCCCTTTGTGGGTCAGTTTGTATCCCTAGGAGTCCAAATAGAGTCCAAAACTGAGTCCAAGTTGGGTTCTATTCGGGTCTGGTTTGGTGCTTGCGCAATACCCCTTTCGGCCGCACCATACCCCCTCATATAAACCCCCTATTGTGAGTTAGAGAGGTAGACTACGATAAAACAAAACCCTAGACTTCTAGATTGTATTGCTTGAAGCATTCATATTGAATCATACAACCTTTCCAAATCTGAGTGTATTCTGCTGTTCCATTGGGAATAAGGAGAAACATGAACACTTGTAGTCGGTGGCTACTTGTGCAAGAGTGTGGAGTCTCGAATATCCGAAGGGGTTTGAGTGTTGTTGCAATTGGTAACAGGGTTCAGTCAAAGGAGAGAGCAAGGTATCACATTGTATATCAAGTTATCAGAAAGTTCATCGAGAAGATCGGGCAACCCCTTATCAATAATGTTTATAACTGTGAGAACTTTATACTACCTAAATCTATGCATCTATGTATGATTAGGTTTATTGATAACACAAACATACTTGGAGGAAAACATCAAGAGGAGCTGGAAAACAAGGAAGAGAAGCTAGAAAACAAGATTATACTTGGATTAGACAACATGTACAAGGTGAAAACAAGAGAGGAGCTGCTGGAAAACAAGTCTACACTTGTGGAAAACAATAGTACAAGTGTGGAAAACAACTACTAATTTGTTATTCCACACTAAGAGAGAGTAAAAACAAGAGGAGGGCGCCCCATTGGATATCAATGCGCCACATAGAAGTCCTATTCGACATATGCATGGTTTGTATACCATATTGGCCGAACCCCTTAATGTTGGGCCGGTTTGTATCTAGTCTAGTCGGTTTGGTTGAGTCCAAACCCAACTATTGAGTCCAAACCGAGTTGGAGTAGGGGTGCTTGCGCAAGGAGGCTTGTGGCCGCACCCATACCCCCTCATATATAGCTAGGATCCGAGATTAGAACAATTAGACTACGTTAAACATAAACCCTAGACTTTTGGATCGAATCTTCATTGTAAGCATTCATCTGGAAGTATACTGCAAACTTTTCGTGTTACCTGCTATTCCATTGGGAATAAGACGGTACAGGACCACCTCGTAGTCGGTGGCTACGTTGTGCAAGTGTGTGGAGTTGAGAATATTCATAGGGTTGCAAACTGTTGCATTGGCATCAGGGATCATCCAGGAGAGTTTTCAGTGAGACACAAGTTATCATATCTGCGAGTTCATCGAGAAGATTGGGCCACCCCTTATCATCTTGGTATCAGAGCTACAGGTTGCCTCGGTGAGCTGCTATTGATCCCTTAGATTCGAGTGTTTTTCTTCCTATACAGAAAATTTCCCCACAAAAATAGTTTAGATCATTGCCATAGCCGTAGTTCATCTTAGTTTCAATTTCGAGTTGCTGTTTTTGTGTTTGATTTGCGTTTCCTTTTTCTGTTTTTTAGTCGTTATTTCGGTTAGGTTTGGGGTTCTTAGTCTTGTTCCGAGTCTATACCAAAAAATCGCCTAAAAAATAGCTGCGGGTTCTCTTTGATCATCTTAGTCTAGCCCTACTCGGATTGTATTCGGGAGCTACTAAGTTGGATCCGCGAGTTGTTGCTGCTACGTTTCTTTCTATCAATTCGGCTGCAAACCGAGTTCTAGCAACAATCGGTTTCGAGCAAAGCTGCTGCGCGCGTGATTCTAGTTCATCGCGGGATCGAAACCTAGTGCACCTCGGAATCCTACCGCGGTACACATCCGCGCGTTTTCCTGCCGCGTTACAAATCCCTGCCGTGTGCGCTCGTTGCTTGACACCGCGACACCAAAACTCTGCCGCCTCTGCCGTGAGATCGCACCACACACGCGCGCACATCTACCCACGGCAGAAAAACTCTACCGTCGCTGACCGCGCCCTACGCGCTTGCTACCGCGTGCACACACCGCGACACAGACGGCAGCGAATCGCTGCCGCGGGTGTTTCTCCTGCTGTGCCGCGTGCAAGTCCTACCGCGGCACAATTTTAGCGCATTTTGCTGCCGCCATGGCACAACTTTGATCCGTTTTCTGCCGCGAGTCCATAGCTACCGTTAGGTTATTTTGTTTTTGTTTTTTCCATCTCGTTTTCTTAGGAGTTCCATATGTGATCTTTGTGAACCTTAGCCACAGCCTATCTACAACATTTTAATAGGTACCTTGCCCACAAGTATAGCTATTTTGTGCTCTGACAGGCTGCTCATTATCACATATACCATTTTGTTTCACTTGCTAGTTGGTTCATATTGCTCCTAGTTGTTATTAAGGCCATTGGAAAAATAAAAAAATAGAAAAAGAGTAAAAGTATGAAAAAAAGAGAAAACAGAAAAATTGAAAAGAGGCTGAATTGCTATCATTACTTACTAGTGGAGCTTACTTTATACCACATTGTGACACTTGGTTTCTTTCATTGAGCAATCTTGTGCCTGTCTATTGTGAGCCTAGCTAGTGACTTTCTACCGCATTGCAAAATCTCATCCTTATATTTGGTTTGCCACATTTGTCTCCATTTTGGTGTGTGTTTCCTCGGGTATTTTTATATCATCACAAACCAACAAATATGACTTGTTACTTTGGTGATTGTTAGGTATCCATACCAAGCCCCACTAAATAACCTGTTTGCCTTGTTAGAGTTAAAACCCCAGGTATTCTCTTCTTCACATCAAGTACACTAGTTGCCACTACTTATTGGTAAGTATTTCTATTCACTTTGGAACGGTAAGGTACTCAATTGTCTTGCTAGTTTTGAGTGAGTTGTGAGAGAACACCACATATAGATACTTGTTTTCCATTTTCACTAACTTACTAATGGATCCTTCTAGTGATGATCTTGTGCAGCAAAAGAAGGACCATACAGAAGGAGTGAATTGGAGGGAGTATGAGGCATTGCGTGATGTGTTGACAAACCAAATGACAGCAAACCACAAAGATTCACAACAATTTGTGACTGATGCTTGTGATCCTCTTTATGATGCAATGCAAGCCATGGATACTAAAGTGGGGGACATCAATAAATTGGCTGAGGCCAACAATGAGCAAGTGACTACTATCCAAAATTCTATTGCCACATTGACTACTCAACTTGCTGATCTCCAGAATTTGATTGCACAAAGACTTCCTGCTCATGCTGATGATAATGCTAGTGCTAATAATGGAGTTGACGGAGTGGAAAACAATGGAGGCCATCGAGTTAGAGGAGAGAGGGGACAAGGAGGATTCCAAGGCCGAGCCAATTTTCACTTGGGTCCAAGGCGTGTGCCCCATAATCCACCTCCTGAAAATCATAGGGATGATGATGCTTTGGGTAAACCAAAATTCTCTATTCCACCTTTCATTTTTGATGCAATGGATGTTGAGGAGTATTTTCTATGGGAGCTCAAGATTGAGAAATTATGGCGTTTGTATGAGTACACTGAGGATAGGAAAATCAAATTGGCTTCTTCTGAGTTTGATGGCTATGCTCTTTGTTGGTGGAATAATACTGTGAGAAAAAGACATGAAGATGGTGAATTACCCATTATCACTTGGGCTACTATGAAGATAATTATGAGGGACAGATTTGCACCACCAAATTATATTAGAAATCAATATGATCAATTGCAACAATTGAGACATGGTTCTATGACTGTTTATGCTTATTATCAAGAGATGGAGTTGATAATGCAAATGGCACGTGTGAGAGAGCAATTGGAGCAAACAATGCAACATTTTCTTTCAGGTTTGAATTACAAGATCAAAGGCATTGTTAGGCATCAGCAATATCATGATATGCATGAGCTATTACACCATGCTAGGGAGGCCGAATCACATATCAATGAGGAGGCCGAAATTTCAGCAAGAACAAGGAGCAGATTTCCATTGAGAACACCTTCTGTGGCTAGTGCACCACCTCCACAATCAGCAATTCGTGGTGTTTAATCATCCAGGGCCGAGCCTAGTGCATCTAATGCAAGAAAAACATCACAACCACCAGCTAGTACAACTGGTTCCAATACATCTACAGCTAGAAACAGAGATATGTCATGTCACACATGTGGAGGTAAAGGTCACTTTAAGAGGGATTGCCCTAATACTAAAATTATGATTGTGAATGAGCACAATGAGTATGAGACAGGTGATGATGCTGATCCTAATGATGATGATGATGATGGCTATTTGAGTGATACTCCATTGGATGCTTATGCTACTTCTATGCCCTCTATTGTGTGCACACAAAAATCTTTGAGTGTGATTCCAAGTCCTGAAACTCAAAGGTGCCATTTATTTCAAACCAAGGCTATTATTGGTCCTAATATGGATTGCAAGGTTATTATTGATGGAGGGAGTTGTAGGAATTTAGCTAGCAAAGATCTATGTGCAAAGCTGAATCTAAAATATTTACCACACCCTAGTCCTTATTATATTCAGTGGTTGAGTAGCACTGGGGAGATCAAAGTGAACCATATAGTGCATGTGGAATTTCAGATTGGTCCTTATAAGGATTCTATTGAGTTTGATGTGGTTCCTATGACTGTTTGCCACTTATTATTGGGAAGACCATGGCAATTCGACAGGAGTGTGAAGCATCAAGAGAGAGCAAATACATATGAGTTGAATCACCGTGGGAGAACTATTATCTTGACGCCTATGACGCCACAACAAATTGTAAACGAGTCTCGTTCAAAAATAGAAGTGAATATTGAAAAAGAGAGTGAGAGGGATGAGGTAAAACGAAATACACAAGCTGTGGGTAGTAGTAGTCAAAACAATTCGAGTGGTAAAAATAAAAAGAGAGAGAACCTATTATGCATGTTAGCCACTAAGGAGGATTTGATGGAGTTTAGAGAGGATCCTAAATTAGTACCTATTGTGCTTATTCACAAGGGAGATATCTTGGTTTCTAATGACATGAACCGTATTTCTCTTGGTGTTTCTCATGTTATGCAAAACTTTGGCGATGTTTTTCCAGAAGAAATTCCCTCGGGGTTGCCACCATTGAGAGGGATAGAGCACCAAATTGATTTAATTCCTGGATCATCTTTGCCAAACCGAGCACCTTATAGAACAAACCCTCAAGAAACAAAGGAGATACAGAAACAAGTGCAAGAGCTACTAGACAAAGGGTATATTCGAATCAGTCTTTCTCCTTGTGCTGTTCCAGTTATTTTAGTCCCTAAGAAAGATGGTACTTGGCGCATGTGTATAGATTGTAGAGCAATTAACAACATCACTATTCGTTATCGTCATCCTATACCTCGTTTCAAAGACATGTTAGATGAATTAAGTGGTGCTGCTGTTTTCTCTAAAATTGATTTGCGTAGTGGGTATCATCAAATTAGGATGAAAGAGGGAGATGAATGGAAAACTGCATTTAAAACAAAATTTGGTTTATATGAATGGTTAGTGATGCCTTTTGGTTTAACTAATGCACCTAGTATTTTCATGAGATTAATGAACCATGTTTTGAGAAAGTTTATTGGCAGATTTGTGGTAGTTTATTTTGATGATATTCTCATATATAGCCACAATGAACATGAACATATTGATCATATTAGACAAGTCTTGCATGTGCTAAGAGAAAATAAATTGTATAGTAATCTTGAGAAGTGCACTTTTTTGCAAAGATAAGGTCCCATTTCTGGGATATGTAGTGTCTAAACATGGAATTGAGGTAGATACATCAAAAATAGAAGCAATCTGAAACTGGCCTACCCCTACTAATGTGAGTCAAGTAAGAAGTTTCAATGGGCTAGCTGGGTTTTATAGAAGATTTGTCAAGGATTTTAGTACCATTGCTGCACCATTGAATTATTTAACTAAAAAGGGAGTAGATTTCGAGTGGGAAGTAGCCCAAGATATTTCTTTTGATACATTGAAAAATAAATTGATTTGTTAATGCTTCCTAATTTTGATAAGAAATTTGAAATTGAATGTGATGCTAGTGGCATAGGTATTGGAGGTGTGTTGATGCAGGAGAAGAAACCTATTGCTTACTTTTCTGAAAAATTGCATGGTGCTCAATTGAATTATTCTCTCTATGATAAAGAATTATATTCCCTTGTGAGAGTTTTAGAGGTGTGGAAATATTATTTGTGGCCTAAAGAATTTATTATATATATTCTGATCATGAAGCTTAAAATTCTTAAAGAGCCAACTAATTTGAATAAGAGACATGCTAAATGGGTTGAATTCATAGAATATTTTCCATATATCATTAAACACAAAAAGGGATTGGATAATGTAGTTGCTGATGCTTTATCAAGGAAAAATATGTTCCTCACCGAATTAGAAGTGCAAGTTTCGGGTTTGGAGGGTATCAAAGAGTTATATGCTGAGGATAGTGAATATTCCATGCCTTTTGCTAAATGTACTAATGTTAAGGCATGGCATAAATTTCACATACATGATGGGTTCTTATTTCGACCTAACAAATTGTGTATACCCGAGTGTTCTTTGCGTTTGTTCTTATTGCAGGAATCCCATAGTGGAGGATTAATGGGACACTTTGGACGTGAGAAAACATTGCTTATGTTAGTAGATAATTTTTATTGGACACACATGAGGCGTGATGCGTATAGGTTTGTGCAACGTTGCATCGCTTGCAACAAGGCTAAATCAAAATTGAAACATCATGGTTTATATACTCCTCTTCCTGCACCTACTACACCTTGGGAAGATATTAGTATGGATTTTGTGTTAGGATTGCCAAGGACTAAAAGAGGACATGATTCTATATTTGTGGTCGTGGATAGGTTTTCTAAGATGTCACATTTTATTGCATGCCACAAGAGCGACGATGCGTCGCATATTGCTAATCTGTTTTTTAGGGACATAGTGAGATTGCATGGAGTACCCAAGACTATTGTTTTTGATCGTGATGTGAAGTTTATGAGCTATTTCTGGAATACACTATGGGGGGGTTTCTGGGGACATAGTTGCTGTTTTCTACTACTTTTCACCCCCAAACTGATGGACAAACAGAGGTGGTGAATCGCACATTATCTACATTGTTGCGAGCCATGATCAAGAAAAATCTGCGAGAGTGGGAAGAGTGCTTGCTTCATGTTGAGTTTGCTTATAATAGGGTTGTGCACTCCATTACTCAGCTATACCCGTTTGAGGTGGTGTATGGTTTCAAACCAATAACACCACTTGATTCGCTACCACTTCCTATACAAGAGAGAGTCAACATGGATGCATCAAAGAGAGCCGATTTTGTTAGAAAGATACATGTGAAAACAAAAGAAGCTATAGAGAAGAGAGGACAACATGTGGCTGCAAGAGTGAACTACAAGAGGAAGGAGGTGATATTTCGGCCAGGAGACATATTGGTGTGTGTTTCCTCGAGTATTTTTATATCATCAGAAAACATCAAATAGGACTTGTTACTTTGGTGATTGTAAGGTATCCATACCAAGCCCCACTAGATAACCTTGTTTGCCTTTGTGAGAGTTAAAACCTGGGTATTCTCTTCTTCACATCAAGCACACTAATTGCCACTACTTGTTGGTAAGTATTTCTATTCACTTTGGAACGGTAAGGTACTCAATTGTCTTGCTATTTTTTGAATGAGTTGTGAGAGAACACCACATATAGATACTTGTATCTGTTTTCACTAACCTACTAATGGATCCTTCTAGTGATGATATTGTGCAGAAAAAGAAGGACCAGAAAGGGGGAGTGAATTGGAGGGAGTATGAGGCATTGCGGGATGTGTTGAAAAACCAAATGAAGGATGACCACAAAGATCTAGAGAAATTTGTAACTGATGCTTGTGATCCCCTATATGAAGCAATGCAAGCCATGGAAAATAAAGTGGAGGGAGACACATAAATTGGCCGAGGCCAATAATGAGCAAGTGACTACAATACAAAATTCCATTGCTACATTGACTACCCAACTTGCTGATCTCCAGAATTTGATTGCACAAAGACTGTCTGTTAATGAGGATGATAATGCTAGTGTGCACAGTGATGCTAATAATGGAGGTGATGGAGTGGAAAACACTGTAGGCCGTGGAGTTAGAGGTGAGAGAGGCTGAGGAGGTTTGAAAGGCCGAGCCATTTTTGGTCCAAGGCGTGTGCCCCTTAATGCACCACCTGAAAATAATAGAGAGGAAGATGCTTTGGGCAAACCAAAATTCTCTATACCACCTTTCAGTTCTGATGCTATGGATGTGGAAGAATATTTGCTATGGGAGCTCAAGATTGAAAAAATGTGGCGTTTGCATGATTATACTGAGGACATAAAAATTAAATTGGCTTATTCTGAGTTTGATGGCTATGCTGTTCGTTGGTGGGATACTACTGTGAGAAAAAGGCAAGAAGATGGTGAATTACCCATTATCACTTGGGCTACTATGAAGAGAGTCATGAGGGACAAATTTGTACCACCAAATTATATAAGAACTCAATTTGATCAATTGCAACAATTGAGACAGGGTTCTATGACTATTGATGCTTATTATCAATAGATGGAATTGATCATGCAAAGGGCACGTGTGAGAGAGAAATTGTAGCAAACTATGCAACGTTTCCTTTCAGGTTTGAACTACAAAATTAAAGGCATTGTTAGGCATCACCAATATCATGATTTGCATGAGTTAGTACATCATGCTAGAGAGGCTGAATCACATATCAATGAGGAGGCCAAAATTTCAGCAAGAACAAGGGGCAGATTTCCATTGAGAACACCTTCTGTGGCTAGTGCACCACCTCCACAATCAACTAATCGTGGTGTTTCTTCTTCCAAGGCCGAGCCTAGTGTGTCCACTTCAAAGAAAACATCACAACCAGCAGCTAGTACCACGGGTTCCAGTGCATCTACGGCTAGAAACAGAGATATGTCATGTCATACATGTGGAGGGAAAGGCCACTTTAAGAGGGATTGCCCTAATACTAAAATCATGATTGTTAATGAGCACAATGAGTATGAGACAGGTGATGATGCTGATCCTAATGATGATGATGATGATGATGATGATGATGATGGTTATTTGAGTGATACTCCATTGGATGCTTATGCTACTTCTATGCCATCTATTGTTTGCACACAAAAATCATTGAGTGTTATTCCAAGCCTTGAAACTCAGAGGTGCAATTTATTTCAAACCAAAGCTGTTATTGGTCCTAATATGGTTTGCAAAGTCATTTTTGATTGAGGGAGTTGCAGGAATTTGGCTAGCCAAGATTTATGTGCAAAGCTAAATCTGAAATATTTACCACACCCTAGTCCTTATTATATACAATGGTTGAGTAGCACTGGGGAGATGAAAGTGAATCATATGGTGCGTGTGGAATTTCAGATTGGTCCTTATAAGGATTCTATTGAGTTTGATGTGGTTCCTATGACTGTTTGCCACTTATTATTGATAAGACCATGGCAATTCGATAGGAGTGTGAAGCATGAAGGGAGAGCTAATACATATGAGTTGAATCAACATGGGAGAACTATTGTATTGAGGCCTATGACACCACATCAAATTGTAAATGAGTCTCGTTCCAAAATAGAAGTGAATATTGAAAAAGAGAGTGAGAGGGATGAGGGAAAACAAAATTCACAAGCTTTGGGTAGTAGTAGTCAAAACAACTCGAGTGGTAAAATTAAAAATAAAAGAGAGAACCTATTATGCATGTTAGCCACGAAGGAGGATTTGAGGGAATTTAGAGAGGAACCTACACTAGTCCCTATTGTTCTTATTCACAAGGGAGAGATTTTGGTTTCTAATGACCTGACCCCTATTTCTCTTGGTGTTTCTCATGTTTTGCAGGAATTTGATGATGTTTTTCCAGGAGACATTCCCTCGGGGCTGCCACCATTGAGAGGGATTGAGCATCAAATTGATTTAATTCCTAGATCATCTTTACCAAACTGCGCACCTTATAGAACAAATCCCCAAGAAACAAAGGAGATACAGAAGCAAGTACAAGAGCTACTAGACAAAGGGTATATTCGAATCCGTCTTTCTCCTTGTGTTGTTCCTGTAATTTAGTCCCTAAGAAAGATGGTACTTGGCGCATGTGTGTAGATTGTAGAGCAATTAACAACATCACTATTCGTTATCGTCATCCTATCCCACATTTGGAAGACATGTTAGATGAATTAAGTGGTGCTGCTGTTTTCTATAAAATTGATTTGCGTAGTGGTTACCATCAAATTAGAATGAAAGAGGGGGATGAGTGGAAAACAACATTTAAAAAAAAAATTTGGTTTATATGAATGGTTAGTGATGCCTTTTGGTTTAACTAATGCACCTAGTACTTTCATGAGACTAATGAACCATGTTTTGAGAGAATTTACTGGTAGATTTGTGGTAGTTTATTTTGATGATATTCTCATATATAGCCACGATGAATATGAACACATTGATCATATTAGACAAGTCTTGCAAGTGATAAGGGAAAATAAATTGTGTGGTAATCTTGAGAAGTGCACTTTTTGTGGTGTCTAAACATGGAATTGAAGTAGATACATCAAAAATTGAAGTAATTCGAAATTGGCCTATTCCTACTAATGTGAGTAAAGTTAGAAGTTTTAATGGTCTTCCTGCTTTCTATAGGAGATTTTTTAAAGATTTTAGTACCATTGATGCACCATTGAATGATTTAACTAAAAAGGGAATAGATTTTGAGTGGGGTGTTGCCCAAGATATTGCTTTTGATACTTTGAAAGAGAAATTGATTTCGGCACCATTATTAATGCTTCCAAATTTTGGTAAACAATTTGAGATTGAATGTGATGCTAGTGCCATAGGTATTGGAGGTGTGTTAATGCAAGAGAAGAAACCTATTGCTTATTTTTCTGAAAAATTGCATGGTGCACAATTGAATTATTCTTTCTATGATAAAGAATTATATGCCCGTGTGAGAGTTTTAGAGGTGTGGAAACATTATTTGTGGCCTAAAGAATTTATTATACATTCTGATAATGAAGCATTAAAATTCTTAAAGTGCCAATCTAATTTGAATAAGAGACATGCTAAGTGGATTGAATTCATAGAATCTTTTCCATAAATCATTAAACATAAGAAGGGATTGGATAATGTAGTTGCTGATGCTTTATCAAGAAAAAAATATTCTACTCTCCACATTAGAGGTCAAAGTTTCGGTATTGGAGGGCATTATAGAATTATATGCTGAGGATAAAGAATTTTCCATGCCGTCTGCTAAATGTACTAATGTTAAGGCATGGGATAAATTTCACATACATGATGGGCTCCTATTTCGAGCTAACAAATTATGTATTCTCGAGTGTTCTTTGCGTTGGTTCTTATTGCAGGAAGCTCATAGTGGAGGATTAATGGGACACTTTGGACGTGAGCAAACATTGCTTATGTTGGCTGAAATTTTTTATTGGGCACATATGAGGAGAGATGTTTATAGATTTGTTCAAAGGTGCATTACTTGCAATAAGGCCATATCCAAATTGAAGCCCCACGGGTTGTATACTCCATTGCCTACACAACCTACACCATCGGAAGATATAAGTATGGATTTTGTGATGGGCTTACCAAGGACAAAAAGGGGGCATGATTCTATCTTTGTGGTAGTGGACATATTCTCTAAGATGTCACACTTCATTGCTTGCTACAAGAGTGATGATGCATCCCATATTGCTAATCTATCAGAGAGATAGTAAGATTACATGGAGTACCAAGGACTATTGTTTCTGATAGAGATGTGAAGTTTATGAGCTACTTTTGGAAGACACTATGGGGGAAACTAGGAACAAAGCTGATGTTTTCAACAACATGTCACCCCCAAACTGATGGACAAACAGAGATGGTTAATAGGACGTTGTCAACATTATGGAGAAGCATGATCAAGAAAAATTTGAGGGAGTGGGAGGAGTGCTTGCCTCATGTGGAATTTGCATATAATAGAGCTGTGCATTCAACTACTCAACTTTGTCCATTCGAGGTGGTCTATGGTTTCAAACCCATTGCTCCACTTGATTAGCTACCACTTCCTATACAAGAGAGAACAAATATGGAGGCATCAAAGAGAGCTCATTTGGTGAAGAAAATACATGAGAAAACAAAATAAGCAATTGAGAAGAGAGGACAACATGTGGTTGAAAGAGTAAACAAGAAGAGGAAGGAGGTGATATTTCGGCCAGGTGATATGGTGTGGGTGCATTTTAGAAAGGACATATTTCCGACATTGTGTAAATCAAAGTTGATGCCTAGAGGTGCTGGTACATATAGAGTGATTTCGAGGATCAATGACAATGCAAACAAGATAGACCTTCCAATTGATGAGTTTGGTGTTAGTAATTCTTTTAATGTGGCTGATTTGACACCATACTATGGAGAAGATCTTGCTGCGTCGAGGTCAGCGCCTTTTCAAGAGGGGGAGGATGATGAGGACATCCCTAGCTCTTCACCTATTATTGCACATGATAAGGTGGTTGTCCAAGATAATGAAGTGAGGCTTGGTACTATGACAAGATCAAGGACCAAACTATTAGAACAACAGGTGAATTCACTCCTACTTGAGTATAATGTTTATAACTGTGAGAACTTTATACTACCAAAATCTATGCATCTATGTATGATAAATTTTATTGATAACACAAGCATACTTGGAGGAGAACATCAAGAGGAGCTGGAAAACAATGATGAGAAGCTGGAAAACAAGATCACCATGGAGAAAACAAACATACAAGGAGGTGAAAAAAATCATGCCATTGTGAAAACAAGCATAGAAGATGGTGAAAACAAGAGTTGAAGTGTGGAAAACAACTACTAACTTTTTTTTCCACACTAAGAGATGGTGAAAACAAGAGGAGAGCGCCAACAATGGATATCAATGCGCCACATATAGTAATATTTGTGTTACACATGGTTTGTGTACCATTATGGCCGCACCCCTTAATGGTGGGTCGGTTTGTATCTAGTTTAGGTCGGTTTGTGTAACATCCCAAGTATGAAAAATAGCCATTAGAATGTTTGCTATCTGTTATTTTATGTTTTGCATCATGTCATCATGTTCATTGCATTTGTTTTGCTTGTTTTCCTTTTGTTTTCCAACTGTTTTCATTTGTTTTCCTTTGTTTTCTATTTGAATTTCAAACCATACTTCAAACCTTTTGTTTCATCCTTGTGATGTTACAATTTCCAAAAGGATATTTCAAAATAAAACAATTGTTTGTTTCCATTAAAGTGTGATTTCAAAACTGTTGTGTTGTTTCTATAAAAATGCATCCAATAACCAAACCCTTTTAAAAATTCAATTATGATTTTCCTCCAAACAACAACCATGTTGAAATTATGAAAATTGCAAAACAAAACTCTCCAAATAAAATGGTTCAATTAACACTTCCAATTGTCTCCATGAAATAATAATAAGCTCAACTCTTATTTGTCATTTAATAATCCACTTAATCCAATTTGTTACCCAAATTCAAATACATCTCTCTAATCAGCAACCAATTTGAAATCATGAAAATTACACAAAAATCATAACCTTTTGCTTCCAATTAAAAATATATGTCCACCCTAATTAAATTATTGTTTTCAATAACCACTTAATATAAAGATGATTCAAATTTGAATTAATTTGCAAACCACAAGTTCTTTTGAAATTTTTGAAAATCAAAGTTGCCAATTGGTTGTGGTTGACCTAACTAACACACCCACATTTTTATAAAATTTTCCTAACTCCCAAAACCACCTCTCTCTTCCTATTTCCAAATCAGCAAAAAAAAATAATAGAACATAAAAAATAAATAAAGCAACAGCAGAGAGGAGAGAGGCCCAACTCTCTCCCCCCAGCCCACTTCTCCCTTTTGGCCCATACCCTTCCCCCTTGTCGTCTTCCTCCCCTCTCTGTACGACATCAGCGCCACCGTCGATCATCCTCCTCCTCCACCCGATGCTTGCCGTACGAGCTAGGCCTCCCCATAAAACATGGCCACCTCCCCCTCTGCTTGCTAGACCTAACCCTAGCCTCCTCCTGCGCCGCCATCCTCTTCCTCCATCTCCCCACCACTGCTACTCTCTGTATCTCTGTATGCTCCCTGAACTCTGAAAACCGGCCGCCGCCCTCCTTTGCTCCGGCGATCGCCGGCTATCCGGTCCTCCTCCGGCCAGGGAGAGGGCGGGAATGGAATCCCCCCTCGGCCCTCTCCCTCCTCGTCACCACGCCAGGGGCCGGGACTGCCCGGATGCGCCGCCACCATCGCCTCAAGCCGCCGGTCGCCGCCTTTCCCTGCGCCCGACTCCCTGCCTCGTCCGCCACCCTCTGCCCGCTCGAAGGTGAGCCCTTCCCCCTCGGTTCCCCTCTCGCTCGCCTCCCTCTACTCCCTCTATCTCCCTCCCCTCGCAGCTCCCCCACGCCGCAGCACCCCTCCGGCCACGGCGAGCCCTGCCGGCGGCCAACTCCCGCTCGATCTGAACAGATGCTGTTCGGGTTCAGTTAAGTTCAGAAATAACCCGCAGCCACAGTATAACCCCCCCGAGCCCCTTCTCTACCAACAACAGCCGCACCAGCCCCACTGGTTCTGTCCCCCTTGGCGCAGCAGGAGGTGGTGGGTTCGATCCCCACCCCTCGCAAGCCACACCTTTTCTTTTCCAATTTCTTTTCCATGCCCAATAACTTGTCAGAAACCACACATAGGTCCCTGCTGTAATTTCTAGTTCCTTGTTTATTTTTTCTAAGTCCCTAACAGGTAATAAAAATGGCAGATTGCACCCTAAAATTGTAAATTGCATAAGAAATTCATCCCAACTCCAATTTTAACTTTTTAAATATGTTTTCTGTCCCAAATTAAATGTTCTACCCAAATATAAAATTTGTTTACTGTTTTGAATATTTTAAATTGTTGAAATATTTGAATTCTTGTTTAAATCACTTAATTTTGCAAAATTCATAACTTGGGCATAAAAATTCCAAATTCCACAAATGAAATATGTTTTCCAATCAACTTTTCATGTACTTTCCAAATATAAATTTTGTTTGCTGTTTTGAATAATTTAAATTGCTGAAAACAACTGTTTCCTATTTATTGCATTTAAAATTGCCAAAATAATAACTTGCTCATTTTAAATCCAATTTCAACAAATACAATATGTTTTCCATGCAAAATTAAACCCTCTTTTCAAATATAAAATTTGTTTCATGTTTTGAATAATTAAAATTGGTTAAATGATTTAAACCTTGTTTAATTCATTTAAAATTGGTAATTTCATAACTTGATCAAAACAAATTCTTTTGGGACATATAAAATATGTTTTCCAACCCTAAAAGTATAAACTTTTCAAATATGAATTTGGTTTAATGCTTTGAACAAATAAAAATTCAAATAAGTTCATGTTTGAATTAAATTCATTTAAATCTTGTTTAAGTTGTTTAATTCATAAGTAATTCATCCAAAATCCTTTTTCAACAAGTGAAACATGTATTCCAACTAAAATCTTGTTGTCTTTTCAAATATAAACTTTGTTATCTATTTTGAACAATTTAACATGATGAAAACAACAAATGCTTGTGTGACACCTTTAAGTAACCAAAATTTCCTAACTTAATAACTGAAATTCCAAACTTGGTAAACCTTATTTCTATTTGCTCTATTGTTGTTATTTTGCTGTTTTCCTCATCCATGCATCATGCTAATTCACTTACACAATTTGATTAGTTGTAAAACAATTAATTCAACCATAATTCATGGGCTTTTCAGGTGCAACTCAAATTGCATGTGGGTCCATTTAATCTTGTTTCTATCTTGTCAACTAGTTTATTTCTGATGCATCAATTAAATGGTCATGCATCATCCCATGTTTGTGCACTATGCCATGATATTGATTGTTTATCTTTCTGCATTGCTTGTTTGCTTCTTCTTGGATACACGACGACGTTGAGACCGACGATACTTACGACACCCCTTCTAAGGATCTAGCTCAGTACCAGGCTACTGGGTTTGCAGGCAAGTCATCACTCACATGAACCACTGTGTTCCTTTCAACATTGGTTACCGATACTTTCCGTTGTCTATTCTGCTAGCCCTATGATTAGTTGCTTCTGTTACGAACCTATCACATGTATCCTTTAACTCTGATATTGCCTCACCTCCATACCTATAACCTTTTGTTTGAGCCCGTGTATTACTAGCATGCTTAGGTTGTTTTGCTCGAGTCTGTTACCCGTTACTTTCTGTTACTATATTCCATTATGTTCTGGGGGCTCGATGTTTAATCAATAAATCATGCTAATGTTATATGCTAAATAATAATTTGATGATAAGGCACCGGCAGGAGGCCCTTTGTGGTTTTGAGGCCTGCTAGTGTCGACCCTAATAGGAAAAGGGACTTGTCTACCGATCCATGATGAGCGCACTAACCGCATGTGGGAAGCGAGTATGGGCGCCCCCCCTCAATTTGACTCGATTCGCATCTCGTCCAAATCGCCTCATTTAGTTCGGGTTTTCCATTTGCTGCATGCATGATCTTGCGAGCCCTTGGTACCCGGGTGGAACTTTTGTAGTCGGCATATAGGGGGACACGTTCTTAGAGTGCTATGAGGGTCCATTTTCTTCTGGGCTCGATTAGCCGTGCGCCCAAGGTTCTTTGGGCTTGATGCGAAGAAGAGTTGAGTTGTGTTGAGTGCCCCGTTTGGTGGAAGGGCCTTTCCATCTGGCGGGTTATTCATGCGTGTACGGCCAAATTGGTGCACCCCTGCAGGGATAAATCTTCTCGAGAAGCCGTGTTTTCCGCGGTTATGGACTACTTGGTGAAAGTACTGGCTAACAAGTACTCAGGACAACTTAAACCTAATGATTAACAACCTTACACCCAATGGTTAACAACTTGACTAGTAATAGGCTTATTGACACAATAATCTGAACCATCATAATTTCAACTGTGTGAGTTATCCTCGGATTGCTTCTTCGGATAAGGGGCGAGATCCAGGATGGGTTTGTTTGAAGTTATCTTTCAGTTGGTTACAATACTCGATCTTATCCCCTTTCTGTTAGTTGGAAGTTGTAGTTCTCTGTAGTTGGTTAGCGCAGCCAGTTGCAGCATCTTTTATATCCCCTTTCCTTCCGTTGAACCCAAAGCATCTGTGCTTGGTGTTGACGGGTTACACTTTGGTGAACTGTGAGTCTTGCTTGCCAGTACGTTTATGTACTGACCCCTTTGGGGCTGTGGTTTCCGCAGACGACGTTTCCGAGGATCTACATGGTGGCTACTACGTGGAGTATGACGAGACTGCTGACGAGTAGATAGCGGACCCGGGCAGGATCCGAGACTTCGTGGATGGGCTCCGTCTTTTCGTTTCCGGCCTCTTAGGCCTATTTGGTTCTTGTCTGTACTCAGACATTTTGGATGCTTCCGCTGTGATGTAATGATGTTATGTTGGGGCATGTGCCCTCTGAATGATTGTATTTGCTATCTCTGCTCTAATGAGAGCTATTTGCACCTTATTTCAATCTTTTGTGTCGTAGAGATCTGTTGTGATATCACTTGTTCAAACGCCGTTGACGTACCATGTGTGTATGTTTTGAAGTACGTCAATGGAAGTATCCTGATTTCTATGGGATAGTTTACGTCGACGCTGAACAGATAGGGGTTGGTTGTCACACATACGTGTGTTGGCCTACTCGTAAGAGGACGCGGGTGCCGGTAAGCCCCGTAATCCAATCTACTACTGTTCAACGGAACGGCGAGTATCCTTTAGAAGTCCGGGTGCGACAGTTTGGTTGAGTCCAACTCAACCATAGAGTCCAACATTGAGTCCTATTCGGGTTAGGGGTGGTGCTTGCGCAGGTATGCCTTGTGGCCGCACCATACACCCCCCTTAAATAGCTAGGATCCGAGCCATAGCTCCTTAGACTACGTTAAAACAAAAACCCTAGACCTCTAGATTGAAATAGCTTGTAAGCATTCATCTGGATGTTCATATGAAAACTTTTCGTGTTACCTGCTGTTCCACTGGGAATAAGACAGTACAGGACCACTTGTAGTGGGTGGATTACTTGTGCAAGAGTGTGGAGCTGTTCCACTGGCAAACTGTTGCATTGGCATCACGGATCAGCTAGGAGAGTTTTTAGTGAGACACTGGTTATCATATCATTGCTATCTGGGACTTCATCAAGAAGATTGGTCCACCCCTTATCAGTTTTTTCCCTCTATCCTTTTATTTGTGAACTTTGTTGTAAAGTGGGTCATTTTAATTTTCAATGCTCAAACCATGATAGTAGCCTTTCGAATCCTATGAGTACTGCAAGTTTGTATTGTGATGAGATGATCACCCCTAATGAGCATGATGAACTTACATTATTTTTGGGGTGTGAAGAGTTATTAAGAAAAACTTCTTTGATTGATATGAGTGCTTTTGATATGAATAGTGTCTTGCATGAATGCCATCTTTATTATGTTGAAAATTTCCATGCAAATACTTACATACAAAATATTCTAAAAGAGGTCTCTTTACCAAAATATGACAGGGCTAATATTTGTTTTCATCTTATTAATGAAGAGGAGGAATCCTCCAAGGTTTGTTCTATTGTTTCTGACAATAAACTAGGGTATGTGAAGAAGCTTCCTTTCAAACCTCTCCCTCCTATAGAGAGTAAGAAGAAGAAGAATAGGAGTAAAATGTGAGAGGTAACAGAATCTCCCCCTAAGCATGTTGCTCCCATTATTTTTTGTTGATGAGTCCGAACTCGATGATCTTCCTATGCCTGTTATTTATGAAAGTGATCATGATTGGGAGAAACACACTACTTTTGATATTGAAAATCTCTTTGGTACCAATTCTTAAAATGATGATTATTTCTGTACTATTAGTACCATCCATGTTCCTTCCAATGATGATAAAGAAAGCTCTGAGCTTCTGGATGATGTGTTTGAAAATCCTTTTGCTACTGATGATTATATGCTTGATACATCTCTTTCCAGTAAATATAATGATATTGCTTATGATGATACTATGGCTCCATTCTTTGATAACTATTATAAAAGATGCTATAACATTGGCTATGATTACAATTATCATTATGAAACTTGTCATAGTTATGAGGGGATTACTCAAAACCATCTCCCTAATTTACAACATGTCTATCATGTTGGAGTTCTTTATGATGATTGTATTGATAAATATGATATTTTCAGTCCACCTACTATTGAGGAGAAAATTAATAATGATTACAATAAGCCTCCTATGTTTGATTATTATGGTGATGAGAATGATAATGATAGCTATTTTGTTGAATTTGCTCCCACTACTATTAATAAGAATGACTATGCTTATGTGGAGAGTATCAATTCTTTTATGCATGTGGATCGTGATAAGAATGTTTTATGTGATAGTTATATTGTTAATTTTATTCATGATTATACTGAAATTTATTATGAGAGAGGGAAACATGGTTTTATGCATCTCAACAATATTAAGTTTCCCCTCTTGATGTTGCAATTTTTGATGTTGCACTTATTTTGTCTTCCTATGCTAGTCACTTTGTGCTTCGTTGACTTGTTTTTCTACAAGATTCTTTGTCATAGGAAGTGGGTTAGACTTAAATGTGTTTTATATTTCCTTATTGATGATCTATTATTGTGCTTCATCTCTTATTCTTATGTGAGCATCTTTTAAAAATCATTATGCCTAGGTGAAAGGCGTTAAAGAAAAGCGCTACCGTGAGACAACCCGTTTTAATTCTCTGTTTTCAACCCGTTTTCCTTTGTTTTCTTTTGTGTGCTTTGCATCTGGGTGTTTTCTATTTCCTTATCAACCCCTCTGTATCTTTTATTTTGAGTTTTTGTTGAGCCAAGTAAAGCCTCTAGTGGAAAGTTGAGGCTATATTTCGGATTTCTGCGCAGGAATCAAATTTCTGCTGTCCACAGTTAATTCCGTATAAAATCACAGAAAATTCAAAAAGACCTGAGTTTTTTTGTGCGTAATCCTGAGTTATATACGCAACATTTCTTAGTTTACCACTTTTTGATTTGAGCAACATAAGATGTTTGAAAAAATCGATCTTTACCTGTTGTTCTGTTTTGACAGATTTCTGCCATTTATTGCATTTGCGTCTTAATCTCTTTCTTTTCTTGTTCTTTTGAGAAAAATAGTTTTAAAATAAGTTGTGACAGTAGCTAATGTTCTTATGAGTTTTAGGCTTTTTTTGAAACTGAACCATGTAAATTTATTATTTCGATTGCACTAACGTTGCTAATGAAGATTGTGAGAAGTTTGGTGTGAAGGAAATTTTCAAGGGTCAAGAGAAGAGGATGATATGCCGTGATCAAGAAGAGTGAAGAGACTAAGCTTGGGGATGCCCCGGTGGTACATCCCAGAAAATTCTGATAAGACTCAAGCGTCTAAGCTTGGGGATGCCCAAGGCATCCCCGTCTTCATCAACAAATTACCAAGTCACTTCTAGTGAAACTATATTTTTATTCGGTCGCATCTTATGTGCTTTACTTGGAGCGTCTTTTATTTTTGTTTTGAGTTTGTTTTGTTTTCTTTGCTGTAATAAATGGTTGGATCTTATCATACTTGTGTGGGAGAGAGACACGCTCTGTTTTTATTGCTTAGAACACTCTAGTTTTCATTCTTATTCTTCTCTGAGTGTTCACTTTTTGCTAGTACTGCGTTTAGCTCCTGTTTTGCATGCATCTCTTATTAGAGCTGTTAATTTTATTAGTGTTATGTGAGTACTCTCATGTTTTCTTGCTTTATCATGTAGAGTATTTTTGTTAAAACATATCTTGTATGGTGCTTGTTGGGAGAAGAAAACTGCTGCTTGAAGTAGAATTTATAACAGTACAAGTAGAAGCTCGTATAGACTGTTGCTAGAACTTTTTCATGAAATGCTAAATGTTATTTTAGTTCTAAAGCCTTGTGATGTTGAGTATCATGAATAGCCTAAAATAGCTGAGAGTGTTTAATATGTCATTGAAAGATTCATGAGTTGTTCTTGTCATAAGAAAGCATAAATTTATGGTATTCTCTTTCGAATGTTTTATTTGGTTGACTTGGCGCATGCTCACACCATGTTTATGACTATGAACCAGTCACGCATAGTCTCCATTACCACTTAGTTTTGAACTATGATACCTCTTATGCTTTAATTAATGATGCTTATGTCGCTATGCATGATTATGGCTCTTATGCTCTCTTGATTTGTCGCTCCCAGTCTTTTGCTAGCCTCCACCTGTACTGAGTATGCGCTCTACTCGTGCATCCAACTCCCTTAAACCAAAGTTTTTCCCATTGTGTCCACCATACCTACCTACATGTGGTATTTAACTGCCACTCCAAGGAAATTGCTCATGTGTTACCTTTAAAACTTTCAAAATTACTCCCGCTTTATGTTCCTGTTTTTGCTCATGAGGACGTTAATAGAGAATATTTATCTCACTTGTTGATTGGATTTCACTCCATGGACTAATGGCTTCATCAGCTTATCCAAATGATAGAAGAGCTGGCAGCGGGATGCCCAGCCCCAAATTAATACACACAAAATCTCTTCACTATTTTTGCCCCTGATTTATCAGTCAAAGCATAATTGTGTAAACAAAAGAGAAAGAGGGATGACCTTCTACCCAGATACGTCCTTCACATGGGAGCCGCTCTTGTGAATCCTGTTGGCTTGTGACGTACTGTAGTTTCTATTTACATTCGTTGACTTTAACATACATCTCCCAAAATATAGACACTCCTCCACGTTATGTGATTGTTGGCAGGCACCCAAAGATTCGGTTAGCCATTGTTTGTGAAAGATGGATGGGAGGAGTGCCAAACTTTTAATACCTATATTTAATAAAAAAAATTCTCTAGCACATGAGTGATCCCTGCTTCGCTCCGCGAAGGGTCTTCCTTTTACTTTTATGTTGAGTCTCCATCTTCTAACTTTATGCATAGTTGAGAGAGCATTTTTGCCATTCTTATTTATATGTGCACTGTCCCATAAACATCAATAATTACTTCATGATGTGATATTGTTTGTTCTAAAATTATTTTCTCTAGTCTTCCTCATAAACTTTGAAGGTGTCCTAACATTTATGTTTTTCCCCACTCTTAAGGACTAGCGAAATATCACTTTGCCATGCTTTGTCTATACCTGAAACAGACGTTTATCTTTCTTTGCATTATTATTCATGATCATTTATCTGAGATACTCTTCATGATGAAAAGTAATTGCTTTGCTTTATTATTAAAGTTCTATTTATCATGTTTGTGTTTGAAGCTCTATGATCTCAGCTTACATATACTTTTACGTTTTTATGATCAAGTTTATGTTAGTAGCATGTCACCTCAGAAATTATTGTTTATCGTTTACCTACTCGAGGACGAGTAGGAACTAAGCTTGGGGATGCTTGATACGTCATAAACGTATCCTTAATTTCTGATGTTCCATGTTGTTTTCATGTTGTTTCCCACATGTTTTCCTTACACTTTGTGTCATTTTTATCCATTTCCCGGCACTAACCTATTGACAAGATGCCACAGAGCCAGTTCCTGTTTTCTGCTGTTTTTAGATTCAGAAAAGTTGTTCTGCAAATATTCTTGGGATTGGACGATTCGAAAGCCAGAAGTCTTAGAAGTCCCGGAAGCATCCAGAAGTCCCGAAGAGCCCCGGACGGGGGGGGGGGGGGGGCACAGGGTGGCCACACCATCGGGTGGCGCCAGCACCCCCTGGCCGCGCCACCAGGTGGTGTGGCCCCCCTGGCCATGAAGGGAATATGCCCGAGAGGCAATAAAAAAATGGTTATTATCTTATTCCTTGTTTATGATGAATGTTTATTTCTCATGCTAGAATTGTATTAACCGGAAACGTTGATACATGTGTGCTTAATAAACAAACAATGGTTCCTAGTAAAGCCTCTCTTTTAACTAGCTCGTTGATTAATAGATGATCAAGGTTTCCTGATCATGAACATCGGATGTTATTAATAACGGGGTCATGTCATTAGAAGAATGATGTGATGAACATATACCCAAAGAGAATATAGCAATGCGATCAAGTCATTTAGTTTACATTGTTATATCAAACACACGAAGTAACTTATTCCTTATACCATGAGATCATGTCAATCACTGATACCGGAAGAGTGCTTTGATGGCATCAAACGTCACACCGTAACAGGGTGACTATAAAGGTGTCGTTGAGTATTCGGAAAGTATTAGTTGAGGATCATGGATCAAGAGTGGGATTTGTCCATCCAAATGACGGAGAGATATACTCTGGGCCCTCTCGGTGATATCACATCGAAACCGCTTGCAAGCACGTGATATGATCACAAAGGATGTTATATCACGGGAACGAGAAAAGAGTACTTGTCGGTAACGAGATTGAACAAGGTATGGTTGATACCAATGATCGAATCTCGGACAAGTAAAATATCGCGAGACAAAGGGAATAGTTCACGGCGTTGTTGGTTCACACGATCACGAGAGTCATCGTTGAATATATAGGAGTCATCACGGATCTCCAGATCCCGCTGTTGATTATTGATCGGAGAGGAGTCTCGATCATGTCTATCTTATTCGCGAACCGTAGGGTGACACACTTAAGGTTCGATGACGCATTTGAGAGGATACGGAATATCGGAGAAAAGTTTGGACAGCACCGAAATTGTTTCGGGGAAAATTGAAATAGTTCAAGGGGTTTTTCATCGAATGGTTGTTAATAGAATTAACAAATGATTCGAGGTGCTATATGCAAAAGTTTGTTAATAGAATTAACAAATGCTGAAATAAAGAAATAAAAAGGTTTTATTTATTTATTAAAAGAAAACCTTTGGATTTTCCAAGTGGAAAATTAAGGGAGCATGAGTGGGTGTGAGTGGAGCTTCCACTCACATGAAGAGGGAAGAGGTGGGGGCACACCATGGCTGGCCGCACCCCCCTCTTGGGCTGCCTCCCCCTCCCCTATAAAAGGAGGGTGAGAGCTCCTCTTCTCCACACACTTGGCCACTTCCCTTTCCCTCCACCCGCTGCTCCATTTCATGGTCTCCGGCTTGGCGAAGCCCTGACCGTGGGATTCTTCACCACCACCACGTCGTCGTGCTGCTGGAGTTCCGAGGGATCCTCTACTTCCGCGCCCCGCTGGAACGAGGGAACGGAGGTCGTCATCAACCGTACGTGTGACCGATCACGGATGCACCGCCGGATTGCGGTGCCATCTTCTCGCTATCGGGATCGGTGTGAGTACGACTACGCCAACAACGAGATTTGATCTCGTACCACTTTGAGTCTTCGAGGGTATGTGTTCTCCTTAACCCTCTTGTTGCCCGTTGCACTTCGTCTCCTAGATTAGATCTTGGCCTTTCGGGTGTCTCTCGCGTAGGAAAATTTTTGTTTTCTATGCTACGTTCCCCTTCAGTGGTATCAGAGCCGGATCTATGCGTAGATGTTTTGTACGGGTAGAACACATAGGTGTATGTGGGCGTTGATGATCATGTTATTACCTCCTTGACTATTTTATGATCTTAGTGGCATAGTGGGATGAAGCGGCCCGGACTAACCTTACATGTCCACGTACATGAGACTTGTTCCACAACTGACATGCAACTTGTATTGCATAAGTGGCTTGCGGGTGTCTGTTTCTCCTACTATAGTTAAGATCTAATCTATGAAGGGTTGTTAAAAATGTGTTTATCAACGTTGTGGTTGATGTTCGTAGGTATGAACGGTTCTATCCTCGAAAGCCCTAAGCCACGTAAAATATGCAAAAATAAATTAGAAGCGTCTAACTAGTTTTTGCTGGGCATGTGATGTGATATGGTCAATATTACAAATTTGATTATGAGATGATCTATTTTGTAAATTATTGATATACCGGAAGGTATCCATATGGTTGTCTTCTTATTGATGGACAATCAAGTTTGGGGTACCGTGGTACTTGGTACCACGCCGGTGGAATGATTGAGATCATACCATAATGCACATGATGGAGATCAAGTGCAAGAAGGACCATATCATATCACGTTATCCTTTCATGTGATGTCTGTGATGTTAATCCTTTTTATGCATCTTGTGTTGCTTAGATAACGATGGTAGCATTATAAGATGATCCCTCTCACTTAATATCAAGATAATAATGTGTTCTTCCTTAAGTATGCACCGTTAAGAAAGTTCGTCGTTTCGAGACACCACGTGATGATCGGGTGTGATAGACTCAACGTTCGCATACAACGGGTGTTTTCAAGCCTAGCATGTACATACATGGCCTTGAAACACACGCAATACTATGGTTCTACTTGGCGAGCCTAGCATGTACAGACATGGCCTCGGAACACGTAACCGAAAGGTAAAGCACGAGTCATATGGATGATATGATGAACATGTCGATGTTCGCCTTTGAAACTACATCATCTCACGTGATGATCGGTTTTGGTGTAGTGGATTTGGTTCGTGTAATCACTAAAGACGACTAAGAGGGATGTTGTTTTTGAGTGGGAGTTCATGGTTTAATTTTTGAATTAACTTGAACTTATTTATCATGAACAACCAATCAAAGTGAATTTGCACAAATTGTAGTATTCATTGGCATCTATAATTACCTTACACTTAGAATGTTAATTGAGATAAAACTGTTATGATCTGGTAAATACCATTTAAGATTGGTACCGTATTAGTGAAATTTAAAATTGAGTCCTATTTTAGATTTTTGGTATTTCCTACCTGGCTCCATGTGGTTAATGATTGATTCATCTAGAGAGCAAATAATTCCTACTTAGAATCCAGAGTCATGGTTGCTTCCGTATTACTTTATCTTCAAAAGAATGTTTTGTTGATCAAGGTGATTTAGGAACTGAAAAGAGTTGTTTTCAGAAACAATCAAGTGAAAGATATATTGATATCTAGAAACTTATTTGTGGCAACATGACTGAGTATAATTTAGCGTGACAATGTTTGCTTATATTATCTGAATATATGCAAATTTAGCGTGACAATGTTTGCTTATATTATCTGAATATATGCAATGATTGAAGACGCTAGGCGTTTGAATATTCCAAGAAATTGGATGCTAAAAATTATCCTCTAAATTCCTTCCTTCGAGCTATAGTAGCTTAATCATAAAATTGTTATGATGGGATGGATTAGAAGTATGGGTAAAGTATTTTACCTTACTTGGAAATTGCTAAGAGTGGAATCTAGAAGAATGCTATTAATATGGTGATATTAGTAGAACAATCAAACTCAAAGTGTGACTCAATGGGTGATAGTATATGACTAACACGCCAAAGAAAATGAGCTAGTAAGACTAGAATTGTTTGATGTTGAATGATTCTTCTATAAAGGAAAGGGAATATTGAAAATAGAATTACAAAAAGATATATGGCAGAAAAAGAAGATAACTGGAAAGTCCAGCTCAGGAGTATATGCTTGATATACAAGTTATAGATGTATTACTAGTTAACAAAGTATTTTTGGGTATTTTGATACCACATTGGTTGGTATGAGTTGTCATACAAAGCAAAGCAATGCAAGAAATACAAGGGCCTAAAAGGAACTAGTAATAGATGTGGAATCGATTATGACAAAAACATAAATAAAGTGTTATTGTGTTCATTGTCGTATCGAACCAAACAGTCAAGATTTATTTGAAGAACTTAATAATTTGTTATTTTGTTCTAGTCTTTTGTGAGAACAAATGAGATTGTTCAAACGATGACCATATTCCATAATTGATGGATATGTTAATATAAATCATGTTGGTAAAGTAAACATCTATAAGACTGAATGCTAAACGTTGCAAGACGTAAAAGAGTTTCACTTAAATTGTGGCACCACCATTTTAGTTCATATCGGAAAGGAAAACATGAAGGAATTCCATATTGATGGACTTCCGGAGTCATTTTGTTTTGAATAAATTGACGCTTGTGAGACCTCTTCCAAAAGATGACTAGAATTCCGTTCTTAGGCCAAAGTAGAATGGACGACTAATTTAGTGGAGATTATACATATTGATGTATATAGTCCATTATGTGTAGTCATGTATGGTGGATTAATTTTTCCTTCATAAAATTTTGTCGATGATTTAAGTAGATATGTGAGTATATCTATTTAAAGGGAACAGAGTTTGACATTTTGAATTGGTTCAAAAGGTTGTTAATATGAAGTTAAAATCAATGTAACAAGATAATCAAGTATTTATGATTGGATCATAAAGGATAAAGTTTGAGTTACAAGTTTAGCAAAACATCTGAGAAGTTGCAGAATTGTTCTACAACTTATACTTCTCAAATACCCCACATTAGATTGGAGTATTCAAAAGACAAAATCAAACCCTGTTTGACATGGTAAGATTAATAAAATTGCCATTATAATTTTGTAGTTTATACATTAGTGACAACTGTTTTTCCACTGAAAAGAGCACCATCATGATCCGCTGAAATTGACAACATATAAGATATGGTTTGGGTAGTGACCCGAATTGTCACTTTCTTAAGTTTTGGTATGCATAGCATGTGTAAAATGTTTACAACCAAAATAGGATAAATATATGTTTATAAGGTTATCCCAAATAAAACATTGGGTATTTCTCCTATCACCGAACCAAAAGACAAATGTTGTTTGTCAGAAAGGGTTGATTTCTCGAGAAAGTAGTTCTTGCGAAACAAGTGAGTGGGAGCACAGTACAAACTCAACGAGGTTAGAGAATCTTCGTTATCATGTCAAGAGTAGCGCAGCACTGGAAGTTGTTCCGGGGTTTACTATTTTGACTAAGTAGAAGACACTACAAATGTTGTAGATACTTCAAATGAGTTTGCGAACTGTACCAGAAAAGTCCAAAAACTTTGTACTTATAACAACTTGTGGTTTAAGTGTAAAGTGTTGTTTTGACAACAAAAGGACCTGGACCTTATAAAGGAAGCAAATGATGGGCCCTGACTTCGTAAAATTGACTATGAGTCATTATATCCGCCATTGTATCCTTGTATGAATATCAAGTATGTGACTTGGTAGTCCTTTCGATAGGCATGATGCCTAACGATAGCAAAAGGGTCTATATAGCGATAAAGACATGGATTTTACATCCTTTGAAAGTTGTACTTATCGAAAAGTTGTTTTCGACTAAGTTCAAAGAGTTAACTACGACAAGATTTTGATCTTCCGTAGTGATGATTTAGTCTTTGCGGATAGTTCTATCAAAAGGTTACATATTATGATATGGAAGTTGAATAACAAAACCAACTCTCCTCTCGAGGAAGTTTGATCAAGGATGTGTACTTGACACAGTCTCAGAGTTTTGTAAAATTCAAAAAGGTTGCTAGAAAGGTATGCACACTTCAATGGTTGAAGTGAGCATAACGAAGTTGAAATCTTTACCTTAATGAAGTTATCAAAAGAGTTTGATTCCATCATGAACGATAAAGATGCTTGTAAAGTTACAAGAAATTAAGTGGGAGCGTATGACATATTTCCAATACTTTATGTAGATGACATATGGTTGATTGGAAAATATGTATTTTAAATTAACACGGTTAAGATTTTCATATTGATGAAAGGCTTAGAAGATATTGGGCATCGATATCTATAAAAGATGGATTGAAGCGCCTGATATGATTGAAGCCAAATTATATAGATGAAATATTGAAGTAAGTCAATATAAAATTGATAAGAAGGAGTTCTTGTCACATGGAAAATAATTGAGCAAGATTCATGTGTTTTGACACATGATGAGCATCATTGAAATTGAGATTTCTAAGTAATGTTTCCATGCTATGTACACAACCAGATGAGTCCTATACTATAAATGTTATAGCAGGATAATTCATATGATGATTAGACAACAGTGGGAGAGATCCTTGTGTCATTTTAGAAATGCTAAGGATATGTTTTCCTATATAGTAATGACAAAATAATAGTTGTAATATGTTACACTAATAGTCTTGTCATTTATTCAAGTAATTTTATCTCAATTAAAATATGTGATGAAGGGTAGCACAATAGGATGGAAGAAAGTTCCATGCTGGATTTGAAAGAGTTTCAAAATTAAAATATTGTGACAGATTCTACAACAAAGGCTAAAGTATATCGTTGTGTTAACAACTGATTATAAGCGTATTTTGTGTCAAGGAGTTCTTTATTGAACTTGGTGAATTTCCAAGAATGCTGAAACTATGAAGTTACATTTTCACAATGTTAGTAACATCAGTTTAAGCTGAGGAATTAAGGTATCACCGGAACTTGGTGAATTTCCAAGAATGCTAACACTATGAAGCTACATTTTCACAATGTTAGTGACATCAGTTTAAGCTAAGGAATTAAGTTTTCACCAATTGACCATATATATACAAAGCCATCTCATTAGAGAATGAGTGATGCATGTAGACGCAAAGAACATGCAAATACAATAGGACCTGAACAGTTCAGATCTTTTTGATAATGTTTACCACATGCGAAGCATGGTAATAACACTGGTACGCCATATGTGTTAAGTGCTTACAGACTAGATTATTGACTCTAGTGCAAGTGGGAGACTGAAGGGAATATGCCCGAGAGGCAATAATAAAATGGTTATTATCTTATTCCTTGTTTATGATGAATGTTTATTTCTCATGCTAGAATTGTATTAACCGGAAACGTTGATACATGTGTGCTTAATAAACAAACAATGGTTCCTAGTAAAGCCTCTCTTTTAACTAGCTCGTTGATTAATAGATGATCAAGGTTTCCTGATCATGAACATCGGATGTTATTAATAACGGGGTCATGTCATTAGAAGAATGATGTGATGAACATATACCCAAAGAGAATATAGCAATGCGATCAAGTCATTTAGTTTACATTGTTATATCAAACACACGAAGTAACTTATTCCTTATACCATGAGATCATGTCAATCACTGATACCGGAAGAGTGCTTTGATGGCATCAAACGTCACACCGTAACAGGGTGACTATAAAGGTGTCGTTGAGTATTCGGAAAGTATTAGTTGAGGATCATGGATCAAGAGTGGGATTTGTCCATCCAAATGACGGAGAGATATACTCTGGGCCCTCTCGGTGATATCACATCGAAACCGCTTGCAAGCACGTGATATGATCACAAAGGATGTTATATCACGGGAACGAGAAAAGAGTACTTGTCGGTAACGATATTGAACAAGGTATGGTTGATACCAATGATCGAATCTCGGACAAGTAAAATATCGCGAGACAAAGGGAATAGTTCACGGCGTTGTTGGTTCACACGATCACGAGAGTCATCGTTGAATATATAGGAGTCATCACGGATCTCCAGATCCCGCTGTTGATTATTGATCGGAGAGGAGTCTCGATCATGTCTATCTTATTCGCGAACCGTAGGGTGACACACTTAAGGTTCGATGACGCATTTGAGAGGATACGGAATATCGGAGAAAAGTTTGGACAGCACCGAAATTGTTTCGGGGAAAATTGAAATAGTTCAAGGGGTTTTTCATCGAATGGTTGTTAATAGAATTAACAAATGATTCGAGGTGCTATATGCAAAAGTTTGTTAATAGAATTAACAAATGCTGAAATAAAGAAATAAAAAAGGTTTTATTTATTTATTAAAAGAAAACCTTTGGATTTTCCAAGTGGAAAATTAAGGGAGCATGAGTGGGTGTGAGTGGAGCTTCCACTCACATGAAGAGGGAAGAGGTGGGGGCACACCATGGCTGGCCGCACCCCCCTCTTGGGCTGCCTCCCCCTCCCCTATAAAAGGAGGGTGAGAGCTCCTCTTCTCCACACACTTGGCCACTTCCCTTTCCCTCCACCCGCTGCTCCATTTCATGGTCTCCGGCTTGGCGAAGCCCTGACCGTGGGATTCTTCACCACCACCACGTCGTCGTGCTGCTGGAGTTCCGAGGGATCCTCTACTTCCGCGCCCCGCTGGAACGAGGGAACGGAGGTCGTCATCAACCGTACGTGTGACCGATCACGGATGCACCGCCGGATTGCGGTGCCATCTTCTCGCTATCGGGATCGGTGTGAGTACGACTACGCCAACAACGAGATTTGATCTCGTACCACTTTGAGTCTTCGAGGGTATGTGTTCTCCTTAACCCTCTTGTTGCCCGTTGCACTTCGTCTCATAGATTAGATCTTGGCCTTTCGGGTATCTCTCGCGTAGGAAATTTTTTGTTTTCTATGCTACGTTCCCCTTCAGGCCACCCCCGGCAACGCCCTGTTCCCATATATACTCCCCGATGCATAAACCCTGGGAGAATCGACCTTTTCCACAAAATACATCCGTACCTCCGCTGTCGCCGCCGACAAGTTTCGGGGGACATATCTCAGTTCTGGCACCCTGCCGAGAAGGGGAAGTGCACCTGGAAGCCATCTCCATCGACTCCACCGCCATCTCCATCGCCGTTGCTGTCTCCTATGATGAGGAAGGAGTAGTTCTCCCCCGAGGCCGAGGGCTCTACCGGTAGCTATGTGGTTCATCTCTCTCCCATGGTGTGATGTTTATGTGACCATGAGCTTTGTATCTAGTTTAATTAGTAGATGTTTCTCCTCATGTATTATGCTACTCAAGTGGTTTTGTTACGAGATCTCCGTAAACACTTTGATCACGGTTTAAAGGTGACAGTGTGTGCACCGTGTGGTTTGGCATTATATTTATATCTTGTGTTGGATGACCCTATGAAATTGTGGAGTTTGCTTAGTACCTTCTAGGGCACTCATAGTGACAGCGTGGGGTTAACTAGACATGGGAATACAAACTTGAGGAGTGCTGTTACAGCCCTACGCAATGAAGTGGTGTTTGTTATTCGACCGGAGAGTGGTTCGGAGTAGCATAGTGAAGGGACGATATTTATGCATTCAATTATCTGATCATTGCTGAGAGTGTCCACTAGTGAATGTAGGATCCCTAGGCCTTATTTCCAAGCATTGAAACACCGTTTTCCGCCCGTTCTGCTACATGTTTGCTTGCTGCAATTTTTATTTGAGATTGCTATTATCACTTATTATAATCCATATTACTTGCATTTTACTATCTCTTCGCCGAACTAGTGCACCTATATATCTGAAAAGTATATTGGGTGTGTTGGGGACACAAGAGACTTCTTGTATCTTAATTGCACGGTTGCTTGAGAGGGATATCTTTGACCTCTACCTCCCTGAGTTCGATAAATCTTGGGTCATCCACTTAAGGGAAACTTGCTGCTGTTCTACAAACCTCTGCACTTGGAGGCCCAACACTGTTTACAAGAATAGAAGCGTGCCCAAGATTCCCTTGCTCTCTCTGTGTAAGGGCTTCACTGGCGTCGGATTCTCTCTGGTGGGTTCCACGACTACTTAGAGCCCGAAACTCCTGGATCTAACAGAACTGGGGGAATCTTTCCTAGAAGTGGGCCCTACCATTGTCTTGGGTGTTCCTTGGTCCTAACCTATGAATACAAAGCAATTTGTTCCACTTTTCTACCCCCTTTAGGCTCACGTAGACAGGCTAGAACGGCAGGTCCGCCTTTTTCCCCGGCGGGGCTATAGTTTCTCCGGAGGGGGGGGGTCTTCGGATCGTCTGAATGCAACCAAATCCGATGATATACAATTCTATGTGTTTTAGAATGTGGAATGAGTCTTGGATTCCCAATATTCCCTCTGTCTCTGTGTTAAGGTTTCATCCGCCTCAGATTCTCTCTACCAGGTTCCAGGACTACTTAGACCCCGAAACTCCCAGATCTGACGGAACTGGGGGGAATCTTGCCAAGAGGTGATCCCTAACATTGTCTTAGGTGTTCATTGGGTAAAAAATAACACAACAAAGCAATTGGTTCCACCTTTCTACCCATTCCGGCTCACGTAGAGCGGCGAGAACGGTAGTTCCTCCTTTTCCCCCAACGGGGCTATGGTTTCTCAGCAGGGGGCTCCGGATCGTCTGAACGCCACCAAATCCCATGGTATACCATACCATGTGTGTTAGAGTGTGTCATGGGTCTTTTAATCCCAATATTCCCTCACTCTCTGTGTTAGGGCTTCACCGGCGTCGGATTCTCTCTAGCGGGTTCGAGGACTACTTTGAGCCCGAAACTCCCGGATCTAAAGGAACTGGGGGAATCTTGCCAAGAGGTGGACCCTACCATTGTCTTGGGTGTTCCTTTGGCCTAAAATAACACAAAAAAGAAATTGGTTCCGCTTTTCGACCCCTTCCGGCTCACGTAGAGGGGCCAAAACGACAGTTCCGTCTTTTTTCCCAACGGGGCTATGGTTTCTTCTGAGAGGGGGGATCCGGATCGTGTGAATGCCACTAAATCCCATGGTATGGCATACCATGTGTGTTATAATGTTTCATGGGTCTTGGATGCCCATTATTCGCTCGCTCTCTGTGTTAGGGCTTCACCCGCGTCAGATTCTCTCTCGCGGGTTCCAGGACTACTTAGAGCCCGAAACTCCAGGATCTGACGGAACTACGGGAATCTTGCCAAGAGGTGGAACCTACCATTGTTTTGGGTGTTCCTTGGGGCTAACCTAACAATTTTTTCCCACTTTTCTACCCCTTCCGGCTCACGTAGAGGGGCCAGAACGACAGTTTCGTCTTTTTCCCCAACAGGGCTATGGTTTCTTCGGAGAGGGGGGCTCCGGATAGTCTTAATGCCACTAAATCCCATGGTATGCCATACCATGTGTGTTAGAATGTGTCATGGGTCTTGGATGCCCATTATTCCCTCGCTCTCTTTGTTAGGGCTTCACCCGCGTCGGATTCTCTCTGGCGGCTTCCATGACTACTTTATCAGAGCCCGAAACTCCTGGATCTGACGGAACTGGGGGAATCTTGCCAAGAAGTGGGCCCTAACATTGTCTTGGGTGTTACTTGGTCCTAACCTATGAATACCAAGCAATTTTTCCACTTTTCTACCCCCTTTCGTCTCACCTAGAGGGGCCAGAAGGGCAGGTCCGCCTTTTTTCCCGGCGGGGCTATAGTTTATCCGGAGGGGGGGTCTACGGATCGTATGAATGCCACCAAATCCGATGATATACCATTCCATGTGTGTTAGAGTGTGTCATGGGTCTTGGATTTCCTAGATTACCTCGCTCTCTGTCTTAGGGCTTCACCGGCGTCGAATTCTCTCTAGTGGGTTCTAGTACTAAGAGCCCGAAACTCCCGGATCTAACGGAACTGTGGGAATATGGCCAAGAGGTGGGCCCTATCATTGTCTTGGGTGTTCCTTGGGCCTAACCTAACACAACCAAGAAATTGGTTCCACTTTGATACCCCCTTCCGGCTCATGTAGAGGGGCCAAAACTGTAGTTGCGTCTTTATCCCCTACGGGGCTATGGTTCCTTCGGAGAGGGGGCTCCAGATCGTCTAGATGCCACCAAATCCCATGGTATGCCATAAATTGTCTGTTAGAGTGTGTCATGGGTCTTGGATGCCCAATATTCCCTCGCTCTCTATGTTAGGGCTTCACGAGCGTCGGATTCTCTCTAGCGGGTTCCAGAACTACTTAGAGCCCGAAACTCCGGAATCTCATGGAACTGGGGGAATCTTGCAAATAGGTGGGCCCTAACATTTTATTGGGTGTTCCTTGGGCCTAACCTAACACAAAAAATAAATTGGTTCTACTTTGGTACCCCCTTCCACACGTAGACGGGCCAGAACGACAGTTCCGCCTTTTTCCCCAGCGGGGCTATTCTTTTTCTAGAGGGGGGCTCCAGATCGTCCGAATGCCACCAAATCGCATGGTATGCCATACCATGTGTGTTATAGTGTGGAATGGGTCTTGAATTACCAAGATTCCCTCGCTCTCTGTGTTAGCGCTTCACCAGTGTCGGATTCTCTCTCGCGCGTTCCAGGACTACTTAGAGTCCAAAACTCCCGGATCTGACGAAACTGGGGGAATATTTCCAAGATGTAGGACCTACCATTGTATTGGGTGTTCCTTGGGACAAACCTAACACAACCAACAAATTGGCTCCACTTTTCTACCCCCTTCCGGCTCACATAGAGGGGCTAGAACGGCAGTTCCGTCTTTTTCCCCAACGGGGATATGGTTTCTCCGGAGAGGGGGCTCCAGATCGTCTGAATGCCACCAATTGCCATGGTATTCCATAACATGTTTGTTAAATTGTGCCATGATTCTTTTGTTCCTAAGATTCCCTCGCTCTCTATGTTAGGGCTTCACCGACGTTGGATTCTCTCTACGGGTTAGAGGACTACTTAGAGCCTAAAACTCACGGAACTAGGGAAATCTTTCCAAGAGGTGGGCCCTACAATTTTCTTGGGTGTTCCTTGAGCCTAACTTAACACAATCAAGCAATTGTTTCCACTTTTATACCCCCTTTCGGCTAACATAGAGGGGCCAGAACGACACTTCCGTCTTTTTCCCCAGCGGGGCTATGGTTTCTCTGGAGGGGGGCTCCGGATCGTCTGAATGCCACAAAATTCCATGGTATTCCATACCATGTCTGTTATAGTGTGTAATGGGTCTTGGATTTCCAATATTCCCTTGCTCTATGTGTTATGGCTTCACCGGCGTCGGATTCTCTCTCGCGGGTTCCAGGACTACTTAGAGCCCAAAACTACCTGATCTGACGGAGCTGGGGGAATCTTCCCAAAAGGTAGGACCTACCATTGTCTTGGGTGTTCCTTGGGCCTAACATAACACAACCATGCATTTGGTTCCACTTTTCTACCCCCTTACGGCTCACGTAGAGGGGCCAGAACGGCATTTTCGCCTTTTTCCCCAGCGGGGCTATGGTTTCTCCGGAGGGGGGATCTGGATCGTCTGAATGCCACCAAATCCCATGGTATATCATAAAATTTGTGTTAGAGTGTATCATGGGTCTTGGATGCCCTAGATTACCTCGCTCTCTGTCTTAGGGCTTCACCGGCATCGAATTCTCTCTACTGGGTTCTAGGACTACTAAGACCCCGAAACACCCGGATCTGACGGAACTGGGGGAAATCTTGCCAAGAGGTGGGCCCTAAAAATTTCTTGGGTGTTCCTTGGGCCTAAACTAACACAGCCAAGAAATTGGTTCAACTTTGCTACCACCTTCCGGCTCATGTAGATGGGCCAGAACGACACTTGCGTCTTTTCCCCTACGGGGCTATGGTTTCTACGGAGACGGGGCTACGGATCGTCTGAATGCCACCAAATCCCATGGTGTGCCATAACATGTGTGTTGGAGTGTGTCACGGTTCTTGGATACCCAAGATTCCCTCGTTCTCTATTTTAGGGCTTCACCGGTGTCGGATTCTCTCTGGTGGGTTCCAGGACTACTTAGAGAAACTCCGGGATCTGATGGAACTGGGGGAATCTTGCAAAGAGGGGGCCCTACCATTGTATTGGGTGTTCCTTGGGCCTAACCGAACACAAAAAGAAATCGGTTCCACTTTGGTACCCCCTTCTAGCTCACGTAGAGGGGCCAGAATGACAATTCCGCCTTTTTCCCCAGCGGGGCAATTCTTTTTCCGGAGGGGGGCTCCGGGTCGTCTGAATACCACGAAACCCCATGTTATTATATACCATGTGTGTTAGAGTGTGTCGTGGGTCTTGAATGCCCTAGATTACCTCGCTCTCTGTCTTAGGGCTTCACCAGGTCGAATTCTCTCTAGCGGTTCCAAGACTACTTAGAGCCCAAAACTCCCGGATCTGACGGAACTGGGGGAATATTGCCTAGAGGTAGGACCTACCATTGTATTGGGTTTTCCTTGTGCCTAACCTGACACAGCCAAAAAATTGGTTCAACTATGCTACCACCTTCCGGCTCATGTAGAGGGGCAGAACGACCCTTGCGTCTTTTACCCCTACGGGGCTATGGTTTCTTCGGAGAGGGGGCTCCGGATCGTCTGAATGCCACCAAATCCCATGGTATTCCATAACATGTGTGTTGGAGTGTGTCATGGGTCTTGTACACCCAATATTCCCTCGCTCTCTATGTTAGGGCTTCACCCGCGTTGGATTCTCTCTAGCGGGTTCCAGGACTACTTAGAGCCCGAACCTACGAGATCTGATGGAACTGGGGAATCTTGCAAAGAGGTAGGCCCTACCATTGTATTAGGTGCTCCTTGGGCCTAACCTAACACAAAAAAGCAAGTGGTTCCACTTTGGTACCCCCTTCCAGCTCTTGTACACGGGCCAGAATGACAGTTCCGCCTTTTTCGCCAGCGGGGCTATTATTTTTCCGGAGGGGACTCCAGATCGTCTGAATGCCACGAAATCCCATGGTATGCCATACCATGTGTGTTATAGTGTGTCATGGGTCTTGGATTTCCAAGATTCCCTCTCTCTCTGTGTTAGGGCTTCAACGGCGTCAGATTCTCTCTCGCGGGTTCCAAGACTACATAGAGCCCGAAACTCCCGGATCTGGCGAAACTGGGGGGAATCTTGCTGAGAGATAAGACCTACCATTTTCTTGGGTGTTCCTTCGGCCTAACCTAACACAACCAAGAAATTGGTTCCACTTTGCTACCCCCTTCCGGCTCACGTAGAGGGGCCAGAACGGCAGTTCCGTCTTTTTCCCAGCGGGTGTCGCACCCGGACTTCTAGAGGATACTCACCGTACGAACTGAACAGTATTTTGATTGGATTACGGGGCTTACCGGCACCCGCATCTCTTACGAGTAGGCCAACACTTATGTGTGACAACCAATCTTTACTATTCACCATCGATGTAAACTATCTCGTAGAAATCAGGACACTACCATTGACGTACTTCATACCATACACACATGGTACGTCAACGGCTTTGAACAAGATGATAACACAACAGATCTCTAAGACACAAAAGATGGAAATAAGTTGCAAATAGCTCTCACTAGAGCAGAGATAGCAAATACAATCATCCAGAGGACACATGTCCCAACATAACATCATTACATCTCAGCGGAAGCATTCAAAGGGTCTGAGTACAGACAAATCCAAATAGGCTTAAGAAGCTGGGAATGAAAAGAAGACGGAGCCCATCCACATGTCCCGGATCCTGCCCGGGTCCGCTACCTACTCGTCAGCAGCCTCGTCAAACTCCACGTAGTAGCCGTCACGGGGATCCTCGTAAGCGTAGTCTGCGGAAACCACAGCCCCAAAGGGGTCAGTACATAAACGTACTGGCAAGCAAGACCCACAGTTCACCAAAGTGTAGCCCGTCAACACCAAGCACAGATGCCTTGGGTTCAACGGAAGAAAGGGATATAAAAGATGCTGCAACTGGCTGCACTAACCAACTACAGGACATACTACAACTTCCGGCTATCAGAAAGGGGATAAGATAGCGTATCGTAACCAACTACAACTAACCACCACACAAACCCATCCTGGATCTCGCCCCTTATCCAAAGAAGCAATCCGAGGATAACTCACACAGTTGTACTAATGATGGATCAAATTGTTGTGTCAATAAGCCTATTACTTGTCAAGTTGTTATTAGTTAGGTGTAAGTTGTTCTGAGTACTTGTTAGCCAGTACTTTCACCAAGTCAACCATAACCGCGGAAAACACGGCTTCTCGAGAAGATTTATCCCTGCAGGGGTGCACCAATTTGGCCGTACACGTAAGAATATCCCGCCAGGATGGAAATGCACTTCCACCAAGCGAGGCACTCTACACAACTCAACTCTTCTTCGCATCAAGCCCAAAGCACCACGTGCTGTGCGTGCGCGGCTAATCGAGCCCCACGAAGAAAAGGGGACCCTCATAGCACTGGAAGACCACGCCGCCCTAAATGCCGACTACAAAAGTTCCACCCTGGCCTCGGGTTCGTACCTGCATATGCGTGCATCAAATGGAAAAGCCCGAACTAAGTGTGGTGATTTGGACGAGATGCGAATCGAATCAAATTGAGGGGGGCGCCCATACACGCTTCCCACATGCGGATAGTGCGCTCATCATGGATCAGTAGACAAGACCCTTTTCCTATTAGGGTCGACACTAGCAGGCCTCAAAACCACGACGGGCCTCCTGCCAGTGCCTTATCAACAAATTATTATTACCTCAAATTAACAGGTTGTTGTTTAACATCGAGCCCCAGAACATAATCAAATGTGATAACAGAAAGTAACTGATAACAGACTCGAGCAAAAACAACCCTAAGCATGCTAGTAAGACACGGGCCCAAGCAACGGGGTTTTAGGACTGGAGGTGAGGCAATATCATGGTTCAGGGTATCATGTGATAGGTTCGTAACAGAAGCAACGGTACATATGGCTAGCAGAAATAGACACCGGAAAGTATCGGTAACCAATGTTGAAAGGAACACAGTGGTTCATGTGAGTGATAACTTGCCTGCAAACTCAGTAGCCTGGTACTGGGCTAGATCCTCAGAAGGGGTGTCGTAAAGATCGTCGGTCTCAACGTCGTCGTCTATCCGAGAAGAAGCAAACAAACAATGCAGAAAGATAAACAATCAATATCATGGCATAGTGCACAATCATGGGATGATGCATGTCACGTTAATGGATGCATCAAAATAAACTAGTGGACTTGGTAACACAATTTAAATGGACACATATGCAATTTTGAGTTGCATATGAAAAGCCCATGAATTTTAGGTTGAACAATTGTTTTCCAATTAACCAATAGGTGAAAGTGGATTAGTATGATGCATGGATGAGGAAAACAACAAAATAACAACAATAGAACCAATTTAAAATAGGGTTTACCAATTTTAGAAATTTATTTATTAATTTAGGGAATTTTTTGGTTCCTTAAAGGGATTACACAAATAGTTGTTGTTTTCACCAAGTTAAATTGTGCCAAATAAATAACAAAATTCATATTTGAAAAGATCATGAAATTTTGGGTGGATTACATGTTTCAAATATTGAAAAAGGAATTAGGATGAATTTATTATGCCTTAAACAAAATTTAACAAGTTTTAAATGAATTTAAAACAAGTTCTAATATTATTTGAATTTTATTTGTTCCAAACATAAATCCAAATTCATAATTTGAAAAGGTTATACTTTTCTAGTTTGAAAACATATTTTACATGTTCAAAAATAATTTAATTTGAGCAAGTTATGATTTTATCAAATTTAAATGATTTAAACAAGGTTTAAAATATTTAAGCAATTTTAATTATTCAAACCATGAAACAAAATTTATCTTTGAATAGGTTATTTGAAATAGCATGGAAAACATATTTTATTTGCATTATTTGGATTAAGTATGAATTAGTTATGGATTTTATCAAATTTCAATTGAATTATTTGAATTCAAATTTGAATTGCATTTGGAAAATTCAAAACAGAAAACAAATGCTATAGATAGATGGACAAGTTAATTTAGAGCAGTGCACATATTTTATTTTTGTTATTTGGAATTATAAAATAAAAGTTATTAGCTTTTTAGTTTCAGGGGCCAATCTGTAAAACAAAAGGGCTTGTTTTGAAAACAGAAAGTTGGAAAAACGTTTGTTACCGCACAGGGGCTACCCTGGCCACTGCCAGTGGGCCACAGGGCCACTGGGTGCTTGCGTGGCCACGGTGTGGCTGACAGGGGGGCCACCCTGTCAGCGCTGTGGTGCAAAAAGGTGGGTTTTTCTCCCGGGAGAGCCAGGGATCGAACCTGCGCCCTGCATCGCTTGCGCTAGTGCTGTAACTAGTGGGGTGTTTGAGTGTTTCTGTCAGTATAACGCGCGCAGCCAAGGTAAGGTGTTGTTCGCGCTAACTGAACTTTTAACTGACGAACAGAAACATGTCTGAACCTTGGACAGCAGCAGACGGTGGCCGGCGGCGATCGCCGTTGTGCTCGTGGATGGATGCGATGTGTGCACGGATGGGTTGCGCGGGTGTGGACGCGATGCAGAAGAAAGAGGGAGAGGTAGGAGGCGGTGATCACCGGGGGGTTGCCGAGGTTGAGCTCGACGGCGGAGGTGGATGCCGCGACAGTGGTGAGGATGGCGGCGGCGATCCAGACGGCGGCGAGGTCCACGAAGGTGTCCAGACTGTCGAGGGAGAAGAGGTGACCCCGTTCCAGTAGCTAGGATGGGTGGTGGAGGTCCATGGCGGCGGTGGTCGATGGAGATTCAGAAGCGGGCTCGGTGGTGGTCTCCGGTGAGAGGCAGAGAGAGAGAAATCGCGGCGAGGGAGAGGGAAACGGCGGCGCGAGCTCGGGGGAAGAGGAAGGTAGGTTTAGGGCAGGCTAGGGAGGGCCCTAGGGGGTCTTATAGAGGCCAGGGGGCACTGGTGGCCGTCGGCGTCGTCCGCTGCCGCTGTGGCATGCTCGGATGAGCTGCCGTACTGAAGAAAGAAGACGGGGGCGTGGCGAAGCGGTACGCAGGCCGCACGGAGGTAAGTGGGCTGGGCCCTGCGCTAGTTAGCTGCCGCGCGCGCGCGTTTTCTCCTTTTTCCCATTTTTGTTTTTCTGTTTTTTTTTGTAGCAAATAGAATAGGAAGAAAAAGATGATTTTGGGGTTTGCAAAAATTTCAGAAAAATTTGGGCGGGCTATTTAGGTCAAACACAACCAAACGCCAAGTTTGGAATTCAAAAACATTTGAATTTTGGTGCTGTTTGGATAGGGTTCAAATTTGAGTTAATTTTGGGTATTGATTGAATTATTTAAAACAAGAAATTAATTAGGGTGATCAAATAACTTTAATTGGAAACAAATGAGTATATTTGTTTTGGTAATTTCATAATTTTCAAATTAGGTGCTGTTTGATGATTTGCTTTGAATTTGAAAGAAATTTGGAATTAATTAATTGAAATAAAAAGCACCATTTTATTAGTTGATCATTATGGAATAATTGGAAACAAATGGTTGTGTGTAAGTTGAACTTTTATTTGAAAAAGATTGTAACAGAGCAAGTATGAAGTAAAGCATTTGAAATATGTTTGAATTTGAAATGTGAAAACAGAGAAAAACAGATGCAAAACAAATAGTAAACAAATGCAACAAAGAAATGAATATGATGACATGATGCAATACTTTAATTAACATGAAACAAACATTCTAAGGGGAGTTTTTATACTTGGGATGTTACAGCGGGGCTATGTTTTCTCTGGAGAGGGGGCTCCGGATCGTCTCAATGCCACCAAATCCCATGGTATGCCGTACCATGTGTGTTAGAGTGTGGCCTGGGTCTTGGATGCCCAAGATTCCCTTCTCTCTGTGTTAGGGCTTCACCGATGTCACTACCAAATTCCGTGCGATCCAAAATGTTTTGAGCGGAACGTTTTGATAACGTCGAGCGTTTCCGTCGCGAATGGCTGAAAAGTGGAGTTTGCTCTCGACGTATTGCTTTGGTCTGTCGCAAACTGGTTTTGCTCGAATTTTTGCTAGTTTGACGTCGCGGATTTTCGTCTCCGGCCCAGTAGCCCACTAAGAGCCCAGTTGCCTTCGACGAAACTTTCCGGGTCACTTAGAACGTCGCAAATTTTTCTTGGGGCCACACATCCTACCCCGTTTGACTGCTTTGACTGGCTATGACCGACCAGTTGATGCCTGGACCCCACTTGTCATCCACGGTAAATAAGCATGCACATAATCTTCGAAATTAAGCGTGCACATAATTTTCGAAATCATCACAGTTAACAGTGAACAAGTCGTTTCTGAAACAAATCACAAAAAGAAAATGATAGAAACCGGACCTAGCGTCCTAGCCAAGGGTGCGCCTCCGCCAGCGTCGCCGCATCTTCATTCTACATCGAATGGCGGACCGCTTCTGCGGTGTCGGCCTCTAGCTTGATAGTGAAATGTCGGGCAAGCCTCGCTTGCTGGAGCTCTTCTGCCGCGAAACTCTCTAAGGTCGCTAAAATCCCCGCCTGCATGTGGGGCCACTGCAGGGCCTCGTTGTGGAACTCGACGGCGAGATACTCCTCTTCTTCCTCCTCGACGTCCGAAGGTGCGATGAGTGGAGCCGGAGGTGGTGGTGCGCGGGACGAGTTGGCCTGATGCACCTCGCGCCGGTACGCCTCGCGAGCATGCGCACGCTCTGCGCCTTGCACGCTGCGCCGGGGTGAGTACCTGGGGATCTGCTGTTGGCGGCCCTCCTCGCGACGGCCAGACATGGTACCGGTGGATTTGCGCACAGCAAAGGGGGGTAGAGAGGTGTGGCACAAACGGAATGTTTGGGAGTAGAGAGGAGAGCGTTCTGCGCCCGTATGGGGAGCCGCTGCATTATCCATAGTTTGGGAGTGGAGAGGAGAGCTGACCGGGTATCCCACGTGGCGAGTGTCAACCAAATTACCGAATACATAGGAGATCTAAATTATAAAATGCACTCCAAAATGGAAATGAATTGACATGGTTTTACATTTGCAACGATGGATACCCTAGTACTAATAGGAATATACTGCCTCCTTGCCCTCTTTGATGTCTGTTCTGCGCCATCATCCCGGTTACATACACTCCGAAACATAGGAGATTTATAGTAACTGAAATTAGCATCACAAAAGGTTCAACAACAAGTCCACAGTTAACCAGAACTTTTTTTATGCCAACATCCACTCCGAAGCCACATCCAAAGTTTCACATCATCCAACGGATATTTTCCTATGCCAGCATGCATTCCGAAGCCACATCCAGAGGTTCACATCTCCACTGGAACTTTCCGAAACCGCGTCCACAGAAACACTAGTAGAAAAGCATCATACATGTTTAGCACATCTACAAAAAAGAAGCAGATATACTTCCAAACATACAAAGATGAGTGACAAAACCGCCTCACGTGTACAAATGACACAAGTACAAAGGTGATAAACCGGTAGAGTCGGTGGCATAAACAAGCTACTAGGTCCTTGTAAACGCTACTAGGTCTAGAGGAGTCTCCCTCTGCATTTTAACATTGCACAGTTTAATCATTGGCACTCTGATCAAACACAAATATGACACTCTTTTTTGTATGGTACACAAACTGTTGGAGACATTGCTGCATATTAATCATCGGCAGAGAACCAAGCCTAGATAGGGGCCTCATAGTAAAGAAGCACACACAAATTCAATGAAATTATCGAACACTTGCCAAGGAATATGCAAAACCAATATGGCTCATGCATTACAGATAAAATCATAATTGGGGCCTCATAGTAAAGAAGCACACATAATTCAATGAGATCATCGAACACTTACCAAGGAAGATGCAAAAAAAATGTAGTTGTACACAACACTAGGTAAGTGCCATTATTTCACCGAGAGAAGGTGCAAAGTTTAATCATCGGCACACAGAACAGAGAATGAACATAAAATAAGCAAGCCTCATACATACATTGCAAAAAAGTCCAAAGGGTCAAGGTCCACGGGACCAGGAAGCATGAACAACAATGTCCGTGTAAACGCTACTAGGTACTGGGGAGTAATCCTTTGGATTTTAGCATTGCCCAGTTTAATCATCGGCACATGCAACAAAACAGTAAATGAATAACAGCTAGACTCATTGGCAAGGATTGTAGGTTGACATAATCTAATTAAAGAGCAAAGTAGTTTTACCTCATTCCATGATCTTGCAAGAAACTAAGAATGTATCTCAACTTCACATTGGTGTCCTTCGCACTCTCCAACAGGGTGTCTTTTCCCCTCTGGAGCATGTCGCACTTCTGTTCGACTATTTTCAAAGTTTTCTTCGCACTCTTCAGCTCAGAATCAAGCTTAGTAACCAAGTCGTGCATGATCATATAGCTTCTCTTTTGCTCCCGCAGTTTGAACTCGAGTGCTAGCATTTTTGAAGCTTTCATCGTCCTGTCCAGCCTGTCCTCACAACAGACAAAACAGATTAGCTTCTCGGCGCTGGTATCATCAGCCAGCTTGCAAACTTCAGAGAGACGATCAGATTCAATTGTCTCAACTGACTGCTGCACCAATTTCTGAATTGTCTCAACTGACTGCTACACCAATTTCTGAATTTCAGTACGCGACATGCTGCAGAAGTCACAACCTGCACTGTGGTCCTATAGCCAAATACGAAAATAATAAAAATCAAAGAAGTGTCGACGAAGGAGAAAGGCGATAGATGAATCTTAAGAGAACATTTGGCTACAGGACTAATTTATATGCTATTTACCTCGGCTATCTGAATAACAGGGGCTTTGCGAGCTCTGAGGCCTTGTTCAGGTCGATCTCCATCTGGGTGGGGGAAACGATCTCCGAGGGCCCTGTAACGGTAGAGTGAGCTAGATCCATGGCCTGTGGTAACTTAAAACATCAACGGTGACATACATCCGCCGGCATTTAACGTACATCCGCCGGTATCAAACCTAGATCTGCCGGCATCTAACCTACATCGCATCGTTTGGTTGAGGATGGAGAAGGGAGGGAACCATGGCTTACCAGTCGTTGTCTGAGAACGACGCCGAGGACGGGGGAGGGCGCAGCCGTGGCAGCCGCCCTTGGGGCGGGAGGGAGAAGTGGAGGCTTTCTGTGGAGGTCGCTTTCAGTGGAGGAGTAGCCGAGTGGGAGAGGAGCGCGGTGTGGTGGAGATTTGGCGCGTAGATGCTGGCGAGTGGGACCGTACGTGATGCTGATTCCATGGAGATTTGGCGTGCGACTGTTAGTCATAATTTATTCTTGTTTTTTGGATTGAAAAATAAAATAAAAAAAGAACCAAAAGGAAAAGAGTCTTAGGATCTGATCGCATTTTTATTCTACTTCTTTGGATTCTTCTTTATTTTAGTTAGCAAATAACTGCAAAATAAGATAGTGCCTAGTGGTGGGGGGAGGGGCTGACTCATTTCCACACACCAAAGATCGAGTCTTGTTACTCACATTTGTGATGTTGCACCAACTATTGGCTTATTAGGCATGATCCAGTAGTAAAGGGTGGTGACAATTCATTGATCGACCGGATCAATGAGTTGTCACATCCACTTATTACTAAATCATGCCTAATAAGTCTTTTGACATCCTTAAAACATGATCGGGTTAAGAAAAATATACTAATATAATATACATATTAGGTTCTTACATACCAACATGATAGAGGTTCTTTAAAAGTTCTTAATACGCACACACCAGACGACACTACCAGAAGTAAGAGATAACACAAACACAGCGTGCAAGCTCCAACAACGAGTGCACTAGCAGCAGCTACATCATGTTCTGCCGCTTCTGAGTCTTCATGGCTCTCCTGGCCTCGTTGAATTAAGGGCGCGGAACATGTTCTCCCGCTTTTGAGCCTTCACGACCCTCCTGTCCTCGTTGGAGAAAGGCCGAGGAGGAGGTTCCGCAAGACCTGCGAGGATATCCTGCGCAAGCAGCTTCTTCAGGAAGACGCCATAGGCAGCGTGCTTGGCCCTAACATGGGGCGCATGATACTCGGAGCCATTTCCAACACCGACGGCATGTCGGATCAAACTGTGGTGATCGTTCGCTACCTTTCTGACACAAAAAGGGCAGAACAAGTTGTCGTGACAACGGTACCGAATGGTGCCCGCCTGCAGCTTCCTCAGGACATGTATGCTCTTCGCATCCATACCGTCCTCATAAGAGCCGACTTCCAGATCTACTTCCTGCAAATTTGCAATAAAACAAAAGTTAGCAACACAATCTTATTGGCAAAAGAGTAATATACCTAACCAGATCACAAAGAACGTAAAGAAATAGTTCTTCATTTATTTGCATACACTTCATCAAGTAACTTATTTAGTAGATATGCCCTAAAGAGGACATCAATGTTGAGAAAAATGTGTCGAATTTTATACAACATTACAGTTTCCACTATATATATTTGGTGAACTAATGCACAAAAACAGATAATAATACATCATGAATTCATTGATGATCTAAGATAACATTCAACAAATTAATATTCTAATCAGGACATGTTATTATACCTTACCAGATCAAAAATATCATACAAGAATCGTTATTTAATTATATGCATAAACTCGATCAAGTAATTATCATGCACGGGGTACAATATGTGATTTTGCAACAAATTCATAATGTGTCAAGAGTGTCTGCGAGGCAAAATAACTACACAAATTGAAAATGCTTCCAAAAAACGTAGAATCTCTAACTCACATGCATGCTAACATGCACACAAAAAACTAGAAGCCATAAGAACAGATGCAACTACAACCTCTGAATCCCTAAAATACAAAAAACCTGCGAACCCCTAAGTACGGATGCAACTACAGCCTCTGAATCAACTCTCATCTATATTTGATCATCCGTAACTCTATATAGAAGATCATTTAAAAAGATTCATGCATAGATGTTATTAGTTTCACAGCAGGACATCTATATTGTCAAATTAGTGTCTAGTACATATCTATTTTTCTACAATGTTTTTCCCTTTGGTCTCTAAGTACAGATGCAAGCAGACCTCTGAATCTTGAACTTGCGTGTACAAAAAACCCTCGAACCCCTAGGTACAGATCCAACTACAAACCTTTTAATCCCGAATACAAAAAACCTCGAACCCCTAAAGAACAGATGCAACCGCAAACACCAGAAGCCCAAACATTACAAAAAAAACCCAAAGTATACATGCAACTACAAACACTAAAAGCCCGAACTTGCGTGTAGTCATGCACAAACCCTGGATCTTTGACAATAAACTAATCCGGCCTAGACATAGATACCTCAGAGTCCTGGTCGTCGACGTCCTCGTCGAACGCCAGGTGATCCCCGTAGGGATAGCCCAGTTCTGCCAGGACAGGGAAAGCAGCAGGAGCCTCCACCGCGCCAGGAGCACGCGGTGCACTCAAAGCGCCATGATCGACCGACGAACCTGCGGCGGCGACGACATCCTGCGGCTGCGACGAACTGGAACCACCATGGGCAGCTCCTGCGGCAACGACAACAGAAGGGACGACGTCGTCGTTGTCCTGCTGCGAACCTTCCATTCTGCGGAACCGCCTCACGGTTGTCCTGTCGCACCCGGACTTCTAGGGGATACTCACAGTCCGTTAAACAGTAGATAAATGGCTTACGGGGCATACCGGCACCCGCATCTCAATATGAGCAGGCCAACACTTAAACGTGTGACAACCATTCTCTTACTATTCATCGTCTGCGCAAACCATCCCATAGAAATCCAGATACTTCCATTGACGTACTTCAAAACATACACACATGGTACGTCAACGGCATTGGAACAAGTGATATCACAACAGATCTCTACGACACAAAAGATGGAAATAAGTTGCAAATAGCTCTCACTAGAGCAGAGATAGCAAATACAATCATCCAGAGGACACATGTCCCAACATAACATCATTACATCACAGCGGAAGCATTCAAAGTGTCTGAGTACAGACAAGATCCAAATAGGCCTAAGAGGTCGGAAACGAAAAGACGGAGCCCATCCACGAAGTCTCGGATCCTGCCCGGGTCCGCTATCTACTCGTCAGCAGCCTCGTCCTACTCCACGTAGTAGCCACCATGGGGATCCTCGGAAACGTAGTCTGCGGAAACCACAACCCCAAAGGGGTCAGTACATAAACGTACTGGCAAGCAAGACTCACAGTTCACCAAAGTGTAACCCGTCAACACCAAGCACAGATGCTTTGGGTTCAACGGAAGAAAGGGGTGATACAAACGATGCGGCAGCTGGCTGCAACTAACCAACTACGGAAACATACTACAACTTCCGGCTAACAGAAAAGGAGATAAGATAGCGTATCGTAACCAACTATAACTAACCACCAAACAAACCCATCCTGAATCTCGCCCCTTATCCAAAGAAGCAATCCGAGGATAACTCACACAGTTGGATTAATGATGGTTCAAGTTATTGTGTCAATAAGACTATTACTAGTCAAGTTATCATTAGTTAGGTGTAAGTTGTTCTGAGTACTTGTTAGCCAGTACTTTCACCAAGTCATCCATAACCGCGGAAAACACGACTTCTCGAGAAGATTTACCCTGCAGGGGTGCACCAATTTGGCCGTACACGTAAGAATAACCCGCCAGATGGAATGGCCTTTCCACCAAGCGGGGCACTCAACACAACTCAACTCTTCTTCACATCAAGCCCAAAGAACCACATGCTGTGCGTGCGCGGCTAATCGAGCCCCACGAAGAAAAGGGGACCCTCATAGCACTCTAAGACCACGCCGCCCTAAGTGCCGACTACAAAAGTTCCACCCCGGTGCCAAGGGTTCGCACCTGCACATGCATGCATCAAATGGAAAGCCCGAACTAAGTGTGGCGATTTGGACGAGATGCGAATCGAATCAAATTGAGGGGGGCGCCCATACACGCTTCCCACATGCGGTTAGTGCGCTCATCATGGATCAGTAGACAAGACCCTTTTCCTATTAGGGTCGACACTAGCAGGCCTCAAAACCACGCCGGGCCTCCTGCCGGTGCCTTATCAGCAAATTATTATTACCCAAACATTAACAGGTTGATTGTTTAACATCGAGCCCCAGAACATAATAAAATATAGTAACAGAAAGTAACGGACAACAGACTCGAGCAAAACAACCCTAAGCATGCTAGTAAGACACGGGCAACAAGAAAGGGGTGATAGGTGTGGAGGTGAGGCTATATCAGGGTTAAAGGATACATGTGATAGGTTCGTAACAGAAGCAACGATTCATAGGGCTAGCAGAATAGACAACGGAAAGTATCGGTATCCAATGTTGAAAGGAACACAGTGGTTCATGTGAGTGAATACTTGCTTGCAAACTCAGTAGCCTGGTACTGGGCTAACTCCTCAGAAGGGGTGTCGTAAAGCTCGTCTGTCTCAACGTCGTCGTCTATTCGAGAAGAAGCAAACAAACAACGCAGAGAGACAAACAATCAATAACATGGCATAGTGCACAATCATGGGATGATGCATGTCAAGTTAATGGATGCATCAGAAATAAACTAGTTGACAGGATAACATGTTTAAATGGACCCATATGCAATTGGATTGCATATGGAAAGCCCATGAATTAAGGTTGAAATAATTGTTTTACAACTAAACAACAGGTGAAAGTGGATTAGTATGATGCATGGATGAGGAAAACAGCAAAATAACAACAATAGAATCAATTGGAAATAAGGTTTACCAATTTTGGAATTTTATTTATTAAGTTAAGGAATTTTGGTTTCTTAAAGGTGTCACACAAGCATTTGTTGTTTTCACCAATTTTAATTGTTCAAAATAGATAGCAAAGTTCATATTTGAAAAGAACACAAGATTCTAGTTGGAATACATGTTTCACTTGTTGAAAAAGGATTTCAAATAAATTATTTATGAATTAAACAAGTTTAAGCCAGAATTAAATGAATTTAATTCAAACATGAACTTATTTGAATTTTTATGTGTGCACAACATTAGATGAAGTTCATATTTGAAAAGTTTATACTTTTAGGGTTGGAAAACATATTTTATATGTCTCAAAAGAAATTAATTTGACAAAGTTATGAATTTAACAATTTTAAATGATTTAAACAAGGTTTAAATTATTTAACCAATTTTAATTATTCAAATCATGAAACAAAATTTATATTTGGAAAGGTGGTTTAAAATGGCATGGAAAACATATTTTATTTGTGTTATTTGAATTAAGTATGAATTAGTTATGCATTTAACCAATTTGAAAATGATTTGTTTGAATTTGGAATTTGAGTGCATTTGAATTATTCAAAACAGAATACAAATGTTATAAACAGATAGAGAATTAAATTTGGTTCAACAAACATATTTTATTTTTATTATTTGGATTTATAAAATAAAAGTTATTAGCATTTTAAAATTAAGGACCAAACTGTAAAAGAAAAGGATTTGTTTTAAATAGAAAAGGGCAGAAAACGTTTCCTACCCTGCAGTGGCTAGCCCAAGCCACTGACAGGGGGCCCTGGGCCAGCGTGGCCCGCGTGGAGCTCACGTGGCAGCAGTGGTGGCTGACAGGGGGGGCCGCCCTGTCAGCACCTGTGCGAAAAAGTGGGCGGATTAAATCCGCCCGAGGGGGATCGAACCCTCGACCAGGCGCGCGCGAGGGAGCAGTGCTGCCACTGCGGTGCGAGTGTGTTTGTTGACAGGTAAGGTGTTCGTGTAGTTTTAGGGTTCAGTTTCGTGCTTGACTGTCGAACTGAATTTTGGCTTCAGTTACAGAACCACGGCAGAAGCGATTCGCCGGCGGCTAGCCACCGTGCGCGTGCTGCGCTGTGCTGCCGCAAGCGTTGTGCTGCGTGTGCGTGCTAGCATGCTGCTGTGAGGAGGAAGGAAGGGACGGAGAGAAACGACTGCTCACCTGCGTTGCAGGTGCAGCAGAGGCTCGGGGCAGGGAGCTCGCCGGCGATGGCACGGACGGCGGTGGTGCTGCAGGTCCCCTCGTGCTCCACGTAGGTGTCGGTGATGGAGAGGGGGCAGCGGCGGATCCGTTCCAGCTGCTAAACGGAGGGAAGCGAGGGCCTCCTGGCGGTAATCATCGGTGTTCGGTGGCGGTGGTGAGATACAGAGAGGGTGGGCCGTGGCAGAGAGGGAAAATGGCGCCGCGGCGGTGATAGGGAAGGAGGTGGAGGTGAAGCTAGGGTTAGGGATCGGGGACTCGAAGGAGTAGGTTTAAGTAGAGGGGGTAGGGGCGCTGATGGCCGTCTGCTTCTCGCCGTTGCAGACGTGGAGGCGCTCGATGAGCTTCCGTACACGGAGACGAAGATCGAAAGGGTACGCAGGCCGGAGGGGGGAGTGGGGCTGGTCTGGGGTGGGCTGGGCCTGCTGGCTCCCCTCCTCTAAGAGTTTTCCCTTTTTTTTATTATTTGTTCTATTTATTATTATTATTTTTTTTGCAGAAAAAGAAATAGGAAGAAAACTAGGGTTTTTGAGTTAGAAATTTTTAGGGAAAATTTTGTAACAACTCCTTAATGTAATAGTAACAAATTGCAAGTTTTGAATTCCAAAAATAATTGAATTATGTTGCTGTTTGAACTTGTAGTGAATTTGAATGAATTTTGTGATTAATTGATTATTAAAAACAAGATTTTAAATAGGGTGATCATATAATTTTAATTGGAAGCAAATGATTATAATTGTGTTGTAATTTTCATAAACCCAACATGGTTGCTGTTTGTAAAATGTGATTTGAATTTTGAATGGAATTTGAGTTAAGTGAGTTATTAAAAACAAACATTTCAAATAGATTGAACCCTCAATTTTATTTGAAACAAATTGCTTAGAATTGTTTTGTAAATTTCAATAATTCCAAAGGGTTGATGTTTGGAATTTTGTTTGAATTTGAACAACATTTGGATTAAGTGAACTATTAAAAACCACAATTTTAAATAGTTGAACCTTAGGGATTTAATGGACACATTTGATTGAAGGGTTTTGTCATTTTCATAATTTTCAAAAGGGTTGCTGTTTTGGAAATTAATTGAATTTGAAAAGGGTTTGGTATTAAATGAATTTTTGATAGAAACAAAACAACAGTTTTGGAATCACAACTTTAATGGAAACAAATGATTGTTTTGATTTGAAATATTCATTTGGGAATTGTAACATCACAAGTATGAAACAAAGGTTTGAAATTAAAATAGAAAACAAAGGAAAACAAAGGAAAACAATTGGAAAACAGAGGAAAACAAATGGAAAACAAGCAAAACAAATGCAATGAACATGATGTCATGATGCAAAACATAAAATAACAGAGAGCAAACATTCTAATGGCTATTTTTCATACTTGGGATGTTACAAAACGCCCCCCTTGAAGGAATCGCGCCCCGAGATTCCTACTGAGAAAAGAAAAGGTCCGGATACTTCTTGCGAAGATCCTCTTGAGCTGTGACACGTGAAACACATCGTGCACCTTGGATAGTTTTTCTGGAAGTTCAAGACGATAGGCATTCCTGGCAACTCTTCTGGAAAGACGTCAGGGAATTAGCAAACCACCGGTACATTTTTGAGTAGAGGTAGAGGTTTTGTATGGAGGGTGTATAGCTGAATAGAACTTGATTCATTTGGGGAATAGACTATTTGGCCAGATGGGTGGAACAGAGTTATTGATTAGACGCCGGTAGCAAAACTGAAATGGGAAGCAACAACAAGGTTTCAACGGACTAAAAGGATGTTGAGAAGAACAGGATATCAACATCGGGAAAACACGAGATCAAAACACTCGTGAGGTACTACGGAAAACCCATCCGGGCTTCTAAAGGATCAATATCTACTGCTTAAGGAATAGAGGATCTGCTTCCGGGGCTTACACGCCTCCGTTCTCAATCATGAGTAGGCTACATGATAAATCACGTCACAACCACCTCCATTCCTATGGTCTAGTAGATATAACCATCCTAGAGAAACCAGGATACGTGAAATCCTAACTTGAAAGTTTAGGTGAGAAGAGAAAACAACGTTGCACTTCCTTGCCAGAAAAGGGTGGGTGGGTGGGGAAAGAAATAAAAGAACAGAATTCCTACTCTCACGTTTCATTTTTCCTATATAGCTACAAAATAGTTTCTAGACTCAACTGCGACCAGTAAAAAGGGATCCTACAGGCAGACAGGATCTGATACCATTTGTCGCACCCGGACTTCTAGGGGATACTCACAGTCCGTTAAACAGTAGATAAATGGCTTACGGGGCATACCGGCACCCGCATCTCAATATGAGCAGGCCAACACTTAAACGTGTGACAACCATTCTCTTACTATTCATCGTCTGCGCAAACCATCCCATAGAAATCCAGATACTTCCATTGACGTACTTCAAAACATACACACATGGTACGTCAACGGCATCGGAACAAGTGATATCACAACAGATCTCTACGACACAAAAGATGGAAATAAGTTGCAAATAGCTCTCACTAGAGCAGAGATAGCAAATACAATCATCCAGAGGACACATGTCCCAACATAACATCATTACATCACAGCGGAAGCATTCAAAGTGTCTGAGTACAGACAAGATCCAAATAGGCCTAAGAGGCCGGAAACGAAAAGACGGAGCCCATCCACTAAGTCTCGGATCCTGCCCGGGTCCGCTATCTACTCGTCAGCAGCCTCGTCCTACTCCACGTAGTAGCCACCATGGGGATCCTCGGAAACGTAGTCTGCGGAAACCACAGCCCCAAAGGGGTCAGTACATAAACGTACTGGCAAGCAAGACTCACAGTTCACCAAAGTGTAACCCGTCAACACCAAGCACAGATGCTTTGGGTTCAACGTAAGAAAGGGGTGATACAAACGATGCGGCAGCTGGCTGCAACTAACCAACTACGGAAACATACTACAACTTCCGGCTAACAGAAAAGGAGATAAGATAGCGTATCGTAACCAACTATAACTAACCACCAAACAAACCCATCCTGAATCTCGCCCCTTATCCAAAGAAGCAATCCGAGGATAACTCACACAGTTGGATTAATGATGGTTCAAGTTATTGTGTCAATAAGACTATTACTAGTCAAGTTATCATTAGTTAGGTGTAAGTTGTTCTGAGTACTTGTTAGCCAGTACTTTCACCAAGTCATCCATCACCGCGGAAAACACGGCTTCTCGAGAAGATTTACCCTGCAGGGGTGCACCAATTTGGCCGTACACGTAAGAATAACCCGCCAGATGGAATGGCCTTTCCACCAAGCGGGGCACTCAACACAACTCAACTCTTCTTCGCATCAAGCCCAAAGAACCACATGCTGCGCGTGCGCGGCTAATCGAGCCCCACGAAGAAAAGGGGACCCTCATAGCACTCTAAGATCACGCCGCCCTAAATGCCGACTACAAAAGTTCCACCCCGGCGCCAAGGGTTCGCACCTGCACATGCATGCATCAAATGGAAAGACCGAACTAAGTGTGGCGATTTGGACGAGATGCGAATCGAATCAAATTGAGGGGGGCGCCCATACACGCTTCCCACACGCGGTTAGTGCGCTCATCATGGATCAGTAGACAAGACCCTTTTCCTATTAGGGTCGACACTAGCAGTCCTCAAAACCACGCCGGGCCTCCTGCCGGTGCCTTATCAGCAAATTATTATTACCCAAACATTAACAGGTTGATTGTTTAACATCGAGCCCCAGAACATAATAAAATATAGTAACAGAAAGTAACGGACAACAGACTCGAGCAAAACAACCCTAAGCATGTTAGTAAGACACGGGCAACAAGCAAGGGGTGATAGGTGTGGAGGTGAGGCTATATCAGGGTTAAAGGATACATGTGATAGGTTCGTAACAGAAGTAACAATTCATAGGGCTAGCAGAATAGACAACGGAAAGTATCGGTATCCAATGTTGAAAGGAACACAGTGGTTCATGTGAGTGAATACTTGCCTGCAAACTCAGTAGCCTGGTACTGGGCTAACTCCTCAGAAGGGGTGTCGTAAAGCTCGTCTGTCTCAAAGTCGTCTATTCGAGAAGAAGCAAACAAACAACGCAGAGAGACAAACAATCAATAACATGGCATAGTGCACAATCATGGGATGATGCATGTCAAGTTAATGGATGCATCAGAAATAAACTAGTTGACAGGATAACATGTTTAAATGGACCCATATGCAATTGGATTGCATATGGAAAGCCCATGAATTAAGGTTGAAATAATTGTTTTACAACTAAACAACAGGTGAAAGTGGATTAGTATGATGCATGGATGAGGAAAACAGCAAAATAACAACAATAGAATCAATTGGAAATAAGGTCAATTTTAGAATTTTATTTATTAAGTTAAGGAATTTTGGTTTCTTAAAGGTGTCACACAAGAATTTGTTGTTGTCACCAATTTTAATTGTTCAAAATAGATAGCAAAGTTCATATTTGAAAAGAACACAAGATTCTAGTTGGAATACATGTTGCACTTGTTGAAAAAGGATTTCAAATAAATTATTTATGAATTAAACAAGTTTAAGCCAGAATTAAATGAATTTAATTCAAACATGAACTTATTTGAATTTTTATGTGTGCAGAACATTAGATGAAGTTCATATTTGAAAAGTTTATACTTTTAGGGTTGGAAAGCATATTTTATATGTCCCAAAAGAAATTAATTTGACTAAGTTATGAATTTAACAATTTTAAATGATTTAAACAAGGTTTAAATTATTTAACCAATTTTAATTATTCAAATCATGAAACAAAATTTATATTTGGAAAGGTGGTTTAAAATGGCATGGAAAACATATTTTATTTGTGTTATTTGAATTAAGTATGAATTAGTTATGCATTTAACCAATTTGAAAATGATTTGTTTGAATTTGGAATTTGAGTGCATTTGAATTATTCAAAACAGAATACAAATGTTATAAACAGATAGAGAATTAAATTTGGTTCAACAAACATATTTTATTTTTATTATTTGGATTTATAAAATAAAAGTTATTAGCATTTCAAAATTAAGGACCAAACTGTAAAAGAAAAGGATTTGTTTTAAATAGAAAAGGGCAGAAAACATTTCCTACCCTGCAGTGGCTAGCCCAAGCCACTGACAGGGGGCCCTGGGCCAGCGTGGCCCGCGTGGAGCTCACGTGGCAGCAGTGGTGGCTGACAGGGGGGGCCGCCCTGTCAGCACCTGTGCGAAAAAGTGGGCGGATTAAATCCGCCCGAGGGGGATCGAACCCTCGACCAGGCGCGCGCGAGGGAGCAGTGCTGCCACTGCGGTGCGAGTGTGTTTGTTGACAGGTAAGGTGTTCGTGTAGTTTTAGGGTTCAGTTTCGTGCTCGACTGTCGAACTGAATTTTGGCTTCAGTTAGAGAAGCGATTCGCCGGCGGCTAGCCACCGTGCGCGTGCTGCGCTGTGCTGCCGCAAGCGTTGTGCTGCGTGTGCGTGCTGCTGTGAGGAGGAAGGAAGGGACGGAGAGAAACGACTGCTCACCTGCGTTGCAGGTGCAGCAGAGGCTCGGGGCAGGGAGCTCGCCGGCGATGGCACGGACGGCGGCGGTGCTGCAGGTCCCCTCGTGCTCTACGTAGGTGTCGGTGATGGAGAGGGGGCAGCGGCGGATCCGTTCCAGCTGCTAAACGGAGGGAAGCGAGGGCCTCCCGGCGGCGATCATCGGCGTTCGGTGGCGGTGGTGAGATACAGAGAGGGTGGGCCGTGGCAGAGAGGGAAAATGGCGCCGCGGCGGTGATAGGGAAGGAGGTGGAGGTGAAGCTAGGGTTAGGGATCGGGGACTCGAGGGAGTATGTTTAAGTAGAGGGGGTGGGGGTGCTGATGGCCGTCTGCTTCTCGCCGTTGCAGACGTGGAGGCGCTCGATGAGCTGCCGTACACGGAGACGAAGATCGAAAGGGTACGCAGGCCGAAGGGGGGAGTGGGGCTGGTCTGGGGTGGGCTGGGCCTGCTGGCTCCCCTCCTCTGAGAGTTTTCCCTTTTTTTTATTATTTGTTCTGTTTATTTTTTTTTGCAGAAAAAGAAATAGGAAGAAAACTAGGGTTTTGAGTTAGAAATTTTTAGGGAAAATTTTGTAACAACTCCTTAATGTAATAGTAACAAATTGCAAGTTTTGAATTCCAAAAATAATTGAATTATGTTGCTGTTTGAACTTGGAGTGAATTTGAATGAATTTTGTGATTAATTGATTATTGAAAACAAGATTTTAAATAGGGTGATCATATAATTTTAATTGGAAGCAAATGATTATAATTGTGTTGTAATTTTCATAAACCCAACATGGTTGCTGTTTGTAAAATGTGATTTGAATTTTGAATGGAATTTGAGTTAAGTGAGTTATCAAAAACAAACATTTCAAATAGATTGAACCCTCAATTTTATTTGAAACAACTTGCTTAGAATTGTTTTGTAAATTTCAATAATTCCAAAGGGTTGATGTTTGGAATTTTGTTTGAATTTGAACAACATTTGGATTAAGTGAACTATTAAAAACCACAATTTTAAATAGTTGAACCTTAGGGATTTAATGGAAACAATTGATTGAAGGGTTTTGTCATTTTCATAATTTTCAAAAGGGTTGCTGTTTTGGAAATTAATTGAATTTGAAAAGGGTTTGGTATTAAATGAATTTTTGATAGAAACAAAACAACAGTTTTGGAATCACAACTTTAATGGAAACAAATGATTGTTTTGATTTGAAATATTCATTTGGGAATTGTAACATCACAAGTATGAAACAAAGGTTTGAAATTTGGTTTGAAATTCAAATAGAAAACAAAGGAAAACAATTGGAAAACAAATGAAAACAGAGAAAAACAAATGGAAAACAAGCAAAACAAATGCAATGAACATGATGTCATGATGCAAAACATAAAATAACAGAGAGCAAACATTCTAATGGCTATTTTTCATACTTGGGATGTTACATGTCCGCTCGTCAGTTGGGAGATAAGGAGGGCTGGGGGGAGAATGGATGAGGGAGTGATGCGGCAGGAGCTTTATATACAGAGTGTCGTTTCGAGGCCGCCCCATTTCGACTGGTCGCCATGTCGTGTGCGCATGCATGCATGGTGGGAACGCGCCGGCTGACTTAGTCAACATAGAATGATGTGACATTTAGTCACTGGAAAATCGCGCTCGGGACGCCGCGGGGCCACCAATCAGTGACCCAAATTCACCACAAAGCTCACCCCACCAAGTCAGCGAATATCAAAAGCTCTATCATGCGTGTAGAAAAGAGGATACAGTTTTATACCTGTACGCGTACAAAACGATATGGCACGTGTTTGCTTGCGAAACGTGGTACCAATCTTTGTCAAGTTCACTACACACAATGGTACGTGCCAACACAACTACCATGTGTATGCAGCCTAGGTGACGAACATGTGGTTACATGCCAACGCGCCTCTGCATTCACACGCCTTGGACATGCACATGGCGTCGTGGAGGTGGTGGTTAGCCTGCCGCGCGTAATGGCGACGATGGGACGCGACCTGCACCAGGCAGCGGGATAGTGCTTATCCTCTGCCGCACGCCTAGAATTAATGCGGTATGCAGCCTTCCCGGCTCCCCAAGCGGCACCAGGGTCATTGCGGTATGCATCTCACCGCCATTTACTCCGATGGGACGCGTGCTCCGACGCGTGCACCGTCCATGACGCCGAACAATGACCAGGCCAGCATGGCAGCGAGCGATAACGAGGAGGACGGCCGGACCGGGGTCTAGGATAGTTTAGGCCTAATTTATATTTCTCGCCATATTTTTAATTAGAATGTAATGATCTACACTTACTAATATATATGTAGTACTCCAGTTTAGTTATAAACCGTCGATGCCCCCCTCTTTCGGGGAAAACGGAGGGAATACTGTTAAAAGTATAGCTAGATTTTTGGTTATTAATGTAGTTATGGCCTAACCTAACACAACCAAGCAAAATATTATTGTGTTCTACCCCCTTCCGACGCGGTCATAGGGGTAGACCAAAAAGTTGACTTCTGGTCAACATATCAATGTTCTAGTGAAGCGTTGGGCTCTAAAGTGTCGGAATCCTACGTAAACCATGGTGGGGAACTAAGAATACTTATAAACCTATACTGGGATCGAGGTGGGGAGGGTCCAATATACTACCCATAGGTGTGACTGGTTTCACCGGTATCACATAGGAAGGTTATGCACTACACTTATAGGTCTTGAACCGTCGATGCTCCCCCATTCGGGTAAACCGGAGGGAATATAGTTAAAGGTATAGCTAGATTTTTCTTATTAATGTAGCTTAGGTCTAACCTAACACAACCAAGAAAAATAGTATTGAGTTCTACCCCCTTCCGACGCTGGTCATAGGGGTAGACCAAAAGGTTGACTTCTGGTCAACAGATCAATGTTCCAGCGAAGCGAGGGAATCTTGCCAAGAGGTGGGCCCTACCATTTTCTTGGGTGTTCACTGGTCCTAACTTAACACAACCAAGAGTTTGGTTTCACTTTGCTACCCTCTTCCGGCTCACGTAGAGGGGCCAGAACGGCAGTTCCGTCTTTTTACCTAGCGGGGCTATGGTTTCTCCGGAGAAGGGGCTCCAGATCGTCTGAATGCCACCAAATCCCATGGTATGACATATCATGTGTTTTATAGTGTTCCATGGGTCATGGATTCCCAAGATTCCCTCATTCGGTGTGTTATGGCTTCACCGGCATCAGATTCTCTCTGGCGGGTTCAAGGACTACTCAGAGCCCAAAACTCCCGGATGTGACGAAACATGGGGAATCCGGCCAAGAGGTGGACCCTACCATTGTCTTGGGTGTTCATTGGGCCTAAACTAACACAACCAAGCAGTTGGTTCCACTTTTCTACCCCCTTCCGGCTCACGTAGAGGGGCCAGAACGGCAGTTCCGTCTGTTTTCCCACCGGGGCTAGGGTTTCTCCGGAGAGGGGCTCTAGATCGTCTGAATACAACGAAATACCATGGTATGCGATACCATGTCTGTTATAGTGTTTCATGGGTCTTGGATTCCCAAGATTCCCTCTCTTTGTGTGTTAGGCCTTCGCCGGTGTCGGATTCTCTCTAGAGGGTTCCAAAACTATTTAGAGCCCGAAACTCCCGAATCTGACGAAACAGGGGGGATCTTGCCAAGAGGTGGGTCCTAAAATAACACAACCAAGAAATTAGTTCCACTTTGCTACCCCTTTCCGGCTCACGTAGAGGGGCCACACTTGCAGTTTCTTCTTTTTCTCCAGCAGACCTAGGGTTTCTCCGGGGAGGGGCTCTGGAGCGTCTGAATTCCCACCAAATCCTAGAGTATGCCAAACCATATGTGTTAGATTGTGTCATGGGTCTTGGATTCCTATGATTCCCTCACTCTTTGTGTTATGGCTTCACCGGCGCCACATTCTCTTTCGCGGGCCAGAACCTAACACAAACAAGGAATTACTTCCACTTTACTACCCCCTTCCGGCTACGTAGACGGGCCAGAACAGCAGTTCCGTCTTTTTTCCCAACGGGGCTAGGGTTTCTCCAGAGAGGGGATCTAGATCGTCTGAATACCACCAAATCACATGGTATGTGCCATACCATGTGTGTTATAGTGTGTCATGGGTCTTGGATTTCCAAGATTCCCTCTCTTTGTGTGTTAGGCCTTCGCTTGCGTCAGATTCTCTCTAGCGTGTTCTAAAACTATTTAGAGCCCGAAACTCCCGGATCTGACAAAACATGGCGAATCTTGACAATAGGTGGGTCGTACCATTTTATTTTGTGTTACTTCGGCCTAAACTAACACAACCAATCAATTAGTTCCACTTTCCTACCCCTTTCCGGCTCACGTAAAGGGGCCAGACCCGCAGTTTCTTCTTTTTCTCCCGCACACCTAGGGTTTCTCCGGCGAGGGGCTCCAGAGCGTGTGAATTCCCACCCAATCATATGGTATGCCAAAACATGTGTGTTATATTGTGGCATGGTTCTTGGATTCCAAAGATTCCCTCACTCTTTGTGTTATGGCTTCATCGGCGCCGCATTCTCTTTCGCGGGTTCCAGGACTACTCAAAGCCCGAAACTCCCAGATCTCACGGAATGGGGGGAATCTTGCCAAGAGGTGGGACCTACCATTGTCTTGGGTGTTACTTGGTCCTAACCTAACACAACCAAGCAATTGGTTACGCTTTGCTACACCATTCCGGCTCACGTGGAGGGGCCAGAACGACAGTTCCGTCTTTTTCCCAGCGGGGCTATGGTTTCTCTGGAGAGTGGCCTCTGGATCGTCTGAATGCCACCAAATCCCACGGTATGCCATACCTTGTGTGTGTTAGAGTGTGGCATGGGTATTGTACGCCCAAAATTCCCTTACTCCCTGTGTTATGGCTTCACCAGCGTCAGATTTTCTTTTGCGGGTTCTACTTAGAGCCCGAAACTCCTGGATCTCACGGAACGGGGGGAATATTGCCAACATGTGGGACCTACCATTTTATTGGGTGTTACTTGGGCCTAACCTAACACAACCATGTAATTGGTTCAACTTTGCTACCGCTTTCCGGCTCACGTAGAGGGGCCAAAACGGCAGTTCCGTCTTTTTCCCAGTGGGGCTATGGTTTCTCTGGAGAGGGGACTCCAGATCGTCTTAATGCCACCAAATACACCATGGTATGCCATAGAATGTGTGTGTATAGTGTGTCATGGGTCTTGGATTCCCAAGATTCTCTCTCTCTCTCTCTCTCTCTCTCTCTCTTAGTGCTTCACCGGCGCGTGAGATTCTCTCTGCCGGGTTCCAAGACTACTTAGAGCCCGAAACTCCCTAAACTGATGGAACTCGGGGAATCTTGCCAACGGGTGGGCCAATCATTTTCTTGGGTGTTCCTTGGGCCTAACCTAACACAAACAAGCAATTGGTTCCACTTTGCTACCCCTTTCTGGCTCAAGTAGAGGGCCAAAACGACATTTCCGTCTTTTTCCCAGCGGGGCTATGGTTTCTCTGGAGAGGGGGCTTCGGATCGTCTGAATGCCACCAAATCCCATGGTATGGCATACCATGTGTGTTAGAGTGTGGAATGGGTCTTGTATTCCCAAGATTCACTCGCTCTCTCTGTGTTAGGGCTTCACCGGCGTCAGATTCTCTCTGGCGGGTTCTAAGATTACTTAGAGCCTGAAACCCCCGGATCTGACGGAACTGGGGGAGTCTTGCGAAGATGTGGTACCTACCATTTTGTTGGGTGTTTCTTGGGCCTAACCTAATACAACCAAGAAGTTGGTTCCACTTTTCTACCCCTTCCACCTAACGTAGAGGGTTCAGAACGGCAGTTCCGTCTTTTTTCCCAGCGGGGCTATGCATGGTTTCTCCGGAGAAGGGCCTCCAGATCGTCTGAATGCCACCAAATTCCATGGTATTCCATACCATGTGTGTTATAGTGTGTCGTGGGTCTTGGATGCCAAAGATTCCCTCTCTCTGTGTTAGGGCTTCACCGGCGTCAGATTCTCTCTGGCGGGTTCCATGACTACTTAGAGCCCGAAACTCCCGGAACTGACGGGACTCGGGGAATCTTGCCAAGAGGTGGGCCCTAACATAGTCTTGGGTGTTAGTTGGGCCTAACCTAACACAACCAAGTAGTTGGTTCCACTTTTCTACCCCCTTCCGGCTCACGTAGAGGGGCCAGAACGGCAGTTCCGTCTTTTTCCCTAGCGGGGTTATGGTTTTCTCCGGAGAGGGGGCTACGGATCGTTTGAATGCCAAAAAATCCCATGGTATTACATACCATGTGTGTTAGAGTGTATCATGCATCTTGGATTCTCAACATTCCCTCACTCGGTCTGTTATGGCTTCACCGACGTCGGATTCTCTCTCGCGGGTTCAAGGACTACTGAGAGCCCGAAATTCCCGGATGTGACAAAACAGGGGGAATCCTTCCAAGAGGTGGGACCTACCATTGTCTTGGGTGTTAATTGGTCCTAAACTAATACAACCAAGCAGTTGGTTCCACTTTGCTACCCCCTTCCGGCTCACATAGAGGGGCCAGAATGGCAGTTCCGTCTGTTTTCCCAGTGGGGTTAGGGTTTCTCCGGAGAGATGCTCTGGATCGTCTGAATACCACCAAATCCCAAGGTATTCCATACCATGTGTGTTATAGTGTCTAATGGGTCTTGGATTAACAAGATTCCCTCTCTTTGTGTGTTAGGCCTTCGCCGGCGTCGGATTCTCTCTAGCGGGTTCCAAAACTATTTAGAGCCTGAAACTCCCGGATCTGACGGAACAGGGGGAATCTTGCCAAGAGGTGGGTCCTACCATTTTATTTGGTGTTACTTGGGCCTAAAATAACCCAAAAAAGAAATTAGTTCCACTTTGCTACCTCTTTCCGGCTCATGTAGTGGGGCCAGACCGGCAGTTTCTTCTTTTTCTCCAGCAGACCTAGGGTTTCTCCGGGGAGGGGCTCCAGAGCGTCTGAATTCCCACCCAATCCTAGGGTATGCCAAACCATGTGTGTTAGATTGTGGCATGGGTCTTGGATGCCCAAGATTCCCTCACTCTTTGTGTTATGGCTTCACCGGCGCTGCATTCTCTTTCAAGGGTTCCAGGACTACTTAGAGCCTGAAACTCCCAGATCTCACGGAATGGGGGGGGGGGAATCTTGCCAAGAGGTGGGACCTACAATTTCCTTGGGTGTTACTTGGGCCTAAACTAACACAACCAAGCAATTGGTTCCGCTTGTTACCCCATTCCGGCTCACGTAGACGGGCCAGAACGGCAGTTCCGTCTTTTCCCAGCGGGGCTATGGTTTCTCTGGAGATGAGCCTCCGGACCGTCTGAATGCCACAAAATCCTACATTATGCCATACCTTGTTTGTTATAGTGTGGCATGTGTATTGGATTCCCAAGATTCCCTTACGCCCTGTGTTATGGCTTCACCGGCGTCAGATTCTCTTTCGTGGGTTCTACTTAGAGCCCGAAACTCCCGGATCTCACAGAACGGGGGGAATCTTGCCAAGAGGTGGGACCTACCATTTTATTGGGTGTTACTTTGGCATAACCTAACACAACCAAGTAATTGGTTCCAGTTTTCTACCCCTTTCCGGCTCACGTAGAGGGGCCAAAATGGCAGTTCCGTCTTTTTCCCAGCGGGGACTATGGTTTCTCTTGAGAGGGGCCTCCAGATCGTCTGAATTCCACAAAATACACCATGGTATGCCATACCATGTGTGTGTATAGTGTGTCATGGGTCTTGGACGCCCAAGATTCCCTCTCTCTCTCTCTCTCTCTATTATGGCTTCACCGGCACGTAGATTCTCTCTGGCGGGTTCTAGGACTACTTAGAGACCGAAACTCTCTAAACTGATGGAACTCGAGAATCTTGCCAACAGGTGGGCCCAACAATTTCCTTAGGTGTTACTTGGGAACAAACTAACACAAACAAGCAATTGGTTCCACTTTGCTACCCCTTTTCGGCTCAAGTAGAGGGGCCCAAACGGCAGTTCCGTCTTTTTCCCAGCGGCGCTATGGTTTCTCTCGAGAGGGGGATCTGGATCGTTTGAATGCCACCAAATCCCATGGTATGTCATAAAATGTGTGTTAGAGTGTGGAATGGGTCTTTTATTCCAAAGATTCACTCTCTCTATCTGTGTTAGGGCTTCATAGGCGTCAGATTCTCTCTCGCGGGTTCCAGGATTACTTAGACCCTGAAACTCCCGGATCTGACGGAACTGGGGGAATCTTGACAAAACATGGGCCCTACCATTTTGTTTGGTGTTCCATGGGAATAACCTAATACAACCAAGAAGTTGGTTCCACTTTGCTACCCCCTTCCTCCTAACGTAGAGGGGCCAGAACGGCAGTTTCGTCTTTTTCCCCAGCGGAGCTATGCATGGTTTCTCCGGAGAGGGGCCTCCAGATCGTCTGAATGTCACCAAATCCCATGTTATTCCATACCATGTGTGTTATAGTGTGTCGTGGGTCTTTGATGCCCAATATTCCCTCTCTCTCTCTGTCTGTGTAAGGGCTTCACCGGCGTTGGATTCTCTCCGGCGGGTTCCAGGACTACTTAGAGCCTGAAACTCCCGGAACTGACGGAACTCGGGGAATCTTGCCAAGAGGTGGGCCCTACCATTGTCTTGGGTGTTCATTGGGACTAAAATAACACAACCAAGTAGTTGGTTCCACTTTTCTACCCCCTTCCGGCTCACGTAGAGGGGCCAGAACGGCAGTTCCGTATTTTTGCCTAGCAGGGCTATGGTTTCTTCGGAGAGGGGCCTCCGGATCGTCTGAATGCTACAAATCCCATGGTATGACATACCATGTGTGTTAGAGTGTTTCATGGGTCTTGGATGCCCAAAATTTCCTCACTCGGTGTGTTATGGCTTCACCGGCGTCGGATTCTCTCTGGCGGGTTCAAGGACTACTGTGAGCCCGAAACTCCCGGATGTGACCAAATAGGGGGAATCCTACCAAGAGGTGGGCCCTACCATTGTATTCGGGTGTTCATTTGGCCTAAACTAACACAACCAAGCAGTTGGTTCCACTTTGCTACCCCCTTCCGTCTCACGTAGAGGGGCCAGAGCAACTGTTCCGTCTGTGTTCCCAGCGGGGCTAGGGTTTCTCCGGAGAGGGGCTCTGGAGTCTGGATCATCTGAATACCACCAAATCCCATGGTATGCCATACCATGTGTTTTATAGTGTGTCACGGGTCTTGGATGCCCAAGATTTCCTCTCTTTGTGTGTTAGGCCTTCGCTGCCGTCGGATTGTCTCTAGCAGGTTCCAAAACTATTTAGAGCCCGAAACTCCCAGATCTGACGGAAAAAGGGGAATCTTGCCCAGAGGTGGGTCCTAACATTTTATTTGGTGTTACTTGGGCCTAAAATAACACAACCAAGTAATTAGTTCCACTTTTCTACCCCTTCCGGCTCACGTGGAGGAGCCAGACCGGCAATTTCTTATTTTTCTCCAGCAGACCTAGGGTTACTCCGGGGAGGGGGCTCCGGAGCGTCTGAATTCCCACCAAATCCTAGGGTATGCCAAACCATGTGTGTTAGATTGTGGCATGGGTCTTAGATTCCCAAGACTCCATCACTCTTTGTGTTATGGCTTCACTGGCGCCGCATTCTCTTTCACGGGTTCTAGGACTACTCAGAGCTCGAAACTCCAGATCTCACGGAATGTGGGGAATCTTGCCAAGAGGTGGGACCTACCATTGTCTTGGGTGTTACTTGGGCCTAATCTAACACAAACAAGCAATTAGTTCCGCTTTGTTACACCATTCCGACTCACGTAGATGGGCCAGAACGGCAGTTCCGTCTTTTTCCCAGCGGGGCTATGGTTTCTCTGGATAGGGGCCTCCAGACCGTCTGAATGCCACCAAATCCCACGGTATGCCATACCTTGTGTGTTAGAGTGTGGCACGGGTATTGTATTCCCAATATTCCCTTACTCCCTGTGTTATGGCTTCACCGGCGTCAGATTCTCTTTCACAGGTTCTACTTAGAGCCCGAAACTACCGGATGTCACGGAACGGGGGGGAATCTTGCCAAGAGGTGGGACCTACCATTTTCTTGGGTGTTCCTTGGGCCTAACCTTACACAAACAGGCAATTGGTTCCACTTTTCCTACCCTTTTCCTGCACAAGTAGAGGGGCCAAAACGGCAGTTCCGTCTTTTTCCCAACGGGGCTATGCATGGTTTCTCCGGAGAGGGGCCTCCAGATCGTCTGAATGCCACCAAATCCCATCGTATTCCATACCATGTATGTTATAGTGTTCCGTGGGTCTTGGATGCCCAAGATTCCCTCTCTCTCTGTGTTAGGGCTTCACCGGCGTCGGATTCTCTCTAGCGGGTTCCAGGACTGCTTAGAGCCCGAAACTCCCGGAACTGACGGAACTCGGGGACTCTTGCCAAGAGGTGGGACCTACCATTGTCTTGGGTGTTCATTGGGCCTAAAGTAACAAAACCAAGCAGTTGGTTCCACTTTTATACCCCCTTTTGGCTCACGTAGAGGGGCCAGAATGGCAGTTCCGTCTTTTTCCCTTGCGGGACTATGGTTTCACCCGAGAGGGGCCTCCGGATCGTTTGAATACAACCAAATCCCATGGTATGACACAACATGTGTGTTAGAGTGTTTCATGGGTCTTTGGTGCATAACATTTCCTCACTCGGTGTGTTATGGCTTCACCAGCGTCGGATTCTCTCTGGCGGGTTCAAGGACTACTCAGAGGCCGAAACTCCCGGATGTGACGAAACAGGGGGAATCCTGCCAAGAGGTGGGACCTACCATTGTCTAGGGTGTTCATTGGGCCTAAACAAACACAACCAAGCAGTTGGTTCCACTTTTCTACCCCCTTCCGGCTCACGTAGAGGGGCCAGAACGGCAGTTCCGTCTGTTTTCCCACCGGGGCTAGGGTTTCTCCGGAGAGGGGCTCTAGATCGTCTGAATACAACGAAATACCATGGTATGCGATACCATGTCTGTTATAGTGTTTCATGGGTCTTGGATGCCCAAGATTTCCTCTCTTTCTGTGTTAGGCCTTCGCCGGTGTCGGATTCTCTCTAGAGGGTTCCAAAACTATTTAGAGCCCGAAACTCCCGAATCTGACGAAACAGGGGGGATCTTGCCAAGAGGTGGGTCCTAAAATAACACAACCAAGAAATTAGTTCCACTTTGCTACCCCTTTCCGGCTCACGTAGAGGGGCCACACTTGCAGTTTCTTCTTTTTCTCCAGCAGACCTAGGGTTTCTCCGGGGAGGGGCTCTGGAGCGTCTGAATTCCCACCAAATCCTAGAGTATGCCAAACCATATGTGTTAGATTGTGTCATGGGTCTTGGATTCCTATGATTCCCTCACTCTTTGTGTTATGGCTTCACCGGCGCCACATTCTCTTTCACGGGTTCCAGGACTACTCAGAGCCCGAAACTCCCAGATCTCACGGAATGGCGGGAATCTTGCTAGGAGGTGGGCCCTTCCCTTTTATTTGGTGTTCCTCGGGCCTAACCTAATACAACCAAGCAGTTGGTTCCACTTTTCTACCCCCTTCCGCCTAATGTAGAGGGGCCAGAACAACAGTTCCGTATTTTCCCCAGCGGGGCCATGGTTTCTCCGGAGAGGGGCCTCTAGATCGTCTAAATGCCACCAAATCCCAAGGTACGCCATACCATGTGTGTTATAGTGTGTAATGGGTCTTGGATTCCCAAGATTCCCTCTCTCTCTCTCTCTCTCTATTAGGGCTTCACCGGCGTCGGATTCTCTCTGGCGTGCTCAAGGACTACTTAGAGCCCTAAACTCCCGAAACCGACGGAACTCGGGGAATCTTGCCAATAGGTGGGCCCAACATTGTCTTGCGTGTTCCATGGGCCTAACCTAACATAAAAAACCAATTGGTTCCACTTTTCTACCCCTTTCCAACTCATGTAGAGTGGTCAGAATGGCAGTTCCGTCTTTTTTCCACATCGGGTCTGTGGTTTCTCCAGAGAGGGGGCTCCGGATCATCTGAATGACACGAAATCCCATGTTATACCATACCATGTGTGTTAGAGTGTGTCACAGGTCTTGGATGGCCAATATTCCCTCGCTCCTTGTGTTAGGGCTCACCGGCATCATATTCTCTCTGCCGGTTCCAGGATTAGCCCGAAACTCCCGGAACTGAAGGAACTGGGGGAATCTTGCCAAACGGTGGGCCCAACCATTGTCTTGGGTGTTCCTTGGGCCTAACCTAACACAACCAAGAAATTTGTTCCACTTTGATACCCCCTTCCGGCTCATGTAGAGAGGCCTAGAACAATAGTTGCGTCTTTTTCCTCATCGGGGCTATGGTTTCTCCGTAGAGGGGGCTCAAGATCGTTTGAATGCCACAAAATCCCATGGTATGTCATACCATGTGTGTTATACTGTGGCATGGGTCTTGGATGCCCAAGATTACCTCGCTCCCAGTGTTAGGGATTCACCTGCGTCAGATTCTCTCTAGCGAGTTCGACGACTACTTAGAGCCCGAAATTCCCAGACCTGACGGAGCAGGGGGAATCTTGCCAAGAGGTAGGACCTACAGTTGTCTTGGGTGTTCATTGTGCCTAACATAACACAACCAAGCAATTGGTTCCACTTTAGCTATCCCCTTCCAGCTCACGTAGAGAGGCCAGAATGGCAATTTCGTCTTTTTTCACAGCGGGGCTATGGTTTCTCCGGATAGGGGGGTCCAAATCATCCGAATGCCACCAAATCCCAGTGTATGCCATAGCATGTGTGTTAGAGTGTGTCATGGGTATTGGATGCGCAAGATTACCTCGCTCTGTATGTTAGGGCGCACTTCACCGGCGTCGGATTCTCTCGGCATGTGCCAGGACTACTTAGAGCCCGAAAGTCCCGGATCTGACGGAACTGGGGAAATCTTGCCAATAGGTGGGCGCTACCATTGTCTTGGGTGTTCCTTGTGCCTAACCTGACAAAACCAAGAAATTTGTTCCAATTTTCAACCCCCTTCCGACTCATGTAGAGGGTCTAGAACGGCAGTTCCGTCTTTTCCCCCATCATGGCTATGGTTTCTTCAGGCGAACTAGAGGGAATCTTATTACAAGTAGATCTAGATTTGGGTTATCCATGTAACTCTGGCCTTACTTAACAGAACCAAGCAAAAAAGAACAGTGGTCTACCCCCTTCCGACACCGGTGATAGGTGTAGACAAAATAGTTGACTAGCATCCAGCGGCTAGCAATGTTGAAGCCACCAACCAACATGTAGTAGTATTCCACATAATTGAACCTTTCCAGGATTTTAGGTAAAATACTTTCGGGATTTTTTCACAATCTTTAGTACTAAATAATTGCACAAATGCTCAATTTTTGTAAGCCACCCATCAGCATCGGACGGCTAGCAAAGTGTCCCACAGTTCCGCCAAAATTTTGCGTCGCTCCAAAAAATTCTCGCCAGGACAGCCCGCCGAAATTTTTCCTGCAAGGATAATTTACTTCTCAGCCCTCCCGCACACAACTGGCAACCTTTAGCCTAGAGGGCATTTCTGTAATCGTTCTGAAACCCTGCCTTATCCCCTCGATCGTCCCTCTCGCCGAAAGAGAAAACCACTATTTCGAAATATCCACTCCCCCTTGTCCTCCCAAAACAGATCCTCTATTCCCCTGTTCTCACACCTCTCTGTAAAGCTCGCTTGCCAGAACTCCCTCGTCGCCGTCGAGATCACCCTCCAGATCTGCCATATCACCGGCCTTTTCGTCGTCCATATCTGCCACCTCGCCGTTGTGCTCGCATGTCTGCCACATCGTCTCCAACCTCGCCGTACGTTATCTTCCACCTCGCGCCGTGCTCGCCGGTCAGCCACCTCGACGCCGTGTTCGCCGGTCAGCCACCTAGCCACCGACCTCGCCGTACATCCAGATCTTCCACCTCGCCTCCAACCTCGCCGCAACATCACCGTCAATGTCTGCAAGCACGCTGACACGAGTGAAGATTTAAGGCGAGAAACGCAGCAAGATAGAAGACCCTAAAGATGCAGGCAACTATTCTCTCTAAATTGCTTTTATCTATTTAATTGTATGTTTGATGCTTCCTTATTATCCTGCTTATGTTCGATGAAGTTAATCTTTCTAAATTGGTTGTCCGTTTAATCGTATGTTCGATGCTTCATTATTATCCTAATTATACTGCTAATGTTTGATGCAATAAATCTCTCTAAACGGTTTCTTGTAACGGAAATAGGAAGGGGGCCTTCTTGCTTGGTAAAACTTTGCTCATTTGCAGCAATTTAGCTTGTATACTACGTATTAGATTTAATTTCACTTTGCTTGTGATCCTATCAGTCTTAGTTAGGATCAGAATTTATATTACTTGCACTGGACTGTTCTTACAAGATGAGTGCCTTAATTATTTATGATGTATTAGGTTCTTATGAAGCGTTATATTTGTAGTTTACTTTTAGTTCTTTATTCATGTTAGGATCTCCACTACACCTGATTGAAGAAGAGCGTGCCAGAACTATTATGGCAAACAATGCAAAGATGCATGAACTGGGCGTAAAGCCAGCAAGTTTTCTTTCATGTCCTACTGTACCCCCCGCCCCCCAAAAAAGACCAAGAAGCAAGACTCTAGATCTCAATACATGCCTGTGTATGATGTTCAATAGGAATCAGATGCCACTGAAGGAGACGTGTCATATCAATCACAATCCAGCGTGGACAATGAGCTGCAGGTTATTCCCTAACCCGGTAGCTCAACATTCTTTCATGATATCGCAACAACTAGGGTGCAGCTTTCTTATCTTGTGTTGAAATGTTTGATCAATGTGGCGCCATAAATTTTGTGCTACTTCCTCTATTCTATACTATAAGAAGTTTTGGAAAGCTAATTAAGGCCGTGAAACCCACTTATAGTAATTAAGGCTGTCGTTGTCATTTCAACATGGTTTCCATATATCTTCCTCACATGCTTGACACCTGCTATTCCATCTATGCTTCTCATCTGCTAGTTCATTACACACACAGTTGGTTGATTATAATATTCTAGTTTTCATCAAATTTTTGTACATGCTTGTCATCTGCTAATTTCATCTATCTTCCTCACATGCTTGACACCTGCTGTTTCATCTATGCTTCTCATCAGCTAGTTCATGACATACACCGTTGTTTGACTATAATCTGCTAGTTTTCATCAATTTTTTGTTCATGCTTGTCATCTGCTATTTTCATCTATCTTCATCACATGCTTGACACCTGCTGTTTCATCTATGCTTCTCATCAGCTAGTTCATGACACACACCATTGTTTGACTATAATATGCTTGTTTTCATCAATTTTTTGTACATGTTTGTCATCTGCTAGTTTCATCTATGTTCTGTATATTCTTGTCATCTGTTATTTTCATCTATTTCCATTGCATGCTTGATAGGCAAGCAAGAAAAGGGTGATGCCTCGATCTGCTTCAGAGGTTGAGGACGAGGATGATAGTGAAGTTGTCATGCCGAAGAGTGGAAAGCATACTTTCTCAAAGAAGGTCCGTGTGGAGTCATGTCTTTCACAGTCAGAGCCTGAACCACAGCCTGATGTGAATGTGCATAGAACAATTGTTGATATGAGGACGGCGAAAGCAGAATCGAGCAACTAAGGCTGAAGTTTGTAGTTGATATGGAAGACATTCGGAAGCAACAAGCTGCGCCAAAGAAATCTCAACTAGAAGGAGTTGCCCTACTTGAGATGCTGGCTGAGCGGATGTGTAGTCCTTCAAACTGTGGTTCTGTATGTTGGTTTGATATTCTGTGAGAAAAAGTAAATATTTGATGCCTGTTATGTGGTTTTTTCTGCCTGTCTGCAATTGGCAATTATAACGATGATGTAACCACCCAAATAGCACCAAAACCGACATCATAGTAACGTAACGTAAAAATCCGTCAAGGCAAATACCAACACGTGGCGATGTATGCCCAGCCCATGAGTGGGCGATTAGATGACGTAAAAATAACGTCCCCGGCACGCTGATGACATCACCCAAATCCGAGACGGAAAAAAACGCCATGGAAAATACGTTACGTGGCACCATTTGGTTGGTGCACGTGCCACGAGTTTAGCGACGAAAAAAAAGTCACTGGGTAGCCCGCGACGAGCAGATTTCGTCCCAGAAGAAGGCGACGTGGCGCTATATTGTTTCCATGTGGCGTATTTTCATTGGTCTACATGCTTTCGCCTGATTGGTCGAGACTCGCGACGGAAAAAAAACGTCGCTGGGTAGCCCGGGACGAACAGATTTCGTCCGAGAAGAAGGCAACGTGGCACCATTTTGTTTCCATGTGGTCTATTTCGATTGGTCCACATGGTTTCGCCTCATTGGTCAAGACTGGTGACGTAAAAAAACGTTCCCACGTTTTGCTTATGGTGACTAAACGTTTAGCCACGTCAGCTGATTACGATAACGGCCGTTAGAAACTCGTTTGCCATGTGTCGTCTCATAGAGACGAAATAAAAACATTAATGCTTATTGGACCTAGTCCGGATGGCCCAACTGGTGGCGACGATTTGCTGTACGTTGCGGATAGCCTTAACGATTTAGTGTTCATATAAACTTGGCGGAATCGTCCGTGACAGTCGATCTGATACATTTTCATTCCGTCGCATAAACCGTCGCGGATTGCCCTTAGTGACGGTTTGGAGCCCATTCGCAACGTTATTGAAACGTCCCTGATCGCGCGGAATTTGGTAGTGTGTTTGATTCTCTAAGTGGGTTCCAGGACTACTTAGAGCCTAAAACTCACGGAACTGACAGGAATGGGGAAATCTTGACAAGAGGTGGGACCTACCATTGTCTTGGGTGTTCCTTGGTCCTAACCTAACATAACCAAGAAATTGGTTCCACTTTTGTACCCCCTTCCGGCTCACGTAGAGGGTCCAGAACTGCAGTTCTGTCTTTTTCCCCAGCGGGGCTATGGTTTCTCCGGAGGGGGGGCTCCGGATCACCTAAATGCCACCAAATACCACGATATGCTATACCATCTGTGCTAGAGTGTGGCATGGCTCTTGGATTCCCAAGATTACCTCGCTCTCCGTGTTAGGGCCTCACCGGCGTCGGATTCTCTCTCGCGGGTTCAAGGACCACTTAGAGCCCGAAACTCCCGGATCTGACGGAACTGGGGGAATCTTGCCAAGAGGTAGGAACTAGCATTTTCTTGGGTGTTCCTTGGTCCTAACATAACACAACGAGGAAATTCTTTCCACTTTCCTACCCCCTTCCGGTTCATGTTGAGGGGCCAGAATGGCAGTACCGTCTTTTTCCCTAGCGGGGCTATGGTTTCTCCGGAGAGGGGGCTCCGGATCGTCTGAATGCCAACAAATCCCATGGTATGCCATACCATGCGTGTTAGAGTGTAGAATGGGTCTTGGATGCCCAAAATTCCATCGCTCTCAGTGTTAGGGCTTCACTGGCGTCAGATCCTCTCCGGCGGGTTCCAAGCCTACTTAGAGCCCAAAGCTCCCGGATCCAACGGAACTGAGGGAATCTTGCCAAGTGGTAGGACCTACCATTGTATTCGGTGATTCTTGGACCTAACCTAACACCACCAAGCAATTGGTTCTACTTTTCTACCTCCTTCCAGCTCCTGTAGAGGGTCCAGAACGGTAGTTCCGTCTTTTTCGCCAACAGTGCTATGGTTTGTCCGGAGAGGGGGCTCCGGATCGTCTGAATGCCACCAAATCCCATGGTTTACCATACCATGTGTTCTAGAGTGTGGCATGGGTCTTTGATGCCCAATATTCCCTCGCTCTCTGTGTTAGGGCTTCACCAGCGTCGGATTCTCTCTTCCGGGTTCCGGAACTACCCAGAGCCCAAAACTCCCGGATCAGACGAAACTAGGGGAATCTTGCCAATATGTGGGCCCTAACATTTTCTTGGGTGTTCCTTGGTACTAACCTAACACAACCAAGGAATTGGTTTCTTTTCCTACCCCTTCCGTCTCACGTAGAGGGGCCAGACGGCAGTTCCGCCTTTTTCCCCACCGAGGGTATAGTTTCTCCAGAGGGGGGCTTCGGATCGTATGAATGCCACAAAATAACATGGTAAGCCTTACGATGTGTGTTAGAGTGTGTCATTGGTCTTGGATGACCAAGATTCCCTCGATCTCTATGTTAGGGCTTCACCGGCGTCGGATTCTCTCTAGCGGATTCCAAGACTACTTAGTGCCCGAAACTCCCGGATCTAACGGATATGGGGGAATATTTACATCAGGTAGGTCCTACCATTGTCCTAGGTGTTCCTTGGGCCTAACCTAACACAACCAAGGAATTGGTTTCACTTTGCTACCCACTTCCGGCTCACGTAGATGGGCTCGAACGGCAGTTCCGCCTTTTTGCCCAGCGGGGCTATGGTTTCTCCGGAGGGAGTGGCTCCGGATCGTCAGAATGCCACCAAATCCAATGGTATGTCGTACCATTTGTGTTAGTGTTCTGCATGGGTCTTGGATGACCAAAATTACCTCGCTCTCTGTGTTAGGGCTTCACTAGCTTCGGATTCTCTCTGGCCGGTTCCAGGACTACTTAGAGCCCGAAACTCTCGGATGTAACGGAAATGGGGGAATATTTCCAAGAGGTAGGCCCTACCATTGTGTTTGGTGTTCCTTGGCCCTAAACTAACGAAACCAAGCAATTGGTTCCACTTTGCTACCCCTTCCGGCTCATGTAGAGGGCCAGAACGGCAGTTCCGTCTTTTCCCCAACAGGGCTATGGATTCTTCGGAGAGGGGGCTCTAGATCGTCTGAATTCCACCAAATAAAATTTTATGCCATAACATGTGTGTTAGAGTGTGGAATGGGTCTTGGATGCCCAAGTTTCCCTCGCTCTTTGCGTTAGGACTTCACCGGCGTCGGATTCTCTCTGCGGATTCCAGGACTACTTAGAGACTGAAACTCACAGAACTGGGAAAATCTTGCCAAGAAGTAGGCCCTACCATTGTCTTGGGTGTTCCTTGGGCATAACCTAACACAACCAAGCAATTGTTTCCAGTTTTCTACCCCCTTGCGGCTCATGTAGAGGGGCCAGAACGGCAGTTCCGTCTTTTTTCCCAGCGGGGCTATGGTTTCTCCGGAGGGGAGCTCCAGATCGTCTAAATGTCACCAAATCCCATGGTATGCGATACCATGTGTGTTAAAGTGCGGCATGGGTCTTGGATGCCCAAGATTCCCGTGTTCTCTCTATGTTAGGGCTTCACCAGCGTCGGGTTCTCTCTGGTGGGTTCCACGACTTCTTAGAGCCCGAAACTCCCAGATCTGACAGAACTGTGGGAATCTTGCCAAGAGGTTGGCCCTAACATTTTCCTGGGTGTTCTATCATCCTAAACTAACACAAACAAGCAATTGGTTCCACTTTACTACCCACTTCCGGCTCATGTAGAGGGGCCAGAACGGCAGTTCCGTCTTTTTACCCAGCGGGGCTATGGTTTCTCCGAATGTCACGAAATCCCATGGTATGACATACCATGTGTTATTGTAGTGTGGCATGGGTCTTGGATTCCCAAGATTCCCTCGCTCTCTATGTTAGGGCTTCACCGACGTCAGATTCTCTCTAGCGGGTTCCAAGACAACTTAGAGCCCGAAACTTCCGGATCTGACGGTACTGGGGGAATCATGCCAAGAGGTGATCTTTACAAATGTCTTCGGTGTTCCTTGGGCCTAACCTAAGACAACCAAAGAATTATTTCCACTTTGACACCCCCTTCCGGCTCACGTAGAGGGGCCAGAACGGCAGTTTCGCCTTTTTCCCCAGCGGGGCTATGGTATCTCCGGAGTGGGGGCTTTGGATCGTCTGAATGCCACCACAACACATGGTATGCCATACCATGTGTGTTATAGTGTTTCATATGTATTCGATTCCCAAGATTCCCTCGGTCTCTGTGTTAGGGTTTCATCAGCGTCAGATTCTCTCTCGCGGGTTCCAGGACTACTTAGAGCCCGAAACTCCAGGATCTGACGAAACTGAGGGAATCTTGCCAAGAGGTGGACCCTACCATTGTATCGTGTGTTCCTTGGGCATAACCTAACACAAAAATTAAATTGGTTCCACTTTGCTACCCCCTTCCGTCTCACGTAGAGGCGTTAGACGGTAGTTCCGTCTTTTTCCCCAACGGGGCAATGGTTTTTTCCGGAGAGGGTGCTCCGGATCATCTGAATGCCACCAAATCCCATGTTATACCATACCATATTTTTTATAGTGTGGAATAGGTCTTGGACGCCCAAGATTTCCTCACTCTCTGTGTTGGGGCTTCACCGGCGTCGGATTCTCTCTTGCGGGTTCCAGGACTACTTAGAGCCCGAAACTCCGAGATCATATGGAACTCGGGTAATCTTGCCAAGAGGTGGTCCCTACCATTGTATTGGTTGTTCCTTGGTCCTAACGTAAAAATACCAAGAAATTTTTTCCACTTTGCTACCCCCTTTCGGCTCACGTAGAGGGGCCAGAACGGCATGTCCGCCTTTTTCTCCGCCGGGGCTATAGTTTCTTCGGAGGGGGGGGTCTCCGGATCGTATGAATGCCACCAAATCCTATGATATACCATTCCATGTGTGTTAGAGTGTGGCATGGATCTTGGATTCCCAAGATTACCTCGCTCTCTGTGTCAGGGCTTCACCAGCGTTGGATTCTCTCTCGCAGGTTCCAGGACTACTTAGAGCCCGAAACTCCCGGATCTTAAGGAACTGGGGGAATCTTGCCAAGAGGTGGGCCCTAAAATTGTCTTGGGTATTTCTTGGGCGTAACCTAACACAACCAAGCAACTTGTTCCACTTTGCTACCCCCTTCCGGCTCACGTAGAGGGGCCACAACGACAGTTCCGTCTTTTTCCCCACCGGGGCCATGGTTTCTCCGGAGAGGGGACTTCGGATCGTCTGAATGCCATCAAATCCCATGGTATTCCATACCATGTGTGTTATAGTGTGGCATGGGTCTTGGATGCCCAATATTACCTCGCTCTCTGTGTTAGGGCTTCACCGGCGTCGGATTCTCTCTGCGGGTCCCAGGATTACTTAGAGCCTGAAACTCACGGAACTGACGGAACTGGGAAATCTTGCCAAGAGGTGGGCCCTAAAATTGTCTTGTGTGTTTCTTGGGACTAACCTAACACAACCAATCAATTTGTTACACTTTGCTACCCCCTTCCGGCTCACGTAAAGGGGCCAGAACGGCAGTTCCGTCTTTTTCCCCAGCGGGGCTATGGTTTTTTCGGAGGGGGGCTCCAGATCATCTGAAGGCTACCAAGTCCCATGGTATACCATAACATGTGTGTTAGAGTGTTGCATGGGTCTTGGATGACCAAGATTCCCTCGCTCTCTATGGTAGGGCTTCACCGGCGTCGGATTCTCTCTAGCTGGTTCCAAGAATACTTAGAGCCTGAAACTCCCTGATCTAACAGAATTGGGGGAATCTTGCCATGAGGTAGGCCCTAGCATTGCTTTGGGTGTTCCTTGGGCCTAACCTAACACAAACAAGAAATTGGTTCCACTTTTCTACCATTGTCTTGGGTGTTCCCTCGCTCTCTGTGTTAGGGCTTCACCGACATCACATTCTATCTAGGGTTCCAGGACTACTTAATTAGAGCCCGAAACTCCCAGATCTGACGGGACTAGGGGAATCTTGCCGAGAGGTGGACCCTAAAATTTTATTGGGTGTTCCTTGGGACTAACATAACACAACCAAACAATTGGTGACACTTTTCCCCCCTTGCGGCTCAACGAGAGGGGCCAGAACGGCAGTTTCGCCTTTTTCCCCAGCGGGGTTATGGTATCTCCGGAGAGGGGCTTTGGATCGTCTGAATGCCACCACAACACATGGTATGACATACCATGTGTGTTATAGTGTTTCATATGTATTCGATTCCCAAGATTCCCTCGGTCTCTGTGTTAGGGTTTCATCAACGTCGGATTCTCTCTCGCGGGTTCCAGGACTACTTAGAGCCTGAAACTCCAGGATCTAACAAAACTGGGGGAATCTTGCCAAGAGATGGACCCTACCATTGTCTCGTGTGTTCCTTGGGAATAACATAACACAAAAATTAAATTGGTTCCACTTTTCTACCCCCTTCCGTCTCATGTAGAGGCGCTAGAACGGCAGTTCCGTCTTTTTCCCCAACGGGGCAATGGTTTTTTCCGGAGAGGGTGCTCCGGATGATCTGAATGCCACCAAATCCCATGTTATACCATACCATATGTGTTATAGTGTGGAATAGGTCTTGGATGCCCAATATTTCCTCACTCTCTGTGTTGGGGCTTCACCGGCGTCGGATTCTCTCTTGTGGGTTCCAGGAGTACTTAGAGCCCAAAACTCCGAGATCATATGGAACTCGGGTAATCTTGCCAAGAGGTGGTCCCTACCATTGTATTTGTTGTTCCTTGGTCCTAACCTAAAAATACCAAGAAATTTGTTCCACTTTGCTACCCCCATTCGGCTCACGTAGAGGGGCCAGAACGGCATGTCCGCCTTTTTCTCCGGCGGGGCTATAGTTTCTTCGGAGGGGGGGGGTCTCCGGATCGTCTGAATGCCACCAAATCCTATGATATACCATTCCATGTGTGTTAGAGTGTGGTATGGATCTTGGATTCCCAAGATTACCTCGCTCTCTGTGTCAGGGCTTCACCAGTGTTGGATTCTCTCTCGCGGGTTCCAGGACTACTTAGAGCCCGAAACTCCCGGATCTTAAGGAACTGGGGGAATCTTGCCAAGAGGTGGGACCGAAAATTGTCTTGGGTATTTCTTGGGCCTAACCTAACACAACCAAGAAACTTGTTCCACTTTTCTACCCCCCTTCCGGCTCACGTAGAGGGGCCAGAACGGCAGTTCCGTCTTTTTCCCCAGTGGGGCTATGGTTTCTCCGGAGAGGGGACTTCGGATCGTCTGAATGCCATCAAATCCCATGGTATTCCATACCATGTGTGTTATAGTGTGGCATGGGTCTTGGATGCCCAATATTACCTTGCTCTCTGTGTTAGGGCTTCACCAGCGTCGGATTCTCTCTCCGGGTCCCAGGATTACTTAGAGCCTGAAACTCACGGAACTGACGGAACTGGGAAATCTTCCCAAGAGGTGGGCCCTAAAATTGTGTTTGGTGTTTCTTGGGACTAACCTAACACAACCAAGAAATTTGTTCCACTTTGCTACCCCCTTCCGGCTCACGTAAAGGGGCCAGAACGGCAGTTCCGTCTTTTTCCCTAGCGGGGCTATTGTTTTTTCGGAGGGGGGGCTCTGGATCGTCTGAAGGCCACCAAGTCCCATGGTATGCCATAACATGTGTGTTAGAGTGTCGCATGTGTCTTGGATGACCAAGATTACCTTGCTCTCTATGGTAGGGCTTCACCGGCGTCGGATTCTCTCTAGCGGGTTCCAAGAATACTTAGAGCCTAAAACTCCCTCATCTAACAGAAATGGGGGAATCTTGCCATGAGGTAGGCCCTACCATTGCTTTGGGTGTTCCTTGGTCCTTACCTAACACAAACAATAAATTGGTTCCACTTTGCTACCATTGTCTTGGGTGTTCCCTTGCTGTCTGTGTTAGGGCTTCACCGGCATCAGATTCTATCTAGGGTTCCAGGACTACTTAATTAGAGCCCGAAACTCCCAGATCTGACGGGACTAGGGGAATCTTGCCGAGAGGTGGACCCTACAATTTTATTGGGTGTTCCTTGGGCCTAACATAACACAACCAAAAAATTGGTGACACTTTCCCCCCCTTGCGGCTCAACGAGAGGGGCCAGAACGACATTTCCGTCTTTTCCCCAGCGGGGCTATGGTTTCTCCGAAGAGGGGGCTCCGGAGCGTCTGAATGACATCAAATCCTATGGTATGCCATAACATGTGTGTTAGAGTGTGGCATGGATCTTGGATTCCCAATATTCCTTGCTCTCTTTGTGTTAGGGCTTCACCGGCGTCGGATTCTCTCTGGCGGGTTCAAGGACTACTTAGAGCTTGAAACTCCCGGATCTTACGGAACTGGGGGAATCCTTCCAAGAGATGGGCCCTAACATTTTCTTGGGTGTTCCTTGGTCCTAACCTAACACAACCAAGCAATTGGTTCCACTTTTCTACCCCTTCCGGCTCATGTAGAGGGGCCAGAACGGTGGTTTCGTCTTTTTCCCCAGCGGGGCTATAATTTCTCTGGAGAGGGGCCTCCTGTAACACCCGGGTTTTCCCAAATAGAAACTTGTTTGATTTTATTTTTGTGCATCTCATGTCATCTTGCATCATCATTCATCACCCTGAATTTAAGTTCACCAAAAACTTCTGATTTGTGTACCTCTCAAGATTGCAAAAAATTTCAATTGTTTTGAGCCTTCTAAATATCTCAAAATCCTTCTTTTGTTCTTATGAAAATAAGAAAACAAAAAAATTTAGAGGCAGCTAGGCCAGCCTACCACCGAACCCATCTTCTAGCCCACCTCCCATAGAGGAGCCCACCTGCAAGCTTTTCTTCTCCATACGACAGAGGAGGCACGAGGAGAGCGTGAGCCTCTCCTCCCTACTGTCTCTTTCACAACCGATATCCACCTGCTCCTCCTCTCCATATAACAAGCCTAGGGCGCACCGTGAACCCTAGCTTTTCCCTTCCCCTTCCTCTCGCGCCGCCATCCTCCTTCTTCCTCCTCTGCTCCCTCAATTCTCTAATTTTTCTGTACCGAGAGTGAGAGCACCAGAGCCTGCGCGGGAGTGCGCCGCCGCTCTGCCATGGACTACCTCAGGCCGAGCTAACTGTGGGATTGAAGCAGCGGTAGGGAGCACATCGTCCTTGACAAATACCGGAGGCTGCCGCTGGCCAGAACACCGGAGAGCTTCGAGTGTTCCCCGTCTACATCCATGAGGAGTGCAACGCACATCTACCTCGTCGTCGGCATATCCTTGTTGCTCCCAAGCCTCCCTCGATGAGCTTCCCTCCCTCCAGGACTTGTTTCCCTTCCTCCCTTGCTCTGTGTGTGTTCCTTCGAGTAGCACAAGTCGCGCGCCGCCCGTTTCAGGTCGTCGCCGTTGTTCCTGTCCACCGTCGTCAATCTGCAGGAGAACACACATGGAGCCTTCTTCAGTTTCGTCAGTTAACCATCACAGGCGCACACTTGATCTTCTATTTGCACCCTATCCAATCACAAGTCGAACATTAGCCCAGTGGTTTTGTCCCTTGGACCTGACCGAGAGATCCCGGGTTCGAATCCCGCATGAGGCATGCCTCCACCTTTTTCTTTTGGTTTCGCTACGCGGGAGCAAGACCGCACCAGTCGGTGACCCTGGATGCCACCATGGCTCCACACCCGACTCGTCAGCGCCCGTGTCGAACGAGGGCCCGCTGGTCAGCCTCTCTGGCTGGGCCGGCCGTTGGTAGACTTCTCCCAGATCTAGATCTGGATCTGAAATCTTGCACCTAGGCCCCTAGCCTTTCCGTTCTTGTACTAGAGACCTCCAATCCTCAATTTTCCTCACGCATAGGTCCCTGACATTTCCAGAGGACACCCTATTTTTCGAATGCTCATATCTTTTGTTTTAAAAATCCAAATAACTCAAACATTACGTCTATTTTGATTAAAATGCAAGGAATATTAATATGCCATCCATGATCATGTTTGCATCTTTTATCTTGCCTTGTTAGTAGTGTTATGCATGTACACCTAAATAATAAACATGTAATGTGTTTGGGTACTTATTCCAATTTGTTCCCTAATCCATTTAATGTTGTTTAGCTCACCTATGAACTGTTCTCTATGTCAAAGATAAATAACTTGAACCTTCTAACTTAATTGTTGGGATTCTGATTCCATTTAAATTTGTATAGTGGCATCTTCGTCTGCAACTCGCATGTCATGCATATAAAATTAGGATCATGCTGGATCTTTTGGCTTAGTTGTAAATGTTGCATTTGTTGTTCTTTTAGTGCTTTGCTTCTTCGCGGATAGGACGTTGAGATGATGTGAGCACCGACAAGTTCTGCTACCTATACAAGTTGGATTCCATGCGAGCTTTACTCACTTACTACCTATGGCTGTCGTTCCTCACTTGTTACGGATGCTTTCCATTGTCTTTATTCTAGCCTTATGATTCGATGCTTGTGTCTCGATCATATCATATGTTTACCTTGCGTCCATGATATAGCCTCATCCCCCATCTCCTATGACATTTTGTTTTTCTTGTTTTCTTTGCGAGTCGTAGCGCATGCTTAGGTTCTTTGGCGAGTTTGGTTCTTTGTCACCTGACTAGTATGATAGATTGGTTCAACTTAACTAAAATTATCTTAATGCTTGGGGTGATATAATCTTGAATAATAATTTGTTGAGAGATAAGGCACCGACGGGAGACCCTTCGAGGTATTTGGTCCCTCTGGTGTTGCCTTAGGAAAAGGTTCATGTCCGCTGATCCAAGAATGAGCGCACTAACCACATGTAGGACTTATGGGAATCTCCTCGACCTATTACCTGATCTACGAACTTGTCCAAGGCGCCACAACTTAGTTCGGGCTTTCCATTTGGCGTACGCACATCACCTTTTCTGCAGGTACGATGAAGATGGTGATGATAATGATATGAGATGTTACCGATGTGCGTACAATTATATAGGTTTCCAGCGATTCAATGTTGAGGGTTATACCCATGGCCTCTGACCACTCAGCCGTATACGCAAATGGCTAGGTCCGCCTCGGAGCATCAACCGGACTTTCGATGCAGATCCAACCTATCTAGGTGGTTCCTTGGACTTGTCTGTGGTGAAAGGGAAGTGTAGTGTCTGATATCCTGCCGACACACCCTGTACGTGTGCCATTGATCCACAATAAGGGTTGAAGTGCGTGTGGCTACAGTAGTGCACCCCTGCAGGGTTAAATCTTTTCGAAAAGGCGTATCGTCCGCGCTTATGTGACGATCTTGGAGAAAGTGCTCGCTAACAAGAGTCGGATAACTTACACCTAATGATATTTGTTAACATGTGCGATAATGAGATCATTATTTCCAACAGTTTTCAACATGTGTGAGTTTTCCTCGGGTTACCTCCTGGCATTGGTTGAGGGGGGTAAATCCTGGATGAGTTTGCTTTGGTGAGTAGTTGTAGTTAGCTTTGTCACGCTCTCTCATCCCTTTCTAATAGACGTGAGTTGTAGCGTGTCTCTGTAGACTGCTTAGTGCCGCCCTCAGCCGCTTCATTACAACAACCTCTACCTTTGTACCCAAAGTATTTGTATCTTGTCATGACTGGTTGCATTGGTATCTTGTGAGTATTGCTTGCCGCTTGTTGGTACATTAAAAGTACTGATTCCATGATTCGGGGCTGTATTCACAATGCAGTCGACATGTTTGAACTTTTACAATGTTAGCTTGGGAATCCCTCCAGCTTGGCCTGGGCAGGGATTGGACGCCATCAGTTATCTTCAGGACACTTAGTCCAATTTGTATCTAATCCCTAGTCGGATACTACTTTCGTTTTCCGCTGTTATTTGGATCTTTGTATTGTATTAATTGTATTCTTGACTCGTCGGTGATGAAGACATCCCTACTATGGATGCAACCGCAAACGCTACACCACTGCACATGCAAGGTGATGAGGACATCCCTACTATGGATGCAACGACAAACACTACACCACCTCACATTCAAGGACCTATGACTAGAGCTCGTGCACGTCAACTTAATAATCAGGTACTTTCGTTTCTACGAGTTGTTCCTAATATACATGAGAATATGATACTGCCTAAATCAAATGTGTTTGTCTCTCTTAGGAATGATGGACCTAGCATGGATGAGAGGGATATGCTTTGGAGCATGTACGTTGATAGAGATAGCAGCAGGAGTGCAAGAGATGGAGATGATGACTCCATGGATGGAGATGATAGCAACATGGAGTCACCGTAATGAAGAATGAAGTGTTGGACAAAATATTCAAGATACATCTATAAAAAATTTGTCCATAGACTTATATGGTGCTGCGTCACCTCTATTTTCGGGCCAGGCCCTTGTATTTTTGTAATACCCTTTCATGGGCAGTTTTTAGATTCCGTATTAATTAGGAAATAGAGATAGACTAGGATTCGTGTCCCCACCCATGGGATCACGAATTTCCTCTCTTCTCTCCCATAAATACGGCCATAAGGGCTTCGTATGGTTTCTCCGGAGAGGGGGCTCCGGATCGTCTGAATTCCACAAAATCCCATGGTATTCCATACCATGTGTTTTATAGTGTGGCATGGGTCTTGGATACCTAATATTCCATCGCTCTCTATGCTAGGGCTTCACTGGCGTCTGATTCTCTCTTGCGGGTTCTGGGGTTACTTAGAGCCCGAAACTCCGGGATCTTACAGAACTGGGGGAATCTGGCCAGGAGGTGGGCTCTACCATTGTCTTGGGTGGTCCTTGGGACTAAACTAACACAACCAAGCAATTTGGTCCACTTTGGTACCCCTTCTGGCTCACGTAGAGGGGCCAGAACGACAGTTCCGTCTTTTCCCCAGCGGGGCTATGGTTTCTCCGGAGAGGGGGCTCTGGATGGTATGAATGCCACCAAATCCCATGGTATGACATAACATGTGTGTTAGAGTGTGTCATGAGTCTTGTATGCCCAATATTCCCTCGCTCTCTTTGTTAGTTCTTCACTGGCGTCGGATTCTCTCTAGCGGGTCCAGGACTACTTAGAGCCCAAAACTTCCGGATCTGACGGAACTGGGGGAATATTGCTAAGCGTTAGGACCTACCATTTTCTTGGGGTGTTTCTTGGGCCTAAACTAACACAACCAAGAAATTGGTTCCACTTTGCTACCCGCTTCGGATCACGTAGAGAGGCCCGAACAGCAGTTACGTCTTTTTCCCCAGCGGGGCTATGGTTTCTCCGGAGAGGGGGCTCCGTATTGTCTGAATGCCAAAAAATACCATGGTATGCCATACTATGTATGTTAGAGTGTGTCATGGGTCTTGGATGCCCAAGATTACCTCGCTCTCTGTATTAGGGATTCACCCGCGTCGGATTCTCTCTGCGGGTTCCAGGACTACTTAGAGCCTGAAACTCACGGATCTGACGAAATTGGGGAAATCATGCCAAGAGGTGGGACCTACCATAGTCTTCGGTGTTCCTTGGGCCTAACCAAACACATACAAGCAATTGGTTCCACTTTGCTACACCTTTCCAGGTCACGTAGAGGGACAGAAACGACAGTTCCGTCTTTTTCCCCAGCCGGGCTATGGTTTCTCCGAAGGGGGCTCTGGATAGTCTGCATGCCACCAAATCCCTTGGTATGCCATACTATGTGTGTTATAATGTAGCAAGAGTCTTGGATTCCCAAGATTCCCCCGCTCTATGTGTTAGGGTTTCACCGGCGTCGGATTCTCTATGGCGGGTTCCAGGTCTACTTAATGAGAGCCCGAAACTCCCGGATCTGACAGAACTGGGGGATTCTTGACAAGAGGTGGGCCCTAAAATTGTATTGGGTGTTTATTGGTCCAAACCTAACACAACCAAGAAATTGAATCCACTTTGCTACCACCTTTCGCCTCACGTAGAGGGGGCTAGAATTTTAGTTCCGTCTTTTTCCCCAGTGGGGCTGTGGTTTCTCCGGAGAGGGGGCTCCGGATCGTCTGAATGCCACCAAATCCCATGGTATGCCATAACATGTGTGTTAGAGTCTGTAATGGGTCTTGTATTCCATGATTTCCTTTCACTCTGTGTTAGGGTTTCATCGGCGTCGGAATCTCTCTAGTGGGTTCCAAGACTACTTAATGAGAGCCCGAAACTTCGGGATCTGACGGAACTGGGGTAATATTGCCAAGTGGTGGGCCCTAACATTGTCTTGGGAGTTAATTATGCCGAACATAACACAACCAAGCAATTTTTTCCACTTTGGTACCCTCTTACGGATCACGTAGAGGGGCCAGAATGGCGGTTCCGTGTTTTTCTCCAGCGGGGCTATTGTTTCTCCGGAGGGGAGCTCCGTATCGTCTTAATGCCACCAAATCCCCTCATATTCCATACCATGTGTGTTAGAGTGTGGCATGGGTCTTGTAGGCCCAAGATTCCCTCTCTCTGTGTGTTAGGGCTTCACCGGCGTCACGTTCTCTCTCGCGGGTTTCATGACTACTTAGAGCCAAAAACTCGCGGATCTGACGGAACTGGAAGAATATTGCCAAGAGGTGAGCCCTACCATTTTCTTGGGTGTTCCTTGGGCCTAAACTAACACAAAAAACAATTGTTTTCACTTTTCTACCCTCTTCCGGCTCACGTAGAGGGGCCAGAATGGCAGTTCAGTCTTTTTCCCAACGGGGCTATGGTTTCTCTAGACAGGGGGCTCTGGATCGTCTGAATTCCACCACAACACATGGTATGCCATACCATGTGTGTTATAGTGTGGCATGGGTTTTGTATTCCCCAGATTCCCTCGCTCTCTGTGTTAGGGTTTCATCAGCGTCGGATTCTCTCTAGCGGGTTTCGGGACTACTTAGAGCCCGAAACTCCCGGATCTGACGGAACTGGGGGAACCTTGCCAAAAGGTGATCCCTACCATTGTATTGGGTCTTCCTTGGTCCTAAAATAACACAAAAAAGTAATTGGGTCCACTTTGGTACCCCCTTCCGCCTCACATACACTACCAAATTCCGCGCGATCCGGAATGTTTTGAGCGGCACGTTTTGATAACGTCGTGTTGTTTCCGTCGCGGATGGCTGAAAAGTGGAATTTGCTCTCGAAGGACGCGGTCCATCTCGATGTTTCTTATATGTTCCGTCACGGATATTTGTTCTCGGCCCAATAGGCCCAGTTGGAGGCGAGTTTCGTTCCACGAGAACGTCACATATTAGTCGAATATAACCCTTTTCATTTCTATCATTTATTTGTCCATATTGTGAAATCGAATTATATGTTTTTGAATCGGAGTTAGTCTAATGTAACCCTTTTAACTTCTGTCACTTAGATCCATCGAAACTTCTGTCATCTATTCTCCATATTGTGAACTCGAATTATATCTATCTTAAGAAAATAATCATAGTAGTTGAACATAAACATAGACTACGTACATATTAATAGAAATCACACGATACAAAGGAGATTGTCGATCTAAACAGGACATCAAAAGCACGGGGGCAGTAGTAGGGGCTAAATAAAGAGCATCGGTAGGAGCCCGACAGCTCCTTTGATGGCACTGGATCCTCCATCGGGACTGGATCCTCCGATGGCACTAGATCATCCCTTGCCTGGGGAGTCACAGCTGCGAGGAGAGTGATCAGGGTTTTCTGCTCTTCCAAGGCTAAACCGATCTTTAGTTTCCCAACCTGCTTGGTCATTTCGAGGTTGCTGGCCCTCAACTTGGACATATCATCCATCAACTTCGAAAACGCTATGAGGGAAGATTCGCCCTGAGCCACCTGCTCAGACATGGCATCGCGAGCCTTGTTGAGATGGTCGTAGGCGAGCTTCAAGGCCTTCTCAAGCTCAGCTTCTAGGATGTCAACCCTCTTCGCCAGAGCGCTGAAGATGACCGTCTGCTCCGCTTCATGTGCCCTGTAGATAGTTGCATGATAGGAAGTTGATGTTAATCTAAAAGGCAAAATGGATCTAAGAAAGATGAAATCACGAGGAAATCATAAATGGATCTAAGAAAGATGAAAGCACCAGTAATTCTAAAAAGGATCTAAGAAAGACGAAATCACGAGGAATTCAGAAACGCATCAGCAGCACGTGAACGGAAATGGAACCTACAAGAGGGCAGCAGACCGCTTCGCCGGTGGAGCCATGGCCGCCTGGAGGAACGATCGCCGGTGGAACCTACTACGTAAAAGGGTTTTCGCTTGAGGGGAGGCGGTGAGGCAGATAGAGGATGAACTGAAGAGTGCGTCTATTTATACGCAGGAGGGGGAGTGGAATGGAGGAGCCGTATGCACAGCGGAGCAATAACTGGCCGTCGGAACTAAAGCGACACGTTTCACGTTCACAATATCGTGACGAACGCGTGGCGTGCTGCATGCGAGGGTTACTGCGGTGAGTGGAGGAGCGGTTGTTTCCAGACTTGGGCCATGATGGCACTTTCTTGGGCCCTCTCCTGTCAGGCCCTTTTTATTGGGCCTTATAGCACTCCGTAGCCCATAATTATCCTACTACAGTTGCAGCCCAAAATAAGAAGGAAGAAGTGCTGAAACTTCAGCGAACACATAAAACGTCGAAATTTTGATTATTTTGACACGTTTCAACATCTTCCACACTGTAAAACACTACACATCATCCCAGAATGCGTCGTCATCGGAGTCCTGCATAAGGCTCTCCCAAAATGCGTCGTCCATCTCCTCATCCGACGATGAGATGACGATGGTGGAGGGGCCAGCATCCCCCCGGGATGTACGAGCTCACATCTTCGCGTCCCTCTGAGCGTCAAGCCGCAACTGCGCCTGTACCATATCTAGGCGATCACGGCAAAACATCTCCATCGTGGACTCGTCGTCCCGACGGATGCACAGCTGCACGAATGCGCGGCGGTTCTCCTGCTCCTTCTTGCGGGTCACAATCCTCAGATCCGGGGCGAGGAACTCCGCAACTTCCCTGCTCTTAACGTCTCGGAAGTTGAGCTTGGCGCGCGGGCGGCCAAACCGCCACACCGCCACGTCGAACGCGCGGGCGGCAAGCTCGGGCGTGTCGAAGGTGCGCATCCACCACCGCAGTCCGTTGTGTGTGATCTCCGCGGACTAGCGCCCGGACGGCCGCAGCTGTACACCTCGGAAGCCGGTGCTGCTTCTCACGCGCGGCGCCATCGGGTGGATCAATGACGAGAGTGAGGGGGAGGTCGGGGGGGCTGTGGCGGCGTGAAGTAATCAGCGCCGAGAGGTCGGGGGGGGGGGCGGCTGTGGCGGCGGCGTAGAAGGTAGGTTGCGTGGTCCGTGCTTGGTCGTATTTATGCGATAGCGACGACGTCGAGAAGTTCAGTGACCGTTGGCTTGCCAGACTTTCGTTGAGTTCTGCAGTGATGAGTTGCACGATCTACCAGCACGAGGGATTTGATCTAAACTCGAAGATTTAGCAGCTATTAGCGATTTGATCTTTACTCGGGTTTTAGCACGAGGGATCTACCAGCGATAATATACCTTAGAAGTTTACGAAACAAACTAAACCTTAACAAGTCCAGGAAACAAACGAATTACAATCCAGCCAGACAAAATAAGAAGTTCATCTAGCTCAGCAGCAACCTTGTCTCTTCACCAACAATGCATATCCTTTTCTCTGGTTCTATATCACCACCATCTCAACGACCGCCTCCAACCTAGGGTCATCGGTCTCCCTCACGATGATCAAAACAGGTTGTTGATTATGAAAATTATTGCCTTCGACGAAAACAATCCACACCAGCTTGTCGAGGATAATGCCGCCATCGGTTTTCTTGTTGTAAGAAATGGTGGTGACATCCTCTTCTGCTCTAAGTCGTAGGCCAACCCTGCCATCATTCCCCAGGCCAGCGTGTTCCCCTATCAACTTCGGTAGTTTATAAGCATGAAAGATAACATACCATGTTAGCAGACCTTCTCATGGTTCTTGGAAATTTACTTGCAAAAAGAGGAGGGCGTCTTATAGATACATACCATAGTATAGTGCTGCAAGTTTGTGACGGTGAAACGAGTCACAAAAGGAAGCCCAACATAGGGTCCAAGGGGTAGAAGCCGGGCCAGGAGGTTCTTCTCGTGATTGTCAAGATTGGCTCTTTGGTCATATACGATGTTGGCATCATCATTCCTCTCATCAGCAGAATTGTCAGAATCCTCAGCATGGACCTCATCATCAGAATTGCTAGAATCCTCATCATGCATCTCATATATCAGAATTGCTAGAATCCTCATCATGCATCTCATCATCAGAACTGCCACATACGCTGCAAACTGAGTCATCTTCGCTTGAAACTGAGTCATCCTCGCTTGAAACTGAGTCATCTTCGATTGAAATGCAAAGTGAGTCATCTTGGGCGTCACCAATAATAGCAACGTACATAGTGGGCCTTGGTATCATGGAAAACACTAGTATGTCTCCCACGGAGATGTTCTTTTCCTCAATGAACCAGTCCCATTGTATCCCGTGCAAACGGGTCTTGCTCTGTTCTTTTGGCACACGAAAGGTGTACTTCCTGCCATGGGAACTAAACACCACACGCTCGCCTACTAACTTGTTGAATGCTATCCGAGCAATGCACGGTACAATATGTGCGTCAGAAATAAAAAGAAGCGTGGAAATTAGATATTGTAATAAAAACACAATACATAATACAAGTGTAAGAAGAAGAATTGTTTTCTTACCACTGACGTGAGGTGACACTCTTGTACAGCAGCACCGAACTTGGATGCAGAAGGATCAACATTTGGGCAATTATTCTTGCATACAGGGCATGGAATACACTGTTAATCAAGCAAAAAAAAAGCAGAAGTTACAGAGAGCAACCATATTTATCCAAGAAGTAATTCTACACTACCAAGAGCAATGCACAATGAATGTGCTTGTACATTACACAAGATAGTATGGAACCCTCATTGCAATGATATGGTGACACATTTTAATCATCGACTTAAAGGGGTCATGCACATTCAAAACAACATCTATAGTCACAGCTCTGTACTCATTGTCCTCAGGGAACATAAAGACAAAGCAAGCATACACAACTTTGCTACGCCAGGTGGGCCAGCAAAAGCAAAGACATGGCACATATATTTGTGTCTGCTTCTTACTTTCGTTGGCCATCTATTGGAGACAGTGAGGCATCAGACAAATATACATGTGTCAAAGTCATCATCATTGACCAAATCAGCTCATAAATTGTGCATAGTGATAACAAGCTCATAAACACATAGGTGATCATGAACTAAAGGGTATCCCTAGAATTCATTGTAACATGCAGTCAGAATAAACACATATGGAACAATGCAAAAAATGTAAAACAAGCCACATAAACACACTGCCAACACTTGCTAGAAGGACAAGCCCAATACCAGGAAGTAATACAAGACGTGGCCTTGTATCACTGCCACGTATTGGATCTGATCTCCTAGCATTTATCATGGCATGCAAACCAAGGGAAAAAGACTACTATAGACACTCTTTTTGCCTTTACCATGGCCGTTTAAATCATCGACATATAACAAGGAGGACATTCAAGGCAAAGAAAAGTGGAACAATGGAAACAAATGTAATACGAGCCTCATATATCATTTCCATGCAAACCACGGCAAAAAGAAGTAATTACAATAGCATGCACGAATACAAATACTCAAATTGTATACACTAAAAGGTATTGTAAACACTCTCTTTGCCTTTACCATGGCCTAGTTTAAATCATCGGCATATAACAAGGAGGACATTCAAGGCAAAGAAATGTGGAACAATAGAAACAAATGTAATACGAGCCTCAGATATCATTGCCATGCAATTAAAGGGAAAAAGAAGTGGCTATAATAGCATGTAAGAATACAAATACTCAAATTGTATACACCACAAGGTATTATAGACAATCTCTGTCCCTTTACCATGGCCAAGTTTAATTATTGGCATATAACAAGGAGGAAATTCAAGGCAAAGTAAAGTTGAACAATGGAAACAAATGTAATACGAGCCTCATATATCATTGCCATGCAAACCAAAGGCCAGACAAGTGCGTATAATAGCATATACGAATACAAATACTCAAATTGTATACACTACAAGGTATTATAGACACTCTCTTTGCCTTTACCATTGTCTAGTTTAAATCATCGGCATATAACGAGGAGATTCAAGGAAAAGAAAAAGTGGAACAATGGAAACAAACGTAATACGAGCCTCATATATCATTGCCATGCAAAACAAAGGCCGAGAAAGTGCCTAAAATAGCATATACGAATACAAATACTCAAATTGTATACACTACAAGGTATTTTAGACACTCTCTCGGCCTTTACCATGGCCTAGTTTAATCATCGGCATATAACAAGGAGGACATTCAAGGCAAAGAAAAGTGGAACAATGGAAACAAGTGTAATACGAGACTCATATATCATTGCCATGCAAACCAAGGGAAAAAGAAGTGGTTATAATAGCATGTACGAATACAGATACTCAAATTGTATACACTACAAGGTATTATAGACACTCTCTTTCCCTTTACCATGGCCTAGTTTAAATCATCGGCATATAACAAGGAGGACATTCAAGGCAAGGAAATGTGGAACAATAGAAACAAATGTAATACGAGCCTCAGATATCATTGCCATGCAAACCAAGGCCAAGCGGGAGCCTATAATAGCATATACGAATACAAATACTCAAATTGTATACACTACAAGGTATTATAGACACTCTCTCGGACTTTACCATGGCCTAGTTTAATCATCGTCATATAACTAGCAGGACATTCATCATGTTTATAAATTAGGATACACTAAAGAAAAACAGGTGGAACAATGGAAAATGCACAGAAAAAATGAATCTGACCTCAGAATTTCTAAGTACAACAAGTATAGTCACTACTAGCACCTGGCCTCGGTAAATCATTAGCCAAAGTGTTAATAATTTGGTCAAAATTGAAATAACCTTGCAAAAATACCAAATCTAAGCCGTGAACCGAAAAAACCCCCAAATCTAAGCCTAATCTAACTGAAGCACCCGAATCGGGTACGGAATTAAACCATAACCTATCAAAATCATGGTGGAAATTCAGGATGCAAAGTGGGATCCCACATATCCCACTTATAGCCCACTTATAGTTTATTTGTGCATTTCTAGTATAAACCTTCTAGAAGATTTATACTAGAAATGCACAAATAAACTATAAGTGGGCTGTAAGTGGGATAAGTGGGATCCCACTTTGCATCCTTAGTGGAAATAGATGAACTAAGCGTGCCGGATATCCCAAACTTAAGCCATAGAACAAAACCACGTCTACGGGAGAAAATAAGAAGCAGAGACGCAGAATGAATGGTAAAAACATGTAGATCTACCGTGCATGTCGTGCTACGCAGAAAAATCGAGATCAATCTACAGATCTACGATACATGCAAGGTATAAGAGGGTTAGATATCATCTTACCGCCATTGCCAAAGCCCTCTAAGAGGACGGGACAATGCACGAGGTGATCTGAAAATAAGCCGATGAAGATCCTGCCTGCCAAGGGAGGAAGAGGAGGCCTGGCCTTCGTTTCCCGCCGAGGATGGTCACCGCGGTGTTGTCGATGTCCCGGCGGAAGAAAACCCGCCGACGGAGAGAGGGGAAGCTCAGGAAGGCGGTGAGAGAGATAGAGCAAGTGATGTGACTAGAAGAGAGAGAAGGGGAGGTGAGCGCAATTAAAGGGCGCGCCTTCCCAAAGGGGTTGACGGCTTGCCGCTGCGTCTCCCGCGCAATAAAGGGCCGGACCGGCGCCAGTTGCCCAAAACATTTCACAAAAGAGAAGAAACATAATTTGAAATGGAAAGAAAAACAATTAATACAGAATAATAATAACTTAACCACAAGATACTCCATCCGTTTGATCTGGAAGAATAAAAAAATTTCCCGATTTTTTTGAAAGACAAAATGCAGATTCAATAGCTAGCCCCGCTAGGGAAAAAGGCGGAACTGCCGTTCTCTGGCCCATCTACGTGAGTCCGAATGGGGTAGAAAAGTGGAACTAACTGCTTGGTTGTGTTAGGTTAGGCCCAAGGAAGACCCAAGAGAACTGTAGGGCCCACCTCTTGGCAAGAATGCCCTAGTTCCGTCACACCGGGATTTTCGGGCTCTCATTAATTAGTCCTGGAACCCGCGAGAGAGAATCCGACACCGGTGAAACCCAAACACAGAGAGTGAGGTAATCTCGGGTATCCAAGACCATGACACTATAACACACACGGTATGTCATACCAAGGGATTTGGTGGCATTCATACGATCCGGAGCCCCCCTCCGGAGAAACCATAGCCCCCGCTGGGAAAAAAGGCGGAACTGCCGTTCTGGCCCCTCTACGTGAGCCGGAAGGGGGTAGCAAAGTGGAACCAGCTGATTGGCTGTGTTAGGTTAGGCACAAGGAACACCAAATAAAATGTTAGGGTCCACCTCTTGGCAAGATTCCCCCTAGTTCTCTCAAATCTGCGAGTTTCGGGCTCTGAGTAGTCCTGGAACCCGCTAGAGAGAATCTGATGCTGGTGAAGCCCTAACACAGAGAGCGAATGACTCTTGGGAATCCCAGACCCATGACACACTCTAACACACATGGTATGTTATACGTACCATGGGATTTGGTGGCATTCAGACGATCCGGAGCCCCCTCTAGAGAAACCATAGCCCCGATGGGGAAAAAGACGGAACTGTCGTTCTGCCCCATCTACGAGAGTTGGAAGGGGGTGCAAAGTGGAACTAACTACTTGGTTGTTGTAACGCCCGGGGTTTTCTTTTCCCAACTAGAATTTGCCTGCTTGTTTGCCTGTCGTCATGTCATAGCATCTGCATCATTGTGCATTTTAAAATTGGTGGAATAATTAAAGTTGCATAACATCTTGTTTTTCTAAATTTTCTGAAATTGGTTTGTGTCCCAAAAACTATTTTTTTCCTATCGAGCAGTTTTGTAAACAAGAAAAAAAAACGTTTTGGGGAAGAGGGCAGGCCAGCCCACCACGGCCAGCCTGACCCATCTCCCCCCAAACCCTAAGCCCACCTAACTCACGCAACACACGCACACAAAACACACGCACGCACACGAACACAGCGCACGCACGCATCACACACGGGCGAGGCCCTCTCCCCGATCGATCGACCCCCCCATCGTCTCCTTCCTCCCATCGAGCGCCGCCTCTCCTCTGTCTCACTCGCCTCTCTCACGCCTCTGCCCTCTCCTCCCCTGGATCCTCTCCCTCTCCTCGCAGCTTGCACTGTCGTTGCCCCCTCGTGCCCTGCTTCCCTCTCGGCTGCTGCCGGAGCTCCGCCCCAGCTCCTCGTGACCAGGGCTGCAAGATGAGTTCAGCTCCGCCCCGGTGCGCCCCTGCTCTGATTTTGGCGGCCGCTTCGGGTCCCCGCGTCGCGGCCAACGAGGAGGGGCTCGCCTGCCATGTCCACCTCCACATCAGGCGCTCCATCGTCCCGTGCCCGAGCGCCATGGCTGCTGCCCGCTCCTCTCCTTCCCCGTCCCCGTCGTACTCTGCTTTAGCGCTGCCAAGGCCCGGCCACGAGCGCAGCCGACTCGTCGCCTTCCATGGCCGCCCTCCTCCGACCTCCACGGCCATGGCGATGCCAGGCCCTTCTCCCCGCCTGCCCGCCAGGTGCTCGACCGAGTGCCCGCAAGCGGTTGGCGCCACTCCATCTCGCTGTTGTGGACGTGTCTTCGTACGCGTCGTGATCCCTTGTTGTGGACAGGGTCTTCGTGCCTCGGGCTTCACGTGTAAGTCCCGGTGTGGTGGATTCACCCGTCCGAAGACCAACCCCGATGACAATGGGTGGCCGCAATAATCGACAAGATCTACTTTGAGCCGTGAACGTCTACATACCACTAACCCTGGACGCGTCAAGTTCTTCTACTCGCAAGACCGACCTTGACAAGTTTTTCGTGTCCGTTCTCATCGACAAGAACTGACCACGGTGGCCATGGCGGTTGAACAACTACAATGACAATGCATCGACAACATCGACAAGAACACCCCCGACCCCAAAGACGGGAACCGCCACGATCTCCTACATGGATGCGATGAGTACCTCGACCACGTCTACTTCCTCTTCGAACCTCGATGACAAGATCGACAACTACCACCGATGACGTGAACGACTACTTCCACTACTTCCTCGACGTCGGCTACTTCCCCTACACCCCAAAGACACCGGCGCCGAACCCGAAGATCTCCTCTTTCCGGCGTCGAACACGAAGATCCTCTCCACACGTGTGCACTCCAAACCCAAACCCCTATACCTATGCCCTATTTTCTATAACATATCAACTATAATTAAAATGTCATCTATATCGTGCATATTAAATCATTCATGTGTTGCATTGCATCTTGTGGGTGCGGGTAATAATAATGTCACCTAATAATTAAATATGGGATGTGTTGGGATGTTATATATCTAGTCCCGGTTCCATTTAAACTTGTGTAGCTCATCGATATCTTGTTATACATGTTAAACAACATTTAATCTTGATGGGTAGATAAATAACTCGAACCTCCTAAATTAGATGTTGGGCTTCCGGCTCAATTTAAATTGATTTAATTGCATAAATCATAACTAATTCATTTTTTTAATTCCAATTTCAACAAATAAAATATGTTTTCCACTCAAAATGAAACCACCTTTCTGAATATCAACTTTGTTTTGCAATTTGGACAATTAAAATTAATGTCATTTAAAAATGCCTTAATTAATTAATTAAAAGTCCTAATTAATAACTTTCACATGCTTGCTCCAAATTGAAAAAAAAAACCCAAAACATGAAATCCATCCAAAATGAAATGCTACACTTGAATATCAACTTTGTTTTCTGGTTTGCAACATTTAAATTGGATATTTGCTTCACCTCTTATTTAATGCATTTAAATTGGTTAACTAAATCATTTAAAATTGTTTCTCAACCAATAAAGTATGTTTTCCAATAAGATTCATGTCATTAACATGTTCATGTCATTCATATTCCTGTTTGCATATTGCCTTGTGCATTTTAGCATTTGTTATGCATGATCACCTAAATGGCAACATATGGAATGTATGGGGCATTTTAATTCAACTGTTGCCCCATTCCATTTAAATTGCCTAGCTCACCTCTTTTCTTATTGGCCATGCTAACCAACATTTAAATTGCTGTGTGGATAAACAACTTGAACCAATTCCTATCTCTCCGGACTCCGGTTCCGATTAAATTGCTTAAGTTGTTTCCCCTGTTGCATCTTGCCATGCCATGCATATAAAATAGGATCATGCTGGATCTTTTGCTGTAGAAGTAATTGTTGCATCCGGTGTTTGTTCGAGGTTCGTTGCTTCTTCGCGGATAGGACGTTGAGATGATGTGAGCAACGACAAGTTCTTCGGATGTACCTCTGCTTGCTGGATTCCAGGCAAGTATACTCACTTGCTATCTATGGCTGCCTTTCATCACTTGTTACCGATTCTTTCCGTTACCTTTATGCTAGCCCTATGATTCGATGCTTGTGTCTCGATCCTATCATATGTTTACCTTGCAGCCATGATATAGCCTTCCTTCCACTTCCTATTACCTGTTGTTTGTTTACCCCGTTGGCCCTTGTGTCGTAGTTGCATGCTTAGGGTTGTTTGCGCTCAAGTCTTGTTGTCCTTTTTCATATCACCTGTTTAGTTTGATGGTTGGGTTTTAACTTAATCAACAACATGTTAATGTTTTGGGTAATATTAATTTGATGATAAGGCACTGGCAGGAGGCCCGGCGTGGTTTTGAGGCCTGCTAGTGTCGAACTTAATTAGGAAAAGGGTCTTGTCCTCCGATCCATGATGAGCGCGCTAACCGCATGTGGGAAGCGAGTATGGGCGCCCCCCGCAACTTTGATTCGATTCGCATCTCGTCCAAATCGCCTCATTTAGTTCGGGTTTTCCATTTGCCGCATGCATATGCAGGTGCGAACCCTTGGCGCCAGGGTGGAACTTTTGTAGTCGGCATTTAGGGAGACACGTTCTTAGAGTGCTATGAGGGTCCCTTTTTCTTCGTGGGGCTTGATTAGCCGTGCGCTCAATTGCACGGGGTTCTTTGGGCTTGATGCGAAGAAGAGTTGGGTTGTGTTGAGTGCCTCGCTTGGTGGAAGTGCATTTCCATCTGGCGGGTCATTCTTACGTGTACGGCCAAATTGGTGCATCCCTGCAGGGTTAAATCTTCTCGAGAAGCCGTGTTGTCCGCGGTTATGGATGACTTGGTGAAAGTGCTGGCTAACAAGTACTCAGACAACTTACACTTAACGATGATAACTTGACTAGTAATATAGATTACCTCCACCATAAAAATGAATGTCACCCTAATCAACCGTGTGAGTTTCCTTGGGTTGCTTCCTTAGTAGGGGGTAACATTGGATGGGTATTGTTTGGTGAGTAGTTGTAGTTGGTTCTGATACGCTACCTTATCCCTTTCTTTTAGCCGGTTGTTGTAGCGAGTCTCTGTAGTTAGTTAGTGCAGCCCGCTGCCGTTTCTTTGCAATAATCATTTCCTTTCCGTTGAACTCAAAGTATTTGTATCTTGTGATGATTGGTTACGCTGGTATCTTGTGAGTATGGTTTATCCACTTGCCAGTACTTAACCGTACTGACCCACGAATCCCTTTCGTGGCTGCATATTCCAAATTGCAGTCAACAGGTTTGAAGTCTGACGACGTTAGCTTGGGAATCCCTCCGGCTTGGCCTGGGAAGGGATTGGACGCCATCGGTTATCTTCCGGACTCTTAGTCCAATTTGTATCTTGTCCGTAGTCGGACACTATGTTGTTTCTTCCACTGTTATTTGGATCTTTGTATTGTATCAGTTGTATCCTTGACTCGTTTGAGTCGTCTTGTATATATCTTTTCTGTTGTTGTTGTGGTGGAATATTCGTGAACTGTTGTAATGTTATCACAAGTGGCAACCTGGAATCGATTATTATGTGGATTTTGGCGGGAATGCTGAAATCTGCATAGTGCCCGATCCCGGGGCGTCACAGTTGTGTTAGGTTAGGACCAAGGTACACCCAAGAGAACTGTAGGGCCCACCTCTTGGCAAGATTCCCCCAGTTCCGTCACAATCGGGAGTTTTGGGCTCTCATTAATTACTCCTGGAACCCGCGAGAGAGAATCCGACACCGGTGAAATCCTAACATAGGGAGTGAGATAATCTCGGGTATCCAAGACCATGACACTCTAACACACATGGTATGTCATACCACGGGATTTGGTGGCATTCATACGATCCAGAGCCCCCCTCCGGAGAAACCATAGCCCCCCGCTGGGGAAAAAGGTGGAACTGCCGTTCTGCCCCCTCTACGTGAGCCGGAAGGGGGTAGAAAATGGAACCAAATGTTTGGCTGTGTTAGGTTAGGAACACGGAAAACCAAATAAAATGTTAGGGTCCACCTCTTGGCAACATTCCCCTAGTTCCGTCCAATCCGAGAGTTTCGGGCTCTAAGTAGTCCTGGAACCCGCTAGAGAGAATCTAACGCCGGTGAAGCCCTTACACAGAGAGCAAGGGACTCTTGGGCATCCAAGACCCATGAAAAACTCTAACAAACATGGTATGGTATACCATGGCATTTGGTGGCATTCAGACGATCTGGAGCCACCTCTCCGGACAAACCATAGCCCCGCTGGGGAAAAAGACGGAATTGTCGTTCTGCCCCATCTACGTGAGCCGGAAGGGGGTAGCAAAGTGGAAATAACTGTTTGGTTGTGTTAGTTAGGCCCAAGGAACACCCAAGAGAATGATAGGGCACACCTCTTGGCAAGATTCCCCCAGTTCCGTCAAACCCAGGAGTTTCAGGCTCTCAATAATTAGTCGTGGAACGCGCGAGAGAGAATCCCACACCGGTGAAACCCTAACACAGAGAGCAAGGTAATCTAGGGTATCGAAGACCATGACACACTCTAACACACGTGGTTTGGCGTGTAATGGGATTTGGTGGCATTCAGACGATCCAGAGCCCCCTCTCCGGATAAACCATAGCCCCGCTGGGAAAAAGACGAAATTGTCGTTCTGCCCCATCTACATGAGCCGGAAGGGGGTAGCAAAGTGGAACTAACTACTTGGTTGTGTTATGTTAGGCCTAAGGAACACCCAAGAGAATGGTAGGGCCCACCTCTTGGCAAGATTCCCCTTTTTCTGTCACACCCGGGAGTTTCAGGCTCTCATTAATTAGTCCTGGAACCCGCGGGAGAGAATCCGGCACCGGTGAAACCCTAACACAGAGAGCGAGGGAATCCTGGGCATCCAAGACCCATGCCACACTCTAGCACACATGGTATGGCGTGCAATGGGATTTGGTGGCATTCAGACGATCGGGAGCCCCTCTCCGGATAAACCATAGCCTCGCTGGGGAAAAAGATGGAACTGTCGTTCTGCCCCATCTACGTGAGCCGGAAGGGGTTAGGAAAATCGAACTAACTTCTTTATTGTGTTAGGTTAGGCCCAAGGAACACCCAGGAAAATGACAGGGCCCACCTCTTGGCAAGATTCCCCCAGTTCCGTCAGATCCGGGAGTTTCGGGCTCTATGTAGTCATGGAACACGCCAGAGAGAATCCGACGCCGGTGAAGCCCTAATGATATGGGGTGTCCGAATCTTCTCAATGAGCTTCTCTATCTTTTTGTGGTTTTCTGATAATTGGATAACTAGTGCTACACTGAGACCTCTCACTCAGCTGACCCCTATTGCCAGATGCAACAACAATCAAGCACTTTGGATATTCTCAACTACACACTCTTGCACAAGTAATCAAAGATCACAAGTGGTCCTGTATCCCCCTATTCCCAGATGGAATAACAAGATATCACGCAACTTTGCAGGTAAACTTCAAGTAGTATGCTTAGCAGAAATAGAAACTAGAGGCTAGGGTTTGTTGGTTTTGGTTTAAACTTGGTCTGCCTATACCACACGTAGGTGGTGGACATATATAGGTGGAGGGTGCGGCCACAAGGGGCTCCTTGCGCAAGTCGCCTCCTCCTCAACGTACTAGGACTCCTAAGAGGAATAGGAGTCCAACTATGACTCAAAGAGAGATACAAACTGATCCACCATTAAGGGATTCGGCCAATAATGGTATACAAACCATACCTATTTGAAATAGGATTTTGTATGGCGCATTTGACTTGGTGGAGGCGCCTATCCCCTTGTCTTGAAGAATAACAATAGTTTCGTTGACATAACAATTGTTATTTAATTGTTTTCACCATCTTGGACACTTGTTTTCACCATGGCATTATGGTTTTCACCATCTTCTAACATTGTTTTCACCATGGCTCCTTTGTTTTCACCACTTGTATAATTGTCTTCTAGCTCCTCTTGATTGTTCTCCTCCATCATGTTTGTGTTATCAGTAAACCTAATCATACATAAATGCATAGACTTAGGTAGTATAAAATTCTCATAATCATAAATAGCATAATCAATGAGGAGTGAATTCACCTGTTGTTCTAGTAGCTTGGTCCTTGATATTGTCATTGGTCCAAGTCTCACTTCATCTTGTTTAAGTGGCAATGTACTAGTGATGTCCTCATCATCCTCCCCCACCCCTTGAAAAGCTTTGATGTCCACATCAAGATTCTCTCCATGATATGGTGTCAAATCCAAAACATTGAAGGAATTACTCACTCCAAATTCATCAATTGGAAGATCTATCTTGTCAGCATTGCCATTTATTTTTGCAATCACTTTGTAAGGACCAGGACCTCTTGGCAATAATTTTGATTTCCTTAGCTTAGGGAACCTATCCTTCCGAAAGTGTACCCATACCAAATCTCCCTCTTGAAAAATAACCTCCTTTCTCTTTTTATTTCTCCTTTGAGCAATATCCTTCCCTTTCTTCTTTATGGCATCCATTGTTTTCTCATGTATCTCTTTCACAAAATCAGCCCTTTTGGATGCATCCATGTTAATTATCTCTTGAATAGGAAGTGGTAATAAATCAAGTGGTGTAGTAGGCCGAAATCCATAAACCACCTCAAAAGGACATAATTTAGTAGTTGAATGCACAACTCTATTATAGGAAAACTCCACATGTGGCAAACAATCTTCCCACTCCTTCAAATTCTTCTTGATGATAGTTCTCAACAATGTGGACAAGGTTCTATTCACCACCTCGGTTTGTCCATCTGTTTGGGGGTGACATGTTGTAGAAAACAACAATTTGGTTCCAAGCTTCCCCCATAATGTCTTCCAAAAGTAACTCATGAATTTCACATCTCTATCCGAAACAATTGTCCTTGGTACTCCATGTAGTCTTACTATCTCCTTGAAAAAGAGAGTAGCAATGTGGGAAGCATCATCACTTTTGTGGCAAGCAATGAAGTGTGACATCTTGGAGAATCTATCCACCACCACAAAAATTAAATCATGTCCCCTCTTTGTCCTTGGCAAGCCTAACACAAAATCCATGCTTATATCTTCCCATGGTGTAGTTGGTGTTGGCACTGGAGTATATAATCCGTGGGGCTTCAATTTGTACTTGGCTTTGTTGCATGTGATACACCTTTGCACAAATCTATAAACAGCTCTCCTCATATGTGCCCAATAGAAATTTTCAGCCAACATAAGCAATGTTTTCTCTCGTCCAAAGTGACCCATCAATCCACCACTATGAGATTCCTGTAATAACATCAAACACAAAGAACACTCGGGAATACATAGTTTGTTAGCTCTAAACAAAAATCCATCATGTATATGATATTTATCCCAAGCCTTCACATTAGAACATTTACTATAGGGTGTAGAAAATTCTTTATCTTGAGCTTATAGTGGCTTTAATTCTTCTAAACCCGAAACTTGCACGTCCAATTTAGTGAGTAGCATATTTTTCCTAGACAAAGCATCAGCTACCACATTATCTAATCCTTTCTTGTGTTTAATAATGTATGGGAACGATTCAATACATTCTACCCATTTAGCATGTCTTTTATTAAGATTGGATTGATTCTTTAAAAATTTCAATGCCTCATGATCAGAATGTATAATAAATTCTTTTGGCCACAGATAATGTTTCCAAACCTCAAGAACTCTAACAAGTGCATACAATTCTTTATCATAGACAGAATAATTCAATTGTGCTCCATGTAATTTTTTAGAAAAATAAGCAATTGGTTTCTTATCTTGCATTAACACTCCTCCAATACCTATGCCACTAGCATCACATTCAATCTCAAACTGTTTATTAAAATTAGGTCGCATCAATAATGGAGCCGAAATCAACTTATTTTTCAAGTATCAAAAGCAATATCTTGAGCAACCCCCCACTCGAAATTCACACCTTTCTTAGTTAAATCATTTAAAGGGGCAGCAATAGTACTAAAATCTTTCACAAATCTTCTATAAAATCCAGCTAGTCCATTAAAACTTCTTACTTGACTGACATTCATGGGAATTGGCCAATTTTTAATTGCTTCAATTTTAGATTCATCCACTTCTATCCCATGTTTAGAAACAACATAACCAAGAAATATGACCTTATCTTTGCAAAAAAAGTGCACTTCTCTAAATTTCCATACAATTTATTTTCTCTTAGCACATGCAAGACTTGTCTAATATGATCAATGTTTTCATGTTAATTATGGCTATATATGAGATTATCATCAAAGTAAACAACCACAAATTTTCCAATAAAATCTCTCAAAACATGGTTCATTAATCTCCTGAAAGTACTAGGTGCATTAGTTAATCTCCAAAAGGCATTACTAACCACTCATATAAACCAAATTTTGTTTTAAAGGATGTTTTCCACTCATCCCCTTCTTTCATTCTTATTTGATGGTAACCACTACGCGAATCAATTTTAGAGAAAACAGCACTACCACTTAATTCATCTAACATGTCTTCCAAACGTGGTATAGGATGACGATAACGAATAGTGATATTGTTAATTGCTCTACAATCTACACACATATGCCAAGTACCATCTTTCTTAGGAACCAAAATAAAAGGAACATCACAAGGAGATAAGCTAATTCGAATGTAACCTTTATCAAGAAGCTCTTGTACTTGTTTCTGAATTTCCTTTGTCTCTTGGGGATTTGTCCTATAGGGAGCTCGGTTTGGTAATGAAGATCCAGGAATGAAATCAATTTGATGCTCAATCCCTCTCAGTGGTGGTAATCCCGATCGGACTTCTTCTGAAAAAACATCATCAAATTCCTGCAAAACATTAGAAACACCAATAGAAAGAGGAGCCATGTCATTAGAAACTAAAATTTCCCCCTTGTGCATGAGCACTATAGGTAGTAAGCTAGGATCATCCTCAAACTATCTCAAGTCTTCTTTGGTGGCTAACATTGTCAAGAGGCTCACTCCCTTACTTTTGTCACTCGGCCTAGGCTTGTTTTCACCCACAGAAGTTGTGTTTTCACTCATATTTCCCCCTCTCTCTCTTTCTCTAGATTCACGTCAACTTTCTGTCTTGACTCATTCACTATTATGATATCCTTATTGTTCCAATTCAGTTGATAAGTGTTTGCTCTCCCATTGTGTGTAACTTTTCTATCAAATTGTCATGGCCGTCCAAGCAATAGATGGCAAACCGACAGGGGAACCACATCACACTCAATAGTATCCTTGTATGGTCCAATTTGGAACTCCACTATCACAATTTGGCATAACCTTATTTCCTCCTTGTCATTGAGCCATTGAATATAATATGGATGTGGGTGTGGAATATATCTCAACCTTAGCTTTGCACATAAATCCTTGCTTGCTAAATTTCTGCAACTCCCTCCATCAATGATCACCTTGCAAGCCATGTTAGGACCAACAATTGCCTTGGTTTGAAACAAATTGCATCTTTGCCTCTCATCATTGCTAGGAACAATACTCAATGCTTTGGTGCAAACAATAGTTGGATAATTTGTAGCAAAGGCATCAATAGGACCATCATCATCATCATCATCATATGCATCCTCCTCATTGGGATCAACATCATCTCCAGTCTCATAGTCATCATTAGCATTGAGAAACATAACTTTCTTGTTTGAGCAATCCCTCTTAAAATGACCTTTACCTCCACAAGTATGGCATGGTCATGTCTCTATTTCTTGGAGGAGGTGTATCACCACTAGAACCCGAAGTAGATGGTGTTGATTACTTTGAACTTGAAGTATTGGTCTCGGGTTTGGTACTAGGATTCCCACGGGTTGCAGCACTTGGAGGTGTAGGTTATGAGAAATTTGATTTTTGTGATGGAAAACTCCGCCTTGCACTCACTTGTAGCTCCTCGTTCAACCTATTTTCAGCCTCCCTTGATTGATGCAATAATTCACTCATATTGGCATAAGGAACATGCCTCACAATGCTTCTAACTTTGAATTGCAATCCACTCAAGAGTCTTTAAATTGTTTGTTCAGGTGCCTCTCTAATCCGAGCCCTTTGTATGATTAATTCCATCTCTTTGTAATAGGCATCGACTGTCTTGTATCCTTGCTTTAGTTTTTGTAATTTGTCATAGAGAGTTCTAATATAATTCTTGGGAACAAATATCTCTCTTAGCAATTGTTTCATCTCTCACCATGTATTCACCTCTTCCTCTTAATTTTCTTCTCTCAATCTTGTAATGCCATCCCACCACAAGAGAGCATAGCCATCAAATGAAGAAGATGCAAGTTTCACTTTCCTCTCCTCGGGATATTCATGGATTCTCCATAGTTTCTCAATTTTTAGCTCCCACATCAAGTACTCTTCCACATCTTCAGAATCATAAGCAAGACTAGGGATAGAGAATTTTGGTTTTCCCAAGCCATCATCCTCTCTATTATTTTCCAATGGTACTCTTCTTGCCAATCCTCCACGGCCTCCATTGAAATTTCCTCTCCCATCATCAATTGGAGCAATAGCTTGAGGTCTTTGTTGTAATTGTTCCACTAGATTTGCTATTGTAGTCACTTGTTGTGTCAATGTCCTCAAAGTGTCTTTAATCTCATTGATAGATTCTTGAGATGCACAAGTCAAGAGTAGTCATCTCTTTCCTCAAATCGTCATCATTCTTATCACCTTCACTAGTAATCCTTTTGTACATGACATCTCTCAATGCCTCATACTCATTCCACTTGACAATGTCCTCGGGCTTCTTCTTTGCCTGCACATCAACATCACTAGGAGAACTCATGATTAACTTGTTAGTAACAAAATAATCAATGGGTGTTTGGTGCCTCTCAAAACTCACTCAAAACCAAGCCAAGATGGCTTCACTTAATGTTCCAAGAGAGAAAAGGATCAACTTACCAACAAGGAGCAATGAATAATGTGCTTTGGTGTGAGAAGAGAATATCCTAGCTATCAAGTATCACAATGCAAACATGGTTTTTGGTGGGGCTTGGTTGGGAATCCTAACAACACCAAAATAACAACTCCAATGCACTGCTTAATGTGATAAAAATTACTAAAGAAACACACTCACACTTGGAGACAATTGTGGCTTAGCAAATATATGGTAGAGATTTTGCAAGCACTAGAAAGACACTAGCAAATACTCAATGAAACATGCACAAGATTGCTCAATTTGTCCACAAAATATCCAATATGAAATAGCTTCCACTAGTGATAATCTAGCACAACCTCTTTTGATTTTTCTTTCTTTCTATTTTTTTAATAATTTTTCCTTTTTCTCTATTTTTTTGATTTTTTCAATGGCCTTTGAATCAACTAGGAGCAACAATATGAAGAAAACAGAAAATTGTGGACAGATTTGATCAAATGAGCAGCCTGCAGAGCAATTAAACAACTAGTCTTATGGGTTTTGGTACCTAAAGTTTGCTGTAGAAAGGAAGTGGCTAAGGCTTATCAAGGATCAGAACAAGAACCTAGAGATAATAAGAAAGAAAACAAAAAAACTACTAAAAACTATGAAGAAACGAGCTCACGGCAGCAAAAACCGACGTTTTGTACCCTATGTCAGAGAAAACAGCGCGCGACAGAGCTCACGGTAGTGTTTGCGCGTGTGTTGCGGTGGGGTGTGCGGGTGGGTTTGCGGGTGTGCGCGCGGTAAGGGATTTGTAGGCGCGGGTAAGGCGAACCGATAGCGGGTGGGAGGGGTGCGCGATAGTGGCGGCAGCGGCGGCAGCGTTTTGGTGTCGAATCCGAACCACGGCAGGATGCCGAGTGCGAGTAGGAAAGGGGCTGCGGTAGGGATTTTTCTACTGCGGTAGACAACGGATTGCAATCCGATTTTGGCTAGGAACCCAAGCACAAATAGAACCAATCTATGCCGCAACAATATGGAACTCGAAAAACTAGATCACCTTGCAATAAGATGTAGGTCTAGACTTTCTCGAGAGAGATAACACACTGTAAGAACTATTATTTTTTGTGATGATTTTTGGTATGGATGGAAACAAAAGATAGCTAGATGAACCCTAACCCTAAAAGATGAAAAACTAAAAACAGAAAAACAGAAACACAAATCAACAAAAAGCAGCAACTATGTAGATGCAAATTGGTGTTGATCTAGGCTCTGGCAAATTTCTAAACCTAATATTTTTTGGCTTTTTCTGGATAGGAATAAAAATAACAGAAAGTAAAGATAACTTTGCTGATACGGGCATCTACAGGTTAGCACGCTAGGACAATAAACTACGATGTATAATGTCTAAGGCCTACGAGCCGCATATTGTGGCCGAGCCTTCTAAATGGGCCGGTTTGTATCCAATTTGAGTCCAATTAGGTTAGGAGTCGGTTTGGGTCTGTCCAACCGACTAGGAGTTGGCCTCTTATATAAAGAGAGCCAAGCCCTAGGGTTTTGGACAGGTTGAAAATTATGTAGAACTAAAAGTTCCAGGTTACCACCGTCCCTAGGGGATCGGCGTGTAGGCGGCGTCTCGGACGTTCGTCGGTTATCTTTGCAAATAAAGGTGCGAGTGTTCTTGGATCTGCCAAGAGGGTTCGTGCGTGGGTCGGGGGCTCTTGGATCTGCCTTGAGTTGTCGAGCTTGGCGTGAAATAAAGGTGCGAGTGTTCTTGGATATGCCAAGAGGGTTCGTGTGTTTCTCGCCTAAATCTATCCATGTTCTTCAGGTTACGTGTATCGCTCACGTGATTGGGAGAATAGTTATCTCGGTGGTTCTTGCGGTGAAAGATCGGGCAAACGTCTGCATCATGTGGTATCAGAGCAAAGTTATCTTTACTTTTAGTTGTTCCAATCATGATGCAGACGTTTGCCCGATCTTTCACCGCAAGAACCACCGAGATAACTATTCTCCCAATCACGTGAGCGATACACGTAACCTGAAGAACATGGATAGATTTAGGCGAGAAACGCACGAACCCTGTTGGAATATCCAAGAACACTCGCACCTTTATTTCACACCAAGCTCGACAACTCAAGGCAGATCCAAGAGCCCCCGACCCACGCACGAACCCTCTTGGCAGATCCAAGAACACTCGCACCTTTATTTGCAAAGATAACCGACGAACGCCCGAGACGCCGCCTACACGCCGATCCCCTAGGGACGGTGGTAACCAGGAACTTTTAGTTCTACATAATTTTAAACCTGTCCAAAACCCTAGGGCTTGGCTCTCTTTATATAAGAGGCCAACTCCTAGTCGGTTGGACAGACCCAAACCGACTCCTAACCTAATTGGACTCAGATTGGATACAAACCGGCCCATTTAGAAGGCTCGGCCACAATATGCGGCTCGCAGGCCTTAGACATTATACATCGTAGTTTATTGTCCTAGCGTGCTAACCTGTAGATGCCCGTACCATCTCCCTTTCTTCAAAAGGCGTTGTCCTCAACGCCAGAAGGTCTTCTCTGACGCTTGTGGCGTCAAATTATCATATCGCCACGCTTCTACATCCTCAAGTCAAGCTAACATGCCACACCACATCCTCCCTCTCAGCTAGCTAGTCTTGTTCTTGGCGCCATCCATGTTTGGCACCACCAACATGATTTAGACACATAATCTGTCAAATTGCATCTGTAAACGCACCATGCAAACCATCCCTGACACAGCAGGACAGACTCCTGTACCCCAAGGATCCAAATAAGCTGAATGCGCCCACGGATGCAATATGAAATAGTGGAGGTCAACTGAGTGCATCTGATAAGGGGTGGCCCAATCTTCTCAGTGAACTCACAGATAACTTCTGAATTGATAACTAGTGCGCCACTAAGAACTCTCCGGCTGATCCCTGATGCCAATGCAAAAGATAGCAACCCAATGGATATTCTCAACTCCACACTCCTGCACAAGTAATCCACCGACTACAAGTGGTACTGTACCGTCTTATTCCCAGTGGAACAGCAGGTATCACGTAAGGTTTGCAGATGAACTTCCAGATGAAAGGCTAACAAGCAGTTTCAATCTAGAGGTCTAGGGTTTTTGGTTTTAACGTAGTCTAATTGATCCACACGCAGGTGGCCAACATATATAGGTGGAGGGGGTGCGGCCACAAGGCTCCTTGCGCAAGCAAAACCCTCCCTACTAGGAGTAGGACTCCTACTAGGACTAGGACTCACAAATATGGATACAAACCGATTCCCACACAAGGAATTCGGCCACATTGGTTATGGAAACCAAACCTAACACTATTATGGCGCATTGATCTTCTATGTGGGCGCCCTCCTCTTGCTTGTCCATCAATGAGTGCATTTCACCTTGTGGAGGCACTCATCCCCTTGTAAAATAATAATTGCAATGCTTGTTTTCACCATCCTTAGCACTTGATCACCATCTCCTCCTCTAGCTCATCTCCATCCATGTGTACCTTCTCTCCATGATCTCCATTAATGTTTGTGTTATCAATAAACCTAAGAACACATAGATGCAATGATTTAGGTAGTATAAAGTTCTCATAATTATAAACATTATACTCAAGTAGGAGTGAATTCACCTGTTGTTGAAGTAGCTTGGTTCTTGATCTTGTCATTGGACCAATTCTAACTTCATTAGCTTTGATTGGAGGATCTTCATGTTCAACAATAGGTGAAGAGCTAGGGATGTCCTCATCATCCTCCCCCTCTTGAAAAGGCATCGACCTCGATGCTAAATCATCTCCATGGTAAGGTGTCAAATCAGCCACATTAAAAGAATTACTAACACCATACTCATCAATTGGGAGGTCAATCTTGTATGCATTATCATTGATCCTTGAAATAACTTTGTAAGGACCAGCTCCTCTAGGCATCAACTTGGACTTTCTCAATGTGGGAAATCTATCTTTTCTAAAGTGCACCCACACCATGTCTCCTGGCCGAAATATAAGCTCCTTCCTCTTCTTGTTTACTCTTTCAGCCACATGTTTTCCTTTCTTCTCAATGGCCTCTTTTGTTTTCTCATGAATCTTCTTCACAAAATCAGCCCTCTTTGATGCCTCCATATTAACTCTCTCATGCAATGGAAGTGGTAATAAATCAAGAGGAGTAATAGGCTTGAAACCATACACCACCTCAAAAGGACATAATTGAGTAGTTGAATGCACAGCTCTATTGTATGCAAATTCCACATGGGGCAAACACTCCTCCCACTCCTTCAAATTCTTCTTGATCATACCTCTTAGTAATGTGGACAATGTTCTATTAACCACCTCGGTTTGTCCATCAGTTTGGGGGTGGCAAGTAGTGGAAAATAATAACTTAGTGCCAAGCTTACCCCAAAGTGTCTTCCAAAAGTAACTCATGAACTTGACATCTCTATCTGAAACTATAGTCCTTGGAACTCCATGCAATCTCACAATTTCTCTAAAGAACAAATTGGCAATGTGAGAAGCATCATCACTCTTGTGGCATGGAATAAAGTGAGCCATCTTTGAAAATCTATCCACAACCACAAAGATAGAATCATGTCCTCTTTTTGTCCTTGGTAATCCCAACACAAAATCCATACTAATATCCTCCCATGGTGTACTTGGTGATGGCAATGGTGTATATAATCCATGGGGCTTCAATTTTGATTTGGACTTGTTGCAAGTAATACATCTTTGCACCAATCTATACACATCTCTTCTTATATGTGCCCAATAGAAATTTTCTACCAACATCAACAATGTTTTCTCTCTTCCAAAGTGTCCCATCAATCCTCCACTGAGATTCCTGGATCAAAAATAAACGCAAAGAACACTCGGGAATACACAATTTGTTAGCTCTAAACAAGTACCCATCATGTATATGAAATTTTTCCCATGCTTTAGTATTAACACATTTATTAAATGGCATAGAAAACTCATTATCTTCATCATATAAATCTCTAATACCCTCCAAACCCGAAACCTTGATTTCTAAATTAGAGAGTAACATATTTTTCCTTGACAAAGCATCAGCAACTACATTATCCAATCCCTTTTTATGTTTTATAATGTATGGAAAAGATTCAATGAACTCAACCCACTTAGCATGTCTCTTATTCAAATTATTTTGGCACTTTAAAAATTTCAATGCTTCATGATCACTATGTATAATAAATTCTTTAGGCCACAAATAATGTTTCCATACTTCTAAAACTCTCACAAGTGCATATAATTCCTTATCATAAACAGAATAATTCAATTGTGCACCATTCAATTTTTCAGAAAAATAGGCAATAGGTTTCTTTTCTTGCATGAGCACACCTCCAATACCTATGCCACTAGCATCACATTCAATCTCAAATTGTTTATCAAAATTTGGAAGCATAAGCAATGGGGCCGAAATCAACTTCTCTTTTAAAGTATCAAAAGCAATATCTTGAGAAACACCCCACTCGAAATTGACACCCTTTTTAGTTAGATCATTTAAAGGGGCAGCAATTGTACTAAAATTAGGCACAAATCTTCTATAGAAACTAGCAAGCCCATTAAAACTTCTAACTTGACTCACATTAGTTGGAATTGGCCAATTTCGAATAGCTTCAATTTTAGATTGATCAACTTCAATTCCATGCTTAGAAACAACATAACCAAGAAATATAACCTTATCTTTGCAAAAAGTGCACTTTTCAAGATTTCCATACAATTTATTAGTTCTTAGCACTTGGAAAACTTGTCTAATATGATCCATGTGGTCATGTTCATTGTGGCTATATATGAGAATGTCATCAAAATAAACTACCACAAATCTACCAATAAAGTCTCTCAAAATATGGTTCATTAATCTCATGAAAGTACTAGGTGCATTAGTTAAACCAAAGGGCATTACTAACCACTCATATAAACCAAATTTTGTCTTAAAAGCAGTTTTCCATTCATCTCCCTCTTTCATTCTTATTTGATGGTATCCACTACGCAAATCAATTTTAGAGAAAAGAGTAGCACCACTTAATTCATCTAACATGTCATCTAAACGTGGTATAGGATGACGATAACGAATAGTGATGTTATTAATTGCTCTACAATCTACACACATGCGCCAAGTACCATCTTTTTAGGAACCAAAATAACGGGAACGGCACAAGGAGAAAGACTAACCCGAATATAACCTTTGTCCAATAGTTCTTGTACTTGCTTTTGGATCTCCTTTGTTTCTTGTGGATTGGTTCTATAAGGGGCTCGGTTTGGGAGGGATGCTCCCGGGATCAAATCAATTTGATGTTCAATTCCTCTCAATGGTGGCAATCCCGAGGGCACATCTTGTGGAAAAACATCCTCAAAGTCCTGCAAAACATTAGAAACACCAAGAGGAATAGGGGTCATATCATTAGAAACCAAAATCTCTCCCTTGTGAATAAGCACAATAGGGACTAGTGAAGGATCATCCTTAAATTCCCTCAAATCCTCTTTAGTGGCTAACATGCATAATAGGTTCTCTCTCTTTTTACCACTCGAATTGGTTTTGCTATCACTCCCCATGGCTTGTATTTTTGGTGTTCCCTCATCCCTCTCTCTCTCTTTTTCCACTTTCATAGCAACTTTGGATTGGGACTCTTGTACTATTTGTTGTGGAGTCATAGGCCTCAAAATAATGGTCTTCCCATGATGATATAGCTCATAAGTATTAGCTCTCCCTTCATGCTTCACACTTCTATCAAATTGCCAAGGTCTTCCCAATAATAAGTGGCAAACTGTCATGGGCACCACATCAAACTCAATGATATCCTTATAAGGTCCAATTTGGAACTCCACTCTCACCATATGAGAAACCTTCATTTGTCCCGTGCTACTCAACCATTGGATGTGATAAGGAGAAGGGTGTGGCATATATTTCAAATTGAGTTTTGCACATAGATCTTTGCTAGCCAAATTTCTGCAACTCCCTCCATCAATGATGACTTTGCAAGCCATGTTGGGACCAATAACAGCCTTTGTTTGGAATAGATTGCACCTTTGATTTTCAGGACTAGGCACCACACTCAATGAATTTTGGGTGCAAATAATTGAAGGCATAGTAGTAGCATAAGCATCCAAAGGAGAATCACTCAAATATCCATCATCATCATCAAGATCATTGGGATCAACATCATCACCTGTCTCATACTCATTGTTCTCATTGATAATCATCACTTTTGAATTTGGACAATCCCTCTTGAAGTGCCCTTTTCCTCCACATGTGTGGCATGTAATATCTCTATTTCTTGTAGTAGGAGCACTAGAACCCGAGGCACTTGCTGTTGGTTGTGATGTTTTCCTTGTATTAGCCACACTAGGCTCGGATTTGGATGATGGAGCACCTCTAAAATTTGATGATGGAGGTGGTGGTGGTGGCACACTAGGAGTAATAGATGATCTCAATGGGAATCTACTCCTTGTTCTAGCTGAATTTTGTGCTTCCTCAAGTAGATGTGATTCGGCCTCTCTAGCATGATGGAGTAGATCATGCATATTAGCATATTGATAATGCCTCACAATGCCCTTGATCCTATAATGTAATCCTGAAAGAAATCTTTGCATTGTTTGCTCTTCTTGCTCTACCACACGGCCTCTTTGCATAATTAATTCCATCTCTTGATAATAAGCATCAACTGTCTTGAGACCTTGCTTCAATTGTTGTAATTTGTCAAATTGTTGCCTTATGTAATTGGGTGGTACAAATCTTTCCCTCATGAGCCTTTTCATGGTGTTCCAAGTAGCAATGGGTAACTCACCATCATTATGCCTCTTTCTCACTACATTGTCCCACCATCTAAGAGCATATCCATCAAACTCAGAAGATGCCAACTTGATCTTTCTATCCTCATTATAATCATGCAATCTCCATAGCTTCTCAATTTTCAACTCCCAAAGCAAGAATTCTTCCACATCCATAGTATCAAAGCTGAAAGATGGAATAGAAAATTTGGGTTTACCCAATATATCTTCTCTATTGTCATTAGCATTGGGTAAAGGCACACGCCTAGCTTGGCCTTGAAAACCTCCTCTTCCTCTTTCTCCTCTAGCTCCACGGCCAAAATTAGCTTCCTCCTCATTATTTGCATCACTATGGACACTAGCATTGTCATCATCAATAGGTGGCAACCGAGTTTGAATCAATCTTTGAAGATCAGTCATGGTATTGTTGATGGCATCAATAGAATCTTGCATTACTCTCAATTGAGCAGTATTGGTCTCGGCCACTTTATTGGTTTCCTCCACTTTCTTCTCCATGCCATTAACTATCTCATAAACAGGATCACAAGCTTCATTAACATATTTCTTGTAGTGTTCCTCATTGTCATCCAATTTTGTCAACACATCCCTTAATGCCTCATACTCCCTCCAATTCACTCCCTCAGATTGGTCCTTCTTTTGCTGCACAAGATCACCACTAGAAAGATCCATTAGAAGGTTAGTGAAAATAAAACAAGTATAGGTTGTGGTGCCTCTCTTAACTCACTCAAGAATCTAGCAAAACAATAGGATATCTTACCACTCCAAAGTGAATAGAGATACTTACCACAAGTAGAGGCAATTAAAGTGCTTTGGTGTGAAAGAGAGAATACCCAGGTTTTTAACTCTCACAAAGGCAAACAAGGTTATTTAGTGGGGCTTGGTATGGATACCTAACAATCACCAAAGTAACAATCCTATTTGCTGTCTTAGTGAAGATATAAAATACCCAAGGAAACTCACACAATGGAGACAAATGTGGCAAAGCAATATGTGGATGAAATTTGCAATGCACTAGAAAGTCACTAGCTAGGCTCTTAATTGACAGGCACAAGATTGCTCAATGAAATCAAGTGTCACAATGGAAAGCTCAACTAGTAAACAATAGCAATGATATGGCCTTTTGCACTTTGCTCTTTTTCTCTTTTCTCTCTCTTTTTTTAATACTTTTTGCTTTTTCTATTTTTTTTTTGAATTTTTCAATGGCCTTACACTAAACTAGGAGCAACAAGTAACCAAACACAAGTGAACACAATGATGGTGATGAAAAATTGAGCAACCTGTCAGAGCACAAAATAGCTATACTTGTGGGCAAGTTCCTATTATAATGCTGTAGAAAGGCTGTGGCTAAGGTTCACAAGGTATGGAGGTGATGGTCCTAGTGATGAAAAACAGGAAACAAAGAGAAAACAAAAGAAATCTAGGTGAAATTGTGGCTTAGAAACACTCACGGCAGCAATTGGGGCTCACGGCAGCAAAACAGATGGATCTCGTACCGCGGCAGCACACTACGGCAGCAAAACGATGATTTTTCGTACCGTGGCAGAGAAACAGCAACTTACGGCAGCAACAACACCTCACGGCAGAGAAACAGACGATTTTGGTGTCACGGCAGAGCGTACGGCAGCAAAACAGATCAATTTGGTACCGCGGCAGCACACTATGGCAGCAAAACGAAGCAAATCGTACCGCGGCAGCGCTAGCAGTGAGCAGGAACGCGCGGCAGCAAAACGACTGAAATCTGTGCCGCGGCAGAACACGCACGCGCGTTACACGGATTGGTAACGGTGTTACGGTGGAAATCACGGTGCGCGGTTGTTACGTGTACGCGGCAGCGGCGGCAGAGAATTTGTGCCGTGGGTGGAAACGCGTGCGGGTGTGATGTGGTGTGGTGAGCTGCGAGCGCGCGTGTGCTTTTGTAAGCGATGGTAAGGTGGAATCCGAGAGTGGCTAGGGGGTGGCAGCGGTGGTTGGATTGGTGGGTGTTGGTGTGAATCCGAGCCAAACAAGGGGAGGTACCACGGCAGCGATTTGGTAGGTTTCGGTACCGCGGCAGAACCCTAGGTAGAATCGGATTGGAGGTGGATATGGTGGCTCGGATGTGAATTTTTTTGTAGTTTTTGATAGGATTCGACTAGAGGAACAAAGAAATCTAACCCTAGCCGAAAATAAGAGATCTAAAAACAGAAAAAGGTAACACAAATCTAACACAAAGACAGCACTAGTAATTGAAACTAAGATGATATCTAGGCTAAGGCAAGAACTAACACTATTTTTGTGGGGCTTTTTCTGGATAGGAATAAAAACACTCAAAGTAAAGGTAAAAGTATGATAGCTCACCGAGGCAACCTGTAAATCTGATACCAAGATGATAAGGGGTGGCCCAATCTTCTCAGTGAACTCACAGATAACTTCTGTATGATAACTAGTGCGCCACTAAGAACTCTCCGGCTGATCCCTGATGACAATGCAAAAGATAGCAACCCAATGGATATTCTCAACTCCACACTCTTGCACAAGTAATCCACCGACTACAAGTGGTACAATACCGTCTTATTCCCAGTGGAACAGCAGGTATCACGTAAGGTTTGCAGATAAACTTCCAGATGAAAGGCTTACAAGCTGTTTCAATCTAGAGGTCTAGGGTTTTTGGATTTAACGTAGTCTAATTGATCCACACGCAGGTGGCCAACATATATAGGTGGAGGGGGTGCGGCCACAAGGCTCCTTGCGCAAGCACAACCCTCCCTACTAGGACTAGGACTCCTACTAGGACTAGGACTCACAAATATGGATACAAACCGATTCCCACACAAGGAATTCGGCCACATTGGTTATGGAAACCAAACCTAACACTATTATGGCGCATTGATCTTCTATGTGGGCGCCCTCCTCTTGCTTGTCCATCAATGAGTGCATTTCACCTTGTGGAGGCACTCATCCCCTTTGTAAAATAATAATTGCAATGCTTGTTTTCACCATCCTTAGCACTTGATCACCATCTACTCCTCTAGCTCATCTCCATCCATGTGTACCTTCTCTCCATGATCTCCATTAATGTTTGTGTTATCAATAAACCTAAGAACACATAGATGCAATGATTTAGGTTGTATAAAGTTCTCATAATTATAAACATTATACTCAAGTAGGAGTGAATTCACCTGTTGTTGAAGTAGCTTGGTTCTTGATCTTGTCATTGGACCAATTCTAACTTCATTAGCTTTGATTGGAGGATCTTCATGTTCAACAATAGGTGAAGAGCTAGGGATGTCCTCATCAGCATCACCCAAGATAAACAGGACAAATTCCTGCACCCCTTGAATCCAAATGAACCAAGTTCACCATCGCTGCAAAATAATTCTCGTGTCTCTTTTAAAATTTCCATTCTTTCTCTTGTCTGCCGTAAAATTCTGCACAAATCTTCCGAAATTGGCATAGTGCAGATCTTCTCTTATTTTATTTTTCCTTGATACCGGACTTCACGTACCAGGCGATCCAAATTGGTACGTACCATTTGTTTTTACGCATTAAAAGTCTCACCTACCACGTGATGATCCGAATAGGCATAGTCACGTACATGAATGACAAACGAACCTGCTCTTGCCCTTATACGGATCGGAATCAAACATTATTTTACCTGTACTCCAACGGAACGTGTTGGCCAAATAGCTCACCAAGCCCAAAATGAACACTTCCCTTTTTTTCGTTGGAACTTTTTTTTTCCTTTCCAATTCTCACGCACAAAGCAAAGTTTCCCAAATCAAAGAGTACGCCAGGTCGCCCCAATCCAGGAAACTCCGCGTACCAGCCAAACAGTAGCCGTTTTTTCTTTTTTTTTAAAGATGCTGCCAGAACCTGATCCAATCTCCTCCGAGCATGACGAACAGGGACTCTCCTGTTGTCGTTCGTACCAACAGCAGATCCGATTCGCTCTGAACCTATTTTTTTAATTTTTTTTATGCTTCTGCCTGGACGCCACGACCGAGTCTCATCTGATATTATACTTTCCTTAGCCGGCTTGTATGCACTTTCCTTTGACGCATAGCACACGAAGCGAAACATGTGCGACCACCAAGGAACTGGCGTGAAGCAAACGGTCGGCTGATTCGGATCTACTACCGAAAATTTACCGATCTGCACATGAGGCGCCGTCTCCAACTCGCCGCCTTGACGAGAAATAAACCAATCATGTTCCGCTCGCTGCTCCACGCGACATTCCCGGACGCGGCCATTGATAAGCAGAACTCGTCGAGAACAAAACAAGCGGCCAACTTGTCGACTCTCTCCCTCTGAATAATTTCAGCCAAATAGATATAAAAATCTTGCAACCTGCAGATCCACTTTAACTGGACGACCTCACTCGCGGTGATCAACCTGGCGCTCTGATACCACATGATGCAGACGTTTGCCCGATCTTTCACCGCAAGAACCACCGAGATAACTATTCTCCCGATCACGTGAGCGATACACGTAACCTGTAGAACATGGATAGATTTAGGCGAGAAACGCACGAACCCTCTTGGCATATCCAAGAACACTCGCACCTTTATTTCACACCAAGCTCGACAACTCAAGGCAGATCCAAGAGCCCCCGACCCACGCACGAACCCTCTTGGCAGATCCAAAAACACTCGCACCTTTATTTGCAAAGATAACCGACGAACGCCCGAGACGCCGCCTACACGCCGATCCCCTAGGGACGGTGGTAACCTGGAACTTTTAGTTCTACATAATTTTCAACCTGTCCAAAACCCTAGGGCTTGGCTCTCTTTATTTAAGAGGCCAACTCCTAGTCGGTTGGACAGACCCAAACCGACTCCTAACCTAATTGGACTCAAATTGAATACAAACCGGCCCATTTAGAAGGCTCGGCCATAATATGCGGCTCGCAGGCCTTAGACATTATACATCGTAGTTTATTGTACTAGCGTGCTAACATGTAGATGCCCGTATCATCTGCTCACCGAGGCAACCTGAGAATCTGATACCAAGATGATATCGGGTGGCCCAATCTTCTCAATGAGCTTCTCTCTCTTTTTGTGGTTTTCTGATAATTGGATAACTAGTGCTACACTGATACCTCTCACTAAGCTGACCCCTGTTGCCAGATGCAACAACAATCAAGCTCTTTGGATATTCTCAACTACACACTCTTGCACAAGTAATCAAAGATCACAAGTGGTCCTGTATCCCCCTATTCCCAGATGGAATAACAAGATATCACGCAACTTTGCGGGGTAAACTTCAAGTAGTATGCTTACAAGCAATACAAACTAGAGGCTAGGGTTTGTTGGTTTTGGTTTAAACTTGGTCTTCCTATACCACACGCAGGTGGTGGACATATATAGGTGGAGGGTGCGGCCACAAGGGGCTCCTTGCGCAAGTCCCCTCCTCCTACATGGACTAGGACTCCTACTAGGACTAGGAGTCCAACTATGACTCAAAGAGAGATACAAACCGATCCACTATTAAGGGAATCGGCCAATTATGGTATAAAACCCATACCTATTTGAAATAGGATTTTGTATGGCGCCTTTGACTTGGTGGAGGCGCCTATCCCCTTGTCTTGAAGAATAACAATTGTTTCATTGACATAACAATTGTTATTTAATTGTTTTCACCATCTTGGACACTTGTTTTCACCATGGCATTATTGTTTTCACCATCTTGTAACATTGTTTTCACCATGGCTCCTTTGTTTTCACCACTTGTATAATTGTCTTCTAGCTCCTCTTGATTGTTCTCCTCCATCATGTTTGTGTTATCAATAAATCTAATCATACATAAATGCATAGACTTAGGTAGTATAAAATTCTCATAATCATAAGTAGCATAATCAACGAGGAGTGAATTCACCTGTTGTTCTAGTAGCTTGGTCCTTGATCTTGTCATTGGTCCAAGTCTCACTTCATCTTGTTTAAGTGGCAATGTGCTAGGGATGTCCTCATCACCTAAGAAAGAGAGCGAGGTAATCTCGGGTATCCAAGACCATGACACACTCTAACACACATGTATGCCATACGATGGGATTTGGTGGCATTCATACGATCCGGAGCCCCCCTCCGGAGAAACCATAGCCACGATGGGGAAAAAGGCGGAACAACCGTTCTGGCCCCTCTACGTGAGCCGGAAGGGGGTAGCAAAGTGTAACCAGTTATTTGGTTGTGTTAGGTTAGGCCCAAGGAACACCAAAGAAAATGTTAGGGTCCACATCTCTTGGCAATATTATTCCTAGTTCCGTCATATCCGGGAGTTTCGGGCTCTAAGTAGTCTTGGAACCCGCTATAGAGAATACGACGACGGTGAAGCCCTAACACAGAGAGCGAGGGAATCTTGGACATCCAAGACCCATTATATTCCACAATCTAACACATATGGTATGGCATACCATGGGATTTGGTGGCATTCAGACGATCCGGAGCCCCCCACTCCGGAGAAACCATAGCCCCGCTGGGGAAAAAGATGGAACTGTCGTTCTGGCCCCTCTACGTGAGCCGAAAGGGGGTACCAAAGTGTAACCAATTGCTTGGTCGTGTTATGTTAGGATCAAGGAATACCCAAGACAAATGGTAGGGCCCACCTCTTGTCAAGATTCCCCAAGTTCGGTTAGATCCGGGAGTTTCGGGCTCTCATTAAGCAGTCTTGGAACCTGCGAGAGAGAATTCGACGCTGGTGAAACCCTAGAACAAAGAGCGAGGGAATCTTGGGCATCCAAGACCCATGCCACACTCTAACACACATGTTATGGCATACCATATGTTGTGGTGGCATTCAGACGTTCCAGAGCCCCCTCTCCGGAGAAACCATAGCCCCGTTGGGAAAAAAGATGGAACCGGAGTTTTGGCCCCTCTACCTGAGCCGGAAGAGGGGTAGCAAAGCGGAGCCAATTGTTGTGTTGTGTTAGGTTAGGCTCAAGGAACACCCAAGACAATGGTAGGGTAATATATTTATTATTAGTAATAGTTTATGTCAGTAATTTATAGATGTCTTCCCATTATCCTTAAATAACATATTTCAACAATGGTTATCTTTTTAGGCCATCCATCATGTATCCAACGACCAGCAATGTTCTCCAGCCAATGTACCAAAATCTGGCGGGCGCAGAAAATTTCGCGCCGCCCACCCAAATTATTGACCAAAAACTTTGCCGCCTATGCCGCCCTAAATTTCGAACCTCTCACTCTTATCTGCCCCCTCGCCGAAGTTTCCCCTCCTCTTCTTGTCTGAAATCCCCTTTTCCTCCTAAACCCCATCTACTCCGCCCGGCCTTCCACCTCTCTCTGTAGCTCGCCTTCCCGGTCTTCCACCTCGCCGTGCAGCTTGCCTTCCCGGGCTTCCACCTTTCCTTCCCCGGTCGTCCACCCCACCGCTCAGCTCGCCTTCCCGGTCTTCCACCTCGCCGTCCAGGACGCCATCCAGATCTGCCACCTCGCCGTCCATATTTGATACCTCGCCGCCCAGGTCGCCGTCAAGATATGCCACCTCGCCGTCCAGGTCGTCCTCAAGATCTGCCACCTCGCCTGCCTGGTAGCCGTCAAGTTCCTTTGGTCAGAGTTTGCTTATTTTGAGCTTGTATAAAGCTTAAGATCACTTCTCCTGCGATCCTATCATACTTAGGTCCACAAATTAGATTACTGATATGATATGGTCAAACAACGAATTGCATCACTAAGATTTTCTAACTATATGTTGTCACATCCCAATGAAAGATAAGGCTATTTGTAAAGAACATGTATGCACTATTTATTTTCATTTATTCGCATAAATCATCAATTCTAGACTTATATTGTAACCATCTAGATAAGGCATGCCTTGCATGATAGCTCAACAATAAACGTACTTATGTTGTGTGGAACTGCTGGCTTAATTACTGTTCTGCCATGTATTTTTTCCTACTATCCTAGTTGATTTGGTACATATGAACCGTGAAGCTTAGGAACATTAAAGTCAAGAGTTCATCTGGTAGGACAAAGATGCCTCCTGGTGGACATGGTTGTAAACGCAAGCGCGTCAAGGCCCATCGCGAGCATGCAGTTGCCCATGTCCATCCGTATGCAGATGACGAACTCAAGCGACTAGTGGTCCAACACGAGGAGGCAGCTCCCCAAGGCCAGCAGGAAGCTGCCCAAGGCGAGCAGGCACTTTCCCATGGACAGCTGTAAGCTTTCCAACAGAAGGAGGAGGCTGACGAGGTAGCCACCCAATGCGAGCAGGTACCTCCCTACGGTGAGCTTCCAGGTGTGCAAGGCGAGATACCACCATTCCTAGGCGAGGGGCAAGGTTCCCAAGTTGAGGAGCAAGGTGCCTGCAACTAAGAGCAAGATGACATATCACAGAGATTGCATGCTCTACGAGGGGCCATGTGTGGAGGGAAATCCAAAATGCAGAATATTAACTCTAGCAATGCCACAATTTCTGTAGATTACCCATGTGAAGACATTTTTTCGAGTGGTGCGGCTGGGACGAGAAAAAACATGTCCAAAGGAAACAGGATCAGAATTGTTATTCCTCTGGGAAAGACAAGGCCAGTGGACCCAAAGGTTGCTGCCATGTATGCTACTGCGTGCTCATTAGCTGTGAAGCACACTGACCGTATGCTCCCCCATTGGAAAGAGTACAAGGGAAGGGAAGATATATTTTCCTCCTACCACGGACATGTGTCTGTAAGTTCTGTAACCCTACCTTCTAGTTCATTCCATTGCTGTTCATATAACTGAAAAGTGCTCTTTCTTTTGTTTCAGTCAAAGTTTCATCTGAACCCCAGAGACCCTGTTATTCGCCAATCTCTTCTGATGCATCTCAAGAACTGTACAAGACAAAGACGACATATTCTAAAGCAAGAATTTTTTGACATCGTTAGACACAAGAGTAGAGTTGTACGAACGCCTCCTAATGTAGTTGGGCACATGAGCGAAGCAGATGGTGCAGGCTAGTCGATAACTGGTCCTCAGTCAGGAAAAGGTACTGTCTTTGTTCACTCTACCTTGCCACTGTTTCTATTCCATAACCTGGACTGTGTTTAATCAGTTCATACTTCGTTTATGTAGATGGCTTGTATGAAAGCCAGGCAAAGCAGAAAGGCCGTCCAGTTCCATAGCGCCACAGGTTCTCGTAGCTACAAGGTTTGCTGCGACATGGGGGAAGATGCCTTTGAATTGTTCAAATCTACGCACAACAACAAGACATGTGGATTCTCTTCGCCCGTGAAAAGAGCAATTGTAAGTCCCTCAGAATACTGTTTATCTCTAGGATCAACAATTACCTCAATAGATTCTTCTAGATACGTACTGATGCTTCCCTTTGTGAATTCTGATGCAAACTCCTGCTATTTCACCTATGTTTGTCATCTCATAGTTCATGCACATGCATGCTGCTTGCTTTTCATCTGCTAGTTCATCTATCCTTGTGAGCTGCTATTTTCATCTATGTTCTGTACATGCTTGTCATCTGCTATTTTCAGCCATGTTTACTTACATGCCTGTCATGTTATGTTTTTCATTTATGTTCCTTACAAGCTTGTCATGCGTGCTTAATTGCTTGTCATCTGCTATTTGCATCTTTGTTATGTACAAGCTTGTCATGATATCAATGTTCCTTAGAAGCTAGTTCAGCTTCTATTTCATCTAAAGTTTTTACATGCTTTATAGGAAGAAATGCAATATCATATGCTAGAACGTACTTCATTAGATGGCGCTGTCAAGGAACCTCTTTCTGCCACCGAAGTTGTCGCTGCTGTGCTGACCAAGAACCGTCTAAAGTCTTCGTTCCTGAATACCATAGGTGGGGTCACAACCAGTGCAAGAGCAACAAAGTCTCAGCTTCACCTTCAACTTGATTCTGAGAGAAAACAGAGGTAGGACCTACAGTCTGTAGTTGATGAGTTGAAGCAGGCCAATGAACAAGCTGATGCAGATAGGATGAAGCATCCACAAGAATTGCTGCGTATGACGGAGGAACACAAAGGTATGCAGAAGACTCAAGAAATGTACAAAACCCTTATTGGTGGCATGTTGGCTCAAGTTCATCCAAGATATGGAACTGAGTAGCCCTTTGTGAAATCGCTTGTTGTCTGTTGAACTGTATTAGACTGTCTTTGCTCGCGAGCTATGTTGTGACCTTATTCGGAATTTATGTATTTGTTGTGTTTGCTTTGCTGTGAAAACTAGTATAGTATTTTCCATGCTTATGAATACGAGGACACGTGGTACTATATGGTAGGTCCATGAGGCGGCACCTTACTGGATGGAAATCGAGATGAAATAAACACGTCACGGAAACGTTTATGCCGTGTTGGTACATGTGCTGGCTCATGATTCGCGACGTCTTACGACGAACTAAAACGTCGCACCGTCGGTCAACGTTATAAATTCGTCGGGAATAAGCGTATACGTGGAACATTATGAGAGCGACACGTGGCACCTTATACTGCTTGTACCCGCGTCGAGAAAATAAACGTCGCACATATTATGACGTCATTAACATAGGTAACGGTAGTTCCAATCGCGATGTTTTTAAAATGTCAAGAGGATGATGACGTCAGAAACGGTGGAAGTGACGTCAGTAACGGGTAACGGGAAAACGATGCCACGTGTACACACATTGCGACGAAAAAAAACGTCGCTCCTTGTTGGGTCTTGTACTGGGCCGGCCAGTAGCTCGCAACGGATTAGTGTTCATTTAATCGTCGCAGAATCATCTGTGACAGCCGATCAGGAACGTTCTCACTCCGTCGAGTAAACCATCGCAGATTTCCCTTAGCGACGGTTTGGAGCGCATCCGCAACGGTATTGAAACGTCACAGACCGCGCGGAATTTGGTAGTGATAGAGGGGCCACAACTGCAGTTTCGCCTTTTCCCCCAACGGGGCTATGGTTTCTCCACAGGGGGGCTTCGGACCGTCTGAATGCCACCGAATCCCGTGGTATGGCATACCATGTGTGTTAGAGTGTGTCATGGGTCTTGGATACCCAAGATTCCTTCGCTCTTTGTGTTAGGGCTTCACCGATGTTGGATTCTCTCTAGCGGGTTCCAGGATTACTTAGATCCCGAAACACCCGTATCTGACGGAACTGGGGGAATCTTGCCAAGAGGTGGGCCCTACCATTTTCTTAGGAGTTCCTTGGGCCTAACCTAACACAACCAAGATTTTTTTTCCACTTTTCTAACCCCTTCCGGCTCACTTAGAGGGGCTAGAACGGCAGTTTCGTCTTTTTCCCAAGTGATCTATGGTTTCTCCAGAGAGGGGGCTCCGGATCGTCTGAATGCCACCAATTCCCAAGTTATGCCATACCATGTGTGTTAGATTATGGCATGGGTATTTGATGCCCAATATTCTCTCGCTCTCTGTGTTAGTACTTCACTGACGTCAGATTCTCTCTCGCGGGTTCCAGGACTACTTAGAGCCCGAAACTCTAGGATCTGACGGAACTGGGGGAATCTTGCCAAGTCGTGGGCTCTAACATTGTCTTGGGTGTTCCTTATGCCTAACCTACCACAAACAAGCAATTGTTTCCACTTTGGTACCCTCTTCCGGCTCACGTAGAGGGGCCAGAATGGCAGTTCCGCGTTTTCCCCAACGGGGCTATTGTTTCGCCGGAGGGGGGCTTCGTATCGTCTTAATGCCACCAAATCCCCTGGTATGGCATACCATATGTGTTTGAGTTTTTCATGGGTCTTTGATTCCAAAGATTCCCCCTCTCTCTGTGTGTGTTAGGGCTTCACCGGCGTCGCATTCTCTCTGGCTGGTTCCAGGATTACTTAGAGCCCAAAACTCCCGGATATGACGGAACTAGGCGAATCTTTCCAAGAGGTAGGACCTAACATTGTCTTTGGTGTTCCTTGGGACTAAAATAACACAACCAAGCAATTGGTTCCACTTTTCTACCCCCTTCCGGCTCATGTAGAGGGGCCAAAATGGCAGTTTTGTCTTTTTCCCCAGCGGGGCTTTGGTTTCTCTAGAGAGGGGGATCCAGATTTTTTGAATGCCAGCAAATCCCATGGTATTCTGTACCATGTGTGTTAGAGTGTGGAATCGGTCTTGGATGACCAATATTACCTTGCTCTCTATCTTAGGGCTTCACTGGCTTCAGATTCTCTCTGCGGGTTCGAGGACTACTTAGAGCCTGAAACTCAAGGATCTGACGGAACTGGGGAAATCTTTCCAAGAGGTGGTACCTAACATTGTCTTAGTTGTTCCTTGGTCCTAACCTAATGAAACCAAGAAATTGGTTCCACTTTGCTACCGCCTTCCGGCTCACGTAGAGGGGCCAAAACAGCAGTTCCGTATTTTTCCTCAGTGCGGCTATGGTTTCACCGGAGGGGGGCTCCAGACCGTGTGAATGCCACCAAATCCCATGGTATGCCATAACATGTGTGTTATAGTGTGTCATGGGTCTTGGATGCCCAAGATTCCCTCACTCTCTGTGTTAGGGTTTCGCGGGCGTCGGATTCTCTCTAGCGAGTTCCAGGACTACTTAATGAGAGCCCGAAACTCCCGGATCTGACAAAAATGGGGGGATCTTGATAGGAGGTGGGTCGTACCATTGTCTTGGGTGTTACTTGGTCCTAACCTAACACAACCAAGCAATTGGTTCCACTTTGCTACCCCCTTTCGGCTCACGTAGAGGGGCCAGAACGGCAATTCCATCTTTTTCCCCAGCGGGGCTATGGTTTCTCCGAAGAGGGGGCTCCGGATCGTCTGAATGCCATGAAATCCCATGGTATGCCATAACTGTGTGTTAGAGTGTGGCATGGGTCTTCTATTCCCAAGATTCCCTCGCTCTCTGTGTTTAGGCATCACCGGTGTTGGATTCTCTCTGGCGGGTTCCAGGACTACTTAGAACCCGAAACTAAATTGATCTGACGGAACGGGGCAATTTGGACAAGAGGTGGGCTATAAAATTATATTGGGTGTTCCTTGGGTATAAACTAAAACAACCAAGCAATTGGTTCCACTGCGCTACCCCCTTCCGGCTTACGCCAAGGGGCCAGAACTACAGTTCCGCCTTTTTCCCCAAGGGGGCTAGGGTTTCCCCGGAGAGGGGCCCCGGAGCGTTTGAATGCCAGCATAACACATGGTACCATAAGATTACCTCACTCTCTTTGTTAGGGATTCACCGGCGTCGCATTCTCTCTAGCGGGTTCCAGGACTACTTAGAGCCCGACTTCTCTCTCTCTGTGTTTCTCTCTCGAATTTACATGCACTATTGGCCCGAAACTCCCGGAACGGAGAAACTAGAGGGAATCTTGTGAAGAGTTGGGTCATACCATTGTCTTGCGACTTCCTAGTGTCCACCCTAACACAACCAAGAAAGTACATAATCATTTATAAAAAATGGCACAACATCACTAAATAATCAACACAATTACGATAAGCTTGGTCAAAAAATTGAATCTGCATTTTGTCTTTCAAAAAATTCGGGAAAATTGTTTTTATTATGTCACATCAAATGGATGGAGTACCTTGTGGTTAAAATATTATTATGTATTAATTGTTTTTCTTTCCATTTCAAATTATTTTTCTTCTCTTTTGTGAAATGTTTTCAGCAAGTGCCGCCAGGCCGATCCTTTATTGCGCGGGAGACACAGCATCAACCCCTTCGGGAAGGCGCGCCCGTTATTGCTCTCACCTCCCCTCTATCTCTTCTAGTCATATCACTCGCTCTATCTCTCTCACCGCCTTCCCGAGCTTCCCCTCTCTCCATTGGCGGGTTTTCTTTCGCCAGGGCATCGACAGCGCCACGGTGACCATATTCGGCGGGAGACGAAGGCCAGGCATCCCCTTCCTCCCTGGGCAGGCAGGATCTTCATTAGCTTTTTTCGAGAGCACCGCGCGCGTCATCCCGTCCTCTTCCACGGCTTTGTTAATGGCAATAAAATGATATCTAACTCTCGTATCCCTTGTATGTATCGTAGATCTGTAGATTGAGCTTGATTTTTCTGCGTAGCACGACATGCATGGTAGATCTACATATTTTTAACGTTCATTCTGCATCTCTTCTTTGTTTTTCTCCCACAGACGCGGTTTTGTTCTATAGCTTAAGTTTTGGATATCCAGCATGCTTAGTTCATCTATTTCTACCATGATTTCGATAGGTTCTAGTTTAATTTTTTACCCGATTTGGGTGCTTCAGTTAGATTAGGCTTACATTTGGTTTTTTTTTTTGGGTTCACGACTTAGATTTGGTATTTTGAAAGGTTAGTTCAATTTTGGCCAATGATTAACACTTTGGCTAATGATTTACCGAGGCCATGTGCTAGGAGTGACTCTACTTGTTGTACTCAGAAATTCTGAGGTCAGATTCATTTTTCTGTGCATTTTTCATTGTTCCACCTGTTTTTCTTTGGTGTATCCTAATTTATCAAGATAATGGATGTCCTCCTAGTTATATGCTTATTATTTAAACTAGGCCATGGTAAAGGCAAAGAGAGTGTCTATTATACCTTGTAGTGTATACAATTTGTGCATTTGTATTCATATATGCTATTGTTTCCATTAAAGGCAAGGTTAGCACTCTTTTTGCCTTAGTTTGCATGGCACTGATATATGAGGCTTGTATTACAATTGTTTCCATTAATTGTTCCACTTTTCTGTGCCTTGAATGTGCTCCTTGTTATATGCCGATGATTTTAACTATGCCATGATAAATGCAAAGAGATTAGCTACAATATTGGGCAGTGATACAAGGCCACTACTTGTAGTACTATCTGGTATTGTAGCGGATCTTTTTGCGAGTGTTGGCAATGTTTTTATGAGGCATGTATTAATACCTGGTGCGTCAAAGTTAGCCCTTCTTGTTGTGTGTCATAATTTATCAACATTTTGAATGTGCTCCTTGTTATATGTCGATGATTTTAATAATGCCATGATAAATGCAAAGAGATTGGCTACAATACGTGGCAGTGATACAAGGCCACGTCTTGTATTACTTCCTGGTATTATGGTCGTTCTTTTTGTAAGTGTTGGCAATGTGTTTATGAGGCTTGTATTACACTTTTTTGCATTGTGCCATATGTGTTTATTCTGACTGCATGTTACAATGAATTCCAGGGATGCCCTTTCGTGCATGATCACCTATGTGTTTATGAGGCTTGTTATGACTATGCACAATTTATGAGCTGATTTTGTCAATGATGATGACTTTGACACATGTGTATTTTGCTGATGCCTCACTGTCTCCACCGGATGGCTAGCAAAAGTAAGAACCAGACACAAATAGGTCTGCTTGGCTCTGCTTTTGCTTTTGCTGGCCCACCTGGTGTAGCAAAGTTGGCTTTGCTTGTTGTGTGTCTATGTTCTCTGAAGCCAATGAGTACAGAGTTGTGACTATAGATATTGTTTTGAATGTGCATGATCCCTTTAAGACGATGATTAAAATGTGCCACCATATCATTGCAATCAGTGTTCCATACTAACTTGTGCAGTGTACAAGCACATTCATTGTGCATTGCTCTTGGTAGTGTAGAATTACTTCTTGGATAAACATGGTTGTGCTTTTATTATGAGGCATCACCAGTTGTTCGTAGTTCGGCCCCAGTTTTACATAAATGTCTTCATTAAAGAATTGTTCCTTTTTAGAACCAATCTGCTTATATGCACATTTTGTAATTTCCGCTTCTTTTTTGCTTGATTAACAGGGTATTCCATGCCCTGTATGCAAGAATAATTGTCCAAATGTTGATCCTTCTGTATCCAAGTTTGGTGTTTCTGTACAAGAGTGTCACCACAAGTTAGTTGTAAGAAAACATTACTTCTTCATACACTTGTATATGTTTTGTGTTTTTATTACAATATATAATTTCCACGTTTCTTTTTATTTCTGATGCACAGGTTGTACCGCGCACTGCTCGGATAGGATTCAACAAGTTAGTAGGCGAGAGTGTGATGTTTAGTTCCCATGGTAGGAAGTACAACTTTCATGTGTCAAAAGAACATAGCAAGACCCGTTTGCACAGACACAATGGGATTGGTTCACCGAGGATAAGAACATCTCTATGGGAGACATACTAGTGTTTTCCATGATACCAAGGCCCACTATCTACGTTGCTATTATTGGCGACTCCCAAGATGACTCACTTTCCATTTCAAGCGAAGATATCTCAATTTCAAGCGAAGATGACTCAGTTTGCAGCGAAGATGGTAATTCTGATGATTAGATGCATGATGAGGATTCTAGCAATTATGATGATGAGGTCCATGATGAGGATTCTGACAATTCTGCCGATGAGAGGCATGACAATGCCAAGATCGTATATGCCCAAAGAGCCAATCTTGACAATCACGAGAAGAACCACCTGGCTCGGCTTCTAACCCTTGGACCCTATTGTAGGCTTCCTTTTGGGACTCGTTTCACGGTCACAAGATTGCAGCACTATAATATGGTATTTACCTATAATATGTCCTCCTCTTTTTGCAAGTAAATTTTCAAGAACCATGAGAAGGTCTGCTAATATGGTATGTTTTCTTTCATGCTTAGAAATTACCGAAGTTGATGGGGGAACATGCTGGCCTGGGGAATCATGGCAGGGTTGGCCTACGACTTGGAGCAGTAGAGCATGTCACCACCATCTTATATATACTAATTGGAGGCACCATACGAGGCTCCACATTAATACTCAAAAACTAATTATGCATAACCGTTAGATCTTGATTCTTTGTGATGAGGTGTTGACCTCTAAGTTGGCCCGATCTTCACGAATCGACAAGAACGAACGAAGAACGCACGAAGAACGCGATGAACACGATGAACACGAGAGGGGAATCGAGGGGAAATCGAGGGCAAACACGTGGAAACACAAAAGGGGGGAAGATAACTCGTGAAGCCTACGAGGGATCGCAAACCCAAGTCAACAACACGCTAATTGAAACCGTTTCTCTTACCGGCCGGTCCACCGATCCAACAGAAGCCCAAAAGGGGAAGGTTGGCAAGCGCTACTAGAATCACTATGTGAGAGAGTAGCTCCTTGGAGAGATCTTGATACAATCCTAGATACACATCTAAGGAGTAGCCTCGTAAGAGGAGTCACCTCACAAGAGGGATACAAGGGCAAAGCCCGAAGTTCTCAAATCATCCCTAATCCCTAGATCTAGCCACCGGGGTCCCTTATATAGCTCGGGGTCGAAACGGGGGTCAAAACGGTGCAAAAACGGACCAATTCCGGGCATTTCGGGGCCACCCCGGCCTGGGAGCCGGCCTGGCCGGCCTGGGTCCCGGCCTGGGGCCAGGGTGGGGTGCAGAGGCTGGCCTGGAGGCCCAGGCCGGCCTGGGGCCGGGGTGGGAAGGGGCCAGGCCGGCCTTGAGGCCGGCCCCCTCTGTGGGGTGCCCGGCCTGGGGCCGGGGTGGGGGGAGCCAGGCCGGCCTTGAGGCCGGCCCGTTCGGCCAGGGGTCCGGCCTGAGGTGGAGGGGGAGGCCGGCCTGGCCGGGGGTGAGGCCGGGAGGCACCATTTTCTCCCGTTCTTCCTCCTCGGAGCTCCGAACTTGACGCCGTCTTCACCTGCTTCTTCCCTAGCTTCATGTGCACCTTCTTGGATGTGTTCTTGAGCATCTTGGGCACCATCTTGGGTCTCCATGTGGTGATCCCACCTATGCATGTAGAGGGGTATTTCATGAGGTAGAGCACCGTTCACCAAGTCACCGGAAACGTACGGAGATAGGAGTGAGTTCACCTTGTTGCGTATCGATGTTGTGCTTGGTGGAATACGGTGGGCTACATCATCTCCCCCCCCTTGAAAAAGAGTCGTCCTCGACTCTCGTTCCATCCATATGTGAGCGGGATAAGGAATCTTGACGACGAAGAAGTCGTTGAAGTTGAGCCGCTTGTCGAAGTCCATGTGACGGTAGGCTCGTAGTGGGGGCGGTCCAAAGGTGATGAAGATCATGAAATGGCCCCCCGTGGATGGTTGAGGAAGATCTTGCGAAGCGGTGTAGTCGTTGAAGTTGAGCCTCTTATCGAAGATCATGCCGAGGTATGCTCGTGGAGGGTGTAGTCCAAAGACGATGACGATCTTGACATGATCCTCCATGGGTGGATGAGGATGAGCTTGCGGAAGCGGTAGAGTGTAGTCGTGGCGATCATTGTCGTTGACGCGCTTGTCGAACTCCAAGTGCATCTCGACGAAGGGGATGTAGACGTGGTAGTCATTGTCGTTGACGCGCTTGTCGAACTCCAAGTACATCTTGACGTAGGGGATGTAGATGGAGAAGTCGTTGTCGTGGAGGTGCTTGTTGAACTCCATGCACATCTTGACATGTGGTATGTAGGCGTAGAAGGCATTGTCGTTGACGTGCTTGTCGTACTCCATGCACCTCTTGACATGTGGAATGTAGGCGTCGAAGGCGTTGATGTCGAAGTTCTTGTGACGCGCCGTGTAGATCTTGACTTGAGGAATGTGGATGGAGGATGCTTTGTCGTAGAAGCTCTTGTCAATCTCCATGTGGATCATGATGAGCGGAAAGTGCTCCTTCCAACCCTTCAAGTCGGTGTCGATGTTCATGTGATGTGGAGAGCCTTGTATGTGGAGAAGGCGATGATGTCTAGGATGCTTGATAGGGTCACCAAATCTCTGCAAAATAGACAACAAAGATGGAGAGAAAGTTGGTAAGCCGTTAGTGTCAATAAGCACAAATGGGGTTTTGCTCGCAACTCTCATCTCACTTTTGGTGGCTAACAAGGCGAGGCCTCTATGAACACTCATGCTTTTCCCACTCATTATGGGCTTGTGGCTCTCACTCACGTGATGGTGGATCTCTCTCTCACCACTCATCTCACTAGAAGCTTGAGGGGGGACACTAGAAGGCTCCAAAGTGTTGGCACTTGAGGTGTGCGCATTTGTCGATGTCGTTGCATTGCTTGGAGTCGGTAGTGTCATAGCATGTGGCGAGGAGGACTCGATCATCTCATCTCTTGGGTTGATCTCCAAGTGTGGAAAGGGTGGCTTTCTTGGAGGAGGAGGTAGGGTCATGGCTTGTGTCGAAGGAAGCTCCATCAAGTGGTAATGTAAGCCATGCCTTGTAGCATCCTCAAATGGTCGATGATGATGATGATGAAGATATCCTTGGCTAGAATGGTGGCTTGAGCGTGGCCTTGTGGAGGTTGGCATGAGATGCTTTGAAGTCAAGCGGAGAGTTTCACCCAATTCTTCATTACCTCCATCAATGATAGATGGGCCATTGACGCCGGCTCTAGAGAGGTTGCATCGTTGGTCCTTATCTTGCGGATAGGCTTGAAGAACTCGTGTCAACACTCGCGATGAGTTCGCGGCCTCATTGCAATAGACGCTTTCGTCACCATTGGTCGGCATGTCCAAGGAATTGAGAGCTAGTTGGTGCAAGGCATAGTATTGGCCTTCACTCATGTAGTCATGGTCACCATTTTGGTTGGCAACCAAGATCATCTCGTTGATAGCATTGGGAGCTCTCTTGTCAATGGTAGGAGTGGTCACTTGTGTCATTGGAGACGAAGAAGAAGAATGCCTTAGAGATGATGGCAAGGGATGAGCCTCTTTGACAATGTCACATGCATCAACGTCTTCATCATAGAGTGGTAGAGTGGTCTCCTCATGCATATGGTGATGTTGATCTTGTGTCATGGGAGGAATAGCTTCACACTCTTGATGTTGGTGTTGCGCTTGTGGCGATGATGGAAGCTCATGATCTTGATCATGAAGGTCATTGTACTTCCTCAAAGTTGGTCGCTCATGGAAGTTGTGGTTGGGTGTTGGTGGAGAAGTATCTCTCGCCTCTTGCCTTGACGAGGTAGTGGTATCATCGTGTCCATGGCGAGGATGTTCTTGATCCTTGTCGAAGGCAGGGTGCGAGTAGAAAGCACAATCTTGGTGAAGATGAGGCGGAGGCTTCCATTCCTCATATGGATGATGACGCTCATGGTCCTTGCACCTTGTAACATTGAGGCGAACGGCGCTCAAGTCGTTGTCTTCATGGGCTAGATGATGCGGTGCTTCATCCAATATGGGAGGAGAAGAATCATGGATAGCATCTCCCTTTGACGCACCATCTTGGTCGCCGCCTTGGCAATCCCACATTATGTGACCATGGCCCTTGCAAATGGGGCATAAGAGGTCTTCATCTTGAAGGAGAGGGGAAAGTAGGCTCATAGCATCCGTGCCTAGTGGTGGTCGAAGTGGGCGCTCATAGAGGTCTTCATCAAAGATGGGAAGTGAAGTAGCATGTTGAGCAATCCCACTTGATTGTTGTCGATGGTGGCGCTCAATGGGGTCTTCCTCGAAGATGGGGGAAGAAAAGCCATAGGGAGCATTCGCACTCGCTTGATGTTGAGAAGGGCTCTCATTTGGGTCTTCATCAAAGATAGGCGGTGGAAGCTCAATTGGGTCATCCTCATTGGTTTGGCGATGGCGATCATGATGGAGAGGATGGCGCCGATGGTCATTGTGGTGGAGTCGAGGGAGGCATTCACTAGAAGCCATGTCGGGAGCACCTTCTTGATAATGGCCTTGGTCTTGGTGGTCATTGTGGTGGTGACACACATTTTGCCTTGGAAGCCTTGAATGTGGGCGAGCACCATCCATGAATCCATTTTGACCAATGTCATGAGTCGAGCGTGGAGAAGGTGGATGATGAAGAATATCCGGTCGTAGAGGGTGATCTTGAAGAGGGTCACCACGGCCTTGTCGGTGTCGAGGTCGAGGTAGTGGTGATGGCGAGCGATGCTCAAACCAATGTCGTCGCGGAGCTTGTGGTGGAAGATGCGGTGAGGTGGGTGTACCACTCTCTTCCATATGTCGATGATGATCATGGCGGCGATCTTGGTGATGAGCTTGGTGATGATGGCGTGGTTGATGACGAAGCTTGCGGCGCTCCCGCACTTCATGTGTGGGATGACTCCGCAAGTCATTCGGATGCCTTGGCTTCTTGGCCTTCTCGCTTGATGGAGCCTCGACGATGTCCTTCTTGTGGCGCCGTCTTGATGTTGAGGGAGACCATCTTGACGTTGCCAACTTGTCGGATTTCTTGTCGTTGCGCCATCTTGAGGTTGAAGGGACTTGTCTTGTGTTGGCCTTGGCATTCTCCTTGAAGCTGCATGGTGGTGAGCATGAACCATCGGACATGTGATGTCTTGGCCACCGAAGCTTGGCGAGGAAGCGCTTGTAGGTGAGCTCGTCCATGTCGGAGTCATTGTCGGTGTAGAACTCCTCCATGCTCGAGGATGCGTTGTCGGTGTAGTAGGGCTCCATCTCGTTATACAAGCTTGCGATGTCGTAGTTGTAGTAGTGGTTCATGTCGGTGGAGCTCGTGGAGTCGAAGTCGGCGTGGTGGTTGTGGTACTCCTCCATGTCGATGATGCTTGGGGAGGAGTAGTCGGTGTAGAGCTCGACGTCGTGGTCGTAGTAGTGGTGGTGATCCACCATGTCATGCTCGTAGTAGTGGTCATCCACGATGTCGTGCTCGGAGTAGTGGTCGTCCACCATGTCGTGCTCATAGGAGTGGAGGTCCATGTCTAGCTCGTTGTAGTCGTAGTGGTCCATCATGGACTCATCATGATCATCATGGCCTCCAAAGTCTTCGCTCTCGCTATACATGGTTAGTGAAAAGCGCAAGTGTATATATGGAGTGTGAGGACCTAAGAGCTCAACCCTCACCTTTTAGCAAATGTTGGAAACTAGTGGACCAAGCCAAGAGAAACCGATAGCAAAAAGAATGAAGTGACTTGAGTTCGAACGATCCCAAAAACACGCTCCAAAACACACACAACTTATGGGTGGATGGCAATGGGTTAGAAATGTGGCGAGAATACGACAAATCAAAAGAAAAGTATGTTGTAAAACGTGGAGAAGAATCAAAGAAAAGTTAGCACGAAAACCAAACCTAGTGGAGGAAAATGCTATGGTGGAAACGAAAAACACACACACACAAGTGATAAATGGGGTTAGTGCGGCCAATGGACGAGCGGAGACGAAATGTACCTATCGAAGACTAAGCTCAATGCCACACCAACGCAAAGAGGACGCTAGCTCAAACCGCAATGAATTAGAGGCAACAAGATTCGCAATGTGGCAACCGGTCACTCTCTTCTCTCTTGCAACTCGAAGCTAGGCGTTCCTACAAATGGTAGCAATTGGCATCGATCATTTTCTTCTTTCGGCTCTTTTTGCTTCTTGCTCTTTCTCCTCTTTTTTTTTTTTATTTTTCGCTTTTTGATGGATGATGATTCCCAAATGCCAATGCCTACTCGAAGCTATCCTCTCACAAGCGCAAGACTCGCACTCTCGGTGCCACAATGCGATGCCAAGCGATGTAAAAGAGCTAGTCCGAATAGGTAAGTAACACAATGGGGTGGGGTGGTTCAAGCGGAAGCAAGTTATACCTCTCTTATTTGATGATCACGGACTTGCGGCCGTGGGGGAGTCGATGTCGTGGCGATCCGTTGATGTGGAAGCGTAGGTGATGTCGTGGGCGTCGCGTAGCACTTTGTTGCACTCAATTTGGATCACAAACGACAAAGAAAAACAAGTTTCAAAATCTGTCCAAGAATCGAAGAGCAGGATTTTTCTGAAATTTTTGCTCAAATTCGAAATTTCTCCCAAATCAAGAAAATTTTTGGACAAATTCAAGAATTGTGGCTGAATAGGAAGATAGGGAATGGTTTTTGGCAACAAATCTATGAAACAAAACCACGAGAAACTCAACGAATCAAGAGATCGGTCGAAATCCCTTTCGGCTATTTTTTGAGGATTTTCGAAATTCTTGGTGGAAAAAGAAAAATTGGTGGATGGGGAGGGGTATGGGTGTCGGATTCGTGTCAATCTAGCTCTGGATACCAGATGATGAGGTGTTGACCTCTAAGTTGGCCCGATCTTCACGAATCGACAAGAACGAACGAAGAACGCACGAAGAACGCGATGAACACGATGAACACGAGAGGGGAATCGAGGGAAAATCGAGGGCAAACACGTGGAAACACAAAAGGGGGGAAGATAACTCGTGAAGCCTACGAGGGATCGCAAACCCAAGTCAACAACACGCTAATTGAAACCGTTTCTCTTACCGGCCGGTCCACCGATCCAACAGAAGCCCACAAGGGGAAGGTTGGCAAGCGCTACTAGAATCACTATGTGAGAGAGTAGCTCCTTGGAGAGATCTTGATACAATCCTAGATACACATCTAAGGAGTAGCATCGTAAGAGGAGTCACCTCACAAGAGGGATACAAGGGCAAAGCCCGAAGTTCTCAAATCATCCCTAATCCCTAGATCTAGCCACCGGGGTCCCTTATATAGCTCGGGGTCGAAACGGGGGTCAAAACGGTGCAAAAACGGACCAATTCCGGGCATTTCGGGGCCACCCCGGCCTGGGAGCCGGCCTGGCCGGCCTGGGTCCCGGCCTGGGGCCAGGGTGGGGCGCAGAGGCTGGCCTGGAGGCCCAGGCCGGCCTGGGGCCGGGGTGGGAAGGGGCCAGGCCGGCCTTGAGGCCGGCCCCCTCTGTGGGGTGCCCGGCCTGGGGCCGGGGTGGGGGGAGCCAGGCCGGCCTTGAGGCCGGCCCGTTCGGCCAGGGGTCCGGCCTGAGGTGGAGGGGGAGGCCGGCCTGGCCGGGGGTGAGGCCGGGAGGCACCATTTTCTCCCGTTCTTCCTCCTCGGAGCTCCGAACTTGACGCCGTCTTCACCTGCTTCTTCCCTAGCTTCATGTGCACCTTCTTGGATGTGTTCTTGAGCATCTTGGGCACCATCTTGGGTCTCCATGTGGTGATCCCACCTATGCATGTAGAGGGGTATTTCATGAGGTAGAGCACCGTTCACCAAGTCACCGGAAACGTACGGAGATAGGAGTGAGTTCACCTTGTTGCGTATCGATGTTGTGCTTGGTGGAATACGGTGGGCTACATCACTTTGTCCAGGATTAAACGAGATATGGGAACTCTTTTCCTAGCTAGCCGTACATTTGTTTTAAGGGGGGGGTCTGATTGGTCAGGAGTCCATTTTTCTAGCAGTTTTGTTTTAGAAGAGAGCTGATTGGACATGACTCTACATGTGTTACATTAAATACCAAAAAAAAAACATACACGTAACACTATGGTGGAAAGAACAGTGTAGACAAAAATCACCTCAAGTATGGATAAAGTTACCCATGCATGCTTCCAGAAAAAAATGTTACGTATGGATGAAGTTACGTATGCATGCTTCCTTCAAAAACAAAGTTACGTATGCACTCATGACACCGCAAGCAAGATAGGTTTCACTGATTAATATTGTTCATCTCGGTAGGTCAATAATTTTTTTACATACTCCCTCCGTCTCAAATTAATTGTCACAAAAATGGACAAAAGTGGATGTACCTAGCACTAAATAATGTCTAGAAACATTTAGTTTTGTCCATCTGTGTGACAACTAATGTGAGACAGAGGGAGTACAAACACTCATATAACCATACTCATATATGAAGGTAATTATAGAAATTGCTTCCATAAATCATAGTGTTATGTACTCCCAGTTTTGAACTGTGTCAAAAATATAAATAAATTTGTATTAAAAAAATCAAAATTTATGCTGCAAATATTTAACAAGCAAATCCAGATCATATAAAAAAATCAAACACTTGCTAAACCGTGCAAATAAATCATAAACCAGCGATTAGAAAGTACGGAATAAAGTTAAAATCGATATTTGAGATAGTTAAAGAATAAGCTCAGCAAAATGCGAGAGTGCGTAATAATTTAAAATTTCAGTATAATATTCTACAAAATTCAGGTCACTTAATTTGAAACGGAGAGGGTAGTAGTCTAAAGGAGGGATGTGCTCAAGTTCGGATTAATTGCGGCACAAAGGTCGGACGGTTAAAACTATTCCCTCATTTTGGGATTCTGGATTTCCTAAGTTTTTCTAGAGTTTTCGAGTACGGCGGCCTCCAGCTTTAAATCTCTAATTTAAGTATCTTTTTTTGTTGCATTAACAATATTCCATCATCGTTAGTTTCCTAAATTATATGAGTTCAAATATGCGTGCTATTTTTGCCGGCTTTTTTTACTTTAAATCAATGGGCTAAAAAGGGAGATAGATAAAAAAAATTGATTACATGTTTTTTCTCATCTATATATTTGCGGAACAGATAAAAAATAGATGGATAATATATCATGAGCTAGGAAACCAGCCTCCGGTCATCGCCTCAAGAAAAGTATCAACATTAGTCTTCACGATGGTTTTATTGGGACGTGAGAAGGATCAATTATAAAAAAATTACACACTAACTTTTAACATATTATATGGTGGCATATAATAATTTACGGAAGTTTTTAGAGAACATAATGGCAAGCTTCTAAAATTTGCAGGCCAGACTAAAATTATTCAGGCAAACCTCTAAATCTGAACATTGAAATATTGAAACATATGAATCACTTCTAGAACGTTACGGCCCAAGTACAAAAATAAAACATGAGAAAACTGGAAATATATGGAATCACTTAAGAGACCAACAAGGCTTCCACGAGTTTAAGAACAAACTTAATGAAGTTCAAATAATAGCTTGAATTGGGCCATGTCCCATAGCAAGGCGCCAGCTCACCGGCATGTTAAACTCATCGTGGAAATAAAATGCAATAAATGTTGTTGTTCTAACATATCTCATATAATTACCTAAACTTGCTGTGATATATGGTTTACATATGCTAACCAGAAATCTCTTATCCAAAATAATAAATAGGCTGCATTTATTACAAATAAAAGATATATTTTGCAATTCTCATTAATATATTTTTTGTGTATTTTGAAATTACTAGCCCATGCGGATGCACGGGTTGCTAACTAGTTACTTACAATAAGAAAACCGACGGCCGCATTATCCTCGACAAGCTGTTGTGGATGGTTTTCGTCCAAGGCAATAATTTTCATAATCGGCAACCTATTTTGATCATTGTGAGGGCGATCGATGACCCCAGGTTGGAGGTGGTCATTGAGATGAGGGTGATATAGAACCGGAGAAAAGGATAGGCCTTGGGGTGAAGAGACTAGGCTGCTGCTGAGCTAGGCCTATGAACTTCTTATTTTGTCTGGCTAGAGTGTAATTTCGTTTGTTTCCTGGACTTGTTAAGGTTTAGTTCCTTTCCTGGAGTTGCAACGTTTAGGTTGTTTCGTGAACTTGTAAGGTATATTATCCCTGGTAGATTGATACATCATAACGAATCCTTAATTTCTGATGTTCCATGTTGTTTTCATACCTTATGCTACATGTTTTCCTTACACTTTATGTCATTTTTATCGATTTCCTGGGACTAACCTATTGACAAGATGCCACAGAGCCAGTTCATGTTTTCTGTTGTTTTTAGTTTCAGAAAAGTTGTTCTGGAAATATTCTCGGAATTGGAAAATTCGAAGCCCAGATGTCTTAGAATTCTCTAAGGTTCCACGGAGTCCCGAAGAGGCCCGGAGGGGGCCACAGGGAGGCCACACCATAGGGCGACGCTCCCCCTAGCTGCGCCATGGGGTGGTGTGGGCCCCTTAGGCGCCCGCCACCATCGACCTTTCGCCTATTTATTCCCCTCGATGCATGAACCCTAAAGATATACCACTTTTCCACGAAAAACACCAGAGGCCGCCGTCATCGTCAACCCGAGATCGGGAGGGTTCCCCGGCACCCTCCCGGGAGGGAAAATCATCACCGGAGGGCTCTACACCACCATGCCCGCCTCCGGAGTGACGCGTGAGTAGTTCATCCTTGGACTACGGGTCCATAGCAGTAGCTAGATGGTTGTTCTCTCCTATTTATGCCTCATGTATAGATCTCGTGAGCTTCCCTACATGATCGATATCATCTTATTGTAATGC